>CM014086.1:28105705-28807106 GCA_004119915.2 Collichthys lucidus | reverse complement strand
TGCTCAACACCCATGATACTAACATCACTTAACCAAGGAACATTTTCTGTTTATCCAGATCTCTATAATAATTTTTTGTTTTTACACTACATCCTTTTTGATCTCCTAGATCCTATTTTTTTTTTTTTTGGCTTTTTTTTTTGGTTTTTTTTTTTTTCCTATTTTTTTTTTTATTGCTTCCTGGCTTTATTTCTTCCCGACTCGCTTGTTTATCTGTTCCTTCCTAGTTTCTTGCTTTTGTTCCTTCTCCAATTTTCTTTATTTTTTTAATTCCGCCTTTCACTCCTTTGTTTTTTTATTTTTATTGTTTTGTTATTTCCATTTCTCCTGCTTTACCCACTAGTTCCTAAACCATAATGTACACAAACTCTTAGAAGGTTATGAGAATGTAGTTTCATCACACTGGAAAAGATGCTCAGCTGGTATTTCTGAGCATACTGTTGATGTACACTTTCCCCCTATGATGCTCAAAGAAAATAGAGGTGAAAAATGCTTGAATATATTGTGGATGATGGTCAAACAGCTTCAAGAACACCTCAAAAAACACTTTTTCGTCTAATTGGCATCAGCTGTCTAAGTCAACTTTGATTGACGTCCAACGGTGCAACTTATTTCCTTTTAGTATAAATCAGTTGATTTCTTGGATACCGATGCCACTGTGCACGCCAAAAACGAGTATATAGAACTTGTGTATACAGAATTGTGACATAGCATCTGTCGCTCCATGTTCTTTCTTCTTCATCTCAAATCCTTTCCCTTGCTTCCGCTTGATTCCTTTCCTCCATCAATCATCACCTTCTTTCAGGTTTCTTCTTTCATGTCTCTCCTTTCATTTTCCCCTAAAATATCCTCCTTCATGCACTGCTTCCTTTTCTGATTTCTTTCCTTTATTCCTGCTGCCGTCTGTCCTTCCTCTGTCCTTCCCTCCTTAAAGCACTTAGCTTTGATTAGCAAGCCTCCTTCATCACTCCATACGTTGTTTACTTCCTGCAGTCTTTCCCCTTCTTTCCCTTTCTTCGGTGGATGAGGCTACACGCTGTGATCTGTATGCAGGCAGGGACGTTAAAAGCCTGCCAGTAGGGTGCATACAGCCAGTACCAGCTGTACTTTTTACTGATCAAATTTTCATCAAAAGGTCCAGGTCTCTCTTTGAGTTGGAGCCAGACGAGGACCAACAGGGGGAGACGACTGAGTGACTCCTCTCCTCTACCTGCTCCTAAAACGCCTCTCACCACTCCCCAGGCACCGTCCTTAAAAAGAAACATTAGCTGATGTGTGACGAGCATTCAGGCACGAGATATCTGACTGAAAACGGGATCTAAAAGGTGCCCACAAGTCTTTTACATACTGACATGTCCACACAGCTTTGGCAGTTTTCTGCATGCAGTATAAGGCATTGTTTTCGACTTGTGTATTTGAATATTTCTGCATACTGGTGTTCCCTAAACAGTATTAGAATTGCAAATTGGATATGACTGGAAAGCTGAGACTCTTGTGGATTCACTGAGAAATTGTATTCACGTGTGTATATGTTAGTCCCCCATTGTAGCCATTTCATTGTAGTGAGAACATTTTTTTCATCAGAGCTCACTGTACAAAATGATCTGTGAAGTCGAGGATGATAACTGCCTCGTGAAACTTTTCAACCACAAACAGAGAGTGTATTCGGAGGATGTATGGCTTTCTTGGGTCTTTGCCATCCAATTGCTTAAAAATGCAATCTCAAGAAATCTCCACATGTGAAATGTTTTACACAGAATTGATTTTTCTATGGTGTTCCGCAAAGTCTTGGTGTCAAACGTGGGATTTTTTAAATTTCAATTTTTGCAAAAACGTATAGAGTGTTAAAGGCTGAAATGTTTTCATCACTTAGGTGCTTGATACTGTTGACTCAAATCACTAAGAAAGGTTGATGTATGCCTCGACAATTTGGTCCACTGTGGCATCACAAACACTAAATATCCATACTGCAATATCTGTGTCTTTCTAATGTCTATATAAGTACGTGGAATAAAAATAATAGAGGCTTCACAGAGGATGGTACTTGTCAGGACACACACTGAACCTGTCCAAAGAGGTTTCATGTTTAAATGAAAGCAGAAGAAGAAAAATAACAAACTAAAGTCCGCGTTCAGTTTTTCAGTATGGTTATTGAGTGGGCAGAGTGTCTCTCCATCTAGCTCCAATGAATCCATTTTCCAATTCAGACAGCAACACTACAGAATGCAGAAGAAGTCAAGGGGCTGAATAGTGACTGAGGTCGCAGTCTAGTCTTTTATGATACTCGGTCTATTCAGCGGACTCTCTCTCTGCTCTCTGGTCTCTTTTTGGGTTTGAGGGTTGAACATCTTCTCAGGAGGTCAGGCACGGTCTCATCTAATACATACTCCAAATGAGAGTTACATAATACCTCACCGGTGTTCAATTAGTCCATTTTGTTATAAAAATATCAGTTCACTGAGTGTACCTGCAGTAATGCTCCACTTTGCGTCAAAGAGCTTTTATCTGGAGTGAGTTGCCGAGAGGACTGGTGTTACAGGAAGTTTAGCAGCATGTAAAAGGAGAAGAAATTTGAGTGACAACTACAAAACTCTTTCAATAAAATAAAGTGTTTAATTTGCCCAACAGACGGAAGTTAGAGTATTCCTAGTTTTACAGAACAAAATACCGTATTTTTCGGATTATAAGTCGCAGTTTTTTCATAGTTTGGCCGGGGTGCGACTTATACTCTGGTGCGACTTATGTGTGAAATTATTAACACATTATTATATTTCACATGTTATTTTCACACTAAACCGCAAGAGGGCACTCTAGCCTGTGTTGATAATTTCAACATAGGTGGTAACTTATAAAAACAACTAAGAAGGGCTAAACAAAAATGGCACCGAAAAGAAAATCATATTCTTCAGATTACAAGCTGCAAGTAGTGAAATATGCAGCCGAAAACGGTAATCGAGCAGCAGAAAGAACGTTTGGAGTTAGAAGAGAAAGCGGCGCATCGTCTACCTGCGGAGTTGGGGGAGTTGTTTAAAAGTGACACAGTGGATGAAGATTTCATGGGCTTTAGTGATTTGGAGTGACACTGATGGTTTGGTAGACTTGTTAGCATGTAGCATAGCACGTTAACATACCAGATACGTTCTCAGTTCGTTGTTTATGTGTCATGTTAGCATACCGTAAACTTATTCAGCCTGTTGTTCTACTCTATTTTTATTTTAAATTGCCTTTCAAGAGACATGTCTGTTCTGGGTGTTGGATTTTATCAAATAATTTGAAAACTTATATTCCAGTGCGACTTATATATGTTTTTTTCCTTCTTTATTATGCATTTTTTGGCCGGTGCGACTTATACTCCGGAAAATACTGTAACATTATAAATAATAATGTACTTTTTATGAATTTAAAACTTATTTAAGACCAAGAACATTTTTTGGGACTTTACTTAGGGCTAAGCTTCGGTTTTAGTTTTTATGACAAAACAATGACAGGATTTTCAGCTCATTGACTAGTCGAAAAACAATTAGTCAATCAATACAAAATTAATCTATTTTGATGTCGGATCATTCCTTTAATTCTTCTTCCACACCTTATGAACTGTTGAGCATTGAGGGGCATTTAGAAAATATATCGAGCTTTCTTAGATATACTGAGAATAAGGGCAGTTTCCAAAACAGAAGTGCTTTCCATCCAGCTGCAGAAAAAGGAAATTACCAAAGAAATGGCCAAACAGCATCAATTGAGACAGCATGAATTTTTTTAGTGTTGTTAAATGTCTTGTCTTTTTAATGTGGAGTTTTGGAGGGATTGTTGGTACCAATTGTTAAATGTTGCATCAATTATAGATGCCATCACAATGGGTCTTCTGTCAAGCAAAAGTACAAAATGATACCTTTCTTTTTACTTAGAGTCTCATGAAACATGGCTTGGCTTGCTGAGCAATTTACAATTTTATCTGACTTACTATGTGTGACTGCAAACAAATATCTTAGGGTTTTGAACATTAGTTGAAAAGCAATTCGTAGTCCTAAGATTGGGCTTTTGACTATTACTCTTACGATTTCTGACAATTTCTAGAAAGTTGATTTATTTATAGGTTGTTATGTAATTAAAATCTGTCACTGGAGCCAGCAGGTATTGATGCTGTTAGTTCTTTTACCCTCAGCGTCTCCCATCAGTCTTTTAGCCCTGCATCAACATTCATTCAGTGGCCCGCCACGAGCAACATTCAGTCATCTTGTCCATTAACAGCCTTCCCTCCAAGGCCACCCAGCAGCCATCCATCTACCTCCTCCATCCTTTAGGAGACCCTGACCTGCAGATGAAGGAGAGGGACCCCAAGGCCGTGATGAAATACGAGAGTATTCTGAGCTCAGTGACTGCTGAGAAATGGCGAGGAGACGCAGTGCGCCTCCACTGTTTCACACTTGTCAAGAGATTATCAGTTCAGATTATCTGCAGGCTTTTGTTTCCAATGGAGCGGCTTTTGTCAGGACTGTGTGCGGTGACGGAGTGCTGTCCTGTCGTCTCGCCTCTATATGAACTACAGATTGTAGTTTTTGCATTTTTTGTATTTTTTATAATTTATTCACCTGTTTTTTTAGGTACAAAGATGCCAGGCATGTGACTGTCTGTTGGGCAAACCAATGTGGAACCACTGCCACAATAATCCTTCATATTAAATCTCCACTCCAGAGCTGGTTAGTTGATTAATCAACTAGTCAATCAACAGAAACGAACTGGCAATTATCCTGATAACTGTTTAACTGCTCTTTCTCTTTATGTGTTAATAAACTTGACTTGTTTGGCTTCCCGTTTAAGATATTTTGATGTGAAATATCGTTTTTCTCAACTTTTTAGAGGAAATGAATCAATAAGCCATAATGGGAATAGCTGCAGGTTTAATGCTATTTAAATCAAACTGAGTACCTAGGTTTGAAATTATGGTGGAGAAATGCATTTAAAGGGCTTAATCTATATGATTTGTGTTACATGGTCTCACTTTGTTGTTGGATTTGGAGAATTGATGAATACATTAGGTTTAATATTTAAGCTGTCAGGTGTTCTCGGAAGCTACTTAATGCTTACTTCTTTTTTTAAATCGTACAAGGCTTCGGTAAGTGTTCTTAAGTAACAAATTATTGTTTCTGTTAGTGCCATCATTGCTTATTTTAAACCGTAGCCCGGAACATCCAGCACTTTACAAATAAGACATAATGTTCCTCCAGATTTTCCGTGTGCGTTAAAGCACTGAAACGCTTATTGTGCTTGGAAGTGGCTTTTGCTACCAGAAAACTCCCCGTCTGACTCATGCCTGCACTATCTCTCCTTGTTAATAAAGAAGCACTTAGCCTCGCAACTCCGGTTCGCTCACCGTGTATAGGAAACAGGATAGTGTGTATGCCTGTATTAAAAGTACAGATTATAGGAGAGAGTGTCAACAAGTCAGGAACAGTGAAATCCCTCTTGTGGCTTCAGTCTAGAAACTAAAATGAAGTCCGCCTTGCAGTTGCAGGTTTTGAGGGTGGTTTTAAAAGCTTTTCTGCTGGTGGTGGCAGAGTTATCCTTTCTTTGATGGAGCCTTATCGTTCATTAAGAGGCTGAGGCGTGTAATTAAACGAGAAGAAGAAGAGGAGACGTCGAGGAAAAGTGAGTTTAACACAAAATCCCCGCATTGGCAGAGAAGAGCAGGATCTGAGTGTAATACCCTGCTGATGTCATTTTCACAGCCTCGTCGCTAAGCAGATTCTCACACACACAGACCTACACATCGCACGCAGCAGGGCTGGCACTACGGATGAAGCGAGGAGCCCTGTGGAATCTCTCCTCTCTCATTTTTCTGAATAAAACAATAATTTGTCAGCACTCAGACACTTCAGAACATATTTGGCCTCCCAAGGCCGAAGGAACAGCACCTTAAAAAAAAGTCTTTTTAAACTACGACAATGAAAAATGGCAGTTTTCTATACATGAGGCACCCTGCAGGAAACACCAGGGTTGCTAATGCTCTGGCTAAAACAACTGTATCCGTAACCTGTGCACAGCCAGTACATAAAACAAGAACCACCTGCTTGGGTTTGACTCCCAACCAATGAGGGAACCAACCGTACCTTGGCACATGCTAATGGGACACATTTATCAGTGCTAGCTTTTAAGAGGCACATTACCAAAGACTTTGAACGTATCAAAGCGCTCATTCATTCCCTCAATCTCCGCCATCCATTATCTGATCTGGACCAACTGTTTCATCAATCAAGCAACAAGATCTCTCTTGAAGGCGGGAATCGCAGGAGAAAATGCCAAAGCAACCTTTCGGCAAAGCTTCTTACCTCTTTCCCAGACAGGTAGTACGCGGACAGGAGACCTCCGACAAACCGGATGTTCACCTCGAACACGGACACCTCCGCATTCTGCAACAAGGACAAAGAGAAGAAAAATTAGATGATTACTGCATGACGAACACTTAGTTAGGAAAAGCACAAAACCAATGCAGAAGTGGGTTTTCCAACTTCAGGACAGATATTGTTGGATTGAAACAGCCATTATTTGATACCAAATACATTAGAACAGACTCCTGCTGTGCTATGACTCAGTCTGAGCGAGATGAAACAATGAGCCGTTGAAGTTACTGGTAGGTGATTGCGTAGTAGGTGACGTCATTTTGTTCGCTAGAAAAATGTAAGACACTAGCAAGACCAAAGCATCTGAGGAGTGTGTGGAAGTAACTAAGAAAGAGAAGGCTTTTTATCAACTCTGTAAACAGCACCAGTCTTACTCTACAACAACAACAAATCTGGAATCACTTGTACTGTAAGCTTGCGACTAAAGTGAGGCGCCGCAGGGCAGGTGTACGACCTCGTCTACCTGACTGCCTACGATATAGCACTCTTGAGCACAGGTAGGCGTGTATGAGCGAGTATACTTGTGCTACATGAGTAGATGTTTATAGTTGTATTGCATTGTGGGAGCTTTGCGATATCGTCACAACACACAATGAATTTCAAACAGTTTTTTATGTATTTTTATCCACAGGAGCAGATAAATGGATGATAATGGTGGTCGGACGCGAGTGAAATATCTCAAGCTGTTTGATGGACTGCCATGAAACATTCATGGTTCCCAGAGGATTAAATGTAACCACATTGGTGACTCTTCACGTAGCTGTTAATAAAGATGGTGAACAGCATATTAGCATTGTTCAGCTCAAACCACCACCGAAACTAAACGCAGCCTCACCGAGCTGCTGCATGACTGCAGTCGATGCATGTGTCAGATCAAATTCATCCTCTCTTTTGGTTGATCATCAGATTATTTGAATAACTTTAAAAATTATGGTGCTGGAATATTCCAATCTGTCACTGAGCACTGAACATCACCTCCAAAGTTAAACGAGAAGTCCTTAACGGCCAAACGTCGCCTTAAATGTCAATGCTAAAGTGTGCTGCGTCTAAAAATACAATGCTTCTATTTCCAGATGGCTTCTGGCAGGGAAAATGGGACAAATAATAACAGAAATTGGAAGTTTGTAAAGCCATTTGTCTCAGCAGCAGAACAATGAAGCCTCGCCTCTCTCTCCCTCACGTCTTTATGAACAGATTCCTGAGTCAGATGAAGCTTTTGTGCTTGACTGACAGCTCTCATAAGTCACTGCTGTCAACCCGAGATAGGACAATAGACTCCGTCCTGTGGCAAAACAAATTATATGCCAGACGAAGTGTGCCCTGCCAAGTCTGAATGACTGATTGAGTGCTTAGATTGTGCGGCTAATTCGTCCTAATTAAAATTCAATTATTTTCTCCACAACACACGGACGATATTATATCTTCCTCCTGCCTGCAGTCTATCAGCACTTTAGACAAGCCAGGAGAGTGAAACACGCAGCAAACATTTACAGCAGATTTCCTGCTGTCTTCCTTCCGTTGGCAGCTTTAAACTGTTGGACAATGACCCCATGAGTCAGCAGTGCTGTGTTGTTATCTCATTCCTGCAAGAGGCGGGCGATGAGTCAAGTCTCCTGATTTTGCAACATTAAAAGCAGCGACACGGCGTACATGGAACTGACTGAGCACGGTCTTTTTCTGAGAGAGCTAATTAAGGGTTACGACAGGATGAGTCCAGGAGTCTTTAGATGCAAAGTGCACATTATGAGCAGCGGCTACAGTCCCTGGACAAACCCTGCATTGATGGTCAAACAGTTAAAACCTACACTTATAGTTCTCTTATTACAGGAAACATTTAGTTTCCTTTCCTCCTCCATACTCTCTATAGCGTATGAGCGTAGAACACAGAAAGTCTCTGGAGTGCTATAAAGCCTGTACCCTTGCTCTTTCTCTTTAAATAGATTTTAAAAAGCTTGCTTAGCTGCTTGTGTAGAAATAAATGGAAGTGACCTGTGTGGCTCCTGCAGTGGGACTCTGAGTGAAGTGTTGGAACTGTGACCAGATATTCTCAGGTTTCCAGTAATCACACTTAAAAAAAAACTAAAACAATTTAAGCAGCTGGAACAAGGCGAGAAACTATCATGAGCAGTTACTGCTACTTCTAATCGGCCCCACCTTCTACCAGTAACTAAAGCCATGTGCTGTTTCATGTTTTATTTTATTACTACATGGACGTTTTTAAAAATATTCTGAATACAGAAGCACAACACTGATCCAGGAACAAATCAGCCTCATTTTAGTGGAGGAGTCGCTCCTCCATTGGGACCAGCTAAAACCTGTGTATCACTGCTAACCTAAAACTGCAGTTCCTCAAATGTCCACTTGTGGCTGGCTCCAGAAGTGAGTCAGTCTCCATAAGTCCCCATGTTTCACAGCAGAAATAAACATGTTTACAGCCTGGTACAAAAAACAGTTTGTCTCTGTAGCTAATTTCCCCGTTCATGACAACTGTACTGAGGGTGAATTTATATACAACTCACCTGTTCACATTATATTAAGGCTTAAAGTTATACAGAATTAAGAGCGTGGACGCTTGTTTTGAGCACCTGGGCAATTTTTAGAATAGCCGGGCGGTGAAAGAAGCAGGACTAACAACATAACAGCAGTCAGAGCGGCTCTTCAGAAACTTGTAGGTGACATCTCGCACACGGAGGTCATGTATGATTAATTTGGAATAAAAGAAAAAAGGGAATTTAAATATTTTTTAACCCCCCAACAACAATTTTTAAAAAAGCAGCAAATCCTAAAGGTTGAATCATATTGAACTGGCCTTGAATCATGGAGCATCCTATTGTCTTTGCATCAGATCGTGGACTCTGCATCTATCAAATCTCTGCTTATAACATTTGATCATCAGCCATGACAGATGCAGAGTCCAGATATTGAACAACTGTGTCTGAAAAATAACGTTTTAGAAAATATCGCGCACTGAATAACGCCGGCTAAATCTCCCCTGGCTTGTGCGACACCGGCTGCAGGTCACAGGTGGCGGACCGTTTAAATTAAATTCTCTAAAACCCAGTAAAGCCACGCACTACATCATATTTTTTTTATACTTTAATGGCTGCACGATTTACTCCTTAGCCAGCAGCTCCTGTGGCACAGAGAGGGTATGAACCATTAGTCTAATACTTCCTGGGAAAAACAGTTTACACAGCAGTTACAGGGAGCACAGGAATACAGCAGAGCTGTTTCTTCCACTGGACACTGCTGTCATTTTACACTGTGCCGGTGTGCTGACAATTCAAAACCACCAGTGTACTTTCCTCAGGGCCACTTGTATTGATGTAGACAGGTTGCATAAAGACATCAAATATATCTGGATTCCCTGCTTTTCTCCATCTGTTCTTGCATCCCAAGACAAACACTCCTGGCTGCTGTCATCACTTCTGTATTCATAAGTCTCAAACAATCTCGCATATTTGTTTAACAAATAAGGTATCCTCTTTTTTATTCCTCTCTCTTTGTCTTCGTCTCTGAATTTATCTGGAAAACTCAGGGTGACTTCACTTTAAAGGCTCAGTTTTAAATCTCCTCTGAGGACGTCATTTAAACATCCAGTTTTCTGGATTATTTCGCTCGAGTCGTCAAAGTTTATCGTAACATCGTCCCCGTTTGTCATTTATCGTGCCGTCGACTCGTCAAACTTCCAAAGCAAATGTTTCTCAAACCCTTCACAATGCGTACTGTCTTATTTTGAAGCATATGAAGGAAAGCATGGAGGTATCTTAAGGTCTCAAAATGATGCTCCTGCAGCAGATTTTAGAAAACAACGGTCCTCCTGCTGCGATAATGTTGTTTGATTGACAGAAAGACTGCTGGCAAACACCGAAAACGAGGCAGGATTATGCGTGGGGTGATGCTGAGCGACTGTAAATTCAGGTGTGGCAAACCTCCAGCAGCAGTGAACATCCACAGGTTTGGAATACAAGAGGATTAAAGCCGATGTTAAGGGATGTTTTTGTCATGTTAGGCGGATACATCCTTTGTTCTTTGGCCCTGAGATACCTGAAGTGACGTCTGTAAACACAGTCATAGCTGTGGAAAGAAAAGGCCGTTCTGTTTCTGACTAATGAGGAGCTCTTAACAGGGATGTAATAACGAGGTTGGTGCATATCAGAGGAAAGGGTGTGTTTACTCTTGTTGAGCTTGTCAACAGGAGAAATTTTAACCTGTGTGTAAAATTTGGTTCACAGAAATATGACTTCTATTATTAATAACACGGTGTTCAAAGGCTGGTAATAGAATATGAAAATGTTCTATTCACATAACCTGGTTATCTGTGTGTGTGTGTGTGTGTGTGTGTGTGTGGTGTGTGTGTGTGTGTGTGTGTGTGTGTGTGTGGAGGTATTTAAAAGGTTAAGCAACTCAGACAGCAGAGTTCTCTGTTCTCAGGGTCATTGACATCTTCTAGTGAAACATGCACACACACTTAAAGCCCAGTTTGTAAGATTTAGAGGCTTGATTTACAGAAATGGAAATATAATAATCCATAACTATGTTTTCATTAGTGTAAAATCACCTGAAAATAACAAATCATCGTAAACCTCGCAAATTTTAACAGAGCACTGCGCACCAAACAGGAAACCCGACACAGAATCAACGTAATAAACTTCCGTCCCCTTTCAAAATAAAACAATACGCAGTTCATGTAGCTTTTTACAACTTCACATCAACGTTACGTCATGACCGGTGCCAGGTGATCAAAGATCGATCAACGGGTCTCAACATGGACGATGAGAGACTGATTGTTGAAGTGGAACAACACACAATCATTTATGACACAACAGATGCTTTTTATAATCTCCTCCACGTCGGAGAGCAAAGTCAGCTGTTTGTTGTTGTTGTTTTCTTTATACACTGTTTGTCGCGGGGTCTCGGGTATGTCCGGGATTCTCGCGGGATTCTCGCGTGAAAACGGCCGGCTAGCTGTGCTGCCGTTCTGCGGCTGACACGCATCCGGTGTGAGTTGACTTTTATATCTAACAGACGCAGCAGCTCCTCTTCCATCGATGATATCCTGACAACTAATTTTCCATAAATGAAACGATGTAGTCAGCTAGTCCACTAGTTGTGCACTTAGGCCATTCATAGTTTCTCTTTAACACAAGGAAGAGAAGAGCGTGAGGCGAGGGGGGTGTAATCAGCACAACAGCAGATTAAAAATCGCGAGAGGGAGCAATATTCACACTCGATGCAGCAGTGTTTATTTTGTGTATCTGTGTGTGTGCTCGCCCTAAGAAGTAACAGACTTGTGGTGGATCCATTAAACACGTTTCTTGGCTCTTTGCTTTCGGTTTTTATTGATAACATTGTTGAAGAGGGAAGTCAATACACTCTTTTCCTGTCCACACACACACACTTTTGTGTCTCACTCATCATTGATTGATTCCAAGATATGAATTCTCTTTATACGTTTATGTAACTGCCACATTTTCACATTTTCAGGAGTCTGTTTTAATCTCTGAAAAATGGTTCCAATAACTTTAATACGACTTTAAGCATGTGGTGATCTATTACCAGCCGAGCTCGTTAGACGTCTGGATAATTGTTTTTCTTACAATATAATCATCAGAGAATCACATTACATTTCAAATCATGTCATAAGGATACACTTAGTGCGTAAAATATTAAACACCCGGCAATTTTGAGCTTATTATGTTTATTATATCACGCCTTGATTATACTAATCATCGTGTGTTCATAACGCTGTGTGAGCAGAAGTTAGAAAAACCCCAACATGATTAATGTTTGGTCTCCGGCCTCTTCAAGAGTGGAATAAAAGTTTTAATGTAGATGTTTAATATAGTTACATCATGTTTGTGTAACACACACATCAGTGACTCAGCGTAGATAGAAAGATGCCGACATCGAGGCCTTCATCCCTCCTGTTATAATAAACACACACCCACATACAAACACATATAACAACATCCAGTGAAGGAATGTTTTACAGTTCACGTACGCTGACCTACATGTGGTGAAATCGAGTCGGCTCGTCACGTCGCGTCTCTGTATGAAGTTTATTTTAACACCGTTTCATTTCGTTCGATTGCTCCGCGCGCACAAAGACAAAGTGTTAAACCGAATCACGGCACAATAAACGTCCAAATAAAAACAGCTAACGCGACTCTCGGGCTTTGTTTGAAAAGTGGCACCAAGCGGCCAATGAAATTACAGATTTTTTTTCTCCCTTTCATGAGCTTAAAATAAAACTTTTATGAGTCTGGGGAGTGTGTGCAAGCGTTCGTCCTTGACAAGGAGCTTTCATGTTTGAATGGCGTTTTAGAGAGACACAAATCACGTCTGCTTTGAAGCAGTTTACACAGCAGATAACAAAACGTGGACGCCTAAGACAGATTAGTCTTCTACTTAAATCCTGCAAACATTACCTCCTCTTGTCATACTTGCATCTTTGATCAAACAGATTTCTGACAACTGATTTTTTCTGAGATTCTTTTCCCTCCTTTCAAGAGATCCTCTAGTTACTTTCATTTAATGGTATCATATGTTCAGAGATGTATAGTAACGAAGACACACACACACTTCCTTACCACATTAAAGTCAAGGTTCTTCTCCACCCAGTCAGTAGCAGCGTCGAACTCTTCAAACATCTCCATGATGTAGAGAGTATCCAGAGCGTCCACGATCGTCGCTCCCTTTATGCTGCCTGCAAGAGGAACAGAGCAGAAACAGATTACATCCTCTGAGGTTTCCGAGTCTTCAATGCTGTGTTTTACATATCATCTGTCTGCTAAAGAAACCGAGACACGCTGGGAAGGAAGCCGAAGAAAGAATCTTTAAGCAAACTCATTCAAATGTTAAAATCTCGTCCTTTTTAGCGGCATGAATGACAACAGGTGTTATCGGCAGCCTCGCTGAAGAGCTACTGAATAAACAGCAGAAGTTAAGAGTTATGTTCGGGGGTTGTATGAATTATTTCTTTCTGCTCGACAGATGGCGAGAGGCAGCGATTATCTGCACTGATGAAACGTTGGGAGTATCGCTCATCTCTAGTGATTAGGCTCGTAGCAGGAGGGAAGACGCACACAAACCATCACATCATTTCACCGCCGTCATTACCCAAACCCCCTTAACGAATCACACACCACCCGAACACCTCGGCCTGCGTATGTGCCAAGGAGCTCAATAAATCATTAAGCATGCGGCGCAGAGGCCTCAGCGAAGCTTTTAGTCCTAACGTATCTGTTATAAACACAAGGGCTCATCTGTCAGAGCTATGTGACCACTTAGAGATGAAGCAAAAGGAGGTGAAGAAAGAAGAGTGAGGCAATCAGTAGGACGGAGAGAGAGAGAGTAAGTCGAGGCCGACCTACAGAGGGAGGTAAAAGGTAGAAAGGGAAACATTCAAGAGGAAAGACGCTGAAATAATAATGAGAGAAAAACAAGTCAGGAGAGAGACAGAAAGTTTGGAAACGATGCGGAGATGAAAAGCCAGAGAGCTGGTGGTTTGTGTGAGTCTGTGGGTTTGTATCTCTCTGTAAGTGGTGGGAGGATGCAAAGGCAGCTAAAAGCTTTCCATTAGACACAATGCTGAATCATCAGCTGGAGGTGCAGCAGGGATACTTCTGTCCATCAGTACGGAGCTCGGTGCTGCGTCGGGAAATTAGCATTATGTCTTTAAAAAAGGACGACTCGGTCAAGTGCTGCTAACTGTGGATATGAAAACGGCGATATGTTATCGCTTGATTACATTCATACCAAAAATAAAAACCCAGAGAAGACCGAACCTCTGAAGAGAAGCTGGATATTAAATATAGGATGATGTGGTATTACAATTCCTCAATTTATCAGCTACAGGTCATCTAATAATCTGAATGTTTTGTTTAGCCTCGGGCCAAAGAGAGATCATGAGACTGGAGGTGTCAGCAGATCCACGGTCACTGTGCTGCTTCCTGTTTTTCTTCATCCATCTCGTGTTTTCACTCCATGGAAACAACAAAGAGAGGACGAGACACTTCCCTCCAATCCATTGTCTTGTCACTGAGCTTCCTTCCCTCTCGGTGCTAAAGAGTGAGCAGAATACTAATAATAAAGAATAAAAATCAGAGATGTTTGAGAGGGAAGGAAAGGTTTGTGGAGGTGAAGTATATACAGTTGTCCCTCGCTATAACGCGGTTCACTTTTCACGGACTTGCTGTTTTGCGGATTTTTTTAGTAATTGTGCATGTTTTTTGTTTTTTTTACAGTGTACTGTAACAGTATGAACGCGCATTGTGTTCTGCGTCCTGTTTAAGGGAGTACTCTACAAAATGTGTGTAAAAAGGTGTATTAAAGTGTATGGTTAGGGGTTTTACGGCCTTAAAATATGTAGAATAATTGTAAAACTTACTTCGCGGATTTCGTTTATTGCGGGTTATTTTCAGAACGTATCCCCCACGATAAACGAGGGACCACTGTATACACATTTTTATGAACTTTCTTTACTGGGAATTACGTGACTCCACTGATCTAAGTGTACAAACATGAGTTAGGACATCCTACGAAGTTCAACAAGTGCGACAGAAGTCTATTAAGCACATTTAACTGAGACAATGTCTAACGATGCAAAACCAGTGTTAAACGCCTCTGTGGGTGGACTGTGAGTTTCACCGCAGTGTTTCTACAGTGAGTTTAGGATTTGTTGTAGGTTTCACTTAATCGCGACAGGTTCACACACGTACGGTGAATTCGGTTTATTTTGGTGTGTGTTGCAACGTTAATGAAAGCGACGGGATTGGTTCCAAAGATTGAACAGGTTTCCTTCCACACCCTTCCACGAAGCTGTAGTTTTTCCTAGCTGAAAACATAACCTGCCAAGTGGTGAAAATAGTTTTTTGCTGGATAATAATTCAGACATATTGGTAGTTATCTAACGGGAAGATTGGCTGGTTGCTTGTTGGTTAAAAAACATTTTGAAGGCGTCACCTTGGTCTTGGAGAATTGCGACACAGAATTAACGATGATAAGAGTGTGACAGCAGATTAATCAACAGTAAAAAAAATAATTGCTGGTGCCAGAAAATATTCAGATTACTCGTCTTTTGGTGTAGCACAGATCACAGATTGTGTCTTTATTCAAAAAGATCTGACATTTGTGGTGACAGCCTGTTGGCAGAGCGAACCAAGAAATCTGCTGAAATCAGCTTGTTACCAGATCGAGGAATTGTGTCGGTGTCCAGATGGGTCGACTTTAAAAGAACTGAGACTCGGGATTTGGCCGAGGTCCTCAAGGTTATGAGAGCCAAGTTCAGCAATCTTGGAGGTGTGTGTGTGTGTGTGTGTGTGTGTGTGTGTGTGTGTGTGTGTGTGTGTGTGTGTTGCTGCTGAGGATTTTGTTTTTTCCGAGGACGGTGAAGGAGCAGATGGCTCAGCAGAGGGCAGCGTCTCTGATGCTTCTGTAAAACACGAGCGGTGGAAGAGGAGGAGGAGGAGGAGGAGGAGAGAGTTGAAGATGCTTCTCTAAAGTCAAAGCAGCAGGGGAGGACAGGCCTTTTGATATCCGCTGTAGGTGGTAGGCTTGCCAGAGTGGGTGAATCCTTACATTTGTAAAAGTTCTTTCCAGAAAAGCCTCTGCTGTTTGCTGCTTCGTCTCCTCCTCTAGCTTTTGCTTCAAATTTGTCAGAGGTGAAGCTCGTGAATGCGTCACACTTTTCGGAGCGGCGGCTGGATGACAAAAAGCGGTTTGAATGAAATGAGGCTCGTACGCTTGGGTGAGGCTCGACCTCTTTGACACAGCCTATAAAGCAGAACATGGGGGAGTGAGAAATGGATGGAAGGATGAAAAATGAAAGAGCCGGTGTCCTGAGAAGACAAGAATCATTACCTTTCTGTTCCCAGACAGAGAATAAGGATAGATGGTGGAGGTAGTTGGTACAGTCTGACTCCAAAAGTCATTAACCACCCGTATCAGTCGTTCCATTCCTGTGTGCGTCGAAACACAATCCATCCAGTTGTTCCTTTCCCTACATCACTTGTCGTCTAATGAGGTATTCATCAATCTCGTCTCGTATCTTTCTAGCACTTCCTTTCTCCTTCTGTCCTCCTTCTTAACTTCCTTCCAATGTTTATAGCATCTTGTATCCTCATCCGTTGCTTTCCGAGTGAAGAGTGATGGATGAGTTAAAAAACACCTGGCGGGCTTCATTCATCACCTGCATAAGCAGGCGTCCTCCCTCCGCGCCCAGCTCACCTGTCGTATCCGACAGAACATCACGTGCAAAGTTTAATTAGCCGGTATGGAACTATAATGCTGCATTTCTTCCCGCACTGCAGTGTGTGTGTGTGTGTGTGTGTGTGTGTGTGTGTGTGTGTGTGTGTGTGTGTGTGTGTGTGTGTGACGCATTGTTTGATTGTTCAGAACAAAATAACCTTCACTTCGCGCAATCAGGCGACAAAGACAGAGCTGTAATCTGGGATGCTGCGATGTGCAAGTGATTGAGAGAGAGAGAGAGACTGACAAATGATGATGCTGCTTCTTCCTCTTTCTCACACACACACACGAACACACCTCAATTCGGTTGACAGAGGTCAAAATATCGATATGATTTCTACTTCATTGAAGAGTACACATTACAATCTATCAACAGGAGGTGGGATGACATATAACTGTGGGATTAGGCAGTTAGTCTGCTCTGATCTCACTGAATCTGTTCCTCAACTGTACGTTTTGAAGGAAACGTTTGTAAATGTTTTTTTTTTATACGTTTGAATACAGTCGTCCCTCGCTATAACGCGGTTTAATTTTGCATTTTTTTAAAAATTTTTTACAGTGTACTGTACAGTATGAAGGTGCATTGTGTTCGGCACAGTCAGAGGAATCACGCGTGAGTTACTGCTAATAATTTCTTATGTGTCAAACCTCGTAGATTGATCATTAAAATTAAATTTGTTAAAAATGTTTGGCCTTGAAAACAGGTTTTGATCTTTGGTTTCATTTACTTACACAGTATTGTTCTTATTACTGTTAAATTTGCGAAAGTTTGAACTTTGAGAGTTTAAATAAGAGAAATGTGAGAAAATGTTAATACCTGTCTGAGAAAAGTGTATAAAAGTATGTGGTTAGGGGTTTTACGGCCTTGAAACATGTAGAATAATTGTAAAACTTATTTCGCGGATTTCGTTTATTGCGAGTTATTTTTAGAATGTATCCCCCGCGATAAATGAGGGACCACTGTATATTAATAAATACCGTTAGACGTGGCTTTCTGATTGATTTCTGATTCTTCTACCTCACTTTGAAGCAATGGCTTGACACCACCACGTAGAAAAGTATCATAACTGAAGAGTAACGTTACATTTTCACAGGAAGTAAATCACAGTAACTAATCTAGTAAAGTCCACAGGAGAAAAATACACAACAGTTTAACCGTAGCTTCATTCAACAGTATGTTTAAGATGCCAAAGGACATTACAGAAGTGACTTTGAGTTGGTTTTGTCTTATTGTGAAGGACAGAAGTCCCAGATGTGTTGACAACATTGATGTTGATTTGGTCGACTAAGGACCAACCAACACCTCCGCAACATTAACACAAGTTAAATCAGTGCATAGTTATTAGAACGATATTAGACTTTAGTTTTAAACCTTTAAATGAACTGAAAACATTATGCGATCGTTTATATTACAAGTTAAAGTTCGACTTTAATTGAAAGTTATCAATAAAGTGGCTCAGGACAAAGTTATGTTATTTTCAGTTAAGCTGTGCCAGGATCAAACTAGTTTGACTTGTGCGTATTGTTATGACATCTTAAGTAAACAGGGTTATATAAAGTCTGCATGTTTTTTTGCTTTGGAAACGAGAGGCAAAGAACAACAAATGTCATGTGGATTACATCATGCGCACACAAAGCGTGACCTCGACAGTCGCCTGCGCCCTCCAGCTCCGGGTCACGCCGAGCTCCTCGCTGAGGTTTTTTTGCATCCATGGATATTCAGAGCGCTGGATTATGTCACAGCAGCTCTGTGAAGCAAAAAGGCTCCGCTCGCACGATGAAGTCAGCCTCACAACCGTAGGTCGCATGAAATGTGACTCAATCTGCGACGGCCTTCAGCCTGGAGCTCTCTGCTGCTCTCTGTCAGGCAGCATCGCCCTTTAAAACGCATCCAGAAACACAGAGCGTTCACTGATGGAGTCATCCACCTTTATCCTTTTTCATACTGCGAGACCAGGCGTGAGTTCAGATCGTCCGTTAGATCTGATGTCGAGTTGCTAAGTTATCATCTCCCTTCGCCTCTTTCTAACGCTAAAAGCATCTGCAAAGAAAAAAATAACTGCCAAATTCAATATCTGTGAGAGAGCACTCTCGCAAATGGTGAGAACGAGAAGTCAAAGCTTAATTATTTATTTACTGGCCCATCACCTCGTGAGTCCTCGGCCTACACCAGTGTTGAACCATATTCAGTGACCCACCACATTCGGTAACCTGTAGTAGAGCAACAGCGATTTTATTGTTAATAAACTGATTTCACAACCACTTAAAAAAAAAAAAAATAAGGTGCCAGGAGTTTGGCATGTATAAGAAACAGAACAACAAACTGATTAATCATAACCTGGTTATGACAGTATTAACTCTTCTAATATTGACTTACCAGCTGGTTGAGTAAACAAGAATCACTAATCTCCATATTTCTAACCCCTAAAATACAAGCTTGCGGAACAGCTCTGAAACGGCGACAGAGTCGATACGTTTCAATTTTAGTCAATGTGTCAGCTCACACAGTCTCCGGCAGCCCTCCGCAACACATACGCAAAACTTCTATTCTTTACGGACGCCGGAGCACGGAGCATAAATTCAGCACAGAGCAGATTGTGCAGGTAGGAAATCGGCTACAAAATACAAAATAAAACCCCGGTTTATTTTCAAAATAAGATATTCATGTTCACCGCGGATCGAGTTTTGTTACAAGAACACGTCATAATGGGCGGGGCCGACCTGAAGGTCACAGGTTTTCAGGTGTCTTTTCACCCCGTCGACACCATAGATGAGGAGAAGTTGATTCTGGAAGAACAAAATCGACCTAGGACACCAAAAAAAAAAAAGATGCGGCGTGGAACGTCACTGCAGGAGTCAAAGAGACTACAGCCGGAAATATCGCACAGGTATCTCGTGCGTTATTGCAATTCATTCAATGTGAATGTGTATGAATGAATGGTTAGCTCCTAAAAACCGATGACCTTGCATGGCAGCCAATGCCATCGCTGTATGAGTGTGTGTGAATGAGATATGTGGTGTGAAAGACTAGAAAGGCGCTATACAAGTACAGTTCATGTGGAGCCATGGCAACAAAGTATATTTTATAATTTTTAACCGGTAAGGCTAATTGCATTAAATATTCTGTGATATTATTTACAGAGACCCGACAATTCCCACCACGAGCAAGCAACAAAACAACTCGACCTCATCAGGTTAATTAACAGTCCCAAGCCATGCCATGTTGCCATATAAGTCAATTAAGGATATCACAATGCTACTGAGAGAGATTCTTACCTGAAAGAACTCAGTGAATCCTCACAGACCGTGATACGAACTAATTGGATGTACATGTTGATGTGATTTTAGCCCAAAGGTAAGTTATCCTGAAAGATGCAAATGTAATAACAGCGGCTGTTCTGATGCACCATCTTCCTCCTCTCTCTTCATGTTTACCACCACCTCTCTCTTCTATGTAAGTATAAAAAGCCGCGCTGTAAACATAACCCCATTCCGGCTTTACTGTTCCAGATAAATGAACATTGGCACGACGCACCGACTCAGCAGCTTCGGCACAAAAATAGCAGCCTCAGCTTTCAAAAGACTGACAGCAGTCAAAGTGTCACTGATCTTAAAAAAAAAGAAACTAAAAGCTGAAGGCTGCTCTCGTCTTATGAAAATTCAAAAATAAAAATTCCTCTCCTCGGCTCACTGAGTCTCTCGGTCTCAATGTGTCCCCCCACGTCGCAACATTAACTTGTGCAAATCTCAGAGTTTAATCCTTAATCCTGCAGTTTGATCCAGATCTCGACACAACAGGCCCGCTGCTGGTGATCCCATTTACACCCCCCCGCGTCGACGTCCGGTCCCACGCTGTATTTTCTGGAGAGGTCACGGAGGGGAGATGAGGAAAAAGTGATGGCTAAGCCTTTGGCTGATCGTGTTATCGTAGGCAGAATGTGCAAACACACACACAACACACACACACACACACACACACACACACACACACACACCCAAAGTGTATTAACCTCTTGGCTTCTGCTGCCAGATACTCGAGCATCAACACTTTTTGTCAAGGTTACAGTGAAAGGCATTAACACGCTTCACTTGTGTGTGTGTGTGTGTGTGTGTGTGTGTGTGTGTGTGTGTGTGTGTGTGTGTGTGTGTGTGCGTGTGACAGCCAAGCCGTAATAATACACCAAATATGAGATAGAACGAGGCGGACTGCAGAGTTTAAGTTCACTTTGTTTGGCTGACTTTCGTTTGTAAAGGCGTGGGAACTTTCAGAGTGTGTGTGTGTGTGTGTGTGTGTGTGTGTGTGTGTGTGTGGTGTGTGTGTGTGTGTGTGTTGCTCCGGGCCTTAAGGGGGGTTCAAAGCTCGGTTGAGCAGGCTTGTTGTTGTTGTTCGGTGTGTACGAGTGTGTGTAATTAATTAATGTGGATTCAGACTCAAGGTTCTAAAACAAAGCTCAGGAGATGACGGTGAACAACACACAGCTTGCTGCAAAGGTGTGTGTGTGTGTGTGTGTGTGTGTGTGATACCCCCATTTCTGCCGCTGCAGTGCTCCCTTGTCCCCACCCTCCTCTGTGCAGAGGTTTACATCATTCAAGACACACACACACACACAGACAAACGAAAACCTGAGGGAAGGCCTGAGCAGAATTACTTCATCTATTTCAATTACAGAGATTGAATATCTGATTCAGTCACACACACACACACAATGCCGTGTGGGAGCTGCAGCCCAGGACTCAATGTCAAATTATATAACTGAGTAAATGACTCGTCTGGAAATAGAAAGACACCAAAAAGCATTAGCCTTCTTGACTGGTGGGCGATGACAATATTTTTAGCCGGAGCTGGCGACAGAGTTGAGCTACGAGGCTGGCAGGACTCAGGAGGGGGAAAAAATTGGTTTGACACAATGATGTCCAAGGCCAAACGAGGCGTCCAACAGAAAACGTCACGTGACTGGATGTCTGCCTCGTAACCTCACGAGAGTTCACTTTTTTTTTTAACCGGTCTTGCCGTTCCCTACTATGACTCAGCAAAGTCCTCCAGACGAAATGAAGTGGATACATTAAAAAGACCCTGAGGACCGCCTGAAATTACGCTTCTGTTAGACTTTTGATGACTTCTCAGTGAAATTCAGTTATTTAAATCTCTTTTTAATCTTTGTGCTAAAGTGTAAAAAATGAACCCAGTTGTAAAATCTGGGGAAAAGAAAAGTTATGAATAACACATGAGAGACAAATTAATAACAACAATCCTGCTACAAGTTTTTATAGTTGTATTCCTCTTACAGTGAAACTCACTGCTACATTCCTCCTCTGCTGGCCGTGCCCAGCCGTTACCGTGCCCATTCATTCACCCTCGATAATTCATTTGCTTGTGTTATGGCAACATTTTCACTCAATCGGAACAATTTGCATCGCGGGTCACGGATAGAAGCTGCGATCCGGATATTTTCATACACAAACAAACATGAAGTCGAGTGAACGTGATACAGAGACAGACAGTACAGATGAGACCGTCAAGTGCTCAAAACAAACACGCACGGGGAGCGGTCGGTAGCGTAGTGGGTTAAGCAGCCGCCCCGTGTGTGGAGGGTATAGTCCTCGCTGCAGCTGGCCCCGGTTCGAATCCGCATCGGACGGCTAATTTATTGCGTGTCGTTCCACCTCTCTCTGCTTCCTGTCTGTCTATCTTCAGCTGTCCTATCAATAAAGGCATTAAAAAAAATCTTTAAAAAAACAAAACAAACACGCACAAGTTGCCAGAGACTTTTTCCCCCCTATGGCCCACCAAAGAATCACATAGATGGAAGTTACAGCTACAAAGACTGTAAACTGTATTAAGAAAGATGTCTATTTCTTGAGATGATAAACTTTTTAAGACTTTACTGTCCTCAAGGGTAAATCAAAACCAAAAAACCAAAGACACGATAATGAATTAGACAGAATATTACGATATTCTGGTTGAATCGCACAGTCCAGTCCTTTGGCTTTTGGATCTAATTCTGTATGTGTTATTAGTTGTTCTGATTTTTAAAAAAGGTCCAGTGAGTATAGTTTAATGCCATTTAATGCCATTCAGTGAACTGAATACAGCTCACAACACACTAGTTTCAAGCATAAAGGAGAAACTACCGTGGTCTTGAAACTGTAGATATAAAAGTCTCATTCTAGGGTAATAAAAATAAAATGATTCTTATTATAGTCCATTTCTGCCAATAGATCTGTGCAAACTTCACTTTTAACTGCAGATCTTCTTTCTTTTCTAAGTGCTGGCATGATTGTTGTGAGATGTTGGTTGAAGCAAAAGCAACTGGAAGAGAAAGTATCCGCATTGCTGTTTTCATTACAGCTCAGAGATAAAGAGGGAAGAAAAAGAGGAATGCTGCCATTATGCCGAGTCCAAAGGAGGAGATTAAGCCTGTGCAGCTCTGTTTCTTCATTCTCTCTAATAGACATTCTCTTTAAGCCACAACCCTTTTCCTCTCCTGAGTCGGCCTTTAAAACTTTAACCACAAAAACACTCGAGTCAAACTTAAAGAGGTGAAAATGAGGAGTATTACGGGATGTACAGAGGAGCTCATTGAGATTCACTTTAGGGTAAATCCGACGTAGTCGTGCACTCATCTCTACTGCAAATAAAGTCAGAATTAACTCGCGGAAAAGGCAGCTGGGAGACATTTAATGGCGTTGTAATTGATGGTATAATAGGCCGTGTTTAAATAGACATCTGTGCTGGATTTAAACCAACAACTCAAATTAGTTTCTGGCAGAAAGCTTGGACTCAAGGACTCAATCCAACAGCTCAATCCAACTCTACACAAAGTGTGTCTGAAGGACAAAAGCCTCTTGATAGAGCGGTGATAAAATAGCAGGGTGCAAGAGTGGATTTAAAAAGCGACAAAATGTACCTGTATGCATGCAAACACATAGGCTGAGGTGAACTACTCGTCTCAAGGTCAAGTGTAATATATAAAGGAAGGCTTTGGCTCTGCTTTTAGTCCGTCTGTGGGCTCCTGTTGTCGCTGAAGTAAAGTGATACAGCATCACTCTGAGGGACAAGGAGCAGAAAAGCCATTGATAAGACGGGCACGGAGGAAAGGCCACAGGAGACAGGAGAGAGGGGAAACAACATAAAGAAGAGAGGCCATCACAAAAACCTGGCAGCATCTGTGGCAAAGCCTGCCATTCATTCAGCTGACGGCCTTTAAAGCACTGCAGGCAGGGCCAAGCAGATAACCTCCACTGCAAAGCCCGAGTGTCTCAGGAGAGACACGGGCCTTTTGCTTCTTCACAGTGCCCGTAGCTACAGATCCATCCAGCTGTCCTGCAAATAACCGAAGTCCTAACAGGCTGTCAGAGTATAATGTGAATCAACTAATCCCAAGAAGCAGAGGGGAGAAAGCTGGTGCAGAGTGCATTATTATTTATCATCTTATCTAATGAATCCACCTCGATACATCATAGATCATGGACTATTAGATACGAAAGGGTCAACGCTGGAGCTCAGGGCGGCACAAACACGACTGATGACTGAATTGTGTAATGATTAAGAATTGGCTGCACCATTTTTATTCCATTTTTAAACCACAAGCTGATAATCTCCATGGTAAATGCAGCCAATAATACAAATAAACAGATTTTTCATACCATCCGTGTCAAGTTTCTGTTACAATAAATGCATCACCGTCCCAGTGCAACACAACAACATAATCCGTTTCCTTTTTACGATGTGGGACCGTCGAGAAACGCGGAAAACGAGGAAGTCCTTGGCTGAACCCAACTTGGGAACTCTGTAATCTACCACTGCTTCCAGCAAATCCCACCAATTACCAAATACCAGTGTGTTGTAAACTGTTACTGCCTGAAACCAAAAAAGATATTGTGCTGACTCAGGTACTATGTTGTGACAGATAAGATTGGATTAGATGGACTTTAATGATCGCGCATCAAAGAGAGTCACCAGGTTGATTAGAAATTACTCATTAATTATAAACCTGTAGAAAAAGTCATGAAGTCATGCTGGTGTTAAAGAGTCTGACAGCTGTTGAATGAAGGACCCGTGGCAGTCTGTTGTTGTAGGCCTCCTCAGTCTCATGCAGGAGGCGAGAGGAGTTCAGTCGTTGATTTTTGATTAGTTTAAGAATAAACTGTCTGAGGGCAATGAAACTGTGTCACTGAAACATTGTTTAAAGTTGTTTCTGGCTCTTGAATAACATTGTGATATTTCAAGGTCTTTCTGGGATTAAGATGGATAGATATTCTTGACAATGTGAAAAGTATTTTTCAGAACAAACAGCTGTCGAGCTTTCCTCGCAGGATTTATCGCTCTCCTCGGGGTGTTTTTGCTTGTTGTATTGCCCCCTTTTAGTCTTCTTATATTTCATACGTATTACCACGGTTTGTTAAGCATCTGATCTTCCGTAACTGAACCGCTTCCACGCGGCTGCAGTCATCCCCACCTTTTTAAACCACCTCCTACAATGTGGAGCCAAGGTTACTTCCACTTTCAGCCATACTATACTGCGTATAACGGCATGACGTCAGCAAGCTGGAACATTGCCAATATCGTGTTTCCGTGAACGCTACCTCAAACATTTTTTACTTTCTTATTTCATTTTGTGTTATTTATTGGATATTTATATACAGTATTTGGAAAAAACCAATATATGAGCTGCAATATATTATCAGTCTAGCTCTAATATTATGATTAACATTTATGTAAAGTATGTGTCATCCCTTGGCTTGTATCCCATATCTAAGTTATGTTCAGGATATATATTTTCACAGTAGTCGGATTTAAAAGTCTCAGCCCACGATTTAGACCAACAAGACAGATGGCATCTCAGTTTTACAGATACACACATTCTGTCATAACTCAGTCCAGGTCACACTGAGCTCGATGGCAAACAGCCTTAAAAATTCTGCCTTTTTTCTCCCTTTGCCTGCAACAGGAGACATCAGTAGTGACCTTTAATGTGCTGTGGCCCAGTCAAATGTGTTTATTTTAGACAGCAGAAACACACACAAAGTACACACAAACCCCAAGGGGAGTTTTTTTGGTTGGGTGAACACACGAGTGCCTTCCAGCGCTGGCGCTCGGCTAGAATGAGAGGCAAGCCCGGGCAAACAAAGCCTATGTTTTAACCTTTAACTTGTTTGGCTGTTTTTCCTGACGCACAACCAGTGACTTGTCAACAGTGTCAATTAAAGAGGAACAGTCAGGAAACCACACAGACAGGAAACGCCACAGACGGATACATTGGAGCAACTACAGTACGATAAAATCTAGATACAAGAAAAGCCTGTATGATGGTGCTTTTCTTTTTGGAGTTGACATGTCTGAACAAGAAAGGATGCAGTAACCACATTAAGCTGACTCCGAACAGAAATTCTACCGTTGAGGTCATGTTCTTGGGAATATTTCTGAGAATTATTCGTGCCATCAGTCCTGGCTATAGACCTCTTCAAACTAAAACCAGACCAGACACTGACAAGATCGAGCATATGTCCTGTCGGATGTTGGCTAAGTGACGGGGAAAACAGAATTAATGACTCATATTACTCAGTGAAATAGTAATCCTATTACTTGTTACATAACACACAATGAACCTATGAGTCATACGCATTAGGGCTGGGTATCAGTACCAAGTAGTATTTCTTCAGTCAAACGATACTTCCATGTGATCCTTCACATTTCACCACAATAGAAAAGAAAGTTTGTTTTTGATTTGTGTGTAGCAGTGATGAATAAACGAACCTTGAATTTCACAATCACACTTGATCCATCATGGCTTTCTTTTGCTGTGGACTTTGGGTAGAAAGAGGATAATCAAATTTCTCAAAAAGAAACTAATTTAACATGTTAATCCAACTTTGATCCAAATACAAATTTGTTTGTTGCAGTGTGAGAAATCTTTCCAGAGAGTTGAGGAGAAAAGAATCCGTACCTGCAATAAGCTAAAGAGGGTGAGAACCAGTTTCTTTATCTGAAATCCATGACATTTGGTGTAATGCGTTCATTGATTTAGACAACAGTCTCCTCCATGTTCTTAGAGGACTGTGTTAGAGAACTTTCCTTCAACTGCCAGTGTCAACTGGACTCCATGAGGAAACCTGGGTACAAACTCTACCTCTGGCTCATTGTCTTATAATGGGTTTGAGATTAAATTAAATTCTATAATGTCCAACAGAAGTCAGGGTACAGCTTAAGGCTGGGTTGACAATTTACTGGCAGTGAGCTCCAAATGGGCTCCTGATGATGTGGAGAACTTAACAAGGTGATAATTCATCTTCCAGGGGACATTAAACATTTACTGGTCTGGGACATCTGGGTGGGAAAAAGCCCTTAGTGGTTCTGACAGGAGTTCATAAGGACAGCTAACGTTAGACTTGAACAGTTTTAGGACTCCTGTGCAAGATATAAAATCTTACAATTAGAAAAGAGGAATTTTAGAAACTCATCTGTCATTTTCACTTCCAGCAGGTTCTTTTCTACCATTTATATTCAGCAGGTTTCTCCTTGAAGCAACAAAAGAATAGTATGTGACTGTCAGTAAAGTACAAAGTCAAGACAGGATTTGACCCGTTCTGAAAACAGAAACAGGCCGATGTACCTTGACAATGTGTTCTTGTTCTTATGTGCTTGTTATAGACAGCTGGGTTGAGGGCTAAAAGATGGGAAGCGGGATTGGAAACGACAGGCCAGGAGAGATAGATGCCATCGTCGCCTCTAGGTACATTTAATTTTAGCCAAAAATGAATGAATCTACAGACTCTCCGGGGACGGGAAGACGTTCTGTTGTGCCTAAATCTTGCCTTACTATAAACTAATACTGTCCTTGAACCATAATTAGAAGCAACAAAGGAAGCAGATAAGGACAAGGAGGATGAAATCCAAGCATTACCTCATCACACACTTCTGCCAAGAAGCAGCGTATAGTTACAGGGCGTTGAGACAGTAAACACTGCACACATTTATTCAATTAATAAATCACCTCTGTGCAATATTATTGACATTGAATCTAAAATGTAACTACCAGTGAGCCTCGGCTTAACTAGACAGATCATATGTGAGCTGCACAAACTGTATTTATAGGGTCGTGTTAACAAGAACGCTCAACGTTCAGGGTGAAATATTCTTTGTGACTGAAACTGTTGCACCCTGATTAAAAGCTGTTCCAGACTTTGGCATGAAGCAGCAATCAGGCTGCCCTTCAGTCACCCAATCAATGTGCAATTCAATTATCGCAATATGCCACTTCATTTTAATCTCGTCTACGCTCTTAGGTTTTTGAATGTCAGTTTGATTTAAAAGTAGTTCATACTTGGTCGCCAATACTGAAGCTGGATGACACTTATCAACTCTCTTTTTGAGTTCATCGTATGAGTTGTGAGCCTATCCCCAGCTGGCTTTGGGCGAGCTTCAGGGTCCTGGATAAGGGTGTGTACAAGTTACCCTTACCCTTGTACACCCAAATGGCAGGAGGTGACCCAGGAAGACTCACCAGTTAAATAAAACAATTGACAAACAGTTTTAGAGTCACCAATTAACCTGCATGTCTTTGGACTGTGGGAGGAAGAGGAGGACTCACGCAGACACGGGGAGAACATGCAAACTCCACGAAGAAAGGCTCGAGGGTCGGGGTCCAAACCAAGACCCTCACCGTGACAAACTTATGTCAAAATATGTTACAACTTTGTTTCAAATTACTTTATAACATGAAATATTACAAACTAAATAAGCAACAATCAGCGTTAAAGTTTGGGGAAAAAAACATCTTCTGCTGTTACTAAGAGCTTGAAAATTCAGCTGATCTTTGAATAAGTATCTGACATCTGCTTTTTCCCCACGTCCTCCTTTAAACCAGGAAGGAAAGCAAGAAAAACTGCAGAACTCTCTCATGTGAAATCACCAAAAACTGTTCAGACTTCGGTATCAAACACTGCGTTCATGTGGGCCAACACTGTTAGCTGTAAAACGATTGAGAACATTTGTTTTCGGGGCCTTTGTACTGATCATCCAAATCTAATCTAATCATCCAAATGAGGTAATTTCAACCACAACAATAACCATAACAAAAAGCAATAAGAAGAAGATCCCTATGGCATTTTTTTTTTATCATTTTGTTTTTTCTGCTGCAGCAGCATCAGCTGTTTCTCTCAAATGAAATGAACTGAACTTTCCCTTCAGTTTTTGTTTGTTTGCTCTCATTTGCTATTGCAACACATCCAGAATCACTTAATCAAGCATCTTGACCTTCTAAACAACGTGTCCAACGCCAACAGTTTACTTAAGTACAGCACTCCACATCGTGAGCACACAGCTACATGAATGGGCAGAGCTCTTAAACACTGTGAATTGTGAATAATACAAGATTAGCCCCAGACTGTATCACCACCATCTCTTTGCTATTTAAATGTTTGGGTTGGAAAAAAACACATTTTGTAATACGGTTTGATAAAAAGAGCCAAAACCATTGGTCGTCTGCCAAAGTAGTTGGTTTGAGAAGATAAACATAGTCGCCTGCCAACATTTTGGTGAGATCTATTTCTGCTGGTGAATTCCCACCCTGGGAAAGAATTCAGGATTTTCATCATCGGTCCTGACGTGCTTGGGTGCATGGATACGAGTTTTATGAATGCTCAAATGTTTTGAGTTGTGACAATTTGAACTTTTCACTGTTGTATGACATTTAATGAATAGAGAAATTAAGAAAATAATCACTGTTGCAGCCGTAATTAAAGGAAATGCAAGAAAAACTCTAGGGAAGAATCTTCTCCTGTTGAGTTTTTCTTGCTGTTCCATAAATGGTCAGAGATGCATAAAGTACTGGAGTAAAGGAGTAGAAGTACAAGTGCTATATCAAAAAACTGACTTGAGTAGAAGTTGAAGTGTTCGTTAAACACCATACTTAAGTAAAAGTACTAAAGTATTCAAAATGTTTTGTACTTAAGTATTGAAAGTAGAAGTATGTAAAAAATTGCTACTCAAGTACTGAAAGTAAAAGTACAAGTACTAGTACTGTTGTTTATATTATTTCAAATATTTATTAAGGCACAACTTCTAATGTTACAGTGTTACAATGTTCATGGTAGAGTTCTGTGATTTCCCATGGTCTGTGAATGCGTCTAAATGAATGCGAGAGCAAGGGGGCGGGGCAGCAGGTGAGAGAGCGCACCTGGGTGAGTCAGGTGTATGACGTACGGCGCACGAGCGAGGTTAACGTGAGACCGGGACTGTTCAGTTGGTTTTTTGGCATGGTTCCGGCCGACAGTCACCGAGTCCTGGAACCAAAGCGTTCAGCAATAAATGCAGTTTGTTCAATATCGCCTCGTCATTCATCACGTGTCCGGCTGGACGCTACAATAGTAACGAGTAACGACTCAGCACATGAGAAATGTATCCGAGTAACAGTATTAAATTCATCTAAAATATGTAGTGCAGTAAAAGTGGAAGTTGGGAAAAAAATAATACTCCAAAAATTTACAGATACTGCATTTTAGTACTAAAGTACAGTACTTAAGTAGTTCCACTTCGTTACTATACATCTCTGTAAATGGTCCATAAATTTAGCATCTGAGTGGCTGACATGAAGAGCGTTTTTCTGGTTAATGTTTGTCAGTTAAAAGTCGAGCGCTAAGTGTCTTCAAGTATTTAGTGGCTGAAAAACGTTGTAAAATATTTACTACAAACCCGAAAATACTGTAAACATTACAGTGCATAAAAACCTAAATTGGTGCAATGTGCAGCCAAGAACACGAAAAAAAAAAGGCAAACAGCTGACAGCACAGCTGGCGTCTGAGGGCGAAGACTTGTCCTTTTTTCAGGGAAAAGACCACAGAGGGGACAGATCCAACCTCCCTCCACAAAAAGGACCCACCCAGTCTGCAGAAGGAGCAGATGTGTGTTTAATCTTTTACTCCTTTAAAAACTCTTCTCAGACCAGTCAGCCTGTTTTTACATCTTAAGAATCTGAGTCCTCATCTGTCAAGTTGTCAAAACTTTATATTTCTGAAGAATCCAACACAGTGAAGCACAAATTATGATTGAAGAGCTCTTTTTAGAGCTGAAACTTGTTCTGGAGATGATGAACTGAACATGAAGGTGCCTACTTGAGCTTTAGATGACTCTGATGGACATTTTTCTGACATTCTCGTGACTGAATACATTGATTAACTGACCATCAAAATAATCATGGGTTTAAGCTCTGAGATCTTAAAAAGCATATTTGTAACCTAAAGTTTGAAAACTGCCATTGCAATTTCAAAGCCAGAGTGTCGAGGAACAGCTAAAAAAAATAGGTAAGAACATAGCAGGTACATTTAACTCTCCTGAAACTGAATATTTTGCTTATTTCTACTGTAATTTATTAAAAATTAATTTCTACTGGGCTAGTGGGGGACATTAATTTATTTTGCATGAGGTTCTCAAACTTTTTTCAAAGTATTTGCAATAATATGCATCATGTTCGTTTGATTTATTATTTGGAAAGTGCATTGTGAACCTTCTTACAACAGCTGGAAAAGTTTTTAATTTTTCAACTCTCCTGGCTGGTTTGAAGCAGCGATCTTAAGGGTTACTGCGTATCGGCGGAAATAGCCTCAGGTACGGAAAGTGGCGTCAGGCTAATATTATCGTCATACATCTTGTTCTATAGGACTCGGAAACAGCTGTGACAAGGCCCTGAGGCGAAGCTGTCTTATTTACTGATGGGAGTGGGTCTGCTGGAGCAGTCAACTGAAACCTATTTACTTTTCTAGGGTTCAGACATGAAGGATGGAAGCAGAGAGAGAAACATAGAGAAAGACGAACGCAGAGACTAATCTAACAATTAGTATTCCCACAGTTGCTTTCCTCTCCTCTCGTCCTGCGTTTACGTATGACAAATCCCGGTAATGAAACGGTGCGTGGAATTCACACAAAGCTGATTGAATTTCCTCATTAAACATAAGAAGGCGATCATTAAAAAACGAGCCTGTAAATCTTTCAGCGCCGTGTAACAGAATAGACTCAGTCGAGGTTTTGGCATGTTCCCGAAGGCGAAGTCTGTTACGTGTGTCTAAGTTACTGGACGTGTTTCAATCAGACTTTTAACTCCACGAGCTGAAAACGGAGACGCTAAGATGCAGACTGACAGCAAAGTCAGAATATTTCCATAAATATACCAAAAAAATATATCCCCAGTGGTCTGACAATTCTTTTATTGACAGATGAAGCTTCACAGAGTCTCTCTGGATCTGAAGAGTCATCTCAGCGCTTAAACTTAACAAAACAGGCTTGACCTAAACGTGCGGCTTCATGTTTCATTTGTAACTCCCTACATACATATTTACGCTCCGAGTGCTGTCGTCCTGTCACCGCCGTTCTTTGATAGTCTTACAGAAACATGCAACGCAGGAGAATAAAATCAACAGCTCAGCTCGAGTACAAACTCTGCTCTTCTAATGATGCAACACCTCCCGAGGTTCAAAAATAACTCATGCAGTCTGCTCTTTATCTTTTTATGCGGTGAAGATACCTGCAGGAAGGACTCGCGTAGGATCACTATAATCAGAAAGAAAACTCCGTCAATCACAGCTAATCACAGACCACGGAGGTCAGCTTCAGCGATCTAATTACTAGCGATGAGAGAGTAGGTCATTATCTTCATCTGTATCTGTTCAGTCAGCTGAATTATTTATATCCTGATGTGGGCGGGATTGACCAGAAGATGTTAATTGGAGCCTGAGATTGACATGGAGTGATCAGAAGTTGCTATATTTATTAGAAAACTACTTACAGCCTCAGAGACGAAGCTTCAGACACAGCTTCATACACAGTCGTGATTCAGTTTTCACTACCTCTGTACAATGCTGCGACTGTCAATCATCTTCTACAGTCTAATTTAGTGTAATATAGAATATAGTTTTTATCACCACCTACCTACCTACCGTTTCCAAAACAAGTTCTCTCATAAAAGTTGTTCTATTTGTTGTTTATTATTGAATGGCTATGACACATTTTGCTTGTAAAAAGTTCATTATCCATACCGGATACTCATTTTAGCAGTGCTTACTCAACCCTACTTTTTTTTTTTTGGCTTTTTATGCCTTTAATGATAGTACAGCTGTAGATAGATAGGAAGCAGGGGCCATCCGATGCGGGATTCGAACTGGGGCCAGCTGCAGCAAGGACTACAACCTCCACACACGGGGCGGCCGCTTAACCCACTACGCTACCAACCGCCCCTCAACCCTGCAAATTATACAATGCATGCTAAGTGGTGTGGTGGTTCACACGTCTCTTTATATTTCAAAGTGTGTCCCTTTGGTTTAAAATGAATAAATAAATAAATAGAATCACTAAAGGATAATTTACTGAAATGTTCTTTAAAGCTGCATTAATCTATTTTGTAATGAATCATTTATGAATGGGATTAGTATGTGTGCTGTGAAATGGGTTGTTTGTGGTTCAGAGACACACACACAGAGTATTACTCATCTCAGCAAGTTACTTTAATAAAAAAAAAGTGTAAGCGATGTGTCTACAGCTAAAAATAATCAGTTTCATTAAGTTTAAACAGTATTCCCATTTTTCTACGTCATCCCACTCAGCTGTTGCGTTCATTTCACGTTAATCCCTTCATTAATTGTCTGTTTTCTTGAAGTTATCTTGATGGAAATACATTGTTAAGAAGAATCAAACATGAATAGTTGCACCTTGACATAAGAGGGTGAGGCGGGAAACTTGGAACCAGATAAAGTGAGTATCGGTGTTATCAGCAGAGCAGACACAGCTAACCCTTTCACACACACATCTCTCAGGAGACACACACACTCACACCACACACTGATACACAAACATGCACACCTGGAGCTGAAGGTATCCAAACAAATATTCTCACCGAGATTTTAATTAGGTCAAGAGAGAGAGATCTTAAGAAATTAAAAATCCAATTCCCGTTCTTATTAATCCAATCAGTCAGAATAAATTACAGTATTCATTATGTGTACAGACACTTAGCGCACACGCCAAACACCTGCAAATACACGGCTGGAACGCGGCCTCCGTAAACACGAAGCGTTTCTTTTAATGTATCGCGCAGAGCCAGAGAAACGTCAGGTCCCTGGTGACTTCATCTCTTCACACAATGAGAAGAAAACCAAACAGGGATTAAATGTGATGGTGACATTAGAGTTTTAATGAGTCGTACACACTCTCTGCTGTTGGCACGTGATCTGTGTGATCCTCGTCGCTTTAGATTCACGTTGGCGGCACTTCTTCAGAGTCCTGCTTTGAAGCCAACGATCTCGGAGCCGAATAAAAACGCAGAGACTTAAAAACAGAAACGTTATCCCAGTTTAATTTGGCTTCTGCCGCACGCAACAAACACGACCACGTTATATTTACCAACGAGGCCCCGCGGTCATCGAGCGGCGTGCTGTGTGTGTGTGACAGACGGAGAAATAACGTGTGAAACGGAAGGATAGGATGACGCTTATCAGCGGCGCGGACGCCAAACAACTGGCGAGAAACAGAATATAAATACATGATGAAGTTGACATTCAGAGGCTTCCGTAGACGGATGGCTCAAACTGACGGCTGCTAATCTAAAGGCCAAGGCCGCCGGTGGCAGGGACGACAGATCAATCGTGTGTGTGTGTGTGTGTGTGTGTGTGTCTGTGTGTGTGTGTATGTGTGGTTTCACACTCACCAAATAGATTGCTGGAGTGGCCTTGCTTGGAGACGGGCCTAAGCTCATTGGAACCCCAGGCCCAGCGTCTGTAGCTGTCCCACGCATGTTTCATCATCTGACAGGGAGGAGGAGGAGGAGGAGGAGGAAGGAGAGGAGAGAGAGGATGACAAATGAGGAGTGTTAAAGAGGACAATCATCAGGAGGATTAAGTCATCTTTATACAATGGAGGGTTTGTTCAGAGCCTGAAGAAAACTGGATTTTCAAGGCTGATATCTGAGAGTCATGTTATCGTGACAGATTTGTCTTTTTTTTTTTAATAAACACGTTTTAATGAGGATCCCTTTATTTTAAGGTACTCTGATAAAGTCCTTATGGGGACAAACGAGTCATAGAGACTGTTTCTGTACTACAATGATTTTCTGGATCAATCGATGAATCATTTAATATTTTTAAACGTGCAATAAAAACCAGCAGCACATTTTCCTAAAGCAGAAGCTGACATACTTTAATTTCTTGTTTTCATTGACCAGCAGTCCAAAACTTGAAATTATTCAATTTAATACCATTTAAGACAAAGAAAATGAGCTTTCACCTAAAATAATAACTTAACCAGTAATTTATTTATATATTTTTTGTCAATCAACTGATCAGTTAATTGATGATGTGCTGCTGAGTCGTCACTGTTGGTACAGTAACAGTCTGTTTCACAAGTGTTCATCTGCACAAAGGAAGTCAGAAACAGGAACACCATAGAGAATCTGGTTGGTTTTCAAAATAAAACACCCTGTGCAGATCTTAAAACTATTTAACCACGTAGAATATTTACATATTTAGAAGCACATAAAGGAGAAAAATGACAAAATCTGGCGGGCATGATGCTTCTGCAACAGCCCGGCTTGCTCAGCGTGGTTTCACCATCAGTCAGCAAAGAATCAGAGACAATCATCGATCTCCATCAGTATTCTTCACAATATTTATCCCAGAGTTAAGAGTGATCTATATAAATTCAACTCATGGCAGCTCTTGAATCCATCAGATAAATGATACAACTCCATTCACGTCCTCTGAAGCAGCTACAAATTAAAAGAGGAGTCGATGGACTGAACAGAAACTTGTGGGCAACATGTCAAACGACAAATTCTCACGATTTAAGCTCAACGTCTGTCGACATGTTCTGAAGAGACGCTAAGAAAAACACACCACCTTAAACTGTTTGTTTGCCTATTAGTATTTTTTTATTCGGCAGCTGCACAGCCTGAGTCACTCAGAGAAACAGGGGTCGACTTAATGATGTTATTCTGTGCATCAGGTGGCAAACGACCCGTTCAAAGCGCCTGTCAGCTAATTATGATAGTCGGCAGATTGATTGGCTCACCCCTGCTAAAAAAAACAAAACCCAAACATCTCTCGGTTCCCCGTGGAAAAAAAAAAGGGAACATTTGCCTGTGCCGAGTCCCATTATCTGCTGCTGGAGCCCGCCCACTGCACCCAGCAGGACTGGTTGGAGTTTCATCTTATTTTAATCTGGTGCTGGCTGGAGGCTCGATAGCAGCGTGAACACTAAAGTTTCCAATCTAACACCCAGACACTCGTTTGGGTCTCAGCTCCGAGCTCACCGTCCCCCGGGCTTTCTGAAACCTGCACCTGGATTAGACTCACTGAAACCGCTTTATCCGAGAGTCTGTGCACACATAGGGGTCCTCTCTTTTGTTACCTACCTATAGCATTCTGTATACGTGCACCACAATGCCAGCTCTGTGCACCTGAATGTAGCACACGGCAGACAGATATGTGAAGCCCAGTCTCCCGGGGGATCACATTACTGCACAACAACCCGAGCACCCCTATCCTGTTGCAGGTGTATAAATGTATGTGTGTAGTAGTAGTTTGCATGTGTTTTACTCTCTGACTGCTGCTGACTCACTGTTAGGGAGCGCAGAGAATAACGACGACTAACTGTGATGAGTTGACGAGCACGGCAGGTCAGTCGCTCGGTGTAGTCGTTTACGACGTGGATGTACACAAGCAGGAGGCGCTGAAGTGAGGGTCAATAAAATATGAATGAGTGCTTTAATACCCACACGGTAAATAGCTGCACTATATTACAACCACCGTCCAGAGGAGGACATACACTTTCTTTTTTTGCCCGAGGGACGCAGCGATTGACCGAGTTCACGATTACTAACTGCAGTTTCAAACGTCACCGCTTTGTAACCGCAACGACGACAACACCGTGTTTCTGTCATTTAAAACAATGACAGTATAAAGAATGGATGCAGTTCCTTTGACTTGTGGCTTCTTCTGCCGGCCAGCAAATCTAAAAATCTGCAAAGACATCTCTAATGACACATACCTGTCAATGAAAGCGCCCATGCATAACTTTAAGCCTTAATATAATGTGAACAGGTGAGTTGTATATAAATTCACCCTCAGTACAGTTGTCATGAACGGGGGAATTAGCTACAGAGAACAAAACTGTTTTTGTACCAGGCTGTAAACATGTTTATTTCTGCTGTGAAACATGGGGACTTATGGAGACTGACTCACTTCTGGAGCCAGCCTCAAATGGATGTTTGAGGAACTGCAGTTCTAAGGCTTGTTGTTTATAATCGTGTCATGTCTATGCTCCATGGTGGTGCTGTTAACTACAACTACAAACCGTTTTGGTCATCAATTAATCTGTTTCATAATCTAGTGTATAAAATGTTAGAAAAATGCTTCTTAGAGCCAAGACAGTGTCTTTAAATTGCTTATTTTGTACTTTTAATAATCCAAAGCCGCAAAAATTTAATATATAATTATAGAAAAGGGAGAAAAGCAACTTAATCTAAGACAAAGGAAGCTGTGAAGTTGAAAATGTGACGTTTTCTTGCTCCATAAATAAATTTAACGATAATCAGTCGTTAATAACAGTCGTTCCCTAACTTTTTATAGTTGTCGTACGCACCAAAAACCACCAGGAGGCGTCTGCAAGCAACGATCGCTCTCTTTATATAACAATCCAGCGTGAAGGAGGACACACTTTAGATGCACTTTAACTGAAATTGTACATTGAACAATCCTGACAGCGCTTTAAATGCCAGGACAAACTGATAAAGATGTCAGCGAATATTTCTGCAGGAGGCACAAAGGAAAAAGATATCAATTCAAAGCACTTTAAAAAAAAACAGCAGAGAAGAAGACGCGACCACAGGAGCCGTGCAGGTGCTGAATAACAAACACTGAGCGCTAGAGAAGAGGAATAAATGCTCAGGAGTTTACTCTTCTATTCACATTGTGAGCACGACTGACAACGCTTCAATCAGAAAATGGTCTTCAGCAGGTTACATCGTGCGAGCTGGAGAGCCGGCTGCATGAATAGACTCTGATTTCATGTTCTGCACAGAACAACTGGTTATTAGATTGCAACACATAAGGGAATATGCCATACCATGCACCAGAGAGGGAGAGGAGAGGAGGAGAGGAGTGTAATTAGCACAGCTACCTCTCCTCATCCACCTGCATCTCCTCGCTGTTGTTCAGAGACACTCGAGTTGCTTCAGCTTTCTCTCAGACAGGTGGATAACTGGTGACATCTGAAACGCTGCTCCATGCCCTCGCTTTAAACACACACACACAAAAAACACAGAACGAAAGCCACTTCATTTGCATAACCCACACACACACACACATCAAAAAGGACAGCTAGCTGATAGCTTTCCTCCATTTAAACCCACTAATTAAAACCTAGCCAACCTGCTAATTACTGCTCCTATATGCACGTCACGTTACGGATGTGTGCTCGAATGCTCGACACGAAAGGAAGTTGAAAGCCGATTCAGAGTCTGTGCAAACGACGAGAAGACGCTGTTAGGTAAGTGTTAAAAACAGCTGTTTTCATTGGTTTAAAAATTGTAATTACAATGTCGTTTAAATGAAATTCCCTGATGTCGCCAAACTTCAACGACAACGTGGTCCTTCCAGTTTCAACGGCAGCTGCTTGAGGACTCGATGAACCCTAACACGTGCCTGTTTGTGAGTGTGAAAGGCCTTTATACACATGAACGCACAGCAGTTTTAAACATGCACTTTATAATTCGTGTTTATATTCTGCATTTAAAGAGCAGCCGGATGCTGCCGCCTGCGATCAGAGTGAATTTACCTGTTTGGCTTGTTTTCTGCGGGGGAAGCTGGAAGCGACGTCTCGTTTTAAACAGCCACCTCGCCTTCGGGCTGTTGCACAGTTATAATGGAGTCATTTAAGTTTACAGACACCGGCGGTTACTGCTAATGAAGCTGTGAGAAGGTGTGTTACAGTGATACACAACGCCAGAGAGAAAGCGTTGATGAGATTTCTGTGGCACGAAATAGAAAAATCCCTGCGACTTGCAAAGACAGTGTGACTCTTATGATGGACAGAAAGGAGAGAGCTTTCCGTAAAGTAAGGCCAAAAACTGCAGTTACTCTTGTCGTCCACTTGAGGCTGGCTCCAGAAGTGAGTCAGTCTCCATAAGTCCCCATGTTTCACAGCAGAAATAAACATGTTTACAGCCTGGTACAAAAAACAGTTTTGGTCTCTGTAGCTAATTTCCCCGTTCATGACAACTGTACTGAGGGTGAATTTATATACAACTCACCTGTTCACATTATATTAAGGCCAAAAGTTATGCAGGATTAAGAGCGTGGACGCTTTGATTGACAGGTGGGTGCTGTTGCAGGTGACGTCCAAATCTTACACAGACTTCTTAGCAACGAATCTCTTAAAGTCTGAGATATGAATGGAAATGTAGAAGTCTGGAAGCAGGCCAGTGTTTCCAGAATGAATTAATTATTAGGTGCAGTTCTTTAATTCAGTATGTAAATGTGTAGCTCCCACCACTACACATTCCTGTGCGTTAACAGTTATTGGATTTAATGCTCAGGATCCCTACGTGTTGACTCTAAGTGGATTAACCGCTCAGGATTTTCGAGGCTGACTGCCGTTATTAGGACCCGGTCGCTGAAGCTATTTCGGACGCACAATAGCTCGGTGCTAATTGGCTCTGCGTTTAAGGTGCAACGGCTTTCTGGGGCACCAACAAGTCCGATCTAACACACACAAACACACACACCTACAACGGTTTCCTGTCAGCAGCAACAGGCTAACACGTAGCAGCAGGGGATAAAAACCTCACATGCAGATTAAAAAGAGTGTCTGAACATCAGAGAGAAACAAAAACTGATTTTAAAAAAAGAAACACGCAGGCCAGAAAGTCAGAAAACTTCAACTTCAACATCAAAACACAAAAACTGTTTGATCCCCTACAACTGAAATCAATAAGACATCAAAAACACGTCATTTATGTAAAAATCATGTAAAAACTGTGAAAAAAACTCTGTTTATTGACATTTCCAGTCAAGGTTTAGCAGAGAAAATCTATATGTTTTATAAATTAAGTGATTTACCTTATTAACAGCATTAACAGTACAGTTCTTAATTAATACATAAATACGGCTGTAATAAAGAGAACTGAAGTGAACTGAATGGAAACAAAGATTAAGCAAAAGTGGAGCATGAAGAAAATTCTGCTGCTGCCGTCAACAAGCACGGTGCATCACGGAATAAAGACGATAACGAGGAAAAGAGGAAAATGCATTTATGTATTTAGCAGCTGCAAACTTCCACACACTCTTCACATGACGTACTATGACTTCAGAGACCTCTTACATTTAAGAGCATTTTTTATTTAGTTTATTCTGAAGTGTGTGAGTTGGAATAAAAGTGAAGGATTAAGCACTTTCATCTTCCTCCTGCTTCACTTTGAGCCGTTCAATAAAGACAGACTCAGATCTCAAACTAATGGAGCATCTGAGGGAGACTTTAGCCGCTCCGCATCATCGTCAAAATATTTAAACAACTTCACTGTTAAGTGTCTCAAAAAACAAAAATAACACGATCCCGTCTCAGTCCGAGCACGAAGGAGGAACGACAGAGTCTGAAGCTGTGGAAGCATCAGTGTGTGAAACCATTCAAACATCACAACGTTCAGCTCGTCCAGGACACGCCGGCTCCTATTTTACTCATTCAGATTTCTTTTAATATTCAAATGAACGGCACAACCTTCAACACTTTCTACAAACCTTCACTTCTTCTGCAGACTTTAAGCTGCAGACTTCATTCTAACTTTAAACTGTGCCAAAGACTTTGCACTATTAAACTTGAATTCAACTTTTTAAAATCTTTTTGAATTCTTACAGTTCAACTTTGATGTTTTTTTTTTTTTTTACTTGTGTTTTCGGCTCATTTCACATTTTTGCATCAGGCATTTCAGCATGCTGCATCCAACTTCTGCAGGAAATGAAATGAAAGAAGAGCCAGAAGAGAAACAAGTTAACTCTGTATATATTTACATATTTGGAAGCACATAAACCAGAAAAGTGACAGAATCTGAGAAAGTTAACAAAGTCTGGCGGGAAAAACGGAGACTAAAGAAACCAGTTATGCGTATTAGGTTCCATAAATCTGACACACTGCACCAAGACGCCTGGAACTTAAAATTTAGGACACCTCCTCAAATGTATAAGAAGTTTCCCACCAAACAAAGCCGAGCTCTGCGAGCTCTTTCCAAGTCTAACAGCTGCTGAACGTGACAAACAGCGTTTCACAAACGTGTGGAACTGTCGTAGTCGTGGTTTGTTACCAGAGATGAGCACCGATAAAAGTCCAGCAGCAAGGTCCTCTAAGATGAAATGCTGGCATTGATTCAGTGTGTGTGCGCACACACACACACACACAAACACATACACACACACACACACACACAGCCATGATGGTAAATCATTAACTGGTGTGCAAAGATCTGCGGTAATGACCCCGTTTGCTCCGAGGTGTCTTAATCTTAATCTGTAACTGAGTATGTGTGTGAAACAAGAGGGTGAGGGAAGTGTGTGTGTGTGTGTGTGTGTGTGTGTGTGTGTGTGTGTGTGTGTGTGTGTGTGTGTGTGTGTGTGTGTGTGTGTTTCCCCAGAGGCTGCTGTGGTGTTAGTGAAGCTGAAACCAAAGCTCGTCTCAGGGGAAACACTTGGGACTAACGTGCTTGTAACAGATGTGTGTGTGTGTGTGTGTGTGTGTGTATGTGTGTGTGTGTGTGTGTGTGTGTGTGTATATGTGTGTGAAAGAAAGAGGGCTGTTAGGTGACAATATGGTTGTTGGGCAGATAAGGGCATCAGACCACACACACACACACAGTGCCTGCCAAAGCAGCCTCCCCAGTGTGTGTGTGTGTTGAAGTGCAGCTTCACTTGCTGCCATCTCAGTGAGAGGAAGATAAAGACAGAGCCCGGTGGCAAAAAAAGGACGTCGATAAGACGGTGGAAAATATTTCGTATGTCGTCATGTTGGAAACTTACGCACACGCCGATGTGTGAAGCAGTCATGTGACATTAACAAAAGTAGTAATGATGATGTAGAAAACAGAAGAAGAAGAAGAAGAAGAAGAGACACAGAAGGCTCGATCTGAGGATGATTGGAATCGCTCCACGGGCCACGATTGATTTTTCACACAAAAAAAATCACTTTGAAGGTGAATCAGATGTCTGAACATTAAAAATGAATCTATGAAAAAGTCATTCAGATTCATCAGATTTCTTTTAGTGACTGTCTGTCACGCTGTGACGACAAAGAATGATCAGCTCTTCACGGATAAAATCCTCCCTCCTGCTTCGGGTCGACGACCACTGGCCAAAAAACGTCCACGAGAGGCTGGATGCAGACGAGTCAGTCACGACTTTATGAATCGAAAATAGATGAAAACAATTCAGAGTTGTAGTTTTAACAGCATCACTTCATGCTATTGAGCTTAGAGATGCCACATTTATAGAATCTATGGTACAATTAGAGGAAGAAAGTTTCATAATTATTATCCATGCAGGAGCACCAAAAACTGCAGTTCCTTTAACGTCCACTTGAGGCTGGCTCCAGAAGTGAGTCAGTCTCCATAAGTCCCCATGTTTCACAGCAGAAATAAACATGTTTACAGCCTGGTACAAAAAACAGTTTTGGTCTCTGTAGCTAATTTCCCCGTTCATGACAACTGTACTGAGGGTGAATTTATATACAGCTCACCTGTTCACATTATATTAAGGCTTAAAGTTATGCAGGATTAAGAGCGTGGACGCTTTGATTGACAGGTGGATGCAGATGGCTTGTCTGAGCACCCAGGCTTCATTTAGCATGCCGCTGCTCCACCAACGCTCTACATCCTCACCCGTTTTTAGATCAGGCAGGAGCGCTGCCAAGCTCCACAATGGCTCCTCGCAAACCTGTGGGTGACGGCTTAATAAAAACTTACTGAAATAGTTGTTTGTTGTTGAATTCAGCTCATAAAAAGGAAACGTCTCCAGTCATATTTGCATATTTACACAGAGCACCAACACAAACAGACGGACAGATCGTATCTGTTCTTATTATTCAAAGCAGCATGTAAAACACATGATTTGCTGTCGGATAAGCAGCTTTACACGTAGAGCAGATCATGAATCTTCATTCTATACTTGACTTGATTGACTCACTTTGATATGACAGCAGCTAGTCAGTGAGGGTGAAAAACGTCGAGGAATATTTCTTTAAGCTGCCACTAATGTAGCTACAGGAGTATTTACTTTTTTGGAGTATTATTTTTTCCCCCAACTTCCACTTTTACTGCACTACATATTTTTGATGAGTTTAATACTTTTACTCGGATACATTTTTCATGTGCTGAGTCGTTACTCGTTACTATTGTAGCGTCGAGCCGGACACGTGATGAATGACGAGGCGATATTGAACAAACTGCATTTATTGCTGAACGGTTTGGTTCCAGGACTCGGTGACTGTCGGCCCGGAACCACGCCAATAAACCAACTGAACAGTCCCGGTCTCACATCAACCACGCTCGTGCGCCGTACGTCATACACCTGACTCACCCAGGTGCGCTCTCTCACCTGCTGCCCCGCCCCCTCGCTTTGCATTCATTCAGACGCATTCACAGACCATGGGAAATCACAGAACTCTACCATGAACATTGTAACACTGTAACATTAGAAGTTGTGCCTTAATAAATATTTGAAATAATATAAACAACAGTACTTGTACTTTTACTTTCAGTACTTGAGTAGCAATTTTTTTAACATACTTCTACTTGCAATACTTAAGTACAAAACATTTTGAATACTTTAGTACTTTTACTTAAGTATGGTGTTTGAAGAACACTTCAACTTCTACTCAAATCAGTTTTCTGATATAGCACTTGTACTTCTACTCCACTCCTTTACTCCAGTACTTTATACATCTCTGGCGTGCCTGAGCAGAACACAGAGCTGAAAACAACATCACTTCCAAACAGTGCAGGAAATGAGACAAGCATGCGTTTGATTTCAGCTGAGATAGATAAAACTGATGCATGTGCTTGTTAGCTCTTACAGGAAAACTTCTGAGCGTGCTTCTTCACACGGTTGTTGATTCGGTGCTATCCTGAATTTAATCTCTCCCTCTTCCTCCCTCCCTCTCTCTATGCAGGGATGGAAGAAACAGTGTGCAACTCTAAAATAAATGTTACTGCATCGCTCTCAACCCTATCTCCAAGCCTAGACTGCCACTGCTGCTAGTTCTGCAGTCTCTTACACACACACCCAGAGAGAATCAGGGAATTCATGGGAATAAATAAGAGCGCATTAAACATTCACTATGATCAAGATGGCAAAAACAAGCATCAAAACAAAGCTTCTTGCGTCGTGTAAATTCACAGAGACAAGTTTTTCCGAGGATGCATTTATATTAGAGAAGACGTACGGAGCCTCAGTGCAAAGGGGCGCTGCATGAAAAAGGTCTAATGTATGGATGTATGGAAAAAGGAGCTACAGGTGTGACTAACTTTTAGGGTTAGACGCGCAGTCATGCAACGTAAAGTTCACTGGCTTCAAGTCCATTAATGAAGGCCCCGTTCCTGTCACAAAACCAGGCGCACCTAAATGGAACGCAGCTTATTATTGATGTGACCGGTCGCACCTGCGTTTGTAGACGGTCCGCCGCTGAAGCAGAGCCCGAAAACCATCTGCAGGTGCCACCTGTGTGCGCGCAGCGTTAACTAAAGTACGGCTTGCAAATGATTAGAATTACAAAAGTGCAGATATAATGGCCGGTAACCCAGGTGCAGCAATTTTCTCGATTTAATGACGGGCAAATAAAAGGGACAAATTTTTCTCTGGTGCAGGATCAAGCTCATGAAACACGATTCTGCGGACGTGACTGGCTGACACAACCAAAGCCAAGCCTGCCACAAATAAAGGCTACAACAGACCCTTTGCACGGCAGATATTCTGACTTCCAGATGAGCCAGTTCCAGGCTTCCATGAAACGAACGCCTGCTTTGACGAGTCAAAATGTCGTGAAAAGGGTTCATCGGTGGGTTCAGAGGCAGAAAAATGGAATAACTCTCTGTGCACTAAGTCGTTAGACATCTGTTCCTCGAGGCGGGAAGGATAATTCAAGTGTTTTTATTGTTTTTCTATAAATCATGTACACTTTATGTTACGGGTGACCGTTTATCAAACCGCGTTGTCGTGTTTAAGATGTTTTCTGGAGTGTCTTCTCGCCTTGCGGGCTGCCGTTTGTTTCCGCTTTGGTATAAAAAAAATCAATTTGCAGAAAATCACTTCAGTGATGCAATTCATCACAGTGCTTTTATTGCTGTCATCAGAGTTGCATGGAAATACATTTGCAAGTGCAGATTGATTTGAAAAGAATCAAATGTATTTCCCATTTGACTGTAAGATAATTCTGGACAAAGCTTCATTGGCTTTGGAGCAACCGGCCTGAAGAAAAACTGGTTTAAAGTTTGTTTAATTCATCAGACGACAATAGTCCGCCAATCCAGTGAGAACTATTTTATTGATCATAGCAAATCAATTGTGAAAGAACAGAAGATTTAAATTTTTTATGTGTACTTCCATCAACAGACTTCACTTCCATCAGTCAGCACCTCCAAGTATGAGGCCATGGTTTTAGATTTAACATTTAGATTTAAATTTAACATTTATTTTTTACATTTAGATTTAACATTTAGATTTCAATTGAAGATTTAACATTTAGATTTAGATTTAAATTTAACATTTAAATTTAGATTTAACACTAAACACTTCTATCAGATATCAACTAGTATGAGGCCGTGGTTCTCTGCTGGAAAACAAAGGAACGCTCCCTCCGAGTTGGGCGTAAGTTAATGCCCTAAGAGAAGTTCAAGTATCTCAAGGTCTGCTACACGAGCGATCATCTGCAGTATTGCGGACCTTATACCGGACTGTTGTGGCTGAGCCATCAATTTTCCAGCCCATCTACGTTCCAACCCACACTTGTGGTCATGATCTTTGGGTGGTGCCAAAAAGAGCTTCCTCGCAGGATGGCCCGGGCTCAGCCTTTGACCTCGGACATCCGGAGGGAGCTCGAAGTAGAGCTGCTGCTCCTTCGTGTCGAAAGGAAACAAGTTGAGGTGGTTCGGGCATCTGTTTAGGATGCCCTGTGGGCGTCTTCCTTTGGAGGTTTTCCAAACCCAGAACCCGGTGAAGGGACTACATAGCCAATCCTGCCTTGGAACAACTTCAGGTGAAGCTGGAATGTTTTGTTGAGGAGAGGGAAGTCTGGACTGCCCGGCGAAATCTGCTGCCATGGCGACCTGACCACCGGGCAAAAGTTTACTTGACAAAATGCCAGAAAAAAGGGTAAAAGTTCAATAAATCGTACTTTTCCTGTTGGATATTAGACAGTATTGTTGTCTTCTGGTTTCACGATAAAACAAGTGAGACGACTGAGCTGTGACAGTCATATTAACCTGTTGTTCCTGACACAGATCCTGTGTGCTGACTTGCCGGTTACTTTTTGTTGCCACATTTCCTTTTGTGCTGGTAGAAATGGAGACACGTCCCACGGAAGCCTCTGACATTTCTGCTTACAAAACTTTGCTTTCTGACCCATGCTGTTTCGGCCTAACCATTTTTCCACCTCGTCTCCTCACATGTTCTTGCAGCACGGAGACGGAGGACATTATCCATCTAGCTGCCTTGGGACCAGTTCTTTGGGGGATCGGTGAGGGATTTCCTAAGCGGTTTAGTATTTCAGCAGCCATATATGGGTCAGTATTGTACTGCTGGAAAAAGGATGTTGTCTCCCAGGAGTCTCTGCTGACAGAAATGTGGGTTTAATACTTTGTTTCCATGATGGTTAGCTGCAGCTGCTGCACATGCTGCTCTATGTGGAGCTATCAAACACTTAGAACAACCGCAACACAGTGACGAACTTCCAAGTACGTCAACTGCTAGAAACATTTCATGGCCTGGTTCTGCTTCATAAAACTTTGACAGACAAAAACAACATAACAAACAGGAAAGATGTCGATATTCTTCTTTTTAAAAGACATACTGGTAATGTATGAGTTATCTTTCCACATCCTTTTTCCTGACTTCTCAGAGGAAGTTCATTGTTGCCGAAACCCCCTATCAAACAAAATATCGTGTTACAGAGCACAAAAGACTAAAAGGGAATGAGGAAATATCACAAATGCACAGTGAGATACAACAATGGAGGAAATCAGCGTTTACAAGTTATCTGATCGTTCACTGAGTTCAACGTCTTCTAACGAGCCCTGCGAGCAAACTTCTTAAATATTCAGTGAAATGTTGACAGCCAAACTTTAACGATGAGACAATGCCAAGGCTGTTCAACACCAGCTTCACCAAAACAAAAAAAATCTATTCATATTTTCATGCAGTTCCAAAACTAAAAATTGATTTGACTCAGGAACAAACAAAGCTCTGATATTCTACACCAGACAGCGGAGAACTGTCAGTATCGAGCTCAGGGTGCTCTCACACGTCACTCTGTTTGGTTCAGGTGTGAAAGCTTCCCACTGATCTCTGGTACAGACCAAATAACCGGACCAAGATGGGCTGGAAAGGAGAAGCTCAGTCTGCTTCCAGTCAAACTTCGATGTGTTTGTTTGCAGTGTGAAAGCACCAACGGAAAGGACCAATGACAGGATGTGATATTACATTGTGAACTGTCAAGAAGAAACAACAACCGTGTCAAAACCTGCTGTGTTTCAGCAGGTGTTCGAAAATGTGACTAAAACCAAGTGACTACACGCTTGCTTTGACGCTTTTTCCCTCCAGCAGGTTCCCAGAACACCAGGAAGGCGCCTAGGTGGCATCCTGATCAGACAGCCGAACCACTTCAGTGTATTTGGGGATTACTTTCCTGTTTGCCATTACTCAGACACATGGTCCAGTTGCAGTTATGACTAGGGCTTCCACAAACGATTATTTTGATAGTCGACTAATCACCGATTATTTTTTCGATTAGTCGACTAATCGGATCATATGTAAATTGACTGTAAAACATACAGTCATTATCGCACCAGCATACAGATGATCAGATCATTAGCTTTCAGCTTGAAGTATGAGATAACTGAAAATAAAAACAATTAAGATGATAGCTCATTAACCCTTTAAAGCCGCAGTTTCGAGAGAAAAGCAAAGTAAAAAAAACAAACAAAAAAAAACGATGCATCGACTACTAAATTAGTTGTCGGCGGTTTTGTTCGTCGACATAATCGGGACTAATCGACTAATCGTGGCAGCCCTATTCTCAACTAATAATGCTTGTAATTAATTATGTCTTCATGAGCTCTTTGCGTAAAGCAAAGCAGGGTGACATCAACCAAACTGTTCAATCAATGCCTTCATGTCGACAGCTCTTGGTTCATTTATTAAAAAAATGTCTAAATCTGAGCACCAGCGATAAAAAGGTAACGAAGTGTCTGTCTATTTCTCCTTGGTAGAGTCCAAACGAACCAAACTAAAGCTGTGATCGTGTCCTTTTATTTATAGACATATTCCACAGCAGGTAAACCATTGAGACTCCATTTGTACTTTATCACCAGAGAAGCAAAGTGCCTGCTGAGTCACATTATCAGGCAGACGGAGCAAAGAGAATTGAAACCACACCGTTCAGTACAATGTCGAGGTCAGGGGTCTGCAAGCTTTTTGGCCCATCAACCAGCAAATAAAAATAATCTGGAGCCAGAAAACCCCTAAAATGAAGATATTATATATAGTTATACTATATAAAATAACTAAGAACACACTTGCATGTGTAATAAGTCTCGTGGCCACACGTTAGGATGTGACCTTTATTTGAATGGAGAAAATATTAAAACAAAAACTTTTTTTTTTTGTTATTTTAGTGCGAGTACCACCTTAATTTTCAAAATAAGAGACGTTCCCTTCCCTGGAATTGTTACAATCTAGAGCACTTCCTCTTTATCAGATGTGCACACCCTCTTCATATCTAATTACTCAGTGTCAATGTAATGATTCAGTTCACTGTCCACCACTGAGTAATCAACGATCATCCACTCAGTGAGGTCCAAGTCAATAAATTCCACCCAATAAATAAAATAAACTTCCGTCTATATCTCACAGATTCCCACGCTCCTAACAAGCAGAGCCCGTGCCAAGACTCGCTGACCTGACGGGGGTCATAAAACGTGTCGTTCCCAATAGCCTGATTGGTGCCTAATGGTGCTAAGTGTTGATAATACGATGAACAGAGGCCGGGCCTACCTGCAAAGCAACATTACACGGTGATCGATACAGGCTGACGGCCGTCTGGGGAAAAGAGGAGAGAATGATGAAACTGAAGAGGGAGAGAAAATCTATAATCAGCGACTGGCTGTTTGGTTGAAAAGCTGGTTCTGGCAGTGAAATAACACTCCGGCGGGAGCACACAATTATTGACAACAAAGATGTTACAATAAAACATGAGCACTGAAGTCTTTGGTGATATGATTACTTTCATTATCGGACCAGAAATGGGAGCCAAAGCAGCTATCGGTCATGTGTTATGTGGCCAGGACAAGTTTTTTATAATTAAATTCGACCAGTCGTGTTCAAAACGATGCTGAATTTAAAATCTGTGCTACATTTCCAGCCTGACAACTGCTGAGAATAAGCCGTTTTCTCGAGAACAAACTCACGAGCAACGTTTTTGGCATTTTTATAGTGATGTTATCCAACAAGCCTTACAAAAAGGTTTTTTCATCTCGCTGTGATCGGGGGGTTAAATGCTAAGCACTCCTTTTCAAACCTCTCCACGGTGTGTATGGGCTCGCATAACTTTATCAGACCACACACACGCACATATTTTATTGACTTGACCTATCTCGTGGTGTAGGAAGCGGCCCAATTGGGTTTGACCCAGCCGTTTGACAAAAGGCAAACTAATGAAGACTTTGTGAAAGGCAGATTGATTTTTTTTCCCTCCCGCTCCCTCCCTCCATTACATCCATCGCTTGCTTCGATACAGCAGGCAGGAAAAGAAAGAAAGCAGGCAGCGGCGGTTGTGGCGGCGGCAGAGCTCGAGCTCGTCACTCATTTGTTTAACAGGTTGGCAGAGATGAATGCCAGAAAATACACCCTGTGCTATATTCAAATGGCTCGGGCTGAAGGAAGAGAGAATAACTGCGGAATATGAATTGGCTGGACTGAAGGGAAGTCTGGAAACTGCCCATTTTGGCCATTTGACAGAAGCAAATTAAAAAGCTTTTCGTCTCCTTGTTCACATTATTATGGCTTTAACCTTTTTGCTAAACACGCTTTCAAACGCTTGCGTGACATTGATGATGAAATTGGGGTTTGAAACCATTTCCAGGATTTGTTTGCAGGGGTGAAGAAAAGTGGACAAAAAAAAAAGCAGCAACTCTTCAGCCTCCAGCAACCAAAGGCTTCGAATTAGAGTGTCTTGATTAATCTATTCATAGTTTAAAAATGTCACACGGGTAATTTGGTGACATCTTCAAATGTCCCGTTTTGTCTGATCACAACAATCGAAAATCCAAAGAAAGTTTCGTCACCTAAAAGACCAAGAAGATCAAATATTCACATTTATTAAGCTTGAATAAGTAACTTGATGATGAATCAATCAATAAAACAAAGGTAATCAATTCTTGACTAATCTTTTGGACTCTAATCAATGTTTGTTGAGTGTTTGATCTCCTGGCTCCATTCTTCAGCCAGGAGACTAACTGTCTGCTAATCCAATGATTGCTGTAATCCCATTAAATGAAGGCAGTGATCAAACGTTTCCATCCCAACCAACCGAACAACCAACCAACCAACCAAAGAACCATCTGATCAACCAACCAACCGAAGAAACCAACTGACCGAAGAACCATCCGACCAACCAACCGACAAACCAACCAAAGAACCATTTGATCAACCAACCAACTTAAGAAACCAACCGACCGAAGAACCATCTGATCAACCAACCAACCGAAGAAACCAACCGACCGAAGAACCATCCAACCAACCAACCAACCAACCAACCGACAAACCAACCAACCAAAGAACCATCTGATCAACCAACCAACCGAAGAAACCAACCAACCGAAGAAAACATCCGACCAACCAACCGACAAACCAACCAAAGAACCATTTGATCAACCAACCAACTGAAGAAACCAACCGACCGAAGAACCATCCGACCAACCAACCAACTGACAAAAGAACCATCTGATCAACCAACCAACCGAAGAAACCGACCGACCGAAGAACCATCTGATCAACCAACCAACCGAAGAAACCAACCGACCGAAGAACCATCCGACCAACCAACTAACCAACAAACCAACCAACCAAAGAACCATCTGATCAACCAACCAACCGAAGAAACCAACCGACCGAAGAACCATCCGATCAACCAACCGACAAACCAACCAAAGAACCATTTGATAAACCAACCAACCGAAGAAACCAACCGACCGAAGAACCATCCGACCAACCAACCGACAAACCAACCAACCAACGGTATCTACAGTTTAAAGGCAGCCATGTTGAAACACCATGGTTCCACAGTAGCCCAGAACAGACACTACCCTAGACAGAGCCTTGTAAGTATTCTCCTTCACATGAAGTAGGCGAGGGTGATGTGAGGAGTTTGCAATACACAACTATATAGGCCTACACACAACACAATCCTACACACTGGCCCTTTAACTTTTACCATAAAATCCACTGGAAGATAAAAAAGCTTGGGGCATTCAAACCAAACCGCCTCCTTTATTTTATGTTTTTTTTCTTTTCTCCATATTCACAATGTCCAATATTTTTTTGCTAATGATATTTAAACTCCTGATAGTGTTATAATTAGACTGCGTTGCTACTACAAAGCGAGCCAAATTAGATCCGCTCCACTCCAGAGTAATTAAGTCACACATTAGAAAGGGGATATTAAAGTTGCCATGGCATTTCCTCATCTTTTAGGCAAATGTATTACCTGGAAATACCTTGATAGCCTCAGCCATAATTACTGCACAATTTGCATTATTATTGAATATCCTATTAGAAGCCTGGGGAAGATTTAATGTAGATTCCAAAAGGAAAATATTTTTTACTTTTTTATTTTATTTACCCAAGCGTTTAGAGGATTAAGCTTTTAGCTGTTAAACCACATAAGTACATCAGTTTATTATGAATTTAATATTTTCACCTGATACATTTAGTTCACATGGTCTAGACCCTATAAATTAAACAAATACCTATTCTAACACTGAATACAAAATCACCTCTCTCTGTTAAATAACGATGTGTACATTTTAAGTTCCCTCCCCCAAGCTGTAGCATTTAAAATTGAAAGAGTTCATTAATTCTTACAAAAACGAGCCTTTTCTCTGTGGGTATATTTTTTTTCCCCCAAGTCGTGAAGACACACCGTTAGACAAATTGTCCCGTGTAGTTCCCAGCAGGAAGCCCATGCGCCTTAATTTTTTAACCAGCTGGGCAGCGATCCAATGCATCTTCTTTATCCAGCTAAAAAACAGTTTCGAAGTCATTCCATTTGTAACTATTAGAGCAGTGGTGGGAGAAGGATATCCCCAAAAACCGCTTTGTGGAACAGATCGGTTCAATCCTAATCTTTATTTTTCAGGGGGACTCTTAGAAGGACAGCAGCAGCTTTCAGAGGATAGATTTCAGTTACACTGAGAATTTTGTTGGAAGTATATCCAGATCCTGGTTTTTATCAGTGTCTCGGAGTCTCCGGGAAGACGGATGATCTTATTAACTGTCCTCTGACATGCAAATTCTACAAAAAGATACAGAGAAGTCCAAAGAGGGAACTGGCCGAGCAGTCTCTCGAATATAAACACCAACAAACTATGTCCCTGCTGTGGCACAAACACAGATCAGAGGTTATGCAAGCTCTGTCCAGTAGTTCCCAGTGTGTGAGTTTATCTATGTGACCATTAACAGACACTGTTCAGTGAGGGCCACGTCAGGGCAACTGGCATCGGTTAGGGAGTTTACTATAAACTGCGGCCTTGATACTTTGCATGCACGCTAAAAGGAACAAAGCCATTAAGTCATTAGATGCAGCTGTAATTTCTCTGCTCTGATGAGATAAAATTGTCTGGAAGTCTATATACAAACAGACAGACAGAGAGAGGTGTGTGTGGTTTGCTCTGTTTGGCCTCAGGGCTTCGGTTATTACTGTTTGGTAGACTCACAGGTCACGTCAGGATACATAAAGCAAGAGTTTCACCTGCCGGCTATGAAAACAGGTGTCGAGCAAAACATCAGTGTGAACTGAAGTAAACAAAAACAAATGGATTTGAAGTGACACGAGTAAAAAAAAAGTAGATTTTCCATTTATACCTTTGTCATGACTGTGCTCTAAATGTGGAGGAGGAGGAGGAGCTCCTCACTGCAGATCCCTGGAAAAAACAAAATAAGCATCATTTGTCTTTTGACCACAATGATGACGGAGCAAAACCCAGAACAAGCAGCAGCTTCCAGGGAGAAACTCCGAGGCCATGTCCGGGCACGTTTTTTATACCAAACATCCATCAAGTCTATCAAGTTTTCATGTTCAACCAAGCAGCAACCGCCAAGGCTGTGAAGAGAAGCCAATGCTGAAGTGCCAAAAACTGCAGTTCCTCTGACGTCCACTTGAGGCTGGCTCCAGAAGTGAGTCAGTCTCCATAAGTCCCCATGTTTCACAGCAGAAATAAACATGTTTACAGCCTGGTACAAAAAACAGTTTTGGTCTCTGTAGCTAATTTCCCCGTTCATGACAACTGTACTGAGGGTGAATTTATATACAACTCACCTGTTCACATTATATTAAGGCTTAAAGTTATGCAGGATTAAACATGGCGGCGGACAGAACCACAGCTCTCCAACATTCATTTTTAAATGTTATGATAAGGACAATAACTGGTCGTGTAGCTCATGGTCTGTTGGGCATTTAAAACTTTAACTTTAGTTTTTAATTACAGTGGTAATAAGGCCCTAAAAACGTTTTTAAAAAATGGAAACTTACTTGTACTTTGGTAATTTACCAGGTACCAGTTACTTTTACTTGAGCAGGTTTCTCAACTGGTCAATTTTACTTTTATTCAAGTCAATTTTAGTTTTACTTGAGTACCCAATAATAAATTTAGGCAATTATGCTGTAAAAGCCGTTTTAAAAGACTCTGAGGGGCATAAACTTGGTCAAAAATATGAAAAGTACAATAAACTAAATGTCGGTTATTAACGAGTGTGTGAAGTAGCCAGATTAAAAACCTTTTCGCCTCACTCACTTCCTCCTTTTGTGTCTCTTACTGTCCATTTTTGACTTTTCCTTTTGTCAGCTGACACAGTATTTCCAATTAAATCAACAAAACAGACACTTTCATAAAGCCTGTACGTGCTCGAGTCACGTTTAGTCCATTTAAATGAATTATGATGAGGATATGTAGCTACACCAGTGCATAATGAGCAGTATCTATATCTGTTATAACTATAGCACACACACATTCATCTTCTTCCTTCCATGTGTTAAGAGTGGCTGCAGGATGCAGGCTGAATTATTTAGCTTGTGTACTCGGCTCGCCTCTCTCCACAGTAAATTGAAGCGTGCACGCCGCAGCGCACAGCCGAGCCCATGTGTCAGGGAGGAAAGAGGAAAACAAACCACAACAAACTGGAGTTCAAACCTTGGAGGGGAGAAAGGGCGCAGAGGGGCGTGAAGACGAGGTGGAAGACGCATCGCTTAGACTGCAGCAGTCAGCCTTCATGTTAGGGAACAAACAGCGGGTTTAACGTACTCATGAATGAGGATGTAAAAATGTGCAGGGAAGCTGCTGTAAAAGGTGTCTTAGCAAGAGAAACAAAGCAGTAACACTAAACTGTTTTTATAATGCCAGAAAAGCACAGAGCGTACAGGGAGTTGCGGCCGTGTGGTCGTTAAACTTGACATTCACAGAGACGTGCTGATGCACTCTGGCTCTGTACGATGGACGTGAATCGCGTCCTTCGTTACTTCATTTAAAAGACGTTTCCGCTTCAGCATCGCCGCCTTTTTCACTTCACTTCTGATCCTGCTGATCTCACTCAAATTCCGCCGTGATACTGCAACTCTTCAGCCCTCTATCACTCGCAGAGCTTCGCCCGGAGTGCAGTCCCATTTGCTGATTGTGTAATTACCTGCAACTTCAGTAAATCAGATGCTATGGGCTAATTACAGAAGGACTGTAGAGGCAAGCACTGACGGAAATGCCTTTCAAGCATGTGAACCTTGCCTCGAGCTCGCACACTGTCCTGTCGCTCGACTCTGCTGTCAGTTAAAAAGATAAGACGTTAACCGTGTGCAAAAAGACGAGTAGATTCTGAGGGATCGAGTTAGAAATATTGAATGAAACATGAAGATTATGATAATTGCTGACTTGCTATTTTAAGTCCACGAGTGTCAGCTATGGCCAAATGCAGTGTATGGATGGGGCGCTCATAACTGTGTGCAGTTAAATATTGGTAAAGTTCCACTTGGTTGCAATCTGACAATATGACCGTTAGGGATGTAGCGATACCATTAACTCATGACTCGATTCGAGTCACGATTTTTTTTTTTTCACGATACGATTTTTAATTGTGTCACGATGCATCATTACATCCCTAATGACCGTACTTGAACTGAGACTGTACCCTGCACAAAAAAATCACAAATATCATGGTTTTGTTTTCAAATTTTGACTTTTCAAATCAAGAATTTGTGTTTTTGTTGCAGCGAATTCTCGATTCTTACGGTCCTTAACTTTTAACGAGATTTTCAGGACCTCAGCTGATACAATATGCAGGATGATGCTCGCCCTCACATGGAAACGGAAGAGAAGATTGAAAAATAAATGGAGGGTGTGATTGACAGCCTGTGATCCTGGGCGTTAGACTGAATTGGATTAGAGAGAGAGGGAGTCAGCGAGTCGTGACCTTGGGATTGCTTCGAGATGCGTTAAGAGTGAATATCTAAAAGCGTATTTCTCCCATCTCCATCACGGGGCTCGGTCACAAAATGATGCTGGTTTCAAATCCAAACCAGCTGAAAGCAGCCGGTCGACTCGTGCCAACACCTAGAAGCTTAAAGGTTTGCCAAGAGCGAACTGGCATCTTGTTGTGACAGGATGTGAAACGGCAAATTTCTGTCCGAGAGGCTGCCTTATCTCTTTCTGAACATCGCAGACGAGCCTTTCAGAGAGAAAACAGGTGGGTCAACTTCAAAACAAAGCGCTGAATGAACAGGAAACCCGAGTATGCGGTAACATAACCCTGCGTGGGAAATACGATAAGCCAAGGAGCGGCAGATACAATGAGCTCATCTCACACGGCAGATGTGTGCATAATGCTCCGAATCCTGGCTCGTATCCTGGGTACATCCATTTAGGAACTTCATGCACTTCAAACATGGATACAAATATTTGCCCGGCCCATCCAAAAATATGTTTTTGTGTTTGAAATGAAGTCGGAAGAGTGAACTTTAAAAACACACAGCAGAGTGTGTTCAACATCTGTGTGTACTCCTCTAACAGAGACGAAACTAACTCCATTGAGCTGTCTCTGCTTTGGCGAGTGCTCAGAACATCCCTAATTGTCCTCCTCCTCCTCTTCCTCCTCCTTTCCTGTGTGTAAAATAATTCTCCGTCATGCCCTGTGAAGCATCCAGATCTCTCGTGTGAGGACAGACAATGGCAAATTCCTTCAAGTTTAGATCGCTCGGACAAGTGCGAAAGCGCCCGTGCTGCAACTTGCCAGGATGAAGGGTGAAACATGACGTTTCAGTACGTCACGAATAAACAGAGCAGGGATCTCTTAATGCTGCTGGGTCGCGTAGTGCAGCACACCGGGCCAGAGTTCAGATGCACTGATGCTTCTTCTCAAGTTTGAGCTTTATTTCTTCAGAAAACTTACAACGCACAGATCATAGTGTGATTATTTTGACAGATCATGATTGGAACGTGATTCACAGTTAGTTGGAATCAATCGTTTTTGCATCACATTTTAACCTAAAATCATGTTGACGTGACATTTTTTAGAGTCTGTACCAGATGAACGTGTCTTCTTTACAGCCCTAACTCTGGAACGAGACGTAAAACTAAACCTGAGTGCAGAAAAAAGATTGGAAGGATGTATTCACACACATTTTCATCACTGCACTTCGTCCCTTTAACTTTAGTTAGAAGTAGCAGTGGGTGGATCGATCCAAGTACAGATACTATCGATACCAAGTAAGTATCGGATCGATACTAGCCTGGTGAGATTGATTCTTTTTACTTCAAGTTCCGCTCTTGTTTGCAATGCTGCGGTTTTGGCAAAGAGTGAGTGAATAACACGAGCTTCAAACTGTTTATTTGGATTTAAAAAGTAGGAATTTGATCGACTAATGGAGGAACACCTCCGTCATGTTATCTGAACACATGGTGCTCATTGGATCATCTGGATCCTCCCACGTGACTAAAGCAGGAATATTAAAAAGGTCGTTAGACTAAAGAATATATTTATTCACTCTGTTCATATGAACTAACCCAATAAATTGATGTCATGCCGCTTTAACTCCTGTTTGCCCTTTACCAGAGGATCCGAAAGAAAAACACAATCAATAACCCGTGAATACTAATGAGCAAGCGGCGCGTTAGCTCCGAGCTGGACGAGACAAATTGCCACTTCCTGGCCTCGCTAATCCAACTAGTACGACAAAGGCACAGGCGCGGTCGTTAATGGCAACGCCGGGCCGTAGATTTATACATGTATGCATTCACCCAAATTCCCAGAAGGCCTAGAGGCCGCTCCCCTCGGCATACATCACTGTCTATAGCCAAAGGAATGCTAATAATCCTGCTCCCACTGTAGACTGCTAATGATTCAGATATCTATGCACATGCATCGACTGAGTCCGGACTGGGACCTGCCTGGCATTTTCACACAATGGCTGACTAATTATGCGCACTATAATAAAGATAAATTGAATGCCATCTCCATATCCCAGCAGTCATGTGACGCCCTGCACTTCTCTTTTAAAACAGAACTCACTTCCTGCAGATGTTTCACAATAAAAAAAAAAAAAAGCTTGTAGTGGAGGGGGAGGGATGACGCCCTGTGCACCGCTAGAAGTGTTTTTAATGTGCAACAGATGGAGAAAGTGTTTTCATTAACGGCAAACAGCAGCGACGGAAAAATTAACACAGTAAACGGAGTGACTGAAACACAATTACACTCACGAAACAGGAATAAAACCTCTCACCTGCCGCTGATAACAGCCTCTCGCAAACACGAGTCCCTCAAGTTGGGGTTAATTAAGGCGCGAGCCATTTTGTAGGATTTTATTCGAGAGGCTGAAGGTAAAAAGAAGAAGTCGACAGCAGCAGAGCGGACTGTCGGTTAAAGGTGCATTCTGTCGGATTTATTTACAAAACAAGGCATAACTGTTTGAATTGTATTTTTCGAGCTATAAGGCGCATTTAAAATCATTTAATTTTCTCAAAAATCAACAGTGTGCCTTATGTATTAATTCTGGTTGTGGTTACAAACCTCAAACCGTTTTTATGTGGTACACATTATCGTAGACAGGAGCCTCGTGGAGTGATACGGACGGCTCTCCGTCCGTACTGATCTACGACTCCATGAACGCCCATCTCACCGATACTGTCGAAACCCAAGTGAAGCAAACTGATTCGGTGCATGCCATCATTCCGGGTGGATTAACCGAAGAACTCCAACCGCTACATATTGGGGTCAACAGGTCGTTCAATAAAGTGCGAGCTGCGTGGGAGCGTTGGATGACAGAAGGCGAACACACGTTCACAAAGGGAGGCAATGCCGGGCGAGTTACGGCAATGAATGGTGGATGCCTGGGCTAAGGTATCAGTAAGTATTGTCCGAGCTTTTCACCAAGGCCGAGATATTGTGAATTAGTTGAATAAAGTTCGACCTATCTGACACACGTTTTGTTTCGCTTATAGCCCAAAAAATGCAGTTATCACAAAGTTTTTAGCAGCTTTTTTTGTGCCTTTTATATCCACACTGGAGTTTCTCTTTCACACTGGAAAGGAGTGGGTGAAGCAACTAAAAAAAAAATCCTACACACTGGACCTTTAAGGTCACAGAGATGGACACAAAAACAGAAAAATTCTGACTTTAGTGTGTGAAAAGAGAGCAGAGTCAAAGAAAAAGAAAAGAGGAACCGATAACAGACAACAAACCAGAGGGAACTCATAACTCCCCGGTGCACCAAATAAAAAACACGGTCACATTTGTAGAGCTACTGGGATCTGTCAATAGGCAGCTGCCCACAGCGGGAAGAAGCAGAAGAACACACACACACACACACTCTTCACATCTGAAAGGAAGGTCCATTTCCAACGGCAGGCCGAAGCCTGTGGTGTATTGATAGGACTCAGTAGAGAAAAGCAGAGCTCACCTTTAACTGCAAATGTCAGCCTGTACATAGAGGAGGTCTGACTGGGAGAAACATTAAATAAAATGCCACGGGACAAAACTTTGTCCAGGCTAAAAAATATATATTTTGTTATGTCAGACTCTTTAGACTTTGATGGTTTAAGTGCACGTCCGCCGGTTTGTGTTTGGATGTTCTTGGTGGTTGAGCTCACCTGAAGCTTAAAAACGAGCCGGACGAGGAGGCGAGATTGGAGCGATGTGGGTCAAACGATGTGTGAAGGGAGCCTGAAGGGTTATTGATGACTTGTTATTGACATTTCATTTAGCCGGCTTTTTCAGGAACCAATTTCTCTCAGACTACAACACCAGCTGACTGACTATTATACTTCAGTCGGACGACTGAAGGCACGTTTCAGACCAAACAACACGGCAAGAGCAACACACTGCGATCAGTGAACTTCACTCGGCACAGTTTGAGTACTTCAGCAGAAATAAGTGTTTTTAAAATTGCTTCACCTGCTCTGAAAATCGAACCACAAAGGGAAAAATGCTTTAAACTTGCTGCTGTCCTAATTTGGTCAAACCACAACTGTTACTACAAACAAACAAGTCCAGTATCCACTCTCTTTTAGCTCCATTTTGGTCTCTACCCACTGTCTTTTGCCACTAAATGTGCCACTACGTTGTCCAGTTCATCACAAACCAGCCCTAGCAGGGAGTGTACGATAGGTAAAGTGTTTTCTAAATAAAATAAAACGGGAAGAAGTTTCAGGCCGAACAGCTAAACCGTCTAGTCAAGCTTTGTTTTCAAACTTTTCCAGAGATGTCGACGATCCTGCGAACTTCTTCAGTAAACAGAACCTGCTCAGGTGTCATCTTAACGTTGAAGTACAGAAAAAATCTGGTTCCAACCGCTGCAGGGAGATTTAACATAGGTTATAATCTCCCACCACATACGGCAACTTGTCATCACGAGATATCACAAGATAACAAACAGGATACAGTTAAAACGTCTGGAAAAAATCTAGTTAGTGAACCCTGACTTGAGATTTTCATATGATGTGTTGCAAAAGTTCAAAATCTGAAGTCTCTTAACCTGGCATGGTGATTATTTTTTTATTTCAAGCATCTTTTGCTTCATTTTTACTTGCAATTTCAGATTTTTCTTTCTGCAAAGTTCTGCAGAGAAGCCAAAGTAATTTTACCGGCCGACCTTTTTTTCCCCAAACTTAAAAGGTCAGTACTCATTAAAGTCGGTAGAGTCGGCATAAAGAAGTGTACCCGTGCAGGGCAAACACATATCTAACTCCCAATCACTTTCTGTGTCCATGACAATCGTGGCTGTCACACTGAAGGCGAAATGTGCTCATCCTTCAGTTGGTTTTAATGTATGCGTTTGCTTGAACACGCTTCAAGGCTCGCTTCTGCCTTGACCTGCTCGGTGATAGTAGTAAGGATCATTTATTTCGCTGCGAGCTTTTACAAATGAATGCTCCATGATTATGCATGAGCAGGAGTATAGATGGAGTAACAGCGGTGCAGCACTGGATGTGCCTCCGAGATGGTCACGGCTTATAAAGGCAATAATGCTTAATATACCACCGTGCATGTCTGCACTGTGTAGGATGCTGGGGCTTGCCCCTGGCTTTAGCTGGTCTATATAAAGACTACAGTGAAGACACAAAGTGTGTATGTATGTAAAAATGACCCCATCAGTCACTGTGGAGTCTATATTCCCCGCTGGAGAGAACTCGCAGCCGGGGGGCCAACAAACGTAAGACCTGAAAGAGCACATCCATCCTCATCTTCCCTGAGCACGGCCCTCCTGAAACCCAAGCACCGGGCCGATCGATCCACGCTGCCTCTCCCATAGCCGTGTTGTAACAATACATATTAATAAAAGCATTTAAAATATCTAAAGCCTTGCAGGGCTATCCGCTAGGACTATATATTCACTGTGACTTTATTACGCCATCAGGATATTCATTACTTGGGTCTTATGCTCGTAGCAGGCGCCCTGGCCTTGGGCTGGAGGTGCAGGATGATTTGTCTTTACAGGCGGGATGGTTGGACATTCTGATATATCACAGTAGCGTACGGTGATTTATAATTTATTTCTACGACCACAGCATTTACATTCACTGCTTCAGCCAAACGTTCGCTGTGAAAGTTTCCTTCACTCTCATCCATCAACGAAAGACATTTGAGTTTTTTGGCCCACCAACAGTCTGAAGCTTAGAAAAGAAGAAAATACTCACAACCAGAGATCATCTGGCAGTTTTTTCTTAAGAATTGACCTAAACCAGGGGTCTCCAAACTACGGCCCACGGACCACATCCGGCCCGCTTAAACAATTGGAGTGGCCCACTTAACGATCCCAAACAATCCCTCTAAACATGGCCTATTTTTCAAAATTGCATTTTCCTATTTTAAAATATCCACACTTAATGATTAAGCTTGGCATTCTAATTAAAATCGACCTTATTTACGAACTATTTACAGTACTAGCTAATTTTCATCCCCTCACACAATGGTATATTCCGACGTGACTTTGCTCGTGATCAACTTCCGTGCAGTCTGCCCGGGGGATTCGACTCGGCGGGTCAGGGACGGCCGCACGATGCAGGAGGATCCCCTCGCATTTTCTCTGTGGCGGTGCGCCGCGACCGGCTCTGGGTCGGCTTGGCTCGGGGGCAAAGCTGTCTCATGGCTCCGCCCTCCTGCCTGGACCTCGCCACTTCCCGGGGCCGTGGACTTGCTGCGCCCTCTCCGCGACTGTCGAATCACATCGTAACGCAACTTTCACTTCCTCCCGCAACAAAAATGTAAAAAGCAACGCAACTTTAACCGCAATTTTTTTGAGAACCACATGCAACATCAGGGATTTTATTATTTATTTCAAAAAAGGCCAGCGAAATCCTGGTGGGACGGATATTATTTCCGGTTATAGACTGACCCCCCATCACAGAAAGGCAAGTTGATGTGGCCCGAAAAAAGTTTGGGGAGCCCTGATCTAAACGATGAATTAATTATCAGAATCGTTGCGATATTCTTTAAATCACCAAATCAAATCATAGTTGTATCAATTAATCGGTTTCTTATTTGGTCTGTAAAATATCAGAGAATGCTGAAAAACTGGTGGATCTCTGGGAATCAGATTCTTGGTGCCACAATTAGATTCAACTCTTAATCTGTATTCTGTACCGGGCTGGACATTTTAACATGGGGACTTATGGAGACTGACTCGTTCTGCAGCCAGCCTCAAGCGGCCATCAGCTCTGTACAGATACAAGTTTCATGCTCATGTCATTTAAGTATTTCGTACCCTCCTGACCTGTGGTTTCGAAGCACATGAGGGGAAACAAGGCAGCTTTAAAAATCACTGACTTGTGGTGGTTTACGGTTTCAAATCCTCCTTCTCCTCGTGAAAAGAAGAAGTAAACCAAATGTTAGAGTTCTTTCTCTCTGTCGAGGGGCTTAAACCTCTTGACAGTACCGGAACGGATGTGACATACTTCGATCTAACTCAAACGGGCATGCATGCGGAGACAGAGTCTATGGATGTTCTAAAAATAGAGAGCCATCAGAGGGGCGTCCATATGACGAATTCCCCCTCCTTTGAGTAAATTATAGAAAGATTTATAGAGTCTTTAGAAACGGGCCTGGTTTTGTTTTGATCAAAGTGTTCACGTTATTCAAAAAACGCAGCTATTGATGACTTCTCTACATTTTTTGAAACTAAAATTAGCATCAGAAACGAACAGACATGACTGAAAGAAGCCGTCCCTCAAGTTCATTAATGTACATACATGCAGGAGCGCTGGTTGTGGGCGAGACAATTAGACAATTAAAGAAAAGCACCAAGAGGACACACACAGACACACACACATCTGGGTTTCACTCTAAGAAAGGAAGTAGTAGCAGGGAACCAGAGGCAATTAGTTCAAATGGTCGATACAGAAATAGGACGTACAGGCTGCCAAGTTAGCCTGAGAAAGAGACAGAAGCAGAGTTTTATTTCAGGCTGGAGAGCTTCTACTTTTTTTTTTTTTTTCCTCAAGCACTGAAAAACATGCACGCCTGCAAAGACGCACCCACACATGCACGCAAGGGTGGAAAGACAATCGTATCGAGAGTGGGCAAAAAAAAATAATCCTGAAGACAGAAAAAGAAGCAACAACAAGGAGATGGACAGTGAGGAGAAACCTCCAGCAGCTTCACGCCTCCGTGAACAGCAAGAGTGTGTGTGTGTGTGTGTGTGTGTGTGTGTGTGTTTCCTGTACATTTCAAAGAAGAGGGAGGTGCGCTAACTGCGAGGTGACGAGCTGACAGGATGTTAAGCGATTGTCCTTTAAGATAGCGAGTTAACTCTGCAAACACACCGTCCTTATGGCTGGTCTGGCGCTCATTTGCATCTCATCTGCATACTTAAACCACAACACACACATACACACATACATAATGAGTAGACAGGTCCAGCAGCGGATGCTCCGAGCAGAAAAGGTGAGTCCGTGAGTATTAATTAGAAACAAGTCTGTCATTTATATTAAAAAACGCCAGCTGCCACTAAAATAGAAGATCCAGGGTGTCTCTGTTATACCGTGTAATAGATTACATGTGTAACTTTAGACTTTCTAACTTATTAGTGCTGTGGATAATTTTTGTTTAAGGTAAACCTGCAACAACAAAAACCTGCACAGCTACTCCACGGACAAAGATCCAGCGTGGTTGTTACGGTAACAAGGTGAGTATTTCCAGGAGTATAATAATCGAACTTCCTTCAGATATGCATCATGGGGACAGTGGCAGACAGGGAGCAGACGAGATGAAGTGTTTCATTTTGAAACAGTGTGTTAAAACTTGCAGGAGGGTAATGAGTATGGAAATCTGGTTGGCAGGCCCGAGATTTGTGATTTCAATGAATATGCAGGAGGCTGAAATGGAATACGAAATTTCACCAAACTAAAGTGGGAGCGACGCCAAAATATAAAAATAGTCTGAGATGTTAAAAACGGTCTTCCCTCACGGTTTGTTAGAGAGAAATGCAGCACACACAGGAAGGGTGACACACTTCCACAGAAAGCGTTTGAGCCGCTCTCACACTGTCACAGGTTAATCTCTGTTTAAAGGGACTCCTGTTAAGTACGGTAATTCCATAAGTGCACCGCTGGCTCAGGAATTACGGAGACTTAAATGACGCCATTACCAAAGAAAGTTCGGTTTCGGTTTCAGTTGTGTCGCTCTTGTCCGCAGCTCATGTAACTTTTCACTCTTGCTCGATTACGGAGGCGGTTAGATGAAACTTCAAAGAGCCGCCTGTTTACCAAAGTGGCAAGAGTCTAATCTGTGGTTTAGTGCTTTAGTCTGACTGACCACAGTTAAGCAATATGAGAGGCTGTGCTTTAACATCGTTATTGGCACGGCAGTGGTCACTGAAGTGCCAATATTAAATTAAAGCTCACCCTCAACTACAATTAACAACTCAAATAAAACATATACTCGAAACACTTCATATTTTTGGATTTGTTCTCAAAATAAATATTTTTTTTGTTCTTTGTTTCGATGGAAATACACAGCCTCACAAATGAGGTACGGGCCTGTGTTAGCGAGGTACGGGCTTGTGTTAACGAGGTATGGACCCGTGTTAACGAGGCGGTCTAACGGCTCCATAAAATCCAGAATATTCAAAAAAGAAAGCTGAATTTTGAACTTCAGACGTATTACTTTATTAAAGGTTGACTTCCAGTGGATGTATTCTTTTTTATTTACATGGTACATGTGAAAATTTGCGGAGTAATATATTTAGTGACGAGTCAGGTCGTGCTGATTCATTCTAAATATCTAGTTGACCAATCAGATTGCTCGAAATTAATCAACTTCTCTTTAGGGGAAATGTTGCTTTATTGTTTCGTAGCATCCTTTTCAGGGATAAAGAATAAAAATGCACTTCACATTGGAGAGAAAGCATCTGCCCATCAGAGATGAAACTAGTTTACTGTGTCAAATATTGCAGCTGCTTCCAGCCTCGGCTCCATCCACCTTGATTTTCCCTCTTGTTCATCAGCCAACGTTTCCATGATCACCCCCCGCTGCTCCTGCCTCCAAAGCCTCTCTGACAGTGAGTGAGAGCCCAGACTGTGGACTGCAGAGTTTCCTCCAGAGAGCCTTTGATTTCAAGCGGACAAACAGATTAAGCTGATTGTAGGACTGTGGCGGTCACTCACAACAAGCAGTTTATCGCTAACAGAGGAGGCTCCTGCGGCCCCATCACAAGCACTCCTCGCCCCCGACGAGGCCGCCGCAGCGTGGGGGCAGATCCCGGGATAACTGGGTCAAGGTGGGTGAACGAGGCGTCACACAACTTTATCCTCAAACTATTTAAGAAGCCTCGACTGAATACCAGCAGGCCACCGGAGGTCATGGGGTGCACCTAAGAGAGTGTTTGGTCAACAGTTATTGGATTTCCTGAACAGAGAGTGAAGGAAACGTCTGTAAGGAAGTCTGGAAACCTCACCTTATCATCTTTAGGGCTTAAAATATCTGAATGCCTCATCACAACGTTTATGACTGGAAATGGTGTCGGCCTACTTCTCCTTTAATTATTATGCACAAGTTAACCAGATGCTATTTTGGTCCAGGTATATTCATTTTCATCAGGATTCTGAGAGTAAAGACACTGATGTGGAGATTAACCGATCACAGGATCACCAAGAAATTTGATTTTTTGGACGATTCCACTATTATGACTTCTTCTAAAACTACTGGTCCAAGTACTAAGAGTAATTTCATTACGACAAGGAGTACTACTAGCATTATTTACTGCTACTTTATTGGTTTAATGGCAAAGTATCGTACCAAGAAATCCTGAAGAAGAGGCAACTACTTTGATGATCGATTATTGACTTCTGTTTTTTCAGACTTTTCTTTCTGCTGATCGGAAACTGAATGTTTTGTGCTTGTAAATAAACCTGAAAAAAGTGTATCTATCAGCTTTTTTACTGGTGCTGCTAGTACAAGTATATCTTCCACTACTGCTACTATTATAAGCTGCATCGTGTCTACTGTTGCAAGTACTTCTTCTACTGCAACTACTACAACAACAATTACAAGCAGCATTACAGCCGCTACTACTGAGATTTATTGGAGACTTAGTCCGAGCCCAAAAACCTAAAATCCTGGAAAGAATACAGGAAATGAAGCACTGGTCTTGCAGTATCGCAGTGTTGAAACTCATTTATAATAAGGATTTATTTTGGTCTGGGATGTTTGGACTCTGGACGCTGCTTCACTCATGGCGGCAGGCAATCTAGGACGAGGCATCTTTAGTCTTCTCTGGAGACAAATGTCAACCGAGTACTGGATCATAATGTCCAATTATCTGCTATAAAAGCAGGACACGGCTGCATTTCATCATGCGTGCTCGCTTCAGCAATCACCAGGGATGTAGGCGAATGGAAACTCGCCTCCTCGACATACAAGGAAACACTGCTGGGTCAATGTTTATCTAAACTCCGAGCTGCACAAGGTTTGACAAAGCCCGCCCTGCTGTTGCTTGTTGATTTATTCCAATGGCATTCGCCTTATTATAAACACGGGGATAGACGTATCTCGAATGTTGCGGCTGAAATGATATTTGCAAACAGCGTTGTGTATTTAAACGTGTCGTATCGCATTTGCTTCACTGCCAGGAGGACGTGGTTAGGGAAGGTATTTGTTTTAGATTCGATCGAGACACGTTAAGCTTGTGATTGTTGCGTACAGTTGACTGCTGAGCAGATATAAAAACAACAACACACATTTGTGGTGTATTTTTTCCTTGTAGTTCAAAGCGTGACACTTTCTTCCACACGAGTTTACAATGTGTTCATTAGTTGCATCATTAGCTTGGAGGGTTGTGCCAGATTTTTTTATTTACATTTGTTTTCCTGTCACAATATTTTGCCCTGTCATGGAACCGTTCCTGCAGCACTGTGAGTTTAGTTTAAGCAAACAGAGATTTCGACGCGTCTAGTTGGTATTCAGTCGTCTGACACTCGAACTGGTTCTAGCTGCCATGAGAAATGTGATTAGCCAGAGGATCCATATGTATTACGTGCTTTAGAACCTGCTCTACAGCTTACAATCATCTGCATGGGAAACCATGTTAACTAACCTGTTGTCCCCTTATTTAAAGCACCTCTGACAAGCTCTCAACAGGCTGAGGAGGTAGAGCAGGTCGCCCACTAATCAGGTGATCCATCCCCCGCTCCCCCAGGCTGTATGTCAAAGTGTCACATGGCCGAGCAACTGAGCCCCTCCTGAAGGCTGCGCCATCGGTGTGTCAATGTGTATGAATGGAAAGCTCCTTAAGCTGAACTCCATGCATGGCAGCCAATGCCATCAGTGTATGAACCAGTCCGGAGTAGTTGGAAGACTAGAAAGTAGCTACATAAAGTAGTCCATTTACCATTTTACAGCTTAAATCAGCGGCCCCGAACAACTTGGCCCTGGGCGGGTACCACTCTGTGGGTCATTTGCTACCAAGTCGCAAATAAAGGATTAAAAAATATTTTATTAATTATCAGAGTCAGAGAGAGGTTTTATTTTTCGAAAAATGACCGGATACATTCGTCTGTGCATCCGTGCCTCATGGTCACACGATAAGTTACTCCAAAAACGAAGCCCATGACTAAAATTTGTAAAAACAAAAACAAATTTTCTTCTGTGGAAAAACCAAAACAGAGTTACAGAGCAGGCTGCAAATAACGGACACATGTCGGGTGTCAGTACCCTTCAACTGGACCGACTTGTTGCAGAGAAACAAGCTCAAAGTTCCCTGTAATTCAGCGTAATGCTGACTTTATATTTGTGTATCATTTTATTTCATCATAGTTATCCCCCCACACCTTGACGGCCGGTCAAGGTTGGGGACCGCTGCTTTAAATGTTTGTTTATAAGTTTCCTATCAGCTAAAAATAGATAAATAAAAGAAATGAAAAGGAAAGGTTGTTGCTGCTGGAGCCTCTAACATCATCAGCCTCTTCTGTTTGACGCCTTGAGCGCCATATTTTTTAGATTTTAAAATCAACTTAATATTTGGTCACTAGAAAAATAATAATAATAATAAATAGCCCAGAGCGAGACAGAATCTGTGCCTTTACAAACACAGACGAATAACAAATCAAAACAGTTTTTCAGTGCCAGCCAGTGTCGTGTTGACACTTTTTCCAGCTCGCTGTTGCTTTTTTTTGGGAATTTTTGATAACATAAACAGCTGGAAGGGAAGAAATCTGAGATTTGGGGACTCTATCGGAGGCTTTAAATTCACAATGTGTGCTATGAATGAAGTAAAAATGCACAGGAAGCGCTCGGAAGTGAAGTCTGTGTTTGCATATGGTGACAAACACATCAGGCGTCGGCGATACAGCCTATGTGATGACAGTGGGCTGACAGGAGGAAAACTGTAATTTGTAAACAATATGGCACATCCACGCGATGATGCGTTTGTGTTCATGTGGCTGACAGACACGACGGTGGCAGCGGCGGGGGTTCCTTAACTTCTTGGTGGCATCTTGAGGTCAGAGGCACCCCCCCCCCCCCCCCCCCCCATGTGTGTGTCTTTAACAGCAAACACATGTGATGATGTTTCAGGTTTCAGAGGAGTTATCACGCCGTGTTCAGACTGGACAGTGCAGTTTATAATTCACATATTGAACTTTTATAGCTTTACCAGTTATAGCTTGACTATAATCATCTCCTGAAAACATAAAAACTCATTCCTGCATATCGACATAATATCTTATTGTGTCTCCATTGACCAGAGGTCACATCTCAACCTCTTCCACACCAGCTCCGAGCCACGTCGAGCTGCAGATATCTAATATTCAATCAAAAAGGCAGATTTCAGTGTGTGTTAATGTCTATGCATGAGCCACACGTGCTCCATCAGGACATCAAACCCTCCTATCGGCTCGTCGCTGAGTGTGAGGCAACCGGTTAACCACCTGAATGAGAAAACAAGACGACCGCCTCTCCGAATGTGAAAGATGTCCTCCGTCCAAATGAGCATGCTTTTTGTATCGCACGGATAACGCTGCAGCCTGACTGCACACACACACACACTGGGTGCAATGACATAACATAATGAAACCTGTTGGGTGTTTATTCACCCTGCTGCAGGCTGCAAACGTTTTGCAGGTGTGGGATGATTAGAAGAAGCCACACACATTTAAATACACACAGTCTGGGCAGGTTTGCATCTTTGCAGTGAATTTAGGTCATGCATCTGAAGCGTAAAACAGTGTTTTAGATGCATTCATGATACCATGAGACCAGTGCTGGTTTTGCAGCAGCAGCCCCTGTATTGTCCTGACGTGGAGGGAGCTCGAAAGACAGGTATATCAACCCGCAGGAGGAGGAGGAGGAGGAGGAAGGAGGAAGGAGGAGGTTGATTTCTGCATGCATTCCTTCCCTCTCCACAGGAACTGACTGACTGCTGTTAAAATTTCATGGAAAGAAAAAAAGGTGTGCACACTCCTCCTCATAATGCATCTGCAACATATCCAGGATAAATAAAATCACACAAGTTGCAGACTTGTGTTTGCACTCAGTGCCGCCGCTCTCTGGACAGACTTTCACAATAAAACAAGTGGACTTTAATCCACTTTAAAGCTCCTGCTGTGTTTCATGTGAGGTGTTGAGTCACGCTCTGCCACGCATATGTCACGCCTGACTTTTGGACTGACGTGTGTTTTCTCTTACCTTTTTCACCACAGCTCGTCTCTCCCTGGTCTCCGAGTCCAGGGGCTCGTGTCCCGTCGCTCCCGGCGGGCGGTGATACTCGACAAAAGGTAAATTATTGCCATCCTTCCCACCTTGACTCACACTCTCCTTTACAACTTTCTCCTTCTCGTTTATAATGTCCTGTTTTATCTCGTCCGGTCGTTTCTGTAGAGTATCCTTGGCCTCCAGCAGAGCTTTCTCGTGGTCTTTCTTGATTTTAGCCAGGACCCGCTCGTCGTTTCCAGCCGAACCGGAGTCGCTGCTGTCCGGACCGGTGCGGGTGTTGGTCTCCACCGCGGAGGAATGAAAGAAAACTCCGCTGAGCAGCTTGGACGAGTCCGGTAAGAAGAAAATGGCCCCAAAGCAAAGCGTTATAAAAGCGCTGAACACTAACAACAAGATGAATTTCTCCGTCAACCTGAAAGACGTCGGGCTGGCGGACTTCCTACTCGGGGTCGCGGTGAAAGGCAGAAGAGTTGCAACTGGCATTTTTCTTCTTCTTCCTTCAACAAACTCGAGAAAAAAAATTCAAATTCAAACGGTCGACTTAAGTTTTTTTTTTTTTTTCGGTTTATATTCCCGCTCAGAAATCCATCTTTCCTGGATTATACAAACCGTGTCGAGTTATAACAGCCTGGTTTCTAAAAAAATAAAAAATAAAAAATCTCCGGTTGAAAAGTTGAAAGCAGTGAAGAAGCGGCTGTCCATACCGGAGACTCGCTGCAGACAGACCGAGTCCAACGGCTCACACAGGAAGCCAACGACGGCGGAGGGGGCGTGACTGACAGCCGCGGTGAGCTAATCACTTTCTGCCCTGTGAGTGGTGGGGAACCCGGGGGGCGTGTCCTCCCAGCGGCGGGGGTATAAAGGCGCTGACAGCGGCGAGCACGTCTCCATGTTCGGCCAACCGTTCAACCGGCAGGGCAGGGTGGAGGACTACAACGTGACTATACTGTGCATGCTGTGTATGTATTACTTCATATATATATTTTTATATATATATGTATATAATGGCATGCCGTTCAGAAAATTAAACCTTTGAATATATAGAGTGAACCTTGAATATATTGAATGAAGTCTGAATATATGGAATGAAACTCTGAATATATGGAATGAAACTTTGAATATATGGAGTGAACCTTGAATATATTGAATGAAGTCTGAACACGTTACACAAGAAGTCGTGAAGTCTGACGTCAGTCAAGTTTCATTCCATATATTCAAGGTTTCATTCCATATATTCAGACTTTATTCAATATATTCAAGGTTCACTCCATATATTCAAAGTTTCATTCAATATATTCAAAGGTTTATTTCCTGAATGGCATGCAATAATAAATAAATAAATATATATATATATATATATATATATATATATATATATATATATATATATATATATATATATATATATATATATATGTTATGTTTATATACTGGTTCTATTTAACTGTTATTTATTTCAAAAACTAAATTATCTCATATCTCACTGTTACCTCACTGTTACTTGTTTTCAGTGAGGTAACCCCCCCATACTGAAAATAAATAAATAGCTCCAAGATACCATTATATAAACAAGCAGTTATCCTAGCAGCCCTTGTGAGATTAACAGTCTTATTGCACTGGGGTATAGGCTGTTGGCCAGCCTTTTAGTCCGGGTCTGAATGGACCTGTATCTTCTACCTGAGGGCAGCAGTTTGAATAGATGATTGGCAGGATGGTGGCGGTCATGCAGAATTTTTTTGTACTCTTCGTAGACAGCATGTGGTGTGGATGGTACTGATCTCTGGGAAAGACGTCCCAGTGATTTTCCCTGCTGTTTTCACCACACGCTGAAGTGCCTGCTGGTCTGCTTTGGAGGAGCTTGAAAACCACGCCAGGAACCCATACACCAGAACGCTGCTGATGGCACTGTTGTAAAAGTTCACTAGCAGTGGACTGGAGATGTAGTAGCTCTTTAACCTGACTGCTGAGGCAATGTGACTGTCCCAGGACAGGTCCTCTGCCATGGTCACCCACAGGAATTTATAACTGCTGACCTTTTAAAAAGTAATTAGTTAAAGTTACAAATTACTTCTGCCAAAAAGTAATTGCGTTAGTAACTCAGTGATCAGAAATTTCGTTATTATATTTTATTTTATTTTTGACATTGTAAAGCACTTTGGTCAGTGCATGCGGTGTAAAAACTATGGAATAAACAGCTCCTTAAATCGGCTCACAACGAGGAGCCGGCTCCCGTCGTTCACATTTCAAAGAGCCGGCTCTTAGAACCGGCTCGTTCGCGACTGACACATCACTAGTAACTCAGTTTCACTACTTTTTAAAATATTTTTCTACCTTAGTACTTGTTTTGAACATCTGTACACTTGTCTGTGGATTGGCTGTTGTTGTTGTCGTCGTTGTTGTTATTTTCCCCCTTTTGATTCTATTTCTGTAGTGTATATTACATTTTCTGCTGCTGTAACAAGTGAATTTCCCCGTTGTGGGATAAATAAAGTATAATCTAATCTAATCTAACCTCCTGGGCCAAGGTGCCCTTGAGCAACCCCCCCAACTGCTCGCTGGGTGCTCCTCAGGGGGGCTGCCCATCACTCCACCATCTCTCTCCACATTGCATGTCTATGAGCCCTTGTACTGCATGTGTGTGTGTGTCTGGGTTAAAATGCATGTATAAAATAGAGTGAAAAAATAATTTCCCCATCGAGGGAAGTATTTCTTCTTCTTCTTCTTTATGTCTACTAGTGTTGTGCAATACTGCATATTTTGGTATCGATCCAATACCAAGTAAATACGGCCCAGTATTGCCGATACCGATACTTAGGAATTTTGGCCCCATGACAAAAAAAAATCAGATTGGGCCCCTCTGTGCAGCTGTTGTCACCACATCTCTAGGACCTAACTATCCCATCTAAAGCTTTACAGAACTCTAATTAAAGGCTTGCAGCTGTTTTGCGTCTTGTAGTCCAATACTAGTACTAGCACAATATTTACTGCTGGTGATTTGTACATGCAAGTCTGCATACAGTATGCAAAAATGTAATGTAACTTCACAGGTTGCTGCTTGATGATACTGCTAAGTTTACTCAGTGATGGTATCTCTTTCTATTGTGATTTTTAACCATAACCAAAGTTTCATATTTGTAAAACTTTCCTCAAGCCAAGAAAAGTTCTGTGAAAATGTCTATGGCCTTCAGTGTGCCACATAACCAGGATCTTAACCCAGGGGGTAGCATTCTTGTTGGACTGGATAGGTGCCAGGTAGGTGTCTGATATCCAGTTCTATAGTCTAAGACACGAGTCAGAGTAGTAAACCAGCTCTGGAGGAATGTGTTATTGCATTCCTGCCTCAATGAAGAGGTGAAAATGTGTCAGCCACATTGTTTTGAGATATTTCAGTCTAGACCAAAGGGGTGGACCAATCAACAGTGCTGCTTCTAGATGCAGTAAACATGGGCATTGCAGTCACATATGCCCCCAACAAATGCCTCACTATTTACTCACGGAACGGTTCAGAAAACAGGCAGACAGGTTAAGATTAAAGTTCACGTTTACCTGAATTTGCAAATAGCTGCCATATGCATGAATCTACAGTATGCCTTTATGCATTATATAAACACAACCTCACAAACAAGCAAACTGATTCAGACAAGAGTTAGCCAGAGGGTCATCAATCTGTGGATCAAGCAGAACAAAGGCTGAAAAACTAGTGCAGGTACAAACTAGACTATCTGGCAAACACACAGAATGGAAATGGGTCAGAATACTGTATTACAGTATACACTGTGAGCAAGATACAGGTGAGCGAGTGGGCAGAGATAGTCATGTGAAGGGATTGACGGGAAAGGGGATTACTGCATGGCAGGAGGGAGTGGCTCGATCTGAAATTACAGGAGAATTAGTGTATGAAAGCGGAGACAGAGAAGGCAACGTGATGAATACTGGGAGCTACCTGAGGTTGCAACAGTTCTTATTTTTATGAATTTTTGATGTTTTTAGCAGTCAGTGTCGTCCACAGAAATAACTCCATCATTTGACGTCCACAGTTTTCACCCTCGGTTGCTGAATTTTGCCATGTTGCAAGAGTGCATCGATGTGGCTGTAGCTACTGCAAATATGCAATAATGAATGTGTGAAATGACAACTCGACTTTAGGTACTAATCAGCTTAGTTTTGACCGTTTTTATCCTTCAGGTGCGGAGATGTAGTAGTAAAGACCGACTTTACCCTTTATCAAGTGTATGGTGTCCAACAGTTTAATGACACAGCATCTATTCTGTCATGTCGGGGTGGAAAAACAACAAAAACATCAGAAAGAGAGACTTCAGTAAAAGTCAGTTTGATTCATAGAGTTCACATTCATAAAGAAGAAACTTGTTTTAACTTCCTGTGTCTATGTTTTCCTGCACCCTAGCGGCCAAACGTCTACCGATATGTCAATAACGTCATTCTGATGAATCTCCTCTGGCATTATTTGGATTCAAACTTAGTGCTGGGTTATTTGTCATGTAACTAAAATCAGTTTCCCTCACTCTCCTATCCTCACTTTTAAATATGCTAAACTGATCCTCTTGTATATCCAAGTTTCACTTTCAACAACAAAAGCATTCTCATGTTTATTTGGTGGTTTTAGTCGACACAATAAGACATCCTCATTTATTACTATTTCATTTTTAGGTATGAACAAGAGAGAGGAGTGAGTAGAGACTGTTATTTTGGTCTTTGGTGTTTCCCCCGAGTTGTGACATTCCTCATCGGCTTACCTTATGACTGTGTCATGTGCTTTCCTGAGTTGTAAAGGAATGAGTGGGTGGCTTCAGCAAAAACCAATTACCATGCAGGTGATGTTGAAAAAAGGAGCCACTAAACCTTAATCTACAGCAGAAAACGTTGTTGCTGTTATATTATTAATCACCGAGACTCATAGAACTTGTGCATGTGCAATACATTGCTTATGCACAATTACAAGAAAAAACATGGGACTTACTTATGCAGAGGTCTAGCCAGCGACCCTCCTCACAATACACAGTTGACCACTATTGAAAACCTCATCTATTATTGTGTGCAGGGTGCTTATTATTATTCATACACATGCATGAATGCACACATACTCTCCACTGATGAGATCCATGATCTTTGTTAGTCTGTGTGAGGATTGGGGAGATAAATGGCAATCATTTCAATTGTCTCTGTCGGTGACTAATAGTGGTTTGAGGAACCAGTCAGTTATGCGCATGAAACAGGCAATTTATTCTTAAATAGAGATTGGAATTAGACACAGCTAATACTAGAGTTTTATCAAAGAGAGGAGGCACAAAAAAAATCAATCTTGGACTTGTTCTGTGCTGGTATAGATACTGATGAGTGTGTGCTCCTGTTTTCAAACTGAATAATTCCTCTTCTTTGTGTGATTTGAATGCATAAATGTATTTATTGGGTGTTAAGCATTTACACAATATACATATATATTACCTTATTTTGTAATACACATTGCGCATCATTTATATGCATCCATTTTTTTCCCCCATATATCATATATTTGTGTATTTTACGTCTTTATTATATCTTCCTATCAGGGCTGTGACAATATCAGGTTTTCCTGACATGATTATGGCGGCCAAAAGGATTCACACTAACAATATTTTATTTTTATTCCTATTCAAACCTCTCCCACGTCTCATTCTAGTATCGTCTGGAGCACGTTCCAGCCAAACCAATGACATCCCCCTCCATATCTACTTCCATTTACCTACGCCGCCTCCTCCTACATTCACCTGTTGTAATTTCCATTAAACCTTTAAATTAAATTCTGGGGGGGAATGCCGCTTGCCAGGTGAATACATAATTAATATACACATACATTATTTTAGTGCATCAACAATGGGCACATGAGCATCAGAACCGGACTACGGAGCAACGTGAGACATTGGAATGGTGCATGTATGGGAAACACATGGCCTGGCGAAGGCAGTGTGATGCTTCGGGCAATGTTCGGCTGGGAAACCTTGGGTCCTTCCATTCATGTAGGTGTTACTTTGGCACGTACCACCTACCTAAGCATTGCTGTTGGAGACCATGTACACCCTTTCATGGAAACAGTACTCCCAGCAGGATAATGCGCCCTGCCGCAAAGCAGAGATGGTTGATAGAATGACTTGATACAATCGAGCATCTGTGGGATGTGCTGGACAAACAAGATCCATGGAGGTCCCACCTTGGTAACTTAAAGGTCTTAAAGGATCTGCTGCTAACATCTCAGTGCCAGAAACCACAGCACAAGAAGAAGAAGATAGAAGATATACTTTATTTATCCCTCAATGGGGAAATTATTTTTTCACTCTATTTTATTTTTGACATGCATTTTAACCCAGACACACACATGCAGTACAAGGTACAAGGGCTCATAGACATGCAAACGTGGAGAGAGATGGTGGAGTGATGGGCAGCCGGCTGGACCAGCGCCCCAGTGAGCGGTTGTGGGGGATCGGTGCCTTGCTCAAGGGCACCTCGGCAGTGCCCAGGAGGTGAACTGGCACCTCTCCAGCTACCAGCCCACCTTCCATATTTTGGTCCATGTGGGACTTGAACCGGCCACCCTCCGGTTCCCAAGCCAAGTCCCTATGGACTGAGCTACTGCCGCCCACAAGGGTGACCTACGCAGTATTAGGCATTATTAGGTGGCCACAAGTGAATGTCCATGGTGTGGGATCAATCAATCTGATGCTATAGGATCATACATTACATTTTTAAACCATACATCACTGGCCGTACTGTTTTTGACAGATAGCCAGTGAACAGAGAGAGAAAGAAAACACAGTTGTGAGTGAAAGCTTTGTCAGTTATATAATGTGCTTCACCTATACTTCACCCGCTGCATGAGAACCACAGAAAATGGAAAGTCTAATCTGTGGACGACAGATGTGTGCTACCATATTGAAATTCTAATTCCGGGATGACAACTTGTCTAAATGATGACGCACGTGCGCATGATTACTTTTTGCACTCTGCGATTCAAGCAGAAAATTAAATCTCGGAAGAAATGTATGGCATCTCAATATTGGACTAAGAGTCTTTTTGACGACTGACATTCTTTCCCTCCGTCATTTCGTCAAAGTTTTTTTTTTTCAATTGGGATTTGTTTTCCAACCTGAGGAGCTGTTGATAATGTATGTATCAAAAGAAACACCACTTTCCCCCAGTGGTGTCATGGTTTCCTCGGTGAGGAGAAAGAAATAATCCTTTGTTGTGAAGCTGGTAAAACTTGTAGTGAGGTAGTGAAGGGTAAACATGCTGTTAAAGCTCACTCAAAGGAAGAAATCCCCTTTGTATACCCCTACACTATTAGATAAAATAAATTCAATGTTCCCTAGGAGGTTATTTCAGAAATGAAATACTGCACTAAATTTATTGATGTCAGCTGTCGCGGGTAATAAAACTCAAAATTCTGCAACCCTACTTAGAGAAAGTGAGAAATCTTTTGTATCCATAATGTACGTTTGATTTTAAATTCATAAGCTGCTTTAGATGTGGCCTCAGCCTTCAAAGCTAAAGCAACAAGATGTCATTTTTATTGCATTGAATTCGAGTCTGCTGTAGAGACTCCTGGTCTGTTCTGCTCTGTTCTTGTATGATTGATGAATTGTTGACGTGGGACGGCAGCTCCAGAAAGAACTTTTGTGCGAGTAACCTACTTGAACACCTGGTGATTATGTGGTAGATCAAAGAAAGAGAAGTCTGCTATCTATTTTACAAAAGAAAAGAAAGGTGGTGGACCTTGAATATCAGGATGTGATTTTAAGGTAATACAAAGGCAGTCGAAGTAGAAGTGATATACCGAACAACTCAAAGCTGGAAATCAGAGGTTCTGTAACACCAATGGATCGTTTTTGCATTGTTGTTGTGTTTTATTTATCTAATCTTTAAAGTGTATCGTATCTTTCAACAGCAGGGCAGTTTTTAAGTTAAGTTATATTGTTGACGTGGCTTATGTGTTAGCAATCAAATGCCGAGGTCCTCATCCAGCATCTATCCACATAAGTTAAAGTAATTTTTCTGGGTACCAAGTGCATCGGTTCCCGAACTTTAGGGTCCTGACCCACACTCACCAAAGCTTCAATTGGGCAGGGGTCATGAGGCCTTCTTGATATTAAAAATAAATAAATAAACAGTAGGTCTTTATCTCAGCATTTCTGTAAACACTAAATGAAATTGTGAAATGAAAAGTTTAATTTGATTTTGATTTTTTTTTTACTACCATTGACAGAGCCGTCACTCTTTGCTTAACAGCCTCATCCTGCATTAAAAAGTCTTAACCCTAATAGAACAATGAAAAGGAAAAATAACTTTATGAAATATGTATAGTTGTTAAAACTTATACATACATAATTATAAGTTCCTGAAAATATGATGATGGGTCATATCAGCTCCATCCAAATTGCTAATTAACAAAATGATTTGTGGGATATAAACCTCTGTACTATCTAACATTATTTAAACATTTAAAACAGATGTGTACACCCTGACTTAAACACAGATCGGAGAGTTATTTCCAGACATAAAGTCCGTTCTTTCTGTTCCATCGGCTGGGGGGTTAGAACTGCTGTTGAATCTGGTCTCGGTCCAGAGAAGTGGTCTCAGATCCAGCTTAGAAGTGCGGTCTGAGTTTGGCCAAGTCCGCCATGGTCCCCCCATACCACCCTAACACTTGGCATCCACATTTATTTTCTTAATGACTCCACACACCCCTCGTGTCGTTATGTAAGCATGAATCATGGAAGCTGGCAGGGCGTTGTTGTGGTTTCCAGGTGACACTGAAAGTCGTCTTTAAATGGAGAAAACATTACATTACATTACATTGCATTTAGCAGACACTTTTATCCAAAGCGACTTACAGAGGAGGACATAAGCTGAAAAGGTGTAAAGGAGCACAGAGTAGTTTGTTAGTTTTGTATTCTCCGTGCTGAAGAGACGACCCACCCTCTTCCAAATGAACGCTCACACACTCATACATGTTTAATCTGGCTGTTGACTTAAATAGGGCATTACTTGCTCTGATCTTTGTCTCCATTTAAGTCTGAGCAACGAGGCTTGATGAGTTTAAGAGCTTCTCTAAATTCGGGTTAATTTTCAGTCCAGTTTTTTTCTTTTTTCCCCCGAAAATATCATCACCATGGTTCAGCTTTATTATCCGCATGCGTTAATGGTAATTAGAAAGGCGGCTTCAAATGAGTTTGAGATTTTTATTAAACTAATATTACTAATATTGTCAGTTCGATGTGCCCGGGGAATCCGCTGTCAGCCAATTTGCCGATGTAAAATAGGCCATGCAGTCATCACCCAGCTGTTTGATGCTTCTCTCTCTCTCACTCTGTCTGTCTGTCTCTCTCTCTCTCTTGCCACAGTCCAAATATAACCTCGCCCGAATCTGATTTAACCACTGTGGTCTCATCCCCGGGGCAAAATGGACTCATTTGTGTAAAGAGAGAGAGAAAAGAGAGAAACGGGAGAGAGTGGAGAGAATAGAAAGTCCAGTGGAGAAGAAAAGAAAGAAGGGGGTTTATGGAGGGTGGAGGGGCACGAATGGAGCGGCATAGAAAGCGAGATGAAGAGAAGGAAGAGGAAGAAGAAGAAGACAAGATGTGCTCAGCGAACGAGGTCACTAATTAGGTTGAGACTTGTAGCTCCCCTGCAATCCCCTTCCCCTCGTCACTGACAGAAATCTAATTATTTTGAAATTCTTTAATAAGAGCGAGAAAAATGTTAATTTCCAGCCGTGTATTCGCAAGAGGCTGAAAGAAGAGGGACTAAATAACCAGCAGCAGGTGTTACACTACATTAACATCTATTAATACTTTGTCCGGTGTCACAGATCTTCTTTGATCCTTTTGTTTTGTTCTTTTAAATCTAAAAGTGACGAGATAACATGTATCCTCTCCGTTCCACCCGTGTGTTTTAGCACTGCTACTTCCTCCTCCTTGTTAAGCCCGCTCTCCCTCATCCTATTCGCGGACCCCTCCTGATCCTGTTCACATAATGCTCCTCCTGAGACTTAACGTCCAGAGAAGCAGGCAGAGGTAAAGACACTAAATCTGTTTTCCTGAACGAGGAACGAGAAAACACAATTAAATGGACTTTGATCTGTCCAGTTGTAAGAAAGGAAACATGAAACACAGCATGTACATTCATGCTTATTTAATTATTTAGATTTGTATATAATATAAATAGAATCCAGAATAAAATCCCACAAAATATCAACACAGCTTAGATCATTTATCAATATACTGTATATTGTTGCATCTCTGATTTGTGAAGCTCCTGATCACAGATAGTAAACATGAGTGTTGCCCATGTTTCCCCTCATAAACTGAATATTTATTATGCATTTTAAGTGCTTTTCTATTTATTAATTTATTACTTGTTTCTTTTTTTCTAGTTTTTAAAACGTGTTGCACATATAAAGTAAATGCAAGTTACGAGTAGTCAGAATTGAAATATGGAAATTTACATTTTAGTTAACTTTTGCAGCACTACTACTCCTGCTAAAAGTCAAAAATAAGTAATAGCAATCATTGGAAAATACTTTTAATTTCCTCTCACGGTTGCTTCCTCCGGCAGTCCAAAGACACGCAGGTTTACGGGCTAATTGGTGACTCTAAATTGCCCGTAGGTGTGAATGGTTGTTTGTGTCTGTGTGTCAGCCCTTTGATGAACTGGTGAATTGTTCAGGGTGTACCCCGCCCCTTGGCTCCAGCCCCCCGTGACTCTGATGGAAGGGTAAGCAGCTATGGAAAGTGGATTGATGGATGCTTGTGGGCAGCAAAACAAGCGAAACAAAATGTATGCGCCACCTCATAGAACTAGTGTAAGAGCCATTTTAACAAACATTTACATCAAGTGTAAGTACACTGACAGAAAACATGGAAAGGTGACAAAAAGGGTAAATAACAGGGTCAGCAGGGTATCTAAATAAATGATTTTGTGGCCACTAGAGGGCAGCAAACAAGCACAAACATTAAATATGATATATGATATGACGAGTTATTTCCATTAATTTCTGTCCACCAGCTAATGTGATTTTGATATTGGCTCTCCACTTAATTCCCCTCGTCTTAACTTTTCCTTCCTAGCGTTCGAGGCTACTGCTTAAACATAAACATAGTGGTTTAACATGGTCGATTCTGTAGAAGAGGACCTGCAGTGTCATAAAAGGCAAAAAGGAATAAAGCAATAAGAGCATAATGATTCTGGGCAGGTAGTGCACGGTGGGTTTATTAAAGCTGAAAAAACGGGAGATCTGGAAACGTCGCTGATGAGAGAGTGAACCAAAACATTAAAGTTGCAGACCGTGAAACTGTTCGCTTCGGTTTTACAGTCTCTAATGTTTTGGTTGAAGTTTGTTGACGATTCTTTACAGGTCTGGCACTGCGAGCAGGGGCGGACTGGGACAAAAAATCGGCCCTGGCATTTTGGACCAGACTGGCCCACAACATTTGATAACACACCTTTTCCTTTTTTTTAAGTGCAACTGTGCAAGTCTTTAAAAACAACCTAGCTCAACGGGACATAAATTATCAAATCATATCAAATCAATTTTTTTTGTATAGCCCGAAGTCACAAAATACATTTGCCTCAGAGGGCTTTACAATCTGTACAGGGAGTGACACCCTCTGTCCTTAGACCCTCGGTTCGAGTAGGAAAAACTTGCCCACAAAAAACTTTAACAGAAAAAAATGTGGAAGAAACCTCAGGAAGAGCCACAGAGGAGGATTCCCTCTCCCAGGACGGACAGACGTGCAATAGATGTCACGTGTACAGGACAAATCAACACAAACATATTGTACAATTACAATGACTGACTGAAATACAGCCTGTTTATAATATATTTATATAAACAAACACACAGCTGCATTGACATAACACTAGCAATAAACAAAATTATGTCATTTTAAAAAGTGCTATTTTCTTTATTTGTAGGCTAACTTACATTGTCTTTAGCCACCTAGCTACATAAAACAGCCCATTTTTTCCCAGGCCTAAATAGGAGCTTACCCGAGGACAAAAATAAATAAAATTCAGACATTAAAAAAAATTCAGTTGAACAAAAAAATTGAAAGTGCTGACTCTTCACTTTTCACTCACATTTTTGGTGAGTGGTGGCTTTAAATATGCCTAGGCTAGAATTACTGGAATGTACAGATACCTGCAGCTGCATTCACATAACATTGACAAAATGATATAATTTTAAAAGTGAGATTTTCTATCAGTTATGTAGCCTGCATTGTCCCTACCACCTAGGCTACATAAAGAACTGCTATATCTGCAGGACAAAAAAGCAACTTAGCCAATAGGTCAGCCTAGTACTCACCCCACAGACAATAATAGTCTAATAAGAAATTAGACTTATTGTTATTGTTGGTGAATGGTGAACACGTTTTCTCACATTAAAGACTATTTCATTTAGAATAAAAGACATAAAAAGTAGGCTACTGAGCTAGGCCTATTTTCTCTTCCAGCCAGTGTAGCCTACAATGTATTGTAGCGACCCTGCAGTAATGTGTTGTGTGTTACAATGCGAGGTCTGTGGTTTCCCATGGTCCATAAATGCACCTGTATGAGAGCAAGGGGGCGGGGGAGCAGGTGAGGGAGAGCGCGTGCATGTGAGCGTGTGTGGAGAGAGACGGCACGAGTGAGGCTGCAGAGTGGGACCTGTTATGTGTTCTTGCCGTGGTTATGGCCTACAATAACCAAGTGCTGTAACAAGACTGTTGGCAATAAAAGCCAGTTTGCTAAATAACGCCTCGTTATTCGTGACGCGTCCGGCCGGACGCCACAGTATGTTTTATCATACCCATTAAGGGGTTGGGTGGCTTTATCCTACTCGTTGCATTTCATACATGTTCTGACAGTAGTCCAGCAGGTTCAACAACATGTTGAGTGCCACTGCCACCGGCACCTCTGTCATCAGCGATGGGAGCTGATGGAGGCCCTGCTGTGGCTGTGGCAAACATGTCAGTGATTTTAACACACGTAGCAGCGTCACCTTTACGCCACCTTTACGTTTTCTCTGCATCTTTATCTGATAGCGTTTCACCCATCAATAAACTGCACACCGGCGCATCAAGCCAAAGGGGGGAGGTGTCTCATGATGTGATTGGGCCGGTCCCCTGTCAGTCAGCGTGTAAGGGCCGGTGGTAAGAAAACAAAGTCTCGCACAGACTTTTTTTTTGTGCCTGTAGGCGGGACCAAAGCGTACAGAGTTCAACAGTGTGTTTGGGCTGCGTGATCTACTCGTTATGGGCCGGTCAGACCAATATTTAAAAAAAAAAAAAATCAGGATTTACCGGCCCAAATAGCACGTCGGCCCACCGGGCAAATGCCCGGTATGCCAGATTGCCAATCCGTCCCTGACTGCGAGTGACATTTTCCCCATTACTCACAGTCATATGATCCATTATTAATATAATAAAACATCTGTGCAACTTTAAGGATATTAAACGTTCACAATCAGCAGAATCAATCCACACTTATCTTTATCAACCTTCTCAAACCCAAATCTATCAAACCAGTCACAGACTTTGTACTTGAAGGACGGATGGGATCAATGGTAATCCAGGTAAGGCCCCTACAAGAATATCCCCATAAACTGAAGACAGAACACACATCATCTTCATCTTTATGTGGGATCTGCTGATTTCATATCAGGATTTTTTAATACCTGGTTTTGACATTTGGGTTTATTCTGTGTGAAAGCCAATTTTGGGTTTAGGGAAGATTAACGCTGCCTTTGAAATCTTTCTGTAAATACAAGCGACAACAGCCTTCAGCAACAATTACATGGTGATATTTCACCAACAGCTTCTTACATTTCCAAGCACACAAACAAATGTTTGAATGAAATATGACTCCTGTATCGAGGGCTGAAAAAAGTCCATCCAATTTGCTGGAAGTGCACGTTCCGAACAGGTGTCTCTCCAGAGATGAGCTGTAAAAACTGCAGCTCTCCAAAGCTGTTGAGTCTGAACAGCAGGCTGGAGTTAAGGGGTCCTTGACAATCCAACAAGAGTGTTGTGGAACATCGAGTCTCGTCTGGGCTTTGGGGGATATCTTCTCTCTTGCTTTCCTGTCATTGGTAAAAAATGTGCTGTATCCCAAATCTTGTCCTCGGGCTAGTTCTGAATCTTTTTACATTTGTAGGCCATGACAGCAAGCAAGCACATCTGCAACTAGGGGAACACACTCACAGAGAGAAACCTAAAATATGGATTTACTTTTTACCAAACAGGGAAGATAATTAATTTTTTGTGGCGGTCTGAATCAAATAGACATTTAATTTAAGACTAGTCTCCTAAAATTTCATGAATTTGAGGAAATAATATGATATAAAATCAGAAATCATTCTTGGAACATTGAGACCAATCAGTTTATTTTTTTACAAATAACACAACAGGTTATTGGTAACAGCGCACTCATAGTTGTTTAAGACTTTAAATGTGACGTCCAGAGGGAGCTTGTAACCGAATTTTAAGTTGAGGAAGCGCTGTGATCAGCTCAAATCAGAAAACAAACCAATGTGTTACAGACACAAAAATATATTTGCACACCCTATCCACTGTGTACAGTCTAATGTTCAAATATTTCATTGTTGATTGTACATGTATACTGTAAATAACTGTAAATCCTGTCCATACTGCCGTATTACCATACTTCTATTTATAGTAATAACTCTGTTGTCTCACAGATGTCTTTTGCTTGTATATATTTTTAGATTTGTATATTTCTATTCTATATATATATATATATATATATATATATATATATATATATATATATATATATATATATATATATATATATATATATATATATATATATATATATATATATATATATTATATACTTTTCTTTTACATCTTTTACTATACTTGTGTCCATGCTATTTTGGACAAGAGAGAAACGAAATTTCGATGCTCTGTATGTCCTGTATACGTAGCAGCACTGACAATAAAGTTGACTTTGACTTTGACTTTTGTTCTCTTGTGACTCATCGTCATATTTCCTTAACCATATTGTGACGCGTATTAAAGCTTCGCATTAGAATATTTTGATAGAAATGGGAAAATTACTTGTTTTAGGTTCTTGTTGATGCATTTAATTAATTAGAGGTGGAAACACTTTCTTTCCATAAAATCCGAAGTTGCGAACATTTAACTCAAGTAATCTGCTGTTTCCACTCTGATAGTCTCCTCATCTCTGCCTTGATATTTAAATCCTGTTTTTTTTTGCATTGTTATAACTGGCTGTGATTCGATTGGCGCTTTTTAAATTATGTCATTTTGTTGCATCTTCACCATTTTCCAACTGGAGAATGGCGCCACCTACTGCTCATCTTCTGATTAATATTCGCATAACATCGCTCGAAAAAATGAAATGTTGACTTTAATTAAATTACGGATATTACATAAATAACTTAAGTTATTTAAACTTAACACAATTATGTGGAACCTGTTGACAAAATACATTTAATTAAAGCCAACATTTCATTTTTTTGAGCATTGGATGAAATATTCATTCTTGTTTTTTCTCTGGCCGAGTAACTTATTTCCCCAGACCAGATAATCAGACTTGTTGTTGCCCCAGTATGTTTTTCATTGACCTATCTGCTCTCTGCTGGTGAAGAAGTGCACAGTTCAGTGACACGGTACTAATTAGCAAAAAGTTGAACCTTTATAAACTTAAAATGCAGCAACCAAACAAATTCTTATGATTCCATATCCGTGTTTCTGAGCCAATCACTCACTTTGAGGTCAGAGTCTTTCTCTTGTTATTCTTATTAAAATAATTTCATGCTATTTTCTTGCTGTTTCTTCTGTTTTCCAGTCCCGTTAATGAGACCGCGCAATGTCATGACTGCTCGGGGTGTCCCATTCTTCAGGTTCCTAATCTTCTTTAGATTAGCGTCATTCAAAGGGATTCAGTATTTTCTCACTTCACTCTGACACCAGGGTTTCATTTGGCCAGATAGGGTTAATATAGAATTTTAATTAGAAACATTAGAAGCTCTGTTCCAGCCTCTGTGAGTGGGCGACACTGTAAAACATGAATGAAAACAGAATGCTACAGTTTGCGAATCCTTTCCGACCTGTATTGAACTGAATGCAGCGTTGTGGAGGAATCAGCTCAGTCGGTGGAGAGAACGTGCACAGGATGTTTTATGCTGAAAGGTTTACTGAAGCTCGATCAGGGAGAATGGAGGATTTATCAATACACTTTTCATACCTTGCACTGCAATTACTTGCACAATGCAGTTGTTTGCAACACTTGCACATCTCACTACCTCACCGTGGTGTTATACTGTTGTTGTTTTTCTATTTATTGTATATACTTTTTCTCTAAATTTAAATTTGCCTTTACTTTTTATATTTTATATTCTATATATAAACCAATTTCGTTTCATCCCATGTTCACATGCGTTGTAATGACAATAAAACTCCTTGAATCCTTGAATCCTTGACATAACTGCTCTATGTCTCAATGCATCTACAGTCGAAGGTATTTGCCAACTGGTCATTTACTTTAATCTATCTCGATTTTGTTGTATTTTATCGTTTTTACAGTTTCTTTATTGTTTTTTTTAATTTATTTGTTTTTACTTATTGTTCTTGTTATTTATTACCTGCTGTAAAGCACTTTGGTACCCCGAAAGGACTGTTGTAAAGGGCTGTATAAATAAAGTACATTTACATTTACATTAAGTCTACAAACAAGGGGAGTACGGTTACTCTTAGTGGTCAGATGTTGTTATCTGACCCTGTAGAGGCTTCTATGTACCTGAGGTAGTGACACAGTCCTGTTCTCTGACCTCAGTTACCAGAGTAATGATCCGATCGGTGCCTGCTTTCCTAAACACAGGCATACAGCTGCTCTGTAGCTCAAGAAGAAGAAGTCAGTGATTTAACAGTGACCTTAAGACAGATGCTTGACCCTCTGTAAGACATGTGGCATGCTGAAACTGGTCGACTTCATGGTCCTTCGTGAACACTCATAACATAACTCGTCTCTGCTCACATTTTATGCAGCATGCCACCACTTTTTAGAATATATATAAATATATATATATAATACAAGTTGTAAATATTTTGCTTGCTTTGACTTTTTTGCTTCCTCAGCGAGTCATTTCCAAAAATGCAGGTGGTAAAAATGTGATTGAAAAAGTTATTGAAAGATTTAGTCAAAGTAAATCCTCCCAGATCTGACCAAGCGCCGCTTCATCGAATATACCTCCCTCTGCGGGATGACATCTCGCTACAGAGGATTCACCGCTGACAATGAAATGAAAAAAGAAAGAACAAAAAAGGAAAATTGCAAGAATCCTTTTTTTCTTCCCTTTGAGTCCTGAAACAGTGACTGAACCAGTGTGACTGCCACTTCACACAGAGAGTAGATTAGGCGAGCTCCCTTCAGCAGTCTGCACAGCTAGCTGCAGGCAGATCTCCTCTGCACGGTGGGCTGCTTCTGTAAGCTCTGTTTCAGTGGGTTTCCTGTGTGTGTGTGTGTGTGTGTGTGTGTGTGTGTCCTAAGGCTCCATGTTGCTTTATGTCTGAATTTGGTATGCAAGTCTTCCTATAGATGTGCAACTGGCACATATGCAAATTCTTTATCCATGCCTTTAACTGCAGTATGCATTTACATGTATGTGTGTGTGTGTGTGTGTGTGTGTGTGTGTGTGTAACACCAGCAGGAAACCACACACACACACACACACACACAAACCCAGCACCTGCAGCATTTGCCACCTACCTGCTGTGCTCACAGCCCGGCTGCCGGTAATTCATCATCGCGGCCCACGTTCTGCCATCACATCCAATTATTAGGCGATTAGCAGACACACACATTCACACCTAACGATGCAACATCGCTTCCAATCACCGCCCCACGCATCATGAATGTAAGACAGGGTTGTAAAATGACAGGGAGGTAGTTTAGGGAAGGAGCGCGGTGTCGGCCAATCCCATTAAGACCCGTCAAAGATTCAGGATCCAGGCTGGAAGTTTGAAATATGAAAAGTGAAAAGTCATGTTTATTTATCCTTTTCACAGTGAAATATAATGTTATTATGTTTTTATGTCATGTACGATCAAAAGGAAGAAAACAAATCTGTTTGTAGAAACATCATAAATGCTCTTTTTGGCCTCAGCAGCTGGTGCATGCAGTGGGTGGACAGTGTTGTCTGCAGTCGTATTAAAGAAAATAAATGATGTTTACATGTTTAACAAATCAGCCTCCTCACCTGCAAACTGACATCAGCCGTGTATTTATCCTCAGGTGAGTGTTCAATAAGTTTAGGTGCAGAACAAGGCGTGTGGCAGCTTTCCTGTCTCTTCTTTTTCGTCCTATAAAAACCTGGAAATCAACTCTGTAGCCTGCCGGATGCACTGAAGTCAGAGAATCACAGGTATGGTTCATCCTCTGCGGATCACGAACGCCTGTCCCAGATTTCACGGTAACTCACTGCAAAGAAACTCTGGTTCTGCACCTCAGAAAGCCTCCTCTTCACTAACACTCTCCCCGGTGTTCTGAGCTCACAGCCTCGCTAACAAACTGAGCTAACAGCAGCTACAGCTGGCAGCAGTTTAACTTCACCGCCCATCAGGAAAACTCCAAAAGTTGAGAACATCAGAGGGAAAAACAGAAACTTTCTCCATTAAATAAGATCCAGTTTCACTAAAATCAGTGAAATAATCGTTGCCGTGCGTAAAAATCATTTAAAATCTGAAAGAAAAGTTACACAATGTCGCCTTTAAAACTTTCTTGGCTGCCCTTTTGTTTGCTTTAAATTTAATCTCTCTGTAATAAAGCCGTTGCCTTGTGTGAAGCACTTTGCAAAGTGTGTTTAGAAAAGTGCCCTATAAATAAAGATTATTGTTATTATTATTATGATTAATACCCTAACACTGTTGCTCCCCCCGCCCTCCCTTCTTTGCTTCACTTCGGTGCCAACTGGACTGAAACAGGAAGGACCAGCAGCCCTCATCCCCGGCTTTATCCTCCAGGACTTCTGCCACATCAGCCATTCCTGTTCGTGTAGCAGCTCCCGTGAATTACTCAGCCATTCAAATGTCTCTTTTTATTTTTCTGCTCAAAAATCATACGTCTGCGCACTCCTACACATGCTTCTGCAATTATGTTTGTGTGCGTGCATTCAAATTGAAAAGCTTTTTCACTGATGCGGAGGCACAATCCTGTTGTCCTCATCTGTTTTCATGTATTCACGCATTTCTTGGTATTTCAGGGCGGGCATCGTCTGAGGCTGTTTGATGCTGGTGGCCTCACATTGTACTGTATTATTCATAATACAATATATGCATGAAGATTGTGTTACGTGTGCGATGTTTCAATCTGAACTAAACCTTGTTTTTTCTCATAAATGAATTGAACTTCCAGGAACATCACAGTTTTCTGCTCCTGATATTTGTTTATATGGTTTGCACATCCCCGACACACTGTATCATCCCGGTGCATTCGGTGTACACGAGGTAATAATAAAGAGAATTCACTCAACACAGCCTCGAGGAACAGATCATCCATCATCCGTCTGACAGCAGCTAACACCGATGTGAGGCAAGGCTTTGCACACTTGGCCGGTCATGCAGCGTTCAGTTAACCGCACTGGTGCAAGCGATGTCTGTCATGTTAGGGATAAAAGCGCTGATTGCACCTGATGCACCAGACGTCTTCACCAGATAACTGCTCTGTTCTGTCTAACTGACAAAGCTCTGTTTGTTAGACGTCTTTATGAACGTTGCAGGAACACAAACACACAGACTCCGTGTCTGGAAACCTCATTTTAATTGGCCGTATGCTGTTTTATCTGTATACAGCACCATTTTTATTTGATTTTATTTGTTGTGCAAACGCACCATATACTACAATACTGCTTAGAATTAGCATGCTGTAATTTCCAACTCCTGGCCACTGAAGATGCACGACGGCAAATGTGAACAAAAAATAAATTAATGGCTGACTGGGATAAAAATCGGACGTTTCTTTGGCAACTGAACTCTCAGCAACGAAGGCTTACATAAAGAAACAAAGCAGAGGAAATGAGACATGACTTAGTGAAACTAGCTTTTGTTTTGCTGCACTTTGATACTTGTACATTCACAATTCTAATATAAACACTTTATACAAATACATCTTAACCCCGTCCTCTATTGCTTGCAGTGTCCCAAACGGGATAGATGGATTTGTAAGAACTCTGACTCTGAGTGAGTTTCATTCTTCTTTTCCTGGTAGTTTAGCCGGTTTTAATATTTGCCATGTTCATTGTTGTACTTTAGCATGTTAACGTGCCAAGACAAGTCATTAGTTTTGCAGGTATTTGGTAACATTTCACCAAAACCACAAATATTAAACTCCTGGTGGCAGGGGCGGACTGGGACAAAAAAATCGGCCCTGGCATTTTGGAAATTTTTCGTAATTTTTTTCTCCTGCGCGGCACACATTGCCCATAGCTAAGCCCAAGAGTGTGTTTTGGGGTGTGTCATCTACTCGTTAAATATATGTATCGGGACTTGTGGGCCCAAATAGCACGTCGGCTCACCGGGCAAACCGGGCCATCCCTGCCTGGTGGTGCTCAAGGAAAGGTGAGGGGTCGCCAAAGTCATTTAGAGATTTTGTGTAGGAACCATGAATGAACCATAAACCACGTTTTGTCCTAGTCGGAAAAGTCGGGAATCACCAGTAAATTAGTATGGTTCATCCTCGGTGGATCACAAATGCCTTCATGGTAACTTGAAGAGTCACCACTGCAGAAAACTTCTCTGGTTCTGCACCTCAGCCTCGAAAACCTCCTCTTCTGGTTGGCTTCCTGTTCCTAACAAACTGAGCCAACATGAGCTAACGGCAGCTACAGTTGGCAGTGGTTTACTTCACTGTCCATCATTGTTAATATAAGCAATTTAATGCAAAGTAGGTAACCACTGCATGAATAGGCCTGCACCCTGGAGAAGGTTTTTAATGAGCAGCAGGACAGTTGAAGACAGGGAAGCAGAGAGAGGATGACACATGGTGAAGGACCGCAGACCGGGGTCAGACCTGAGTCACTGCAGCGAGGCCTCGGAGTGCGTACATAGGGCACGCGCTCTGCGAGCTGCCAGGGAGCCCCAACTTCCAGGTTTATAACTCCGAGCTGTATTCTTGTAGTTACTTGGTGAAAATAATGCATTACTCTAAAAGAAAGTCACTAATATTATGTAATGTATTACATTTTCAAAGTAGCACTGCCCCCGAGGATCCTGACTCGGCTATTCTAGTTTGAAAAGTGACATTAAATAAATCCTGAGGTCTAATCCCTGATGTTTACACTCCGGTCCTGAAGCTGTCCTCTGGATTTTCTTCCTTCTTTGCAGCCACCAAAGGCTCGAAAGATGTGACTTCTGTATATATGAATGAAGATCAGCTGGAGGAGAGATGTAAGAATTTGTTGTTTTGTTTTTTGAAAAAGAATAAAAATGTTCCTGTGGGCAGAAACATCTTCAATAATTCATCAAACTGGTCTCCTGACATCATCAAGTAGATCCAGTGTCAGATCTCAGGAACTCCTGTTGATGTTTTTGTTTTGTGATGCATCAAAAATTAAGTGCAAACCTCTGACATCCATATAAGAAATAATGCAAATGTGGAAAATCGATATTTAATGAACTGAAAGAACATTATCGCACAGTCAGAGTGTAAAACGCTGCAGGTCTGTCTGTCTCTGAGGGCTTATAGAGAGGTGAAGGTCACACTGGATGATGATGAAAAAGACTGACTGTTGTGATCAGCCCGTTCTGAATAATCCATATTATAACCAAAACATGGCACCGATAACAATACAGCCCACGCTTCATCTGCTGACCCTGTTTATGAAGCGATTATGTGCTGCAGACTGTGAATTTCAATCATTTATCCGACTGATTATTGGTTTGAAAAAAAGACGACTGATTCAATTTGAAACGTTTCTTTCTTTCCCACGAAATAATACGTGACTCGTACTCGCATTGATGGAGAGGTTCGGTGTTTATGGATACGAGTTTACAAGCTTCAGTAGAAAATATGGACACGGAGGTCTGAAGTTTTGTACGTGTTGCGATACAATTTTTTCTTTTTTTGGCTGCAACATGCAAAGTCAGCATTAGTTAAGCCGATAAACAAAAAAGAGAGCGAGAGAGAGAGAGAGACCACAGAGGCTTAGTCAGCAACAACCTGCAACACGAAACAGGTGTGTGTGTGTGTGTGTGTGTGTGTGTGCTTATTTCCCATTGACTTCTACTGACCTCTGTGAAGATTGACTGTGCACAATAAGCCATAGATCTCTGAGTGGCTGTGATATCTCTTTCTCTGTGAATGGGGCAGAAATAAAATATATATATATATATATATACAGTATATGTTGGTCTGTAACAACACTAGCAACCCTGAGGAGCTCTACTACTCATAAAACTGAATTTGTTTGTGGATAAAATATCAGGCAATGATAAATCTCTGAGATTCTTACCACCACAAGGTTAAAAAGTCAAGTTTGGTGGCAGAAGAAAAGGCCACGGATTTATCTCGCAGTTGTATTTGCGAGAGCTGAAGACGTCTTACGTAGCCCAAAAAAACATTTTTTGCATAATGCACAAAGGTTTTATCCTCACAACTGTCAGGCCGGACTCAAGGAGGACTCAGATGCAGAGTTTGGCTGACAGCTGTTTTATTCAGATCCACAATATCTTCGACTGAGTGAGGCTATGAAAAAGGCCTAAACTAGAGGAAACAAAAAATCACTCCAAAGGAGGAAAAAACTCTAAACCTCTTATTAAAGATCAACAAAATTAAAATCACTCTTATTGAGGAAAAATAAAAGGCTATGAAACATTAACTTAAGGCGCTCAAACGAGGCTGGAAACACACTAGACTAAATACGAAGAAACAAAAGGGCTAGACTAAGAAGTACAACAAAAAATCACTCTTACGAGGTAGAAAACAAAAGAACACGAGCTATGACGCTGTGACTGTGGGCTATGAAAAAGGGCTTTGGTGCACACTACAGGAGACGAAACACTTCGGCACGAGACAAAGGGAGACGCAGACAATATATGTGGTGGAAACAATCAGGGCGGGGAAGACAATCAGACCGGTGACACATGAGGAAGGGCAAGTGACCTAAAACGAGAGGAGAGTTATCTTTCAAAATAAAACAGGAAGTGACAAGACAAGACAAAAAAACCCAGCTTGACCTCACCGCGGTGTGACAGTAACTATCCCAAACCTTTTTATTCTGATAGATAGACTTGCTACTGGAGCACCAGTTAACCCTCATTTACATTTCTCATTACCATTTCACCTAAGTAGCGTCATAACCTCTGCTCAAGATGTGAGGACGAGTATTTTTCTGCGAATTTGGAGGTTTTAGCCAATGTGGAAGTGCCAAAAACTGCAGTTCCACAATCGTCCACTTGAGGCTGGCTGCACAAATGAGTTAGCCTCAGTACTAAGGGTGGAATTTATAGAACTCACCTGTTAGGCTTAATATGAAGTTATTCAGAATTAACAGCATGGACAGGTGATTGACAGGTGAGTGCGCTTGTTAGAGCACCCAGCCGTCATTCAGCCCGCCTCAGCTCCAGCTGTGCTCATTGTTGGATTGGACTGGTCTGCGGAGGTGCCGGGATGACTGCACAGTCACCGTGTTACACCGTTTTTTAATTTGTAGATTAAGTTGCAGTCTTAAATACGATGACGAGGAGTGTGAAGTGAGGTTGCAGCCCACATTTAATATCTGTCATTCTGCTTTAATCCCAGCAAACCCGATAACACCCACACACACACACACACACACACACACACACACACACACACACACACACACACACACACACACACACACACACACACACAAGCTCAGGCTATGGCTCAGAGGCTTCGGGGAAAGCCTTGGTGATTTTTCATCATGATTATCCAAAATTAGCTGGGAATGTGACGGCAGAGGCACTGCAACATTTTCTAAATGCAACAGCATTTCATCGGGATAGATAGGCCACCCTGCCATGAATACTAATAAGACAGAGGAGGAGGAGGAGGAGGAGGAGGAGGGCAGGAGATGTATGTAAAATATTAAGAGAGAGAAAGAAGGAGGGAAAAAAGGGGATTAGAGGAGAGGGCAGACAGGTACGATGAAATTTTAATGCCAATAACAGCACAAAAAAAAATACAAACTTGGTGCAAAGATGATTGTTACGGGAATTTTTTAAAGAGAAACCCTAAAATAAAGAGGATCGGATTCAAAGCATCAAAGTTTAAGTTGAATTTATTATTCTTGTACAAGAGGAGCGTTTCACAGTGCAACACGCTAAAGGGGTTACAGAGAAAAAGGCTCCCAGAGGAGCGTTAACAGTTGGTTCTTATACATTTTCCTGAAGTTGGGCTGTCTCAACCCCTGTGAATTGTTAACAGTCAATTTGCATACTATGCATTTAAACAGCTTTCTTCAACATATCACCTAATGAGTAGCCAGTATGTCCCCAATCTTGATGTCACCTCTCTGACCTGTCCCTAGGCTTCATTTTGTTCTCAAATCCCTCTATTTATACATTAACCTGAACTTTACCTTACCCTGCCAGTCTCAGGAAAACAGCAATAAAGGGAAGTGCCCTAAGGACATATAATAAATAGGAACAAACATTGTATAAGTTAAAACATCCAACTAGCTGTGTAACCCTAATTTTTATAACATTTCCCCCCTGTTTGTACTATCTTAAAGAGGTACAAACAAACAAAAAATCACAAGAATAAAAATTAATCAGTGTTCAGTGGTTGGTACAAATAATCATAGATAATGTGGGAGCGAAAAAACCTGTCTGGCAGTTCTTTAACATTCTTATTGTTTCATACTGTTGCTTTCTAGACAGGAAAATTCTCAATTTATATTAATAACCATTACAATCACCTCAGTATGCTTAATCACTCAAAACGATGTAAAATATTAATGCAGAAAATATTCATTCTGATAACAGCAAATGTATAGATACATTTATAAAACTAATAAAGAAAAAATAAAAACAGGCTGATCGACTCATCGGACCTTCTTTCCCTGCCTACGGGTGCTGTCCCTGAGACGAGAAAAAAAAACAAAACCTTAAATGTATATACAATTTGCCATCAGTCTTTTTCTCTTAAGCATACATTACATCAGAACACTACAACTTCCTTTTAGATTTTCTATAGGTTCTTCATTGTGCTATGGAACAAAGACTAAATAGTGTGTCATTCTCAGTAGGTGTTTTTCCCCTCATGGGCGCGTAGATTGCCTCCTCTACTCGCTGAACTGGACCCATTCCTCATACTCGTCCTCATTCTCGTATCTACCCACACCTTGTCCTTCAGTCAACTCATGCCTCTCGAACTCATCAACTGTGGAGACAGGCTGATAGAACAATTGTTGTTTCGTTAGTGTGGTAGTAATCAATCTTTGTATCAATTCTCTCATACATGGGATACAACAGCATCCGCAGGTGATTAGGACAGCAATTGCAATTCCTACAGACATTATCAGTACCTTTAGGATGTTTCCCCATCTCCCAAATATGCTTTCCATCCATTTTGTGATTGGATCTGTTATACCTGAGTTGTCTGCCAGCTCGTCTGACAATGACGTCAGTCCTTCTAGTGCCTTTGTGATGCTGCCGTCAGGTGCTGTGTTATTTGGGATGAAGGTACAACATAGATTTCCAAATAATTTACACACACCTCCTTTTTCAGCCAGTAGCATATCTAAAGCTAATCTGTTCTGCCAGGCCATTAAACTAGTTTTATCTAATTGTTCGTGGATTCCTCTAAATCCATCACAAGTATAATTAATAAAGCGTTGTTTGTTATAATAGATGTAATTTATCCAATCCACATTTCTATTTATTGTCACCCACCAGGTAAAGAATGATTCAAAACCTGCTGCCACCTGGTTTCTAGCTTTAAACTCATTTGGGACCCCTCTGGGAACACCAATTGAATCTAAATAAACTCTAGAATCAAATGAGGTGGGTATCAACTTATCACGTTTAACCCTGTGCATATCCTCTGTATTTAGTTTAGGAAACTGTGGACTCATAGGAAGCAAGTATGTAGGCATCATTAAGTGAATCAAAGCGCAGGTACCATACCAGAGTTTAGGCAACCTAGGTCTTAATCTCTGTCCTCCACAATACCACCATATATCTGATCGTGCATATTCGTGTGTAGTCACCAACTCATCAGCGATCCCATAGGGATTTTCTCCTACCGTTATTATAGTACCACACCCTGTCAGGGATCCTGCGTCTTGGCCTCCACTTATTCCCTGTTTCCTCAACAGGCAGGTGTAATTCCCCTCGTATGGTGTGAACCATGGTGGAATAATCTCAGTGGGAACAGCTGGAAAGAGATACTTGAGAGTGGTACAGTTATTCTCTGGAGAATTAGTCTTGTACAGCGCAAGCAAGCATTTAAAACCTTTAAGATCATTGTAAGGGTTAAGTGGAAAAGGAGCCGTTCCTAATGACGGTCTTGCTGCTGCACAAGCTATGCAATCAGTAGCCAGTCCAGAACTCTTAGTAGTAAAAGAAATCCACTGTAACCATGCATTATTGTCCTTGTACCCTGTCTCTAATTCAAGTACCTCCTGTAAGCTGTCAACCTTTATGTACTGCACTGGGCTACTTCTATTAACTAGAGTAGGTGGTGGTAAAGTCATAACATGGGAATGGTCGTTTGGTCCGATAGATGGTAAGGGAGGAGTTGAGTCCAAAACCTCTAATTTTATATGTCCCTTAGGGTCCGTGCCTTTAACATATGCTGCAAGCACAAAAGTCATAGAGTCATCAGGACAAGGATCTTTTATAGTTATTATCAAGGGATTACACTCTCCCACTCCACAACCTGGTTGATGTACCGGTTTAAATATGGAGAGTCTTTCTAATAGTGATGGGCGACTCCCTCCACAGGTCTCTGTCCTTGCTATCCATGGCTTATACCCCCAACTCTGCTTCCCTGTATTCCACCCTGCCAAACCCCATTCTTCACACCATGCTCCTAAACCCCCTCTGGCATTTAGGTGTCTAGTTACACATAAGTACTTGTCTGCCCCAGCTAAAGTTTCCTGGTCAGTCTGTCCACAGGGTGCTACATCACAAAAGTCAATTTTAGCCACACAGGGAGATTCCCAGTGTTTGCAGTAGATAGTCACCTTAGGGATCAAGACACCTCGTTTTACTCTGAAAAGTGAAGATGAGTCATCATTTTGGGTCTGAATTACATCAGTCGTTTCTCTATAGTCTTTCTGCTCTGTGGATCGAATGATCAATATTACTATAGCTATTAAAAGTATTACAAAAATACTTATAGACCCCCTCATTCCACATCCCATTGTTCTGAATGGGCGCCATGATCGCTCTGTCATTGTACCTAAGGTGTAAGTGACTGCTTTATTTATTACTTATCTGTGGGTATCGGTGCTCGTTTGCAATGTGTCAGATGTATCCACGTTGCTCTCTCAGCTATTCGTACTGCTGTGGGTGTTGAGAGTAGTACTTGAAATGGACCCTCCCACCTCGGAGAACTCCAGTTCTTTCGTTTAAGCGTCTTGGTAAATATCCAATCTCCTGGTTTTACGGGTATCTCCTGGTCAAGGACCGGCTCTGTAGGTGAGAGAACTGTAGACATAATTTCTTTGTTTTTCAACATTTTGCTCATATAATCTACAATTGTTTCTGTCCATTCTGTGTCATCTCCTTTGAAATTAATCAAAGGTACTCTATAAGGTCTACCATACAAAATTTCAAAAGGTGACAGTCCTGTGTTATTAGGTTGTATGTGAAGACTCAGCATTACTGCTGGCAAACATGTTACCCATCCTTTTCCTGTCTCATCCATGGCTTTCCTAAGTTTAGCCTTGATTGTACCATTCGCTCTTTCCACTAGTCCTGCTGATTGTGGATGATAAGAACAATGATATTTCATTTTAATGGAAAACAGTTCACTCAATTTAGCAATTACATCATTTCTGAAATGCGGTCCATTATCACTGTATATGATTTCTGGTAATCCAAATCTTGGTGCAATATGTGTTGCTAAAGCTTTAGCTACTGTTATTGCATCATTTCGTGTGGTTGGAATAACTTCAATCCATTTTGAGTATAAGTCTATGATCACTAGACAATACTTCTTATTTTTACATTTATTTAATTCCATGAAATCCATGCATATCGTATGGAATCGATACTGAGCATTAGGCATTTTACCTGGTCTTGGTCTTAATCTGCCTTGGACATTCTGTTTTCCACACACTAGACATGATGCACAAATTTTTTATTTATTTTTTTTTTGCATAATTTTGGAATCCATATGCTGTATATATTTTGTTTATTAGCTCATACATCCCCCCTGTTGATGCATGTGTTAATCCATGCGTCAATACTGCTGCAAATCGAAATAAATTCTTTGGAAGTATGTACTTGCCCTCTGGTCATTTCCATAACTCATTATCAGATAATGTTGCCCCCCTGTTCATCCAAGATTGTTTTTCTGATTCAGGTGAGCTTTGTTGCATGTCTTTTAAGATGTCATGGTCAATGTGTGTGATCTCTTCAGCCATGTATATGTCTTGGTAATCTTGTCTAGCAGCAGCTATCTTTGCTTCCTCATCTGCTTTCCGATTTCCTTGTGAAACCAAATCTGTACCTGTTGTGTGGGCTGCACACTTACATACTGCTATCTGAAGTGGCAGTTGTACAGCTTTTAATAAGGCTAAAATCAGATTTGTATGTAGAATCGATTTACCTGTCGATGTAATCATACCTCTATTTTTCCACTGTTGTGCAAAAACATGTAGGGTGTTAAAAGCATATGCACTATCAGTATAGACAGTTATTCTTTTTCCTGCTCCTAATTTACATGCTTCAGTTAGTGCAATCAGTTCTGCTGCTTGAGCTGAGAGGTGGGGTGCAAGTGCTCTAGACTTTAACACTTTGTCTATTGTTACCACTGCATATCCACTACTGTTTGTCCCATCTGGGTTCTTTTTACATGATCCATCTACAAACATCACTACATCCGGATTTTGTAATGCCACATCAGTTAAATCTGCTCTTGGCAACACTTTTTCTGTGGTTTCAGCTACACAATCATGTTTAACACCTTCTGTTTCGTTTGGTAGTAACGTTGCTGGATTCAAAATTGTACACCTTTCAATAGTTAGATGAGGCTGAGAGAGTAGGATAGTCATACAGTTAAGATGTCTAGCTGGAGACATGAAGGATATTTTTGACTGTGTCAGTAGAGTGTCTACAGCATGTGACACCTTTAATGTTAAAGGATGAAACAAGACAATTGTAGCTGAACTCTGTATTGCTAATGCTGCGGCCTGTACAGCTTGCAAACACTGCGGCATTGCTCTGGCTATTGGATCTAATTTAGACAAATAGTATGCTACGGGTCTAAGTTTTCCTCCAAAAGGTTGGGTTAGCACACTGGTCATAAATCCACTTCTAGCATCACACATTTGTATAAATTGTTTCTTATAATCTGGGAGTGCTAAAACTCCTGAACTTACTAGTAATTGTTTTACTTGCACAAACGCATGTTCTCCCTCCGGAGTCCATGTGATCAAATCATTAGCTGCCATGGGTTGATCATAGATAAGCATTTGAAGTGGATGTGTGACTTCAGCATAATTTGCAATCCATGCTCTACAGAAGTTAGTCATTCCCAAAAAAGACATCATTTGTTTTTTTTGTCTGTGGTTCAGCTCCTTCCTGTGATAGTTAAATCTCAGCTGTTTGTAACGATAGAATCTCATCTACCTCTGCCTCATCATCTGTTGCTGTGCTTGTGTCTGTAATGTCATTTATCTCTATCTGTGTGCGTGTATGTGTGTGTGTGTGTGTGTGTGCGTGCGTGTCTGCATGACCTGCTTCTGGAGTTAGTCATGCGGTGCGATCCTTTTCTCTCCTGTCCTGCCAGGGCTCCGCTCCTTCGCCTTCTCCCGCTCTCCATCCTCCCCTCCTTCCTCTCCTCTTTGGAGCTCTGCAGTCTCTTGCATAGTGTCCAAATTTTCCACAATTGTAGCACACATCATTGTCCATTCTTCTGTTCTCACCACCTCCACGTCCTCTCCCTCTTCCTTGATTATCTCGAAGGAAAAGTTCACCAGTGTTACTATCATAACATAAAAATGCATTTGTATATACTGTACCGCATCTTGTCTCTGGAGGAGATTGCCAACGGGGAGGCATCTCTCCCTTTCGTGGTGAGTGGACGGGAGGCGGCGGAGCAGTTGGTGGTGCAGGAGGAGGTTGAGGCGCGGGACAAGGCGGAGGATCCGAACGGAGCCCATATGGCACGTACTCGTTATCACCTTGAGGGTCTCGGGCAGAAAACAAGACAAGATATATGTTAATTTCTTTTTTCGCTGCTCTGTTGAGCTTCTTTCTGTTCACATACATTTTCTTCTCTTTTAGCAACTTTCTCTTCTCCTTCTATTTTCTTTTTCTGAATACTGGCTTGTCTGGCCCTTGCTTCTATCAGCCACAACTTGGCCTGTAGCAGTCCTTCTTTCCTTGACTTACCTTTTCTCCTTCTCACTAATAGCTTTCACCAACTCTTCACCTTCTTACACATCCAATCGTCCTACAAAATCATACTTTTTCTGCTATCTCTGAAGATATTTAACATTATCAGGATTTTAACTTTTCCATACGTTTGGCATCACCACTATATCGTTCTATTTTACGACTATTTTATAACTCTATTACCCATTTTGGGTTTTTATTTATTTATTTTATTTTTTCAACTTAATCTTTTTACAAATGATAGGATTATTTTACTTCTCTTATTATTATTATTATTATTATTATTTCTATTATTATTATTATTATTTTTGCGGGGTTTAAATGGTAAATGGACTGTAAATATAAAACACCTTTCTAGTCTTCTGACCACTCAAAGCACTTTACATTACATATCTCATTCACCCATTCACACACTGATGGCATTGGCCATTTGCTCATCAGTTTTAAACATTCATACACATTTACACACCGATGGCAAAGCCTTCGGGAGCAATTTGGGGTTCAGTATCTTGCCCAAGGACACTTCGAAATGCAGACTGGAGGAGCCAGGGATCGGACCACTAATATTCTGCTTAGTGGATGACCCGCTCTACCTCCAAGCCACAACCGCCCCACTAATAATTTAAATTCAATTTTAATTATTTAAGTTTAAGACCTCGTTTCAATGTTTCCAGTCTTACCTTAAATATCTAGCTTAAATGAACAAAACACTAAAGCATGCTTTCCTTTTTTGTTTTCTTCTCCCCGGAGTCCTAGAATCCCAGTATTACCTTAAGTATGTAACTTACAAGCAACACTATACTGACGAAGTCCCTGACTTCTCTGACGTCTTTTTTGTTTACTCAGGCCTGAAGGATCAAGTTTTCCAATTGTCGTTCCAAAGACATTACCCCCTAGTCCCTGACTGAGGCTCTTCCCCCAAGTTCCCAAATGAACTGAGGCTCTCCCCCAAGTTCCCAAATGAACTGAGGCTCTCCCCCAAGTTCCCAAATGAACTGAGGCTCTCCCCCAAGTTCCCAAATGAACTGAGGTCTCTTCCCCCAAGTTCCCAAATGAACTGAGGTCTCTGGCCAATAATCAAAATTCAACTTACTCTTTTGTTTCCTCAATCCTGTGGGTTCGTCTCCTTTTTTTTCTTTTTTGTGTGGTTGGCCCCGTCACTGCCTCCTCTCTCAGCTGGTTCTGGATCACGCCAAAACAAGGTTTTTAAAAACCTTGTGGCGGTTTTCAGTCAATATACCTGCAGGTTTTTTCCAGTGCCGTCGCTTCCAGAGGAGAACAGATATTGGGGCCCCACGTTGGGCGCCAGATGTTACGGGAATTTTTTAAAGAGAAACCCTAAAATAAAGAGGATCGGATTCAAAGCATCAAAGTTTAAGTTGAATTTATTATTCTTGTACAAGAGGAGCGTTTCACAGTGCAACACGCTAAAGGGGTTACAGAGAAAAAGGCTCCCAGAGGAGCGTTAACAGTTGGTTCTTATACATTTTCCTGAAGTTGGGCTGTCTCAACCCCTGTGAATTGTTAACAGTCAATTTGCATACTATGCATTTAAACAGCTTTCTTCAACATATCACCTAATGAGTAGCCAGTATGTCCCCAATCTTGATGTCACCTCTCTGACCTGTCCCTAGGCTTCATTTTGTTCTCAAATCCCTCTATTTATACATTAACCTGAACTTTACCTTACCCTGCCAGTCTCAGGAAAACAGCAATAAAGGGAAGTGCCCTAAGGACATATAATAAATAGGAACAAACATTGTATAAGTTAAAACATCCAACTAGCTGTGTAACCCTAATTTTTATAACAATGATGACTGTGAAACACACAATAAACTGTATTCTTTGTAATTCTGTCAGCAGTAAATTCATGATTTAATACCACCATGATTTTGCAATTGCAAACTGTGCACCTGGTGATAAACACAAAGAAAGAAGAGTACATACATACAAACACATGCACACACATCACGTATGAGTGCAGGGGTTTATACTGCATGTACACGTGCATGCAACCGTGCAATCCCGCGTCTAACAAGGTGATATCAACACAACATACAGCCTGTTAAATGTGAAGGAGCGTGCACGGCTCTCTCCGCCTCCGCGTCTCCGTGTTCAAGTTCAATTTTTTGCACTTGATTTGAAGTGCGGGGTCAATGAGTCTGTAAATGTCACAGCGTATTGGTAAAAGGCAGACATCCTGCTTATTATGGGCTCTCTCTCTGAAGCAGTAAATACATGGCCGTGTCTTTGTCGGAAGGGCATGAAAAGTATTTCACGTTTCTGCCAACAAATCCAAATTAAAACGACAAAACACAAATCAAATGGCTCCAGAAAGCACAGAAATGTCTCGGTCAGGCTTAGGCGGAACAATTTAAAATGAAGATTTCATTAAGCAACAGCTCGGTCAGTGGCCCTGAACTTCAAGCTGATCCCTGATGATGCTTCACGTGGACTTTTTGTTCTGGTTTAGTTCAGAAATGTGAACCCAAACGCCCAAAGTGAAGGTAGATGGAACAAAAGGTAAATGATTTATAACAAAAGGTGGCCGAGGAGTCAAGGTAGAAAACAAACTTAATCCAATCACCCGAGAAAAATCACATAAGCAGAAGTCCAACAGCAACAAATACAGAACTGAGCTACACTAGGGGCAGGAACACTAAAATGGATTAACGCAGGACTGAGGATGCAATTGCAAAAAGTTTGACAGCAATGCAAGAAGCTACGATGGCCGGGAACCCTTAATGCTGCAAATAAAAGAAACGCTGCAAACAAAAAGAAACAGCACTGCAAAAGCTGCATATTAAAGTTATTGATTAATATTCCTAATAAAAATTCCCAGAAATTATGAAAAGTCCTAGTAAACACTAATGTTTAATGCACCGGCAATAACAGTCCCAGATAATTCACTTCCGTTGTGAAGTTTCTCTTATTTGCAGCGGCGTTTCTTTTTTTATTTGCCGCGGCGTTTCTTTTTTATTTGCAGCGCTGTTTCTTTTTGTTTGCAGCGTTTCTTTTATTTGCAGCGCTGTTTCTTTTTGTTTGCAGCGTTTCTTTTATTTGCAGCGCTGTTTCTTTTTGTTTGCAGCGTTTCTTTTATTTGCAGCGCTGTTTCTTTTTGTTTGCAGCGTTTCTTTTATTTGCAGCACTGTTTCTTTTTGTTTGCAGCGTTTCTTTTATTTGCAGCACTGTTTCTTTTTGTTTGCAGCGTTTCTTTTATTTGCAGCACTGTTTCTTTTTGTTTGCAGCGTTTCTTTTATTTGCAGCACTGTTTCTTTTTGTTTGCAGCGTTTCTTTTATTTGCAGCGCTGTTTCTTTTTGTTTGCAGCGTTTCTTTTATTTGCAGCGCTGTTTCTTTCGTTTGCAGCGTTTCTTTTATTTGCAGTATTGAGGGTTCCCGGCCACCGTAAGAAGCCCAAATCCATTAGCTGACATTGAAATTTATTTATCTGTCATTATTATTTTAGATTTATTGATGCTTCATCAACGTTAAATTCCTCTAGATTAGACTGTCGGCTGAACGTCTAAAATGTCAAATGAAAATGTAATCTGTCATGTATTTATGTGAGCATTAACTCTTTTTTTTACGAGCTTATTCAATAACCTCTACATCCCCTCGTATTCAGCCCAAAGATGCTTTAAAAAAGCTTTGAGTGAAGCGTAACGCAGCTGCTGCTCTGCTCGCGTTGCTGACAGGTACTTAAGAGAGGCATTTATTTCTCATTCAGTGGATATCAGGCTCATTCAAAATCTACACCCCTTCCCAAGGGTGCTAGATTGGTAGTCAAGTGCGGCACTGCTTTCAACACGGCAGAGAGCGGCACAGCTGCCGGCACTCCAGGTACCTTTGTTGTGTTTTTTTTGTTCCCTTCGCGGGACTGGATTGCTTCTTCGTCTTCACCATGCGTCGAGCTTTTCCAATGTCAAAGGGTATGGGTTGGGAATTGCAAAGGCAAAATCTAAACCGCGGCTGCCAAGCTTGAAAATAACAAAAAAAAATCTGGTGTTTTATTTATTTACCATTAAATGTGGTTTTGTTTTGGATCATCCATCATTCTGCGAAGAGTAAATGAATTTGTTTTTGGGTTGCATCAGAGATTCAGGTCGTGGAAATGCGATAATTCAAACGTCTGAATAATATAGAGAAATATGACACAACGTTCCTTTGGTGAGTCTGTTACATTCGTCATGTACAGTAAGCAACGCCTGTAACGACGCAAACGAAGTGTAATAAAATGTGTAGCCAAGAATGACGTGACAGTAATATAGTAAAATATTATTACATTCATAAATAAAAGTCAGTCGCTGTTCAAATTCATTTGGCAAGAAGAAGAAAAATCAACCATGACATCAGGTCGAGGAATTTAATGAACAGTCCTGCTAATGAGTGGGTACAAATCATGAAGTCATTTCATTTCCTGTGTAGACAAATGACTTGTAGCCAAACAAGAGAACAATGGGTTGATTAATAGGCTGGTGGTAAACGAGTTCCCGGGTGCGAGCGTTTCCTCAGTCAAACAGAGACGTAAATGTGATTTGAATGGAGGAAAGAAAAAGTATCAAACATGATCAATTACTGTGACGGTGCAACTGTACATCATCATGTGTGAAGCTGTTGGGTTTTAAATCTTATTCTCTGACACTACGACCCTGAAAATGTTCTACCTGGAAACAATTATTCTATTATTTAAAAGCTGGGACACTAACCCATGCAGAGCCAAGACATAAACCAGAACAACAACTGCCTTCCAGCCTCGCCCCGTCTTCTTGGATTTTACACATAAAACAGACCCAAGACTCGCTACAATAGACCAGGGATCAGTTTGACTGTTTAAAACATGGAACTGAACCCATATTGTTCCCAAGTTGGGTCTCTGGGATTCAGGTGGACCTGTGAGGACCTAATATATAAATAATAAATAATGTTTTTAAACCTTTTTTAGCCTCAAAGTCAAAGAATGACAGATAAACAGATACATCACCAATGGTAACCAGGTAAAGTTGAACTCAGCCTTTTTTAAAACATGTACATGTGCTCACGGCTGCAAATTTGCACTTGAAACAGTTGAAACACTAAAAGTAGTTGAAGTGGAAACACAACTTGTGAGTGATGCAAAAACTACTGATTAAAAATTGTCCTTTTTTTTAGTATAAGCACTTATCAAAGCTGAAGTGTCGGTTCAAGCATCAAGCACTGAGCTGTCAGGTGAAAATCAGAAAAGAGTTGAAGGGGTCAGTCGACTAACAAGTCACATCCCTTCACCTTGAAATCATTAATACTGGTTAACATGACAGACAACGAAAGCCCGCAGTACTCTGATGTGAGGCACTATGGTCACGCCATTCATTTGAACGGGAAGAAACGCACCCTGACGTCAAACTGCGATGAAACTGAGCACGGTCCAGGTGGATTCATGGATTAAACTATGATGTGTTGTGTTCAGGATTGGCTTCTAAATCTGTGTCTGGCTTGCAGTCTACGTTGCAAAGTAGCGAAGAAGTTTCCTTTGTTTTGTGCCCGATGGTTTGAAAAAGAGAGCGAGCGGTGGTTAAGCAACACAGGCAGTGAATGAGAGTAAGGGAGCGTGTATTGAGAAAGCTGGAAAATCAGTGGAATAAAAAGTTATTTTCTGATAGTTTCATCATAAATAAAAACACAGAACACCCTGCAGAAATTGACCTAAGTACAAAAGCTCATTGAAACGAGTGCATCAGAACACATAGAGACTCATTTCTTTCATTCACACCTTCCTTTGCACCTACGAAGACATGTGCAAGTGCTCCTCGGGCTGCAATTCAAATCAAATTACGTGTGAATGCTTCTCGTTTACGGCGCAGTGAGCTGAGAGCGAGGCGACCGCGGCCTTTACTGACAGCCTCACACTGAGCGCAAAGAGAATAAAGCTGTGTTCATCCAAACAGGAGCAGCGACGCTGTGATGCAGCCTGGCAGAAGCTGTTTCCTGCCCAGTGTGTACGCCCGCTGGAATGACATAACCTCGCTGTGCACTCAGCAGAGGAATGAGTCAGCGATGAGGCCGTCCTGATACACAGTGACCTGGACTCCTGCAAGACGCCTGAGCCGGAGTGACATAATACAGCGTCGTATGTTTGACGGCTAACAAGACTACTGTAACAAACAGGACGGGATCGTTCAGAGAAAGAGGGGATGGAAACAGATCATGCAGTTTGTCTGCTCCACCCTGCCTCTGATTGGCTTACCCTGATATTCCAACGAGTAGCCAATCAGAATCTCAAGTCCTCACTAAGATTGTTTTTTTTTACTGATTTATAAACAAAATTTAAGATAAATAAACCTCTATATGAGCTTTGAACCTTATACTCACAACTCCTGAAAGATGGGAGCAAATTAAGTGTTGGGGTAATATTTTTATACTGTGTGGTTAAGTCATAAAACAAGGATATGAAGTTATAGAACAGGATATGAAACTATGAACAACAATGCTGCACAATTCTTTTGTTTTAAAATTAAGAGGTTTGTAATTTGCATCAGGGTGATGTTGATCTGCGTCAAAACATCCATCCATCCATCCATCCATCCATCCATCCATCCATCCATCCATCCATCCATCCATCCTCTGTAACTAAAGGTGCTGGAGTTTCTCCCGGCCTTGAATGAAGGAATCCAAGAGAAAAGGACAAAGTGAGACTTTAGATTTTGGATTCAATACTTCACGCACCACCAAGCTTTCTCATTCTGAAAAGATTCGACTGTCACAAGGACGTTCACTGGGAAACATTGATACATGGAACAATACATATTGGAAACATTTGAGGCAGACTCACGAGGATCATACTTTCCAAAAATGACAGACAATGTCCTCACTGCTGCATATTTACAACAATTTGCCGCAGTCTTTAAAAACAATGTCAGCAAACCACAAATCATGAGCCATGTTTTTCTCTTCTTCTGATCAGCCAGTGTCGATCTGAGTTCATAATCAGCCTGAAGAGAGGGTGGCTGACTTTCACTTTCTAAGTCAGACTGGCTCGAGGACTTCAAAATAAAAGCGTAAACTTCTTTACAAATGTGCACATTGGTGCTACTTGCCTCAAACCATATCAGCTGTTTCTTAGCACATGCCAATTATGAAATGTCACAGCTACAGTGTTGTGACACAGCTCGTCCAGGGAAAAAGAAGCAACATAAACCCAGATGTATTTCATAGAATAAAGTTATTTATCGCCTCGAGCTCGGATTAATAAAAAACAAAAAAAAAAGAATGAGGGAGACTAGAAGAGCAAAGGAGCAAGTGAATGCTGTTCAAAACAAAGTAATGAATAAAACTAAAAGAGGACTCTTGAAAATAAGAGTCCTAACTTCCTAGACGAAGCCAGAAACTATCTAACTTTTACTTATTAAGCAGAAAAACAAGAAAACAGCACACGAAAACTGACTTTAAACTAAATACTTCTGTGTGTGTGATCAATATTTAATGATACCTGGCCCAGTCTTGGCCAGGTTGTCCAAACTTTACTAACCTAGCATCCTGTGGATTGAAGGGCCAGACCAAGTGCTCCTCCAATCAGGATCCACAAGAGGAAGTTAGAAGGCGATGATGGCCACGCCTCACCAGCTGGAGCCAATCAGGATAAAGGAACCACACACCTAGCTGAGCGAACATAAACGCTACAAGAAAAGCCATCCACAGAAGGAGTGTAACAAAAATATGGTCAAAACAGAGTCATGTATCTGTTATGTTAAGGCACGCAGATAGAAGCTTTATGAATGAGTGAATATATAGTGTGTTTGAATGCATGGTGCCATGATAGAGCTGGCAGCTGAATCCTTTTTTGTTTATTCTCTGCTAATAAAACAAAGTGATGCTATTTTTATAGCACTGCAATGCAACAAGAACCAATGACCATCTGTCCACAGATGAATGTCACGCCTGAGTATTTCTACCTAAATATAATGTTGTGACGCCTCATCTGTCCCAGTTTTAAAAGGCTAACACTGAGATAAACAAGTGTTTGCAGTCTGATATTCAGAGGGGAGATAATCACCTACTCATATATGAAAATAACTTTGGAGTAATAGCTTTTCTCTGAGATTTCGGTTTAATCTTGATTACCATTGTGCACACAGCCAGCCCTCGGGTAACTAAACATCTGAACTATTATTTCTGCAGGTGAAAAGACGAGGTATAGACTGTGCTACATGTGTACGGGAGTGTTTTTGCCTGTTGACGACAGAAATAAAGCATATTTATCACTGCAGTATAATGCCATACAACACATATTTCCAACATTCACCATTTAATGTGAACTTTTACTTTGTGGGACTTGATTAGTTCTCACGGAAACCAATGTAGACAACATATCCGGACACATTCTCAGTGCAGCCACGTTGGATTTTTATAGGAAACAAAACAAACAACGATTGAAAGACAAGGTTAGATTTTGTGTCTTGGCAACCCCTCGAGTCACAGAGCAGCCTGTCTGGGTCCAACATAATAAATTGACGTTCAACAGCTAAATCCACCCAAGAAAATAGAAACATACCAATTTGTCCACCTACAGCTGCCTGGGTAAAGCATGCAGTCTGTTCTTGTTAATAAAGGCAGAGGTGGAAGATTTGGACCGCACAAACTGATGATATCGAAACAGCTAAAGGGCGATTAAAGCGGCCTCCGCCGTATGAGTTCATCAAGAAGTTCATTTTCTCTGGCTGTAATTTTGAAATCACATTAAAATCATTTTGAACCAGGACACTCTCAGCTCGTCTCTTTTTCTTAAAGCGCACAGCAACACTGCGGATTTTCCACCAGATCACCATGGAGGGTACACACCATCTTAAAACTCATTTGATTTCCAGTCCACAAAGGCAATGGAGTGACCTCTGTGTTCAAGCTAAATGTCAACTTGATCAAGTGAGTGCCCGGTCTGAGATTGGGCCACCAAAAGAGATTTGCTTCATCCTTCAGTGTTCTCTCTCTTGAAATAGAAGAAATAGTATCTCCGGTTGATGGGACACAATTTACCATAGATATTCAATACTTGAAAAAAATGTACATCCTCATCCTTCTTAAGCTATTTTCTGTAAATTAAAGAAGAAATATAAATCAGTTCTTTCTGCAAGTTGTTGAGTTTGTCATTAAAATCAGCTCAAAGCCGTAAAAACACAGAGGTGTTGCCAAATTGTCGAACGGAGCAATTTCAGAGGTAATTTGTTCCTGTAGCTGTCAAGTGTTTTAATGACCGATTGTAGTAACGCGCCCCCTGGGTATATGGCTGATTACGATCTGATTTTCATAGGGAGCTTGAGTGACTGTGCGGCTTTTGTACTGGATGAAATTATATCAACCTACAGCTGCCAGCACTGAAGGTAATCATGTCGTTTAGGAAAAGTAATAAGAAAACATCCGGATAATGCTGCGACTAACAAAAAATTTATCACCGTCATTGCTTTCTCCCGTCCTGAAACAAAAAGTTAAATGTCAGTGCTGTGCATTTAAAATCAATAGATAAATGACTCCCTCTGAATTCCCTCTTTTATTGGGCTATTGATCTTTTTCTTGAAGAATAACAGATACACACATTTGTCTTTTTATACTTTTAGACCCACTACAATCTAACGACTTAATGTTTGAAGTTATATCCAGATGGATGCACGTTTAAAAAGTTGGAACCCTGGACGCTTCTCGCCCTGGATAGTCGCCAGTTTGGCTCCATAGCTGTAGGGGGAGGGACCACCAGCATGTAGAAGAAGCGTTAAAAGGCTGCAATCGTTGGTTCTAGGGATAAAAATTATCGATTAATTCATTAATCGTTAGTTGGTTGACCTTATCGGCCGATTAACGGTTAACTGATAAGCAAGAACATATATTTCTCACGGTGTCTTTTAACATAAAGCAAAATATTGTTAATATACTGAATAAAAAAAATGCATGTTATATTCCTCAACTAATGTTTTATTGTACCCGTGGGGATATGGTACAGATATGGCATTTAACCAAAATAAATTCTGCACAGAAAATTGAAATACATCAAAAAAATATTTAATTCTTAGTGGCTAAGGTGTTATCTTAGCAAACTCGTAGAGCTGCTGAACTTAAATGTAGCACCGCAGAGTTTACACTGAGCGTCTTTGTCGTCATTACTTAGTTTGAAATACTCCATACTCGACTCCGGGTCTGTCGCCGCGTTATGTTCAGGTACGTTCGGTGTGGCCTAGATTAAGCAATGGCGCCCTCAAATGGCGACACCATGAAATCTCGCTGAAAAAACTTACTTCTTTTCGACAATTAACCGATCAATCGATTAACTGTTTACATCCCTAGTTGGTTCCAATAAATGCACAATGGTCGTACTGAAACTGAGACAGAAAGTACACAGTGTGCTACATAGAAGTATCTGAACTGAGATACAGCATCTGTCTCCTTCTGTTGTACGTGCTGCTCAACGGACTCCGCTAGATCAGTCCAGTTGCCTCCATGATACCTACAACCAACCTTGAGCTCTTCTGATTATTCATCGTTAGTCCTGCTTAATTCTTAATTTACCTGCTCAGTATTCCTTTAAAGGTCTTTCCTAGCACCTGCACCTTGAATTATCTGCCACCTCCCACCTTGCACCACTCAGGATCTGGATCTCCCTCCCTCAGTAGACCCTCCAGTCACCGTGCGATAAACTGTCTCTGGTTGGTGTTTGCATTTTGGAGTCTGCAGTTTATTTTAACATCTCTCAAGTACTCTAAAGTATTCCAAGTACTCTAAAGTATTCCAAGTACTCTAAAGTATTCAAATGTACTTCAGAAACAAGATGACTTTACATAGATAGTAAAAAACATCTTTCATTCAACATCCGAACTCCTCAGTGATTCAGCAACTTGCTATGAATAATGTAGCATTTGGAAATAAAAACTGCCTCATCGTGACGTTAACTGTGGAAAAACTGAGGCTATTCAATCGTTTTCATAATGAAACGCAGAATCACATTCATATCCTGCTATAAATAGATACAGAATATATATAAATTATCTTTAGATATGGCATATCATGGAAGATGGTGTAATATGCATGAAGCGCTCACCATCATTATATCCATGAGCGTGACAGGCTGTGAGGGGACGAAATGTGTGGGGCTTCAGACTTGAGTCGTTGTCATGGATGCGACCAAGATCTCGACTGTTTTTCTGATTTTCGGAGCCGTATTCACAATTTAAGCAATGTGATGATTGCATCAACATTCTACAATTGGCATAATGCTTCCTGTAGACGACGGAGAAGATGGTCGTGGTTCTATAATTACCTCGGAGGAGAGTGGGCTGGGAACAGAGGAGCCCCTCTACAAGACGGGTCCAGAGCTGGCACTAATTCCTGCCAATGCTCAGAGGCTTCAGTGTCTGCAACAGGAGGATTCAAATGCTCCACCAGCCCGTGGTGGCCGATGCTTCTTTATGCCACCATGTGCTGGGGCCGGAGTGTGAGGGTGCAAACAAGCTCAACAAGGGAGTTAAAAAGACATCAACTGCAGTTGGTAGCGTATTGGGTTAAGCGGCCGCCCCGTGTGTGGAGGCTGTAGTCCTCGCTGCAGCTGGCCCTGGTTCGAATCCCGCATCGGACGGCTAATTTACTGCATGTCACTCCCCCTCTCTCTTCTTCCTGTCTATCTTCAGCTACCCTATCATTAAAGGCCAAAAAGCTTTATATTTACAACATGCATCCAATCAGAGCCCCCTCTGTAATAAGGCGGCCTGCCTACATCTGTCAATGCTCGTGTAAAGCTCATTTGCAAACGCTGCCGCTGTTGCTCATGTGGCCTTTCATAAGCAAACTATCCCGCTGGCACTCCAATCATATCGCTTCAGGACAGCTTTGTAGAGGAACGGGGCAGAATAATCACGTTGGCACCACCTCGCTGCTGCTGCCAAGCTTTTTCAGTACATTAGATGTTTGCCTCAAACCACGGATGTATTAATATCATGGGGTGTGTACAAGGCAGCAAAGCAAAAGGACCTGAGTGCAGGAAACCAGGCGGGCAGGAAGCGCTCTGGGATTTTAATGGTAAAACGACGATACAAAGACTTAAAGGTAAAAGCAGCTTGTTCAAACAGACGTGAGTGAGAATCCACAATCGAGTGGAACGCACAACACTGATCAAGTACATTTACTAAAGCACTGTACTTATGTACTTTTCATGCCACTACACTATACTTGCTGCGAACCAAACACTCAGTGAATGGGAATATACAGCAGGCCTAAACAGTGAGTGCATATACGGCAGTGAGACACGCTGTCTCACATAGTTGTGTGCCATGTTTCACATTTACACCCTACACCAGGGGTGGGCAAACTTTTTGACTTGTGGGCCACATTGGGTTCTTAAATTTGACAGATTTGTTAAAAAGATCTTCACTTTTCACACAATTTAACTTTTCAGCTGATTTTTTTTTAAACACATTTAACATCAGACGTTTGCAGGCCGAGTAGCCCCAAAAGTTATCGCGCCTTATTGGCAGGACACAAGCCTGGCCCAGTCTCTGCTAGACTAATAATGAACATGTCTTCACCAGTGTGGCAGAAGAAAGAAGACTTCGAGTTTTAAGACGACGCCATGTTTGAAACAAGCGGTATTAAAAGAATATGGAGCAGCAGGTAGCAGCTAGCGGTGCTGCTAAGGCTAAAACCATAGACATATATACATAGACGCCGCATTGAGCGGGTTGGTCGTTGGTCGCGATACGTAAACGGGTCCGCCATATTGGATCGGGCAGATCTGCCGGTAAACTAATACACGGAAATGGACTTAACTTCATAAAGCGCCTTTATACAAAGTTCTTTAAGTTAATGCCTCTTATACACCCATTCACACACACACACACACACACACACACATATATATATATATATATATATATATATATATATATATATATATACACACACACACACACACACACACACATATATATATATATATATATATATATATATATATATATATATATATATATATATATATATATATATATATTATTTATTTATTTATTATATTTATTAACACTCAGCGTTAGAAAAATACATACGTTGGTTTGGTGCTTACATAAGGAGTAAACATTTATAATCACTTACAATTACTTACATACGTTGTTTTTGGTGCCTGTTTGTTTCCCAGATATATTAGTGTGTGCGTGAATAGGTGTATAAGAGGCATCAGCTTAAAGAACTTTGTAGAAAGGCGCTTTATGAAGTTCAGTCCATTTCCTTGTATTAGTTTACGGGCAGATCTGCCACATCCAATATGGCGTCGACGGCGACGCGTCTATGTTTATATGTCTATGGCTACAACAACACAGAGTGTGGATGATTGACACCTGTCACCTGTCGACCAATCGGGGTCAGGAGAATCAATTAGTACCGCCCACATTCACCTTTGACCCACCAATGACGATCCAGAATGAAGTAAACCCAAAGGTGGTATATCGCACCAAGAGGTCTCACTTCACTGTCAAAGCCTCTTTGTCTTTATGTAACAACTGGCAAACATAAGCTTTGTGGGTTTTGTTGCTACTCTTTGGGGGCTAGCTCTCCGAGTTTTCATCGCACAGTGATGAGACACAAATCTTTGTAAGATATTTTTTTATTTCTTGGATGTGGGTAAGTTTGGGGGCCCTATTGAAAAGTTTGCCCATGTCTGTTCTACATTGAAGTCAGCCTGCACGTATCTACAATGTGTTACTCAATGCAACTACAGGGATTTAATCCACCTGTTGCTAAGCAATGCAACGGATGGTAGGTAGCTGGTGTCAATGTGGCCTCAGCTTTCTGTTGAAACTTTGCAAAGAAACCTGAAGTGAGAACCCAAGAGAAGGAGACGGAGACGACGGAGAAAGCAAAGTTTTAAGTTTTCTAGCTCATGAAACATCAGGACAGTTTGGAGAAAGACCTTGTAACAATTCTGGACTATAATATGACAGACTCCATAAAGGCCCATTTTGTTTCTAGCTCTGCAGTAAATCCAATGTTTATGTCTTAACGTAATGCAGATTTCTTTGTCATTTGTGTCTCAGTTTTGTCTATTTAAGTTGGGACTGTTTGAATTGAAGCCTTTCATATTTACATCTGAGCTGGCTGCTGCTTTTTGAAACGGACCTGCTGGCCTGTTGAACGTTGTTTTAAACACAAACTATCAGTGCATGTATTTTCCACAGGGACGCAGAGGATCGGCACTTCATCAAGGTAAGTGTTTGCCGCTTCCTCTCACATGGACATTGAGAGTGGGTGTTTTGGCTGGATGCTCGACGCTGATCCGACTGGCTGCTGTTTTGCTCCCTCTGATGTGTTTTATGGTTTATATCTTGGCATCTGCTGGCCCGATAATCTGCTAAATTATGACGCCGTTCATCTATCTAGGTGCATTTGCATCGGTATCGACGGTGAATCAATCTTTTCGAAGTGGTTCAGGCTCGTTTTTCTTTGGCTGGTCGTTGGGTTCGTGATGTACGACGCTGTGTACACACCGTTGATTTACATTGTGGCGCATTCATGATGAGGGGTTTCCTTTCGGCTGGTCTAGAATAGAAGCTGATAATATATGTTGACACTGCTGTCATGGATTTATCCGTCTGATTTGCATTTGAGAAACTCAACATGATGTTTGTCTCATTCTTATTTCCTCCCCAGCACACAGAGCCTAAAAAGAAAACATCTCAAACCAATGTGATTATGTGACAGCTTGCATTACTATCCCTCCTATCATAATTACATCTAAACCACTGAGCCGCCGTTACGCTGTTTGCTGCTGCTACACCTTAAGCTCTTGTAGCGATGCTCCTCCGCTGATTATCAACGCTGCGTAGAGTTTCACAAGAGAGAGATCGTCTGCTCCGAGCTATAAAGTTTTGTGATTTTTAATATAGCATAACTGAATAATTACCCGCTGCTGCACGTCAGGTGGACTGCTGGGTTTAGATTTGTACGTCTCATTTCACTAGATATTATATTCCCCTCAGCGGCTGGAGGAGGTTTGTGGGGGAAGGCCACGCGGCAGCTTGTGCTGCTGAGAGACTTATAGATTATGGTCTGTCTCAATAAGTTTTAGGGAGAACTTTTCTGACTGGAAAAAAAAACCTGAACTTTTTGCTAAAACTGAACACCGCTCGGAGGAAAAAATGTCATCAATGTACAGCAGGTATAAAAAAATGTTGCAAAAACGCGATAAACAAACCCCCCCTCCCCTTCAACCACACGTTACTGGATTTCTCATTCACTCCCTAATGAGGCACGACGGCCTCTCAGGCACGTCTTGTATTTTGGAGATGCTACGTTGTCATAGCGATGGGGAAAAGCATCCCCTCCTGGTGGGACAGAGGCCAGAGAGGTGAAGGATTACGAAGCTGCGCCGATGCAGATTGGATTCCTCTATTATCCGGAGTGTCATCATTTTCCCCAGGAGAGCTTAAACTTTTCTTAATCCCCCCAAGGCTGGTTTTTTTTTTTTTCTCCCGCGCGTTATCTTCCACTTTGTCTAGAGGGAGCGTTCGTCTGATCTTCGGAGTTTGTTCGCTCCCACTGTATCTGCTGTGACACCATCTGGCCTGGAGAGAGACTTTGTACTAGTCCAATCTGGATACCTACATTTTGGAGTAAAGTGGGTCTGTCTGGGAGGATCTGCTTTGTACTCTTGTGTCTGAACACGCAGACGTGCAGTCAGTGCTGAAGGCTTTATTAGATCCAACTGAATAAATGAACTGTTTGTGGAAAAATAGGAGATTCAAACTTGTTTTTAGACATTTCAAACATACAGAATGGAGTATGATTAGTTGTGACTAATTGCACGATTGTTGGTGTCACTCTTGTGGTAATGGGTTGGACTGAAGTAAAACTAAAAGGTGTAACACAGAGTACGGAAATCAGGAGGAGCTCACATGCTCTTGATCGATGAGTCACTTGGGAGTAGCAAAGAATTATTATTCACATCACAGTTAGAGAATGTTCGTTCGTTCGTCTACGACCACTTTCCCGGTACGGGTCGCGGGGGCAGCAGCTTCAGCAGGGAAGCCCAGACTTCCCTCTCCCCGGCCACTTCGTCCAGCTCTGCCAGGGGGGCCCCAAGGCGTTCCCAGGCCAGCCGAGAGACATAGTCCCTCCAGCGTGTCCTGGGTCTTCCCGGAGGGACGTGCCCGGAACATCTCACCAGGGAGACGTCCAGGAGGCATCCTCCTCACGAGATGCCCGTGCCACCTTAACTGGTTCGTCTCGATATGGAGGAGCTAAGCGCTCGCGGATGGCCGAGCATCTCACCCTATCTCTAAGGGAGAGCCCAGCCACCCTGCGAAGGAAGCTCATTTTGGCCGCTTGTATTTGCGATCTCGTTCTTTCGGTCACTACCCAAAGCTCGTGACCAAGGGTGAGGGTAGGAACGTAGATCGACTGGTAAATCGAGAGCTTCGCCAGTTGGAGAATGTCTTGCAATAAAGTCCAGAATAAAGTCCTGTCAATGCATGTGTGCAGCTTAAATGAACGCAACCAAACAATCTGAAATCTGAAAATCTACGGGGGGAAAAAAACACGTTCAATCCGGCTTTGGCCTCCACAATCAGTCGTAACCAACCTGTTAATCCACCTCCATCTCCCAGATGTAGTAAAGTTCTGCCACACTGATGGGTGGTAAAGATTTCTGACCTCCCGCCTGTTCCAGTGAAGCCCGACTCCCCTCCCCAACCCCTTAACAGGAACAGGGAGGTTTGACCGAGGCTTGCCACCTGGGGCTGTCTGGCACTGGAACATGCCTGCAGTGATAATTAATGAGAATTACCGTTGCAGAGAGAAGCACTTTGGCAGAGAGGGCGAGCGCAAGAGAGAGAGAGAGAGAGAATTGGACTGAGAGAGGATCATTGAGACGTAATGACTGCGGTGAAGAAGACAGAGACGGAGGTGGTGGGAGGAGAGATGAAAAGAGACTAATGTGATTATTTTGCTGCTGGCAGGAGACGTACCAGCCTTGGCACCGGTGTGTTTTTTCCCCCCCCTACTGTCTGAGTGACAAATATACTGCAGGTTCGCTGCTATACGTCTCATAAATATCATGATTTATTTAACTTTAATTCTCGACGCTGCAAAAGAAGAACGAGTGTCATTGAAGCGAATAGGGTGGGCGGTATCGGGGCATTATGTGCTGACACAAAAAAGTTTTTTATTTTGAAAAGCAAACTCCATTGCATAAATCGCTTGCTTAGTCGCGAGCACACTTGACTGGAGAAAGGAAATGCCTGAGGCCAGACTCGCTGTGATGTAACAGATCCTTGGGAGAAAAAGGCCACAGGGCCCAAATAAGTAAGTAAAGACCAATGCAAATAATTAGTTCTGGGCTAATAATCCTCTAACAGCAGAATAAAGTGGACTTCCAGTGGAACAGTGCTGGCCAGGATCTCTCCACCAACACATTAATTATAATCCACTTTCAAACAGGATTTAAACTCACGATCGCAATGAGTCTAGAAGAAAAAAGAAGCTCATTAATACATTCATTTTGCATTAAACCACCAAACAGTTCAGTGCTGAACAATGCTTAATTAACTCCCAGCCTTTGCCGGTGTCAGGCTTCATTACAAAGAATAAACATCACACGCCAGACTTACATTTGCATATTTCCATACTTTCTTTTTGTTTCGTATGGATCTGCTGAACAAACAGTTGCTATTTTTTTCCCAAGGTTATAGTTTCCGCTCACAAAGAGGGAGACATACCGTTCACTATTCAGTTATTATTCAGTTTTAAGTTTGGGGATTTGGATATATATTGTGTTTTTTTTTATGTTAGGGTTTGATTGATCATATTTTGGCTCTCGGATGTTCTCAGTTTGGATTTTAGTGTTTGTTTCGTAACCTTCGAACATAAACATGTAAGACTCTGTCTATTCTTGCCTTTGAATGCAAAGTGGGACTTTTATATCTTGTTTTGCTAAACCAGGATTCTGGATGATCATATTGGGCTCTTAGATCCTTCATTTTCTCTATGTGGGTATGTCTGCTTGAAAGATCCTCAGAGTTTTGTCTTGTAATGTTTTATGTTTGTAATCTTTTAATATTCACTTCGGTCTTGGATCATTCGAGACATATTGAAAACCAATCAGATTCTGGTAGATTGATCATGTTGGGCTCTTAGACTGTTTTTCTCAAAAGATTATCTTAAGCATTGCTGCTTTTAACAGTCACCACAGTCTTGGAACATATTGGACATAACTTCATTGGTTTTAAACTGCCTGTGAGAAGAAACTTTCCTCTTTTCACAGCAGGCTACTTTTCTCTGACTCTGCTCTCTGAGTATATCTTACTTATAATGCTTAATTGGCTGAGTAGCATTACACGAGATGATTAATATCAATCAGAATCAACATCAGGTTTATTGCCAATTAGGTTTTATTGTGTTGGTGAATGCCAAATATGTAAACAAGATAAAATCAAAATTACTCAACCATTAAGAAGCATAGGCAGATATTACAAATATACTGCAGTATGGCATTTAAGAGCTGTGCTGGTTTTGTGCAGGGATGAGCAATGTATTCCCCTGGTAATGTGCGAAAGTTCACGGTATGCAGAATATTTAAATTTGCTGGTTATCAAAGGTAATAGTCCAAAAAAAAATGTAGTCAAAGGAAGATTTGCATTAATGTACTGCAGTGAGTTAACAGACCTTACGTTAATGTGATGTTTAGGGTCTGTGGTGGAGATGAAGCTGTAAACGCTAAAAAAGCAGCTTTTAATAATTCCATTCAGTTTTGAAGCTTTCCCATTTGAGATAACGATGAGCTACATATTGGGATGTTCAATCTTTTTCTGCTTTTTGCTTCATACAGCCTGAGAAGGAACCTGCACTACTCAGGGCTGAATGGTCTTTTCTCTGCATGTTTTCTGTGGTAAACATGATTTAATCTTGGCGCCCCGGTAGTTCACTGGTTAAAGTGCATACTTCATTACCTTCATGTCATCCCATCTTTCTTCCCGTGTCTCTACTATACTGTCAAATAAAGTGAAGTACTAAAAAACAAAAAAAACCAACACAATTATCTACAGGTAATATTTTCCCTTTGAGAGCCAATAAATCAAAGGAGAGGTAGAAGAGAACTAAGCTCTTTGTAGTAGAGATGCAACATTTTCTATCAAAGGATCAGGTCTACGGTGGTCCCTGAGGACAAAAGACATTCAAGAGCAAAGAAACAGAAACATTAAAGAAAAGAAAACATGAAAGAAATTCTACAAGTTGTAAAGCATTTCAGCATTTTGATGCACTTGCAGGTTCTTTCTCCTAATGTTTACATTTAATTATTTAGCTCATGCTTTTTTCAAAGAAAAAAAATAGACTGACTCCTAAGTTTCTCACTACCCTGGAAGAAGCAAGAGATACGGAGTCAGTCTTGATGTTGATGTCATGGTGTACCATGGAGGACCAGCAGTTCAGTTTTTTGAGAGGTTCAGCTGGAGGTGGTGGTCTATGCAGAGACTGAGGGGTCTTCAGGTGGAAATGACAGATAGAGCCGAGTGTCATCTGCATAGCGGTGATATGAGAAACCATACAAGTGGATAACCGGACCTAGATAAGTTGCGCAAATAGCAAAGAGAAGGGGATCCAGTATGGAGCCCTGGGGAACCTCTGTGGTGAAGTGGTGATAGGTGGACAACTGTCCAAGAAAGGATACAGGTACTTAGAGGCCACTATAGGTATTTGTCAAGGAAACTAAAGGTGATTTTCAGTAGTAGTAGTAGCGCATTAATATTTTACAGTACACTGCATTTCTTGTTATGATTGTTATCAAAGCATAAAAAACATTTTCATCATTCATAATATTCACTTGATTGCTGAAAATACAGTAAATAGCATTCACTTGCATTATATTTTGTGGCTAAAGGGAACTATTCGATAGCGAAGGCACATTCAAAGACCCCAAAACAGTTTTGTTTTGTCCTACATGCTGTCTTTGACACTTTTCAGTAATTCAAAAGGTCTTTTGGATGATTTGTAGGATGCAATAAACCAACAGCAGAATCTAATTTTTCACCCTAGTACTTTAAAGTGGAAGAAAATCAGTGCTATCAGCTTTTATGAACTGTTTAGTTGAAATAAAACAGCAGATATTTTATGGCACAGGACCCGACTGAATAAAAAAGTAAATTTTTCTCTCTTGAGTCTGTTGGAAATGCTGAGAGCAGCTGCAGTCTCTGTGTTGACTGAGGGTTTTTTTCTTTAGACTCATCCCTGAAACTTTTGCCTACCTCCGGTGGTTTGCAACTCGAGCTTGCTTTTTACTTTTCCTCGAACAGAGGTGAAACACACTCAGACAGCGGCAGCAGCTTGTCTCACGTGTCCTTCCATCAAATGCCTTTCAGCGGTGCGATAGTCGGGTTCAAAAGAGCTCCTGGAAAATTCACCCAGTGAAGGAAAAACAGAAGCAGTTTGCGTTATAGTAGACAGAGCTTAAAATGCAGCCGTACAGAGATCAGTGGTATTTCAGCTGGGCGGTCTCTCTCTTTCATCACAGTTGTTACAAACGATATGTGAGAGTGATGGTGACATTAAGGGTGGGGGGTTAAGAACACCAGAAGGGCCAGAGAGTCCAGACAATCATCTGGCACAAACAGAGGAAGAACATTTTCCCAATAATCAAATTCAAAGATTTTTTTGCTGCCTGAACAGATCACATCATCCGTTTCTAGGATCCGTTTAAGCGTGTATGTGATTTTTGTACTGGCCAGCCCGTGGTCATGTCTGCTAAATATACAATCATCCAGCCGTACAGGCAACAACAACAGACTTGTATTGGATTGTCTTGTTGTGCGCGTGGCCTGCAGTCGCAGTCATAGCTTGTCTAAATGAGACAGGGTGTGCGTCTCTGCAGATATTACAGCAGAATAATAATTTCCATTTCCAACTGCTCTGTGCTTGACTCTGCCTGCACGACTATCTGCAACCAGTTCAGTCGGAGGCTCCTTCAGCTACTGCCCAGTGCCATTACAATCTATAATGACTGCCCTCTGTGCAAGGAGAGGAGACTCATCCTGTGATGCTTCTCTGAAGGGTAGATATTGCATAATGACATAGAATAGATAACTTGCACTGACTCATGAGGACCCGGAATGAGAATACATGATGTACATTTCATTCTAAAATGCTGTTGTAGAGTTATATGTATATTTTTACACAGATAGAGCTGCAGTATATGTTCTTTGTTCTCTTAGACTTTATTAACTTTACTTAGACCTACATGTTACTGCAGCTGGGGATCAATAAAGTACTCCATCCATCCATCCATCCATGCATCCATCCATGCATCCATCCATCCATCCATCCATCCAACCATCCATCCTTTCATCCATCCATGCATCCATCCATCCATCCTTTAATCCATTCAACCATCCATCCATCCAACCATCCATCCATCCATCCATCCATCCAACCATCCATCCATCCATCCATCCATGCATCCATCCTTTCATCCATCCATGCATCCATCCATCCATCCTTTTATCCATCCATCCATCCATCCTTTTATCCATCCATCCATCCTTTTATCTATCCATGCATCCATCCATGCATCCATCCATCCATCCATCCATGCATCCATCCATGCATCCATCCATCCTTTCATCCATTCATGCATCCATCCATCCTTTCATCCATTCATGCATCCATCCATCCATCCATGCATCCATCCATCCATCCTTTCATCCCTTCATCCATCCATCCATCCCTGACAATTACATTCAGGGTGTTTTATGTGTTTTTGGGTGCAACTACTCAAGTTTATTAATAATAATAAAGACTTCTGTCGTGGTGACCAATGGACTAGTGAACGTTTGGCTTCATCTTTGGGGCGGCTGTGGCTCACAGGCAGAGCGGGTCGTCCACTAATCAGATGATCGGCGGTTCGATCCGCAGCTCCTCCGGTCTGCATGCCTAAGTGTCCTTGGGCAGGATACTGAACCCCAAATTGCTCCCGAAGGCTGTGCCATCGGTGTGTGAATGTGTACGAATGGTTAGATCCTCAAACTGATGAGCAGTTGGCACCTTGCACGGTAGCCAGTGCCATCAGTGTATGAATGTACTTTGAGTGGTCGGAAGACTAGAAAGGCGCTATATAAGTACAGTCCATTTACCATTTACCATCATTTTAAGGCTGAAATGCCACAAAAGAAATCTAGAGACACAAACATCTAATCGGCACCGCCATAGTGGACTCCGCTGTTGAACGAAACCACCGCATTGACGGTCATTTCTCAAGGCTGGGCTGTTTTTCTTGGCTGGTATTTTCAGGAGCAAACTTGAAGCTGCCATGACTGCAAATCGTTTATTAAGTTCAAATAATTTTTGAGATGTCATCATATTCATTCGAGACCAAGAGGTGGTATTTCAGATTTGTAGTCGGCAGAGTAACTGCTGCTGGCTTGACACGTTCAACAGGAGGCAAACTCATTAAAATCAGACTAATAAATGTCTTCTCTGCTGCGGTACTTTTTGTATTGTCTTGGGAATCACCTTGACATACCGAGTTAATGCGAAGGAGCTCTAATACCTCTGTGGTCTACTTAAAAATCCTTTGACACAATCCTTCATATACACAACCCACCATCTACCAATTACTCCATCTTTCCATCTGTCTGTGCATTTTAAACAACAGAAAAAGTCAGATACAAACTCCCCTGATGGACACTAATGAATAGGGCGGTTCATAATGTTGATGTCTGACTTCGGTTGCAAGGGTTGAAAACATGATGCTGCCGCACACTCTCATAGTAATTGCTTTTTTTTTTTGTTTAATGAAATTCCAGTCCCTCACCTTGAGAGGTGTCCTTGCATGTGTTAAAGAAGTAGAGGCAAAAGTTTCCTCCGTCTGTGGGAAGAATAAACTTGTTGTTTTTCGGGCTGTGGAAGGTTTCTCAAGTTTAACTGAAATCCTCGACACCTGAAATGCTGCACGGATCTTTGTGTCGGCCAAAAGCAAAGCACGAAGACAATAATCGACAACCACTTCCTTTTTATTAGGGGATCAAAATGTTGACATGTCATTAAAATCTTTAAGTTTAATCTGTATTCTTCCAAAGAATTCACATAAATAATAAAGTATCGCTCAAGCTGCATGTGTAAAATAAAATAAAAACGTGTTGTGAAGTGAAATATTCTTGAATCTACATGTGTAAAGAACAAGAGGGAGTCCCGGCTGAATCGCCTCTTTTGTAGCCAAGCTGTGTCTCTAGTGCAAAAAAATAATTAGCAGTTAAAAGCCTGATCCCTGTATTGAGAGTTTCCTTAAAGTAATTCTGTTTTCTTGCTTTGAGCGTTGAGTCTGGCTTTCTACATGCCTCACACGAGCATTTGCTCGATTCAAATTCATGAATATCTGCGTGCACGCAGGTGGAAGTGTGTTTCTGTATATATGAATGTATTGAAGCAAACGTTCAGGGCAGGTTAAAAGCCAGATCTTGCTAAATCTGGTCCTGTTTTGAATTCACAGCACAAGAAAACAAACAGTGCTTATGTCTTAAATTTAGCCACACAATGAAAAACTGAGTTATTTATGATAATAGCGCGGTGATTCATCGACGTGTAGGTGCATTTGAACCCTTTCAGCCGCGCTGTAACAATAACACCACGCTGTAAATAACAGATATTAAGAGCTTTTAAATTTACGTCCGTGCGTCTAAGGATGAAAAATGGGCCGGTACAACGCAGGTGTGCGTTTGATTAATACCCCTGCCTCTCCCTCTGTGTCTTATGGCAGCTTACAACCTCCCGTCCTCCGGGAGCAGACGGACGAAAGTCTAACAGAGTCTGACAGTTGTTGTAACCCCCCTGTTCTAATTAGATTATTCAACGACTTTATTAATTCAGGAGCAAATCACTTTACTTACTTAGCATCAGACTGTCAGGCGGTGTTGTGGAAAGCCGGAGCAGCATAATCAGGTTTTAAGAGCCCTCAGATATCGGAATTGTATTAGCCAAAGTCAAAGAAACAATCCTGGCCAAGTATTGTGTAGGCGGTGGAGGAGTCAGGAGGTGGGGCCTGGGGTTGGTCTTTGAATCTAAATAAGCTGCAGCCAACATGTGCCTTAGTGTATACACTGCAAGTATACACCCAGGGTTAGAATATAATATATGTCTGACACATGATTCAATTCTTATTTACTCACATTTCCTTCAGTATGTTATACCAAAGTAAATTTTGGATCTCATATATGTGTCATATGTGTTTCATTGTTTTGGATTTTTACCAGTTTTGAAAATGCTTCTGTACTCAAGACTTAAATTAATGTTCACGTAATGTTTTTTTTTTGTCAGAAACACAAATATTTCTTCATGTTACATGAAATTCTCAAAACCTTTGACTTTTACCACCTCAGAAAATACCAACATTATGACAGATGTTAAAATACAGCAGCGTAGACCAACCGTATTCGCATTAATAAGAAGATTATTCATAGTTAAATCCTGAACAGAACCGGAGCTAATTTAGTGGAAACCAGGGTTACACCTCCTGATCTGCAATTCTCTTTCTAATATCTCCCATTTGAAGCCGAGATTACAGGTTTGAACCAGTTCGAGGAGTTTATCTGACCTCTCCTCACTGTCCTGCTGTCACGTTGTAGCTTGTGACTAATCGAGGATGTATGAGTGCGCTACATGCATGAACATGAACGCGTAGCAGACTGATGGTGACACAAAATGCTCCAGGAAAACCTGGTTTAGGAATTTATTTTGATATTTTGATAGTATGATATGTTTTGAAATTCTTTTTTAAAAGAAAATGGATATTGGATTCCTCCATGTACCAGTGTCATAGTAAATATCATACTAAAAAACCAGGTTGATGTGACTTCATTAACAAACACAAAATCAACAAATACAACAAGGTTTAATGTTTGCATTAAGTTGGATCACACTCTATTAGGATAAAGTTATATTTGCGCAGTAATTCTTCACATTTCACTCTTTGTGCAGCTGACTATAATTTAACGAGCCGGGCAGCTCAGTTACTAATGAGATAATAAGGTCCCACACTTTATTCAAAAGGTGTAATTGACTCTCCAGCTCTCTGTTCATCAGCATTGTCGAGTGACTTTGCTGTTGAGAATGAACGACTTAAATAATACGGCAAGAATCTGAACCAGGATTTTCCAAAGAAGACATAGACATAATCAGGAGAGGTGTGAATCTGATTATGATTGACCGGTCAACGATTGTTGATGCGTCTCAATCAGGGCGGGTAATTAGGATCGACCACCAGCTAAATGGTGGTAAAATATAAAAAGTGGCTGGTAGAATTCAGACACCAAAATAATGACATAAAAATGAAAACAAGCAATGAGTGGGATGATGAATTTGAGCTTTTATCTCAGTGGGAGATGTTCACATTTTTAAAAAAAAAGTTAATTTCCCACCCCGGAGACGCATCGATCCTCAATTTTCTGTATTACTGCACATGACTACATCAGTTAATACAAGCAGTCAGATCAATGTTATTTAGAAAGTGCTTTAAAACATCAGACTGCGATCTTTAAGCTGCATCTTTTGAACGCCAGTATCTGAGTGACCCACCTCAGTGCACAAACAGGTCTATCTCCCCTCTTCCAGCTCCTGATTGGCTCCTAAAATACCATGTATTACAGTCTTATCTAGTTTGTTCTTCTACAATGTGCCCTCTCTCCACCATATCTCCCAACATAACCAGTACACTAATCAGCCAAAAGGTGCTCAAGTCTAACGTTGACCCACAATTCAATGCAACAGAGCGATGTTGCAATGTCCCCCATGCAATTATAGTGAGACTTGGTGGTCAAGGTGTCTTCCACTTTCACCCAATGCCGGTTGGGATAGACTCCATCCACCCTGATAAGTATAAGTAGTCAGAGAAAATGTATGCATGATCAACTCAGACCAGAAAATCCAAAGTATATTTTGTGTGGGTTGAATCGAAGCAGAATCTTCCACGTTTACATCATGATGCATCTGTTGAATGCTTGTTGTTGGGTATTGACCAGACTTATGTTGCTATAAAAGTCGTGTTGCAGGCATTTAAGTCACTCACATGCCCCCACAACTCTCCAATCACAAGCTCAGAAACTCAGCAGTTCTTCAAGTTTCTGCTGATCGGTGCTACGGCTGAGCCGATTTAAACTTCCTCTGACCCGACATGCCTGAACCCACAGACATCGATTTCATCTGACAGCTAGAAGTCCTTGACAATGTCGATCCTTAACTCCGACACGTCATTCCTTCATTGACCTATTGGGCTCCTCGATCTTGTTCCTACCCTTCCCTGCTATCATCCACCCGAATCCTCTCAGATCAACTCTCGTGTCCAGAGGCTTCATTGAGAATGCAGAAACTGTTTCATGTTCTCTCAAGGTGACTGCGATTGTGATACAGCCAGCTGGTGTTTGCGATGGAGAAACACCCCGAGTTTGAGCATTTGTAGACGAAGCCTTCAAACGGGAAATCTCAGTGGGTTCAGGGGAATTAGTACTCGCTGGTGTGCGATAGCGTGCATGCGTTTATTTGTGTATGTGCGGGAAAGTTTTGAATCCTTCCGGATTAACCTTCTCAACTGGATTGGAAGTAGGAAAGAGGAAAGAGCGAAAGTAAAGAATGAGACGCAAATATGCTCGACAGAGAAGGTGGAGATGTGAGAAGAGAGTTGAAGGAACGGGAGAAAATTGGGAGAGAAAGAAAACGAGAGATTGAAATGAAAAAAGAAGAGATAATATGTTTGTGTTTCTGTGCTTCTCCCTGCAGGAGCTCAGCGGTTGGTCACTGTTTTGCTCCAGCATTAGTCGTGATTAATCAAATGTTCAGCTTCCTCCCCTCGCTTACTTTTTCTTCATTATTTCTCTTGTGGTCTTTACTTCTTTTCAATAGCTTCATCACTCATGGATGCTCACAATATTCTTTTTTGCGCTCATCCATATTTCCACTTTATGTGAAGCTCCCTTTCATGCAGTTTAATATAAAGTCCCACAAATGTTCCTACATTTGCTGAAGTGCTTTTTTAATTTATCCTTTTTAATTATCCTTATTTCATCCGTCCTTTTAGTTTTATATCTGCGTCTGCATAGATTCAGCTAAATGTCTTCTGCTCTATATACAGCACCAAGGTCGTTCTTTAAACTTGGCAGTGATTCAGCTGAATCACTGATTTATACAGTTTTTAAAAGCTGTGAAATCCCAAGCTAACCCTGTTCCAACAGGGTTATGTCTCTGTGGACTAAAATAATTTCATTTTTAGGCACCGACGCCGGGCGAAATGAAATGCTGAGGTTTAAAAAGCTTGAAGAAAGCAGTTACTGTATGTCACAGTGATCTGAACCCGTGGGAAAGACTGATGACTGAGTAATAATGTCTGGATTATTACACCTACGGAACGTTTCTGTTCTCGTTTTTCATGTGGAAAATATTGCAAAATGTGAGTTCCACTCACTTTTCAGATGGCAAATACTTCAACAATCGATTTCTTTGATTTGCCGACACAAACAATGGAATGGCTGTGGTCAACTGTTGTGAATTACAACATTAATTCCATATAAAACAAATAAAAACCATGGTGGCAGCAGGTTTAGCAGGGCCTTACAGACGTCCCTCTCCCCAACAACGCATTCCAGCTCCTCCGGATGGATCCCAAGACGTTCCCAGATGGACAATGTAGTCCCTCAAGCAGGTTCTGGGTCTGTCCTGGGATCTCCTACTAGTTGCCCAGATCACCTCCAAAGGAAGGCGCCTAAGAGGCATCGTGATCAGATCCAAACCGAACCACCTCAGCTGGCCCCTTTGGATGCAAAGGAGTAGTGGCCATACTCTGAGCTCCCTTCGGATGTCCAAGCTCCTCACCGTACCTCTAACCTCCACAGGTGAGGGTTGGAACATAGATGGACTAGAAAATCAAGAGCTTTGCCTTCCAGCTCAGCTTCCTCTTCCCCACAACGATCAAGTACAGCATCCACAGTACATCAGACACCGCACCAACCCGTTGGTCAATCTCACGCTCCAATTTCCCATCACTCATGAACAAGACCACGAGATACTTGGTAAATCCTTTGCTTGGGGGCATCAACTCACTCCCAACGTGGAGGGAGAATGAATACAATAAAACAATAAATCAAGTAATTGGAGATGACAGTACTTTAAATGTACTTTCAGCAGAAAACCCATGAAAAAGCAGTCACAGTAATGAACACTCCTCTGACTGACGACTGACGGCAATATCTGGGATTTGTAGTGCAAAAACTCCAATGATCATCGAGGCCTTAGTGCTAGAAACTGAGATTGAACACGTCCCCTGGATTACCACCTTTAATGAAGTGGGCTTTTTAAGTGTAATAGCCCACCTGTTTCATTTTGGCTCAGGCTGCGTTGTGACTGTCCTGGGATTTTTTTTAGAGATACATTAAAATGTAAATTACCTTAAACGCCCAGTCAGCTCTCATTGTAGCTGAGGTGTTATATGTTGTGTCGCCCAATGGTCTCTTGGATATCCGCCATTGTTACAAGTTGTAACCATTTAGTGTTTAAAGTCAGATACATTCTCTCTTTTTTTTGTCCACAGGTTTGTTGTGTTGGTTAAAGATTTGGCTGAAGATCGATTGCTGCAAATAAGAGGCTCTTTGTACACAAAGACCATAAACACGGTTTATTTATCACCAAAAGTGACCTCGCATAAGATGTTAGTTGTAATTAACTGCACGGGACAAGTACAGTTAATTAATTAAGCGCACTTAACCTGCACTAAATTCTACTTTCATGAAGGTTATAATGTTCGGTTTTTAGAGAGGCGTTAATTCATCTTTATGGTAACAAGCAGCTGAATTACATTGAGTTATACTCAGAGTTATCCTTGATATATTGGAAATGACCAAGTTAAATGTTTCAATATTTTGTTTTGTCGACTCAAAAGTCCAAAAACCTCAAAATATATTCAGTTTACTGTCATACGAGATTAAGAAAACTAGGATGTATTCAACATCCGATAACTGAAACGATGATGATGATTTTGTGACTTGTTTTGGCAGATTGCTTTTTCTGTCAATCAACTAATACATTTATTGGCTACTTGTTCTAGCTGTAGTGGTAGAAATGAGAGCCAAAAAGTTTATTTGTTACTGTTTTGAAATATTTGCTCCATTGTTGAGTTTTGCACGGTTAGTAATAGAGATGGGAATCAAGAACCGGTTCTTGTTGAGAACCGGTTTCCGTGTGTTTCAATATTATGGAGTCGTTTGGCAGTTTATCCAAAGATTCTCTTATCGGTTCCAGAAAGCACGAATTACGCAAGTTTCGCATGTGCAGTAACGCAAGTTTCTCACGTGCAATGCAGTCAGTAGTAAACAATGTCACCCACTCGGTTCAAACGCTCCAAAGTTTGGCTGGATTTTACCAAAACAGACGGCAACAGGGCGACTTGCAATCATTGCAAAGTGGAGATAACAGCGTCACGAGGAACACGACGAACATGCAGAAACTGCTGTAACAGTTCACAGTAAACGAATGCCTTCTGCATTACATTTAGAAAATGACCATGACGCTCCAGTTCACTACTTCCTCTAGATGATGCTGATCAAACTGTTTGTTCTCCTTTTTTCCACCAAATGAGAATCGATAAGAGAATCGATAAAGAATCGAATCGTTAAGCAGAATCGATAAAGAATCGAATCGTTAAGCAGAATCGATAAAGAATCGAATCGTTAAGAGAATCGATAAAGAATCGAATCGTTAAGAGAATCGATAAAGAATCGAATCGTTAAGAGAATCGATAGTGGAATCAGAATCGTAAAAATCTTATCAATTCCCATCCCTAGTTAGTAATTAATTTAGCAATGTGTAGATGTTACTTTGGACGTTTTTGTTGCTATTTTCTGACAATTTATAGACAAAATTGAGAAAACTGCAGCTTTCAGAACAAATAATAAACCCTACAACTAAACCTACAGTGTCTAGACAGGAAGTGTTCATAGGTTATAGGTCCTGCAGGTCCTGAACTCACCGGTTTTCAGTGCGGTCGTGCTTGACATAAAAAAAAAAAAAATAGCATATGAGGTGATTCATTTTTTATCAAACCAAGCAGCCGAGGAGGAACTTAAGAGTGCCTGACAGCAGCAGCTACAGCTGTTTTATATGGATAAGACTCCCTGTTGAATCCAAGTGGACACACACACACACACACGCCACCCACTGATATGCACTCACCTTGAGAGGTAAGGTGAGCTCTTATCGGACGCTGTGATCAGCTGATGTACAGCACCTGGATACCCCCCCCCACGCAGCCGACCTGATCTATGAGGCAATTATAGTAAAAACGTCTGTCTAAGCGTTCCTGGGGTTGAAAGGACTGACTGGGATATTAAACAGATTACATTATACACAAAGTGAAATGTGATGGCAGCAGACCAACAGAGAAACCTTTTGTGTTAGCGATTAGGAATAGATGGCTCCCTCCCCGTCGAGGATTTTTAACCTCGACACGCGACTCACAAGAGTTGCACTTGGCGACGAGCCAAACCAGAGATCTGTGCGTGCATGTGCAGCGTTTAAAGTGTACGTGACATGACTGTGTGTGTGTGTGGTTAGCCTCATACACTTTGATAGATTGCAGAGTGCTAGCGGAAGCTTGGCTGAGAAGGCAACTTATCCCAACTCAACAAGCACTTGATTTACTGTACGGCGGGATCCAATCCAATCAAACACATGCCAGATAAAGCAAATCTAAGCCAGACCAGACCGGACCGGACCAGAGCAAATCAAGAAAATGTAAATAAAACAACAACAGCAACAGCAAGCTCCAAGATATTTAATGCAACGGATTCATTCAGTCCCCAACGGACACAAATCCATACAAGCACTGAAATATTTCACAGCCTCGCATTAAAATCGATCAAGCCTCGGACAGATATGACATACTAATCACAAAGCCAGATACAAACTCAGCTACACTCTACACTAAATAAAAGATTATTGAAAACCAGTCATGGACAAAACAGTCATATAACCCGAGATTCAGGAAAGTACATATTAGGGCGACAGTAGCTCGGTCCATAGAGACTTGGGTTGGGAACTGGTGTGTTTACGTAGTCCAATATAAAAGATTGGAGTATATATCCATATCCATCATGGGCCACAGTGTAGAGCACTGCTCAGGTGAAGGCCACGAACCCCAAACTGCTCCCAGGGCAACGCTACATGGCTGCCAATCACTCCTTTGTATATGTGCTTGTATTTCAGGCCTATGGATGTAAACGAGGTGAATTTCCCCATTGAAAGATCATCACTAGGGTTGGGTACAATACATATGCTACTGCATCATCAACAGACCTGAGGATTGACGCCTAAATGCTCAGACAAACCATCCACCTGTCAATCAAAGCGTCCACGCTCTTAATCCTGCATAACTTTAAGCCTTAATATAATGTGAACAGGTGAGTTGTATATAAATTCACCCTCAGTACAGTTGTCATGAACGGGGAAATTAGCTACAGAGACCAAAACTGTTTTTTGTACCAGGCTGTAAACATGTTTATTTCTGCTGTGAAACATGGGGACTTATGGAGACTGACTCACTTCTGGAGCCAGCCTCAAGTGGACGTTAGAGGAACTGCAGATTCTGGCACTTCTGCGTTTGCACTTAAGGAGAAAATCCCCTCAGTGAGCCAATAAGATCTAATAATGCTGGTGACTGACAGGCATGCAGGATGCAGGATTACCACAAAGTCGTACGTAACATTTGAGCTTTTTGCAACCACAAATGTAACAATACTGTTATTATTGTTCCTTTTGACGGATATATAATTTTATGTAGTTCAATATTGTTCAGATATTTACTGTTTCTCCATTTTAGTTCAGTTCTCCAGCTGCTCACAGGTCTTTAAACAGATTTTTAATTGCACCATAATGCATAATTTAAATATTTTTTTCCCTTTAAATGGATGATAAACTTGGTACAGGATAAAAACATGGCTCAGGAACATACGCTGGAACTCTCTGAACGATAACCGGCCACATGTCTGTCAGTAAACGACTGAAACAGCCTTGACAGTCTCTTAACATCTGTTCAAAGATTACTGCAGTGACTAAAGGATCTAATCTTTTTTTGAGACGAACAAGTAACAAGGACATCGACGAGCATATGAAATCCAGCCAACCACGCAACAGCGATGCCTCCAAGGTGTTTCCATGCTGTAGTAATTGTTATTCTGAGCTTCATATCCGCCCGCTCCTTCATTACTTCATGTTTTATAGACACTTTTTGAGGAACATACCTTGAAGAACAACGTGCAGTGTTTCCTTTCATGCACAGAGTCTGAGAAGTGAAGTAAGTTCAGAATGATGTCACTGCTTATTAAACAGGCTTTCTCACAAATGACACTCACAAGAAGAAGAACAGCAGCAGCAGCAGCAGCAGCAGCAGCAGCAGCAGCGTAATCTATATTTGCTCCAGAGGCACTTTAACCAAAGAGGAGAACACGAAAAACGACGACGCAAAATCAGATTCAGCCGAGGAGCCAGAGGGATCACGTGACATGTGTGTGGTTTCTACATGTTCAACCATTTATTTATACATTTAATATTCCCTGGAAAGACATCAGATGATTCAGACTCCAAGTATAGAAGTGAACAGTGTTTTAGTTAGTTATTCTACGAATGATCGTCTCCACTTTGGAACGGTGACAGGACGTTAACCGAACGAACATCAGTGTGAGTTTAGGACAAACAGCCATGTGAAAACTTCATTTTAAAACTTTAAACTCACAGAAACTTTCTCGGTTTGTCACCAACTCTGGTTTACTTTAAATAAAACCTCAATTCATCCAGTTAGATGCGAAAATATTGCTGCTTCGTTGTCCATCAATAATTAATATTTTACTTGGTGATAGGTGACTAAGAATATGCATTATAATAAAATCTAAATGCTCTTAATAAAAGTAGTTACTCATCCAGGTTGTGGATGATCCATCTCAAGAGGACAATAGATTTATTTTGTCCTCTTCTGGCCTGGAAATGGAAATCCTGGACTAAACACGGTCACATGACTTCAATATTAATGCTTTATTCGTCATCATTATTTGGGAGTTTATGAATTCAGATGAGTCATTACAAAAACAAACACGTGTTTAAACTATAATTCATACACTGAGTCTTTTGTCTAACTGACATGCAGCTTATATCAGATTTCAGAAATATGGATTTTTGTCTGAGCTCCAGTTTTTATTAATACTTTGATACTGAGCAAAGAATTTACTTTGTTTTAAAAGAACACTAAACACCGTGACCTGAAAGGAATGTTGGCGTTATATATTTATTTTCCCCCCTCAGGTCTGTAACAATGGTATAAATATCTTTTCTGTGGGGTGGATTCTGCGATTATGGTTCCAGAAATTCATCCGTTAGCTTCAAACCATGAATAATCCATCGAGTGAACTCTGTGTAAATCCAAATCCAGAGGCCGGTACTCGACGGTAAGCCTCTGAAGCCGTCTCTCTCCATTTCTTCATGCTTATTAGTTTCATATTCAGTGTCTCAGTCACACAGGAAGAAAGTGAACCAAGGACATGTGACACACATCCATGCATATCAAACATGAAAGAGGTTTGCTCATATCAGATCGATGCTATCTGCCTGTGGACAGATATTAATATTCTACATGATGATGTCTAAGTTATGGGAGACGATGAATCCAACACATTACAGCCTTTTCTTTCAGCCTTATATGCACTAAACGTCCTTGTGGCTCCGCTTGACATCTATAGGTGGTTCTGATCAGGCCGAGCTGCCTCGGGTCATTACCTTACTCATAGATATTTAAAGTATGAAACATAATCCTGACCTGGAGATCGTAGCCGAGGTGTCACAAATTACACTCGTCTTCAAAACGAATCAATCAAGGCTACCATGTGCCACCGCGGCGACTTCCCGCAGAGTGAAACCTCACCAGCACGACCCGGCCGAGTGACCGCTTCCATCTCTATTAATCTCACATGAAGAAGTAAACGCTTGCTGACACGTTGAAAAAGGGGCGACTGAAAAATCATTTAACTTTATGCAGATGTGCGCCGCGTCAGCCATGCGAGAACCGATTCAATTTGGCCCAAGAAGATTCTGCAATGCTATCATCATGGAGGAACATGAGCTGCCCGAGTAGTCCTGCTCAAAACTAATTTGTTACAGCTGCACAGTTTGCAGGTTTTCGGGAGACTAAGAAGACCGAGAAGTTTCCACCTGAGGAAGAAACCAAGTTACCAAAGAAATGATCGAATGATTCAATGTGAACTGACTGAAACTTAAACATTTGTTTTGATATTTCTTGTCACATATATAGATTACATTCAGAAATGTAACCGTTATTTACAGGTCCAGTTTGTAGGATTTAGTGCCATCTAGTGGTGCAGTTGCCGATTGTAACCCCCTCGCCTCAACCTTTCCTTGAAGGTGTGCATAGCTTGAGTTGTTTTATTTGTTTAGGTTGCACTTGACCTGTTCACTTGGTGGCAGGATTCAGACAAAGACAAAAGTTGAGTTGGGCTCGTAACTTTTTTGTTGACCGTCACATTACATCTCTTAGTTTAGTTGTCCCTTGTTTATTGGTAGTGGTTGCTACACAGTGTTTAGTTTGTCCATTCTGGACTTCTGTAGAAACACCGTGAAAGAGTCTGTGGATATAACAGGCTCATTCTCAGGTGATAAAAACATGATGATCTTTATTTTCCAGGTGATTTTCAGCAGATTATATTAAATATTCTGTAAATAAATCTGCCTAAATCCTCCCGGCTGCTTGAATATTTCACCAGCATGCAGCTGCTACAGTCTCTCCTTCAGTCTCTCATTTTTCAACTTCTCAACACTCCGATTTTATTTCCATTGTTAATTTAAAAAAAAGTCTGCAGTTTGTACACAGACTTCAATTTTCTGTTTCTTTTAATGCTGGGTTTATTGTTGTTGTCGTCTCCTGGATTTAATTCCCCTGAGGGATGTGACACAAGTAAGAAAAGCAACTGTTGGAGAGAGTTATTATAAAAATTGGCAAACATTTTAGTAAAACTGTTTTTTCTTAACATCAAGCAGACGTGGAGCAACATCAGATCTCTGATGTGGAACATGCAGGGTGCCGGGATTTATCTGGACTTTCTTTTGCAGACAAATCACAGAAAACAAACAAGAAGATAAAGAGGCTGGGAAGTCGATGTAAAAGTCGAGTACATGGCTGTCATGACTAAGGAAGGTTAAAAGGTTTGTGACCGCTGTGGTGCTAAAGTTTGGTTTTTATAAAAGGGACACCCATGTATCCAAGGACAACGTGTGGACTGGTCCATCCAGTATCAACCAGGTCGGCCTTTAACAGTCGAGTGTAGTTCATATTACATGAAGTCATTTGATTCATTGTTAATCAAGTTCAAGTCGGCTTTATTGTCAAAACTGCAATATGTACAAGACATACAGAGAATTGAAATTACGTTTCTCTCTGTCCAAACAGTGTGAAGATGTAAAAATATATATAAAATAATAGGAAATCAAAATAAAATCAAAATAAAATCAAAATAAAATATATATATATATATATATATATATATATATATATATATATATATATATATATATATATACACACACACACACACAATATATACAAGCTAAAATAATAATTAATTAATATAACAAAAACTGGTGGTGCTTTAAATAACATTAAGGTCTATACTTAAATCATGTCCTGCCTGGGTAACATAACTGTTTCCATATCCGACTTGCAGGAAAGTTCAGGTCCCTAAAAAGTTTTTGGCTGAAATGTTTTGGCGGCTGATTTGAAGAACCTACATGACAAGTGAGGTCCCACAGATTCGGCCGTTGAGCGAGGACGTGATGCCAGATTAGCTCTAAATCATTTGAGAGCATCACAGTATGTGAAGAGTCGCCGCTCATCCTCTCATAACTCAGAGAAAAATCACTGAGCTGCCTGAATCTTTCATTTTAAAAAAAACTTCCCTGATTAATAATCACCTTCAGCTCTCGAATGATCCAGACTGTCCACTTCATTCATGGCTTTATTTCAAAAAGTGAAAAACACATTTCAGAACGTGGGATAATTTCAGCTCTAAGTTTTGAGGGTATGGCCTGTTATAATGAAGCATGCTTGGTTTAAAATGGCAATGTATTCAGGAGACGTGAGCCGGGGATTATGATAATGAATAAAGATCTCTACGCCCGTCTCAAAGGGCATTTCTGAGAAGGGGAGAGCTGGAGAGGAGAGGAGGATCAGGGGAAATATTAGAGATCTGCTCTGAGGCAAATGGTGCAGAAAGATTGAATAGTGGTTGGATCGGATCAATATCTGTGGTCAATATCGGTCATGAATCAAAAATGGAATCCAGTCGCGGTTGTCTCTAAGATGATGGATACGATGTCGTTGGTTTGATTATTCAGTGATCGATACTCGCTGACAGACTGCTTGTCCTTGGGTTTTTCTTCCGATAAAGATTTATTTGAACTTGCGGTGGCGTCCCTGTCAGCGATGACAACACATCAGCTGACAGGAACATCCTTTCTGTGACAGCGCTGACGGGGCCATTAGTGCAACATGCTTCAAATGTGAAACCCGTAGGGGAGGAGGGCTGATGAATTTGTGTTTAGTCTGGAGCAAAAGAAGATCCTGTGCTTGTACAGTGTTTAAGGCTACCTTAACTCCTGACATGTTTGGTTTGGTTAAAACAAACCTTCCCAGATTAGTCTGGTTTATTTTAGCTGGTGCAGAGCGAAAAGAAAAAAATGGACGTCACCCACAGGGTGGACGCTGCCATCTTGGTACTTCTGCCTCTTCCACCTCCTGTTTAATCTAAAAAAAAAAAGGGGGGGGGAAAGACGTGGATCATTGTTGGACCTGAGGCGGGTTGAATAACGCCTGGCTGCTCAAACAAGCCATCTGTAACAACACCCACCTGTCAATCAAAGCGTCCACGCTCTTAATCCTGCATAACTTCAAGCCTTAATATAAACATGTTTATTTCTACTGTGAAGTTGTGACATTTGAACATGGGGACTTATGGAGACTTACTCGTTCTCCAGCCAGCCTCAAGTGGACGTTTGAGGAACTGCAGTTTTTGGCACTTCACCTCACACAGCTACAAAGGTTGCTACTTGGTACAGACCATAAAACTGGACTGAGACCTTGTCAAAAAGTTTGTTTGTGGTTTGGAACCAACCACAGCATTTTATGTTTTTTTTCATGGACACATAAGGAATCGTTCAAATGTTTCTTAAAAGGTGTTAATTAATTATCTATGTTTTTTTTTTTTTTATGGTCTGGACCAAATGAACTCTGAACACTAACAGTGATCTTACATGGATAATGTTCTATGTGTGCAGGTGTTAAGTCCTCTGTCTCTCAACCATTGACAATCACATTATATTATGAGATATTTAAATAACATTTGATGTATGAAAACTTTAACCTTGGAGCTTTAAGTCACTCAACGTTATGCACTACTTGTATCTTGAGTGCTCCGTAACTACATCAATAAAATCAGGTTTCCGATCTCACCATTTAATGCTTTGGGAGTTAAAGTTTGCTAATGGAATAGCAAATATAAAGAAACAACCACTTCAGTGTGAAGGGTTTTCAGAAGAAATATGGATTTTTGTCTGAGAGGTTCAACAGTGTCATGAATATAAAGACTAAAAAGGCATGTGTGTGTTATTCACACCAAACAAAGCAGATGGATAAAGGTTCTTATGTACGTCATGAAAAGGAAAAATACTGTTTTCGCTTCAGGAGATCAGAGAGTTCAGCGCCAACCTCAGAACCACCGGCTAATGTCTGAAGACAAGATGATTTCTTTCTCATTTACAGTTCAAGTCACAACTAAAGACAAAATATCTACGCATGGATTGTTTCATAAGATACTCAATAAGTTGGACAATTGACTGTCATCAGAGTCGTTCAGGGCTCCGGTGTGGACAATAGTTGTTAGAGTTACATGAAGCCAACAACAATGAGCACTAACGAACCAACTGGAACAATGAGCTGGTCCACGATCCTGCAGAGAATACTACAGTTGCCCCAGACTTAACCTTTTTTTTTAGTAAAGACGACTGAGAACCTTCAGACATTTCAGCCAATGAAACACAAATAAAAACCCAGAACATGTCCGATACCAAAATCTGTTTATAGAGATGAATCCATCAATGACTGGATGCGTGAAAACAAAACAGTGTGTGTTATTTCTGCACAAAGCAACAGTTTCAGAATTGAGTTTAGCTCTTTGGAAGGTTTTGAAATGAACTGAAGCTCTCGCAGAAAATTGGCAATTTAAAAAAAAAATTTAAAAATGAAGCTTGTGAGATTAAAAATCACAGATCACAGAAATTTCTGTTTTGGACAGAGACAGAGTTTATTACGAGAAGGAACACAAAAGCAGGTGGTGGTGGTGGCTGAAGGCGGGCTGGCGTCGCAGGTGAAATGAAAAAGGCAGATCAGAGGAGGAGCACGCCGGCCGAACAAAGCGAGACACAGTGGAGAACTGCACACGGGGGGAAAAACTTGAATGAGTCTCCACATAAAAGAAAGCAGGTATGGGGTGCAGCTAGGGGATAATCTGGCACAGGAGTGCTGTCTTCACCAGGCTTTTGTAGTGAGGATGATTGCTGGATGAGACACAGGTGCACCTTGTTGCTGATACAATGGCAATGTGACTAGTACGTCATGTCTTTGTCCACGTTTCAACCTTTCAGTCTTTAATTTCTTCAGATTTATTCTTAGGCCCCGTTTACACGTACACGGGTATTTTTAAAAAACGGTGGAGATTCTGGAAAACTACGGTTTTTGCGTTTGCGTGTAAATGGAGATAAGGAGTTTTAGGCAGCTGATGCGCCGAAAGTGTGACCAATGTTTAGCTTTTGCTATGACGATGATCATGGAAGCATTCAGAGTAGCAGTCACATTTATTCTGGTGCAAACACTTTTCATGTGTTTGCATTTGCATACACAGGTGATGTATCATGTCGATGACCAGAGACGAATGAGGGCTCAGAGGTCAGCAATTTTGCCACTTCTCCCACCTATTCGAAGACCCAGTCGCCGTCACCGCCAACGTCACCGGTTTTGGGTCCGACCCGGGCGGACTGCTGTCTGGTGGGATAATTTTGAAAATGAAGTGGTTGTCCCGGAGAAGTGGCGTGAAAATTTTAGGATGTCGCGTTCATCACTGTTGGTACTCTCCGACTTGCTGCGTCCTTACATCGAGGGCGAGATGACCGTCATGCACTGCCACCTATAGGCTTGGCATGGTGATGATGCCGCTCGATGGCGTATTTTTGAGGGTTGATGTAAACAAAAACTTTTTTTAAAACGATGCTATGTGCACGATGTTATTTTGGAAAACGGAGGGAGGGAAATATTCGTTTCTCAACATGTGTAAACGCCTTAAAAGAACCATTTTCTGTTGGTGACAACAGATTGTAACCACCTCAGACACGATAAAAAACTAATTGTCCACATGTGATTCGGTGGAAATTAAAGAGCAGTTTTCCACATGTGCAAAATTACAGCATGTATATTGAGATGGGATGTGAAAGGAAGAGCACCAAAGAGAGGGAGAATCAGCGTTTACCTCAAACCGCTGGGAATCTCTTCATTTATCTTGAGAATTTTATAGAAACGCTGCAATTATGTCGTCAAATGAGGCATGGAAGACGGCGATTAAAGTCCCTGCACATGCCTGGAATCGTGCATCCCCCCGTATGGAAGAGGAGTTCAAAAGGTGCACGTACGTGTCTCCTGCTGTGCAAATGAGATTCACGTACATGTATTATACATCTTCTCATTTTTGAATGTTTGCACTTCCAGATGTTCCTCTGAGCGTGAGCGGTGCACACGTGCTCTATCGTTCGGCGTTATACCTACACCCGAGCGCCGTGCACGTCATGTTTGCTCCGTCGCCGTAAATAATTCATAAGATGCTCTTATGCTTTGAAGAAACATCCTCTCCACTCCTGCAACGTGACAGTGTTTACATGTAGAACACGACAACGCTGATCGCAGCTTTGCTGAACATGAAAACGTGTCACAACAGAAAAAAGAAGACCGAACCCGTCTGTCCTAATGAGAGATGACAAACAACAGCATTTTTTTATTCCTTTATAGGAAACCTTTGCTCTGTAAAAATCTAATTTCTGCAGAATCCCCACCGCGAGAGTCGAGGCTCGGAAAGTCACTGATTTACTTTGAAGCAGCCGTAATGAAGGACGCAGCGGAAAGAGTTTCACATGGAGAGTGAAACAGAGTCAGACTTTGAGGTTTATTTATTGTTTCGGGGCGATCCAGATCAATGACTATGCAATGAGAAACACCAGCCGGGGTCACCAGGGCGCGATTATTTAAATTGTTATCCACAGATTACATTAGCCGTCTGTGTGCCCATTGTTGTTTGCTCCAGGCTGAGTCTGTGTTTTGATTCTGATGAACAGGAAAGGTAATTGTTCACCGGAAAGCAGAATTGATGGTGTTATGATTATCTGTCCGGCGCCATGTGTTGTTTTTCAGGAAGGTATATGAGCGGCCTGATATAAAAACATCTGGTGGTTGGCAACAGGAGCGTCCTCAATGAGAACTCGCAAACAACCTGCTGTAAGCAGGGGGGACGGGGGAAGAATGAGACAGAGGACATCTGTTGGACATCTGAGGCTAAAGGCTGAGCTCCATTCATATCAATAAAGACAGATTTTTGAATTTAGGTCACGACTTTCCAATCAACTGCGAATAGATTGTTTTAAAAGTTAAATAGGAAACGAGAATAAAACAAACTTTGGATGACGCTCCCCTCTGGCAGGAGGCTGCAGTTCATCAGGACTACACTGACCCCCACCCACCTACAGTATAAAGAAGGGACAGCGTATCCATGACGCGGCCCGCACCGTCAATCTAAGCATCCACGCTCTTAATCCTGCATAACTTTAAGCCTTAATATAATGTGAACAGGTGAGTTGTATATAAATTCACCCTCAGTACAGTTGTCATGAACGGGGAAATTAGCTACAGAGACCAAAACTGTTTTTTGTACCAGGCTGTAAACATGTTTATTTCTGCTGTGAAACATGGGGACTTATGGAGACTGACTCACTTCTGGAGCCAGCCCCAAGTGGACGTTAGTTGCAGCTTGCTCGCAGCCTCCACCTCCTACATGTTAACATATGCACCAATGACTCTGTGCATTACATTAAAGCATCTTTTTGTCAGGCCGGACTCAAAACAGAACTCAATTGCAGAGGTGTCAAATGAGCTTATTTATTAATAACAAAAATCCCTCGACAGAGTGAGGCTATGAAAACGGCCTAAACTAGGTTTAGGCAAAAACACTCCAAAGGAGGAAAACTCTAAACTACTCTATAAAGATGATCAAAATCACTCACAAGGAGGAAAAACAACAGGCTGCAAACATGAACTGAAGGCGCTCCAAAGAGGCTAAAAAACACTACGCTATGCACCATGAACCAAAAGGGCGAGACTAAGAATTTACAACAAAAAATCACTCATACGAGGAAAAATAACAAAAGAACACTTGAGCTATAACACTGTGACTGTGGACAAGGAAACAAGGCTTAGGCGATCGCTTCAAAAGACGAAACACTTTGGCACGGGACAAAGGGAGACGCAGACAATATATACACAGGGTGATGGGGAACAGGTGGAGACAATCAGACCGGTGACACATGAGGAAGGGCAGGTGACCTGAAACGAGAGGGCAGGTAAATTTCAAAATAAAACAGGAAATGACGAGACAGGACAAAAACCCAACTTGACCTCACCGCGGTGTAACACTTTTGGTCTAATAGATCCTAAAAGATCTTGAACATTTAAATATTACGCACATTCCTGCGTCAAACTGTAAAGCTCTTTTCATTTTAAAAGCATTTTTTTGTATATTTACATCTTGACTTCCTTCTATTTTAAATTAATGTTTGTGATGCACCACAACACCAAGATAAATGATTTCTTTATGTCAAATCAACTTGGCAACAAACATTTTTTCCTGTTTCTGATCCTCAAACGTGTTCGTGAAGTGGAAAAACAAACATGAAATCTGTGATCGACAACAATAAAATCTGAGCTAATTGTTGGCTTGTTATTCCAGGCCTGAAGCATAAAGCTAAAAAGCATCACGCTCCTCTTTCTTTCTTTCTTTCTTTCTCTCTTTCTTTCTTTCTTTCTCTTGAGATGTCAACATCTCACACACTTTAGCACCGAGCCTCCTTTTTTCTCTCTCTTCTTCTTCTAGCCGTCTTCCTGCTCCTGCCTCTGCAGTCAGATAGCTTTTATTTTGACATGGGTGACCATCTGGGGGATTGAGAGCGAGCGAGGATCACCTTTTTATCCACCGTCTCTCTCTCTCTCTCTCTAAAACACCTTTCACTTTCTATTTTCTGGATGACCGGCCTGCACTGGTTTACCTCGCAGGCTCCTGTCTGTCCCACCTCTCACTCTCTGTCTGTCTCTCCACCTCTGTCAGTAAATGTTGCATGTGTTTGCTCTGTACGTAGCTTTTACTCATGCATGCATGCGTGGAAAGAAGGTGGATAAATATTCTGTGTGCTTGTATTCTTCTTCTCTTCTGCTTTTATTTCTGTGCACAAATCTTCCCCTGCTATTAAACTTTTACACAGTGGATAAACACACATTTTCCCTGTGCTCTTTGACTGTCCAAACAACTGGAATTATTCCTATTAAATTCAAATTTACCCTCCTGTCGTCTGTCTCTTCTCGGCTTTCTGTTTGTTTTATTCCGATATTTATTTTGCAGCTGAATAATCGTTAGATTGTGTGTTTGCACAATGTTATTGAAATGGCAGTTGCGGTAATAGACACATTATGTCTCACTCATGAGACACATAGCAGCGCTGCCATAAATACAGATGTTTGCAGAAAAAATTAAACATTTCTCAGAATCAGGATGAGTCACAGCTGCTGGTTTTTAGATTATCCAGCACATTGTCTGTCATGCACAGGCTTTCAGAGCTGAAGAATACCTGGGTGACATTATAACGCAGCAGAAATAATCAGTTTTGTGTCCTACATGATGCTGAGCTCGTATCAGTGTCTGGGAATTCAACCGGCTTTCTGTTATGTCTGCGTATGATTTTAGCCGTGAAGCAGGAATGTTCACCATCCTTGTAAAGAGCGGTGCAGGCATCATCCTGGTTTCCACTTGAGAAAAGGACGAAGGCTTTACATTAAAAGTCTATATGTTGCTCCTCTCCTGTCAGCCTCCTATAACATTAGATCTGCACTCTCGAGAATAGCAAGCAATCAAAAATGACAAATGACCTGCGGCTGCAACATACTGTATATATCAACAGATGCTATCTAGGGATGGACATGAGTGGTGCTCGATATGGACGTCAGTGTTTGCATTTTTCTACATGCTGAAAATGATAAATTGCATTTATTTTCCTTATTTGATTTACATAAATGTCAGCGCATCAGATAGTAATAGATATTCTTACAGAAATGAAGTTGACTGTTTAGCTATTGAGGCCAACGTGGCTGCAAATTATGGATAATATGGATAAGTATGTATTTCTTTATCTCGGCTTATCGCTGTACATAAAAGTGGCGAGAGCTAAGACATTAGAAAGACAGACAGAGGAGGTTTGTGTGCTCTTAGAAAGAAAACCGGCATCAGCAGGTTTGACTTTTAAAATTCAAAAATCGGGATCAGCGAAGAAGATGTGAATATATATCTCTAATATCTCTATTTTTTCCATCTTTGACGTTAAACTGCACATATTTGGGTTTGCTTCTCTTTATCAGACAGAATAAGTCTCGGAGAGGTCGCTCTGAGCTGTAGGACACTGTAATCAACATTATTTTCTGCTGTTTTACAGACCAAACAATCAATTATTCAGGAAAATTAACCAGCAGATCAATCAATAACGAGGATAATTGTTTGTTGCAGCACGACAGAACCAAGCCATTCAGGCCGAGAATCAGAAATCAAAAGGAGAAGGCGAGCGTGTGACCGAGAGGAGATGATGAAGTGAGGTGAGGGGATGATGAATGGATGGAGGGCGCTAAAGTGGGTCCCAGGTGTGCAGCTGTGCAGCAGGTAAGGACAAAGCCAGACAGGATGATCTGTGATGATGGGGGACAGATGAAGGGAGAGAAACGACAGGGCGGAGGGAGGAGACGGACCGAAACGCAGCCGAGGATATTGTTATGTAAAAACTCAATGTTATCAGCTGAGGCAACACAGAAACACAACCCATAGCAACAAATTGAGACGCTTTAGGATTCAGGATTACTGCCGGTAAATCTTAAGCACGCGGGGAAGGAGCTGCTTCCTGTGTGTGTGTATTACAACAGGTACATGGATTATCATCAATTATCATTAATTATCATTCATTATGCATAAAAAAGCATGAATTCATTCATCTAATGCTTGAGGAACGATCAGGAAATGGTTAACTGTTGTTAAATTCTGCTGCTGGTGAAGAATGAAATAGAGACTTCTGCCGGCCGACAAGGTTTTTATTTTCTTTGCAAAGAAAAGGTCAAGATAAAGAAAGACCCTGAACATGGGGACACCTGGATGTTTATACCTTTGTCTGTTCAAGGAGACGCCCGTCAGGGTACAAAAGTATCCTGCAGGATCTTGTATTCAGTTGCAAGGTTGAGTCTAGGCGTCACAATTTACAAAGACACAAGGCGTTGGTGCCTTTTGTTAAGGAGGGAGGAAGATATGCATCACTATACAGAGACAAAAGGAGCTGGTGACCATATTATAAGGGGGGAGGTTCCAGTGCGTCTCCAGGGACTAAAACAAAATACAAATTTACTATTACACCGTTTACTGCAAACTTAAGAAAACTTAAATTATTAACATAACTGATTAGGTTTGTTGAATGTCTGATAAATAGAAGTGTTCGATCAGTTCTTTGTCTCCACATTTCTCGATTATTTCTTGTAAAACTTGCTGGACTTGAATCTTTCTTCTAAGACCTATATATAGTCGAATTGTCTTCTTTAAAATCCAGCCTCCATCAGAGCAGCGTGATGTTCCAGCGTTCAATGCCGCATCCTTACAGCTAAAAGACTGTGAGATTCATAGAAATCGGGAAGTTTACATTCCCTCCCTGCGTTTTCCTGATTTCCTCCCACAGTTAGATGGATTGGACTTTGACAAGAATGGAGCGTCATGGAGCGTCTGGCATTAGCACCGGTCTGCTGCTGTGCCTGCCGGAGAAACTCCTGCAGTTAGTGAACAGAAGAAGGGAAAGACACCTGCAGAACCTGACACGATTCTGACTCACCTGGAAACGACACGCGAGGCTTATGCAGGGAAAAAAAGTAGAGCTATTCGGACGGTGAAGGGCAGCTGGAGGGAACGTCGAAATTTCACATGTTGTTTTAGTCATGAAAAGTTAAAAACCAGCTCTATTGCTGCAACTTCAAATATTTGAATTATCGATTCATCTGATCTGCAAAATATCAAGAATATGACGTCTTTGGATTGATTGTTTCGTCCCAAAACCAAAAATATATTCAGCTCTTTAATGTTCAACTGAAAAAAGTAGCAAATATTCATAATCCAAGAGTGTGAACCAACGAATATCTGGCAATTATGCTTGAAACAATGAATCAATTATCAAAATAGTTGCCGCTTAATTTTCTGTTGTTCTGATAATTGTTTCTAAACGGAATGAAACGAGGTCGTTAGTTCTTATTTCAGTGTTTAAAGGAAACATTTGCAGCCTGATTGAGTGAACATGTTTTGCCCTTTTTAACCAGAGTGACTGACAGCGACAGAATTTGGGAAGCAATTAGCAATAAACTCGTAGCAAATATATTAGTTTGCTGAACATTTGTTGATGATTGAGAATACCAAGAGAGGGGGGGGTTATATCCTGCTGAGATAATTCTTCCAGCGGAGTCAGCCGACGCGTTGTAAAGTCAGATGTCGCCTATCCAAATAAATGGAACAGCCGGGGGATGTTGACGAGTTAGTCTGCGGTTTTCTCTCTCTCATCATTTCCAGCTCGTCCATGCGCCTCGCAAGTGACGACTAAATCAGCAACGACTTTGACACAGCCCGGCCTGACATTGTCAGTTGGTTAGTGAGAATTGATCAGTGCAATGTTATTGCTTTAATACAAGCAGGACAAGGAAAGGCAGACAGAAAATGATCCTGCTCGATAATAACATTCATTACTGGCCCTTTTTGTTTTTAAAAAGAAGTGAACTGTGATGGAAAACATTCAAGGTAAAGACAGAAAGACAAAAAGCTCGTGCAGACAGCGAGGCTGCCGGAGAATCCCTCGTCGTGTTCGTCCTTGTCAGACTGACCTGCTGTGTTGGCTGAAGAAAACAAGCAAATTACAAGCGGTAAGAGACAAGACGGGATGCACGGTGGAAAATAGATGTGAGCTGCAAGCAGAAGGAGACACGACTGAAAGCCTCAATTAAACAAGAAAGATGATCGCCCAAGGAATTACTAAATATACTTGGAGGATTGAAAGACACTAACTGATCCCTTCTGTACACCGTTAAAAATCAAGGTGTTAGAACCTAAAGTGGTTCTTCATAGTGATGCTGTAGGAACCTTTTTCTGTTACCCAAGGAACCTTTTACCCATTTGTTCTTCAAAGAGCTAGTTGCTGCAAAGGGTCAACTCAAGGAGTAATCAAGTTTTCCAAAGAACATCTTGATTATTCAACATAAAAAAGTTCAAATGTGATGTGAGGTGCTATTATAAAAGGAGAAAAAATGTTCTCTAGAGAAGAAAAGACGATCAAAAATAAAGGTTTGAGTTGGTGATGTCGCAGAGGAACCTTTTTTGGTTCGAGGAACCTTTTACCCATTAGAGTTCCAGAAGAAAAAGCATTTAAAAGGGAAAAGGGAATATTAAAAATTAAAAGGTTCTTCAAAGCACCAAAAGTGCTGCAAATGTGATGTGAGGTACTTTTTTTTTGGCATTTAGTCCATCAAAGAACCTTAAACAGCACAAGAAGAAAAAAGTTTCTCTAGAGAAGAAAAGACAAATCAAAAATAAAGGTTGGAACCTAAAGCGGTTCTTCATGGTGATGTTACAGAGGAACCTTTTACCCATTAGAGTTTCAGAAGAACTGCAAAGAGTTGACTCAAAGAACCGGTAATCAGTTTTCCAAAAAAGATTTAAAAAGGGAATATTGAAAATAAAAAGGTTCTTCAAAGTATCAAAAGTTCTGCAAATGTGACGTGAGGAACTTTAAACAGCACAAAAAAGGTTCTCCAAAGACTCAAGGTGCTCGGGCAGTTCTTCCGATATAATGCAACTAAACTTCTGTTTGTTGGACCTTCACAGTTCATACATCACAAAATCAACATCCCAGTACAATACAAAACAATATCCACCCAAGAAACAGGGACGTCCTTCAGAGAGACACAACGAGAGAGGGAAGGAATGAAACATCTTAAATGAATAAAACATTTTAAATGAATAAAACAACTCTCAGCTGGATTGGTAAAGACTTCTGCAGTCAGTCAGTCAGGTCGTCATAGTCGTCCTCCAGACTCACTCAAATCTATTTGCCTTCCTCCTCAACGTAAATTTGATTTTTTCCAAGCTTTAAGTAAAACATAATCTCTTTAATCCGTCTCGTATGAGACGGAGGCACGATCTCCTCCATGTTGAGGTGGATCAGACGTCGAGCGATTAGAGAAGTAAAGACGGACACGTCACATGTTTCAGTACACAGAGATAAGACTCGCGTCAGATTCAACATGTCAGTGAAAAGACTGAGACAAAACCAACAAGGCTTCTAAGAGAAAGTCTTAAGGTGTCTAAACTGGTCTCAGTCTTCATTACATTAGAGTTTTTTTTTCCAGGCGTTGCTATCCTGAGCAGAAAGTTAAAAATCGGATTTATATTTTTGCATTTTCAAACTTAAAATCTTGAACAAACTCCGGAGATGAGCTGACAGCAGGTTGAATCCAAGAATATCCTCCCTCTTTTTTTTTTCCTCCTTACATAAATCCACATTGGTTGACATTATGCAAGAGGAAATGTCATCTCAGATATGCTTTGACATGATTTCAAAAGCAATATAATATAATGGGGCTCACACTTTATTTCAGCCAGTCACAGCTAATCCAGAAAGCCTTGATATTTTCTTCCAGGTCAGGTCTTTATTAAAAGTTATGCCTCCCTGTGACTGTGAGGGGATGAAGCAGACTGAGGAGGAAAAGGTTGTCACGTTTGAATAATCGTCGCTAAAGGGGTCGAGAAAGTCAAGAATTGCTTCCAAAGCAAGAAGCAGGAACTGTAGCAACAACTCACAGCCGGGGTGTTAAGTCGTTTTTAAAAAATGCTGACATTTATTTTCCTCTGCTGGATTTATTTCATTCTGGTTATTGTAAAGTGTCAGCTGTAACTAACTCCTCGCTCGACGCTCTTTGGCCTCGTTCCATCCGCCGTGTGTTTGGATTTAAGAAGAAAAAAAAAGATGAAGTGAACACAAGTAGACCGAGGCTTGTTTCCAGGAGGGTTAAAAACTGGCATCCGCCCTGCTGACATGAACCTTGGCAGGCTGTCACACGCTGCAGGACCGGGCCTCAGTCTGGTCCAGCTGCATCTGGAGGACCGCCACGTGAGCAGCTGAGGTAGATAGAGGGGACAGATCCTGCTGCAAACCTGAAACAAACAAGACTAAAACGTAAAAAATATATCGCCTGTGCATCCAAACATGGATCCATCTTATTCTTCTGTGCCCAAGTGTCAAAAAAAACATGAAACGCATCATGGAAATAAGCGGAAATACTGACCAGAACACCAAGTGTGTGTTAATCCACAGCTGAAAATAGTCCCCAACAAATTCACCACTGACTCTTCTTGAAATGACTTTTATTTGATTTTGTTTAAAAAATAAAAGCACATTAGAAACAGAGATTAAGTCTTCATCAGGATCTAATAGGCTGCAGACAGATAAAATACATCAATCCTAAATGATGTTTGCATAAAACTAATTTGCAAGAGCAAATACGTGTTAATGCTGTCTGCATTGTGTTTTCTAGTAACATAATGTGGAAAAGTTGTTAATTAACAGATCTGGCAAGTTTGTGCCTGGAGATACAACGTGTTTATTTAACTAAAGCCAAAAACTTTTCCTGACCTGAACCAAAGTGCTGGAGCCTGGATGTGAAGGCGAAATCCCACCGGGTCGGTCTCCGTTACGCTGCTTTGGTCTGTTCTTCACACGACTTCAAACTCCACCAGGAGAGTTTTCCTGCTTCCTGTTTATGTGCTTTTAAATATGTAAATATGCTACGTGGAGACACCGTTTCCCTTTTAGAGATACTTTATCGATCCCGAAGGAAATAAGGTGTCCAGCAGCATATGCATGTAACACATTACACAGCAACAGAAAAAACACATAGCACATACACACACTGCACAAAAACACATCCAGCCCATCAGTCATTGTACATGCCCTGCATACATACACTCACTCAACTGTCTTTCAAAAACACCAGGTAGGAAAATGTCATAAAAATAGAAAAATGTCACACTGGTAAAATACTTGTCATGGTAATGAATGAATAAATAAATATTAGTGCAAAACAAGGTCATGATTGGGGGTGGCATGTGGTGCACAGTTTTTTAAACTTTACTAGTTTTTGCATAGCTGCGTATTTTCAGCTGATACATCGACCAGAGCGGTCGTGATCAGCTCCAGCAGTCGCAGCGAACACGACTGGAACGTGTCCGGTTTGTGCCCGGTGGAGTTTGGTCTTTAGTCCTTTAGTCCTCCCTGTGACTGAGGTATGGTACATAAATGTGGTGCTTCATGCATTCATATGAGAAACCTCTGAACATAGTCCAGTTTATCACTGTGCATAAGCAAACAAAAGGTTCCATATACAAACTAACACATTGTTGATTTTGGTCTTTTTATGGATTTACTCATGATACGGGAACGACAGAATAAATCCAGAAGAAATATTGTTTTGTAGAAGATCTAAACTGAATTTACAGAATAAAGAGACAGATGTTTACTGGGTCCTTTCAATATGTCTACATAGTCATAATCATCATTAGTGACTGAGGAGTCGCTCGTGGTCGTGCAGATAAACTCGCTATATGTTTTAACTCTCAACCTTTTACACTTTGAATGAACCCGCAGCTGCTGAATCTGGCTAATCTTTTAAATCACGTCTTAAAGCCCAGTGGTATAAAAAAAAACATCCAGGTAATGATGTGGAATTAATCGTCCGTGACTCATCTTCGGCTTTGATGTTTCCTTTCTTTCATGTTCTTTTCTTGCTTATAGCTTTTTACTCTTATCCATCCGCTTTAAGTTATGAATTCATATCTAAGAGTTGGTAAAGTCTGAAGTTGGTTTGACATTTTGTCCCAAAACATTCAACAAGCTGTGCAGAAGTTCAGAGCAGCCGACACATCCATGGCCGACATAAAGACTCAAACATTACGTTATTCACGCGTTTGTCACTCACATGCGCTGTTTGAACTAGCTGTTCAAACAAAAAGCTGGAAGGTAATTATGTTGAACTTGGAGCTGAGATAACAAACACTTTCCAAACGAAGCGGCCAGATGTTTGAGCCGTGTTAACTAACGAGACAGAGCGGTGGTCTTGTTGTGGCTCTGGGACAGATAAAAAAAAAAAAAATGGTCAGGACGGTCGCTCCGATACTTTTTAAAAGTCAGAAGCTTCTTCCACACAGGAAACACAAACGAACCATCTGTTTGCTGAAACTGTTTCTTATAGAAATGATTACACAATGTTCCATCGATCACAGATATGTGAAATGCAGAAAGCTGCAACATTACTAAACAAAATGAAATGAACAGCCAAGGTCACAGACGGGCTGGCAGAGCTCTGCATGTACAATTAATTAATCTGCTGATTGATTTCTCAGCGAATATTTCTCACATCCGAGGAGATGGAACCAGCTAATATTTCATTTATGCTTTAAAAAAGGTTAATTGATAATCAATTTAATCTTCCGTTAATTGATTTGTATCGCTTCAGCCAAAATACAGCTGCATCCTGTATGTGTGTCAAATAGACTCCCACAAACAGTTGATTTGTGGTTGCATCGACCTGTTGCAGAGCATGTTTTCTTTGCAGCTCTTCCTATACAGTGGAACAAATATCCAAACTACACTTGTCTTTTGTCATCTTCCTCCTGGAAAACAAAATGTACAGCAGCGAGCATTGACAACATCGTATTTAATGCCGCCCGACAGGAAGCAAAGTTGCTACATTTTCTTGTTCATTGACTCGTCGGCGTGCTCGTTAATACAGACGACAATATTCTTCATGCACGGAGATTTATTATCTGCAACGATTTTCTGCACAAACATGCGGCGTATTGCTCATTAATATTGTTTGGATAAAGTCACGATCAAAGAACCATTCAGCAGCTCTAAATATAGGAATATGTGTGAAACATAGAAACATGCAAATACTTTAGATAATTCCATGATTTGTGTCAAGGACTTAAAAAGACACACGAGTCAGGAAAATATATTTATATGTAGCAGAAATCTATGTTTTGTCATATGACGGGTTATGATCAGCTCTACATGCGGTTGTAGCAGTGAGTGAATCATGAATGATGAATCAACAACAGACAGAGCGTAGGTTTGATGAACAGAGAAAGACGGCAGTGCGTTTTATAATGACAGGTCGGTTTTAGCACAGTGCTTTGCTGCGTTTACCTCAGGCGGGGAAGTGAGCGAGGCTCTCAGCGGGTTGCAGGGTCGATAGAAAAAAATAAAGTAAATAAATCAGTGTGATGGTGAACAGTGTTTTTTCTCCTCCTGCAGGATGTTAGTACAACGAGTATAAAACGTTACATGAGGCTCTTCTTTTGGATTAGTCACTTTGTTTACCTTACATTATGTTACGGCTGATATTCTGAGTGCACCGATATACGACACAACAGCCGGCTAATAGCACTTACTGGAGACTCAGCGTCTCTCTTTCAGCCTTTTATTCCACCAAGCTCTCTCCAACGACTGAACGTCAGTCCCAGATTTGATCATGTCGGCCTCTTCGCCTCTGCAATGCTCTGCCCCAAGTCTGGTTATGGTGCCCGTTGTGGCGTCGAATCTGCATTTCCCCTTTTCCTCTTCTCTGTGGCCGTGTTACAAACTTTACCTTTACTTTCTGGGCAGCCTGGCTAACTGACTGAGCTACAATGAGCTAACAGCAGCTACAGTTGCAGCAGTTTACTTAACTGTCCATCAGGAAACTCTGATGCAACCAGAGGACATCAGAGACTACTTATGGATATTTTTCTACTAGTTTCCGACTATTAGCAGTCCCACAACATTTACCTGTCCTCCGTTTACACCCTCTTTATTTTTTATTTCAAGCACAAAGTGTAACAGCACTTGAAGCACTCCAACTACAAAGTTTCTGATTTGGCCATTGTTGCCTCTGAGACCCTTTTCACAAGTAGAATATTTTGTGTGGACGAAAAGATGATTGCAAGATGATTGCAACTAGGTCGCCGTGCATCCTCAACGTTTTCTTTCGGAAAGTTTTCAAGTGGCAACATAAAGCCGTATTCGAGCATGGATGGAGATGTTCATGCACACAAATGCAGAAAAGACTCATTAAGACACAATAATCCTCCTTCTGAAAAAAAAAGGATTACATGTTCTCCAGCTCCTCGTACTTAACGCAAAGCCGTCTCCCGGTAGACAAGCCGGGTCATCAATACGACTGAAGAGAGAGAAAGGGCTGTTCTTCATGAGACAAGATTTCTGTTTGCACAGAGGAAGAAATCTATTTATCAGTGAAACAGGTTTTTTTTCCAGGTAATACACAGTGGAGTCCATTTAACCTCAGTCAATATAATGGGGCAGTGAACAGGGCCACATCTGATTAGATTTACAAAAAACGTCTTATTATGAACTTGGTTACAGTTGCTAACGAAAACAAGACGATCAGATGCTCCGCGGGTAAAATCTGAAAAAGGTTAAGTGGCTGTTTTATTAGCGCTGATATGATTACACGCAGATTGAAATGAAGAGCTGATTTGCAAAAGCAGATAAACACCATTCTTAAAAATGAAAACACTGATTGGACAATAAAAAAAAAAGCGAGGAAAAGGAAATGAGCAAAAATCTGCAAACAGGACCTGAAACATTTACGAGTGCAAATGGACGCCGATGTGCATCGATGGTCAGAAGATAGGCGTGACCTCTTCTGCCTCCCAACTTACCGGATCACAGGTGGACCTGAGGGGCGCTGAATCAAGCCTGAGTGCTCCAGGCTGTAAACATGTTTATTTCTGCTGTGAAACATGGGGACTTAGAGACTGACTCACTTCTGGAGCCAGCCTCAAGTGGACGTTTGAGGAACTGCAGTTTTTGGCACTTCTGTGTTTGGCTTCTCTTCACGGCCACCGGCACCGTCATCGCCCACTTTGTTTCTCTGATTCCTGAATCCTTCGTTTTTTTTTTTATTTCTTTGGTTTGAACAGTTTCCACTCACCCCTTGTTTCCAAATTCCTGTCTTTGTTTTAGCAAGTACAACTCATTTTATGTTGTTTTTTTCCAAACATGAGCCGGGTCCTAACAGTACACACGTCTTACAAGGCCTAAAAACAGTGGAGCTGAAAAAGGTGCCAGTAAAATGACTTCTTATCGAACAGTGGGTGGAATTCATCTTGCAGGAACAAATCTCAGCTGCGCTTCGGCAAAACAATCACAAATTTGTTCCAACAAATCCCAACAAAGAGTTCTTCAAATAAGAATTAATAAATGTTCCAATAAGCAAAATGTTTTCTACAATGAACATTAACCTGGAAGCCCCAGTTTCCGCCCTCCACTGTGTATTACGTATTTTATGATGTATGTAGAATGTCATTTTGTACATAATAGTCCTGGGTTTTGGTAAAATGCCGAAAGAGGATGAACGAGATACAATATATAAACAAAGAGAAGGATGCGTACAAAAGAGAGCGGAGAGAAAAAAGGCCGTACAGGAGAGAACGACATGCACAAAAAGACGAACAACAGCTAAAAGCAATGCAAGATAAAAGGAATAAAAAAAAAAACAGGCATACAGGACACATGAAAGGAAACAGGCAGCGAGCCAGAGGAGACAGAGCGAAGCGTGCGAGCGCTCATGCCGTGGAAAAGTTGCTGTGCTTGCGGTGGCTACGCTGGAGGCCAAGCCAACATGCCCGGCCGTGATGAATTGGTCCTGTCAGGATAAGCCAAACAAACAGAGATCTGTACAGTGTATGACAACGCTCCTCCAGGCGCCGCACTCAACAATGACATTTCCATGCTCGCTGCGTCACAATGGCTCCGGAGATCTGGCAGGACACATATGCTGGAGGTACACAGCTGCTTATTTGTTTTTTAGTATGATATGTATTAAGTATGCACATCTCAGTGATTTAGTGGAGCCAGTTTATGTTTATTAAAGCTGCAACATGCACTTGATCTTGACCACAAGAGGGCAGGAAATAGACTTCAAAACAAAAGCACTGAGGCTTGATATAATCACCGTGTCTCCTGTTGAATAAAACATATGCAGTGTTGCTGTGATACACCCTAACGGAAGAGCACACAGTCACTTTTTGTTTGTTTACGGTCGAAATCTGATGTTGATGAGAACATAATTTTACTTAATTATTGTTTGTAGCAATCAGCTAAAGGTTAAATATAATTCTTACATTTTATTTTGAAGGACAATCCTTATGGGGGGTAAAGAAAAACTGAAGTGCAGGTGTGGTTTCACCGGGAGGCTGAAGGTGAGCGACTCCTCCCTCATTTCCTCAGACAGATTTTGTGAGGGAAAAGATGGCGGTCCGCTCTTTCGCTCACTGACTTTTTAATTCTGTTTTCCAGAGAGAGTTGAGTTTTACACTTTTAAGCTTGTAACATTGCCGCATGGCATTTGTAGATATAACAGTTGCAATGTGAAAGAAATCAAATAAATAAATAAAAAAGGTTCAACACTGGTTCAAAAATTAATTTAAATCCAGGTGACCTGATCCGTTCACATCTCAGCTTGATTTGTCAGACCCCTCAGCGTCTCACACAGATGCTGAAGGACTCCTGGACTCATTGGTTCGCTTGGTTACTTTCGGGAAAAGATGACGACGACACACCTCAGCTGACGTTTCATAACCGAAAACTTCAAATAACTAGCGCTGACTCTTCTTATCACACAAGTCACAAACTCCAGACTCCTTGTTGATATTCCTTTTGTTTGTTTTTCCCAAACCCAGTACAGGGTTCCCACACCTTTTTCATGAACAAATTCAAGCACTTTTCAAGCACCTTCAAGCACCAGTTTTTCCATTTTTCCAGCACCTTTAAATAGGTAGCCTACTAGTTGTGTTTGCCATGATGGTCATGGGAAGCGCAGCGGTGCCACTGTACGGCATAATAATATGGGTCTAATTAGCATTATTTCATATGGTGGTAGATTGACTGTTTTGATTTTTAACTAATTGTGAATTGGCTTGTATTCTCAGCTTGTGAGCGGTGTATTGTGTAACTACCATAGCGCAGTAACAGTGACCAACAGGTGTGGATAGTAGTCTACTGTTATTTCTCTGCAGAACACCAAGCGAGTATGATAACTGAGTTCTGCATGTAAAGGCATCGGATCAAGCGTGTAGCCGCTTAGGAAACATTTTTGTTTTCTCTTGGTTTATTGAGATAGACATCACACAAATTTCAAGCATTTTCAAGCACTTCACAAAAAATTCAAGCATTTTCACAACCTTGAAAACACTGAATTGAAATTCAAGCATTTTCAAGGAATTCAAGCACCCGTGGGAACCCTGCCAGTAACTTTCCTTCACCAACTCTGGCAAACGGGTTACACTGGAGCAGACCTCAGCCTCTTAAACAACCGTTCAAGGGGACCTTGTGTGTCTGTATGAGACGCTGAGGGGCGGGACAAGCTGTCGCTGTGTGGCATCCTGAAAATGAGAGCAGGTTGTGTGTCTGCAGGCAGAATACCACTTGGGAGAAACTGCACATCAAAAACAAACAAACAGCAATTTGCTGTGTTATTATTTTCATTCCTTTATATGCTGGACATCACTTTATATTCAGTGCATGCAGTGTGCTCTTCGTGGTAGTTGATCAGCTTCGAGCCGTGAATCCATATGTTCCTCTCATGCTTTTAAATGATCTTCAGCCTTGTTTTCACCTGTCTGTTCGCAAAGGTTGTTAGTTATTATTTGTGCATGACCTGCTCAACAGTGTAACTTCATTATAGGACCATATGTTACATAATCACGTGTTGAACGGACATAGTCCAGATGTTTACGATATACAGCTGGAGGTGGAGCACAGAGGAATTCATTGTGTACATGCAGAACAGCTTGTATAGGGGAGTGAAGGAATGTAAACTGTCCTCACCGCTAACATCGATATATAATGTGAAATCCGGAATAAGCTGTTAATCAATTTGATTATCTGGTGCAATAAAACAATGTACAGTGAAGCCTTCAACTTTTTCTGACAGCAGAGAAGAGCGGGGGGAAGAGAGAGGATGGACGTTCTGGCCCGAGGCTCCGCTCAGTGTGTCATCATGTTTTCCTGCTTGGCTCAGCCGTTTTAAAGACAGCAGGCTGCAGCCGAAGCAATTAGCATCCGGGTGCTTTTGGCAGCAGTAAACAACATGCACACTGACACGCATGGTGACATCGCAGCGGATGAACACAGCGGCGCAGGAATGTACACACACACAGCTCCTACAGTCAAATTGATTAATGCGTGTTTCTGCTTTTCTGAACACCAATTATCGCACTCCGTTAAGTGTCATTAAGGCAGCTCACGTCCACGATAACATTGTTTTAATACAGCAACGCAGGTTTCCAATTTACGGCTATTACTCATTACGTTGAATATTAGAGCAGCACGTAGCAATTATTTTTCATAATGGATTTTTAAAGAAATGAATCCATTAATTAAAACTAAAAAAAAGGTCATCGCACTCTCCAGGAGCTCACGTGAATATCCAAAAGTCCAAAACTCAAAAGATTTTTATTTTTCAAATGATTTAGAGAAACAAAAAGTTGCAAATCAGCAAATTTCTGGTATCTCCACACAGAGGATCACAAGACTATCGGTCAACGCTGCTCATGCCCTGAGAATCAGTGACGTACTCTGTCTGTGTGCATCATGTATATCCAAATAAATAACAGTAAAAGTTCATTCAGGCAGCACAAAGCCTCAGAGAGATAAAATAAAGTTAGACTTGATCTGTTTCTTTGGCAGATGTGACTATCACCAATGGATCCATTGATACACTGTAATGAATGTCACAGTTACAACATCTGCAAAATCTTTTGACCCTCAAACTCTTCAAATTTTGGTTTCCTTTTCAACATAGAGGAGCTAGCACAAAACATAGGAAGGAGAAAGTCGACCTTGTCATTGGACTACAGAACAGAAACCAATCCACTTTATTTATATAGCACATTTTTTATCAAACACAGGGTTTCCAACGTGCTGCACAGCAAGATAGAAACAGAACAACACATGAAGTAGATAATAGAAAGATAGAAAAACTATAACAATAAAAATAAAAATCACTACCCGCACAGGATAAAATAAATAAAACAGACAAAAATAAATAACAAAATGCATGTATACACATAAAATCAACCATCTACACGAGGTTAAAAGCCAAAGAGAGGAGGTCGGTTTGAAGAAGGTATTTAAAAAACGAGCAAGGGAGGGTTTGGCTATGTGCTATTCTCCTGTGGGACACTAACTTCTTCTCACCACTTGGTTTTTCTGTTTATTATATTCTGATGGAAAGTGTCTGAGTGGTTTACAGCCTCTGTTTCAATTTACAATGTCTTTACAGATGATTTGAAAGCTGAATGGTGAGGTCAGAAGTTCAGAAAGTGTTCAGCAGCCTCTGATGTCTTCTGCTGTATTATTTATTGAATTAGAGACACTCTCAAAGTTGATCAGAAGTGCCTGAGTCGGTCTCACATTCTGCCCAACTCATCCTGGTGGATCGACTTTAAACCCCAAGATAACAGCACAAATACTACACGCCCAGAATGAGTCACAGAGAATGTCTTTACCCATGGAGGTGTTACTGTCAGCATGTTCTAGTCTGGAGACACAGATGTCTGTTTACGACAACAAGCAATCTATTATGTCTATGAAGGCAGCAACAGGTCTCTGTGACCCTGGACACCACAGTGTGGAGATAGACTGGCACCTACTGTTCCCAACCAAAGACAAACAGCTAATACTGCTGAGGACCTCAAGGCCACACGGGACCTCGTGTAACCTCCATGACACTTTTATTCAGGAAGGATTGTCCAAACTTCTTGAACAGCTGCAACAATCCGGAGCTTTTGATCATCACAACAATGATTTGTTGTGGAGTAAAGATGCTGTTGGTCGCAGTTTGTGTGCATCTGTCTGAAATTAACTCCGGGATATTGTGTTTTCAAAGAGTGGACTTTACTTTCTCATAATCCACCGACCTCGTGAAAAAGACGCTGCCAAATTGTTGCTGCACTTTCTCAGTGCAGAAGAGCTTTTCAGCAGAATCATACGATACAGAACAAAATGAAAAGAGCACCCTTTCCCAAGATAGATGGCCTGTTACACAATGCACAATGCAGTTTCCTTTTTTTTTTTTTTTTGCTGGAATCCTCAGGCTTGTCCAAAAAGTTGCTGGAACAGCTGAACCAGCTCAACGTGTTTATCACGGTTGGCTCCCACTAGGCATCGAGTTGAAGTTCACTTTACTTAAGTGTCCATGACAGGCTTGTGTCACATATTTCAGCTGAGGAAATAACTGCAAGAAATACACTACACTATCTTGTCGTCTTAAATCTCGTAATGTCCAACAAGCATCAAATATTAAAGGTGTATGAATAACCACGTGCAAGAAGAACCTCTGGGATCGACTTTTTTAATACTCCGGCAGTAATCCGGGTGTATGAAAGTAGATGAAAAAGTGCTGTAAGCGATCGTGTTCGAGGGTTCTGTTGATGTCGACACAGAGCGACAAAGTCCAGACAGACACAGACACATGAAAACAAACAATTACACCCCGAGGTGCTGGGGGGGCGGTCGGGAGACGGGGGGGGGGAGCGCGTGGTTGGGGGATCCTGGAGAAATGTCAAGCTAAGCATATATCAATGGAGGCAAGGCAGGGCTGTCAGGGTGCGTTAATGCAACACGCTTGATGTTTTAGTAATGAGGACATGCTGTATAGAGTGGAAAAGATGCAGGCGAGGCGCGGACGATCAGACTAACAGAGGGAATCAGAAATGGAGGCAGAAACAAACAGACAGTCAAACAGTCAAACCGTGGAGGCCTGCAGAGACTCTCTGCTGTGGAGAATGTGACATTTATAAGATGTTACATGGATTTATTAGCATGTGTTATTGATGTTTGGGCTCCTGCAGATGTAAATGATTTAGCACTGAGATGTTTTTGCAGTACTTCCCTCTGCAGACAACTTGTTCTACCTGAAACCAGCCGGCTTCTATCAATGTTCATCAGGCATTTGATTTGTTCTTTAGACCCCGTGTAACTTTTACTCGTGGGAACTAGAAGCTTCAATGACTACTATGCCAAACACAATCAAATCAAACCAAACAAAAAGGGGTTCCTGGAAGCTTTCCAGGAGGATCTTGCCATCTTGCGAGCATCTTATAAAAGCTGCAAGCAGGTGACATCGATCAATCAATTAACGAGATGGGAGGGACCAAACCAGCAGGAAGACCTTAAAGAAACAGAGGCAGGCCAGCACAATACAGTCTTAAAGCCAAATATGTTGATCTTTCACAGATGAAGCACACTGTTACTAATCTGATGGATAGTTCATACACTGACACGGGACTCACACAGGAGGCGGAACGACAGCGAAATGGCAGTGCCGGCGTCAACTCACACCGTTTTCACACGAGAATCCTGGATGTACGCGAGACCCCGCGACAAACAGTGTATAAAGAAAACAACAACAACAAACAGCTGACTTTGCTTCTCCGACGTGGAGGAGATTATAAAAAGCATCTGTTGTGTCATAAATGATTGTGTGTTGTTCCACTTCAACAATCAGTCTCTCATCGTTCATGTTGAGACCCTTTGATCGATCTTTGATCACCTGGTGCCACCGGTCATGACGTAACGTTGCTGTGAAGTTGTAAAAAGCTACATGAACTGCGTATTGCGTTTTATTTTGAAAGGGGGCGGAAGTTTATTATGTTGATTCTGAGTCGGGTTTCCCGTCTGGTGCACAGTGCTCTGTTGAAATTCCCTGTGTGAGTGCTCTCATTGACTAGACTGGCGGCTATTTGCTACGGTGACCGCGGCGGTACCGTGCCGCTTCCGGTGTGAGTTGGCCTTTATGAATCTAGTGTACTTGTTACTGGATAAGAGGTAGACGAATTCATCAGTTTGGACGATTCGTCAGCACCAATAGGATGTTTTACAAACTATTGTTACTGACAGAGCTTGCCACATGAGGATGTACTGTAGCAATAGACCATTTTCACAGCAACCATTTTGACATGAAATAAGACCAACATGCAAAACAGCAGCACCCTGAATCTGGTTGACCTGATTGGAATGGAGACCGCAACCAGTTTCATTGGAAACATCTGCCTTGACTCAACTATTTCATGCCTTTGTGAAAATGATCCATTGGCACCTTTAAGCACCTGCCAGTGTCATACCAGTCACCTACCAGCCAACTCTGGATATATCTATGCCAACGTTTTGTTTCTGTGCCACAGTCCGTCCTGAGAGCGATGGTTAACTTTCAAACCCCTGGCACCACAAATGGTCCAGTCCATCCGTTCTACTACAGAGCCAGAATTTTCTCCAACTCCATCCTCTCCAACTCCATCCTTTCCTGCTCCAAATCATTATCTGTCTCTACAAATCTGCTATCGGTTGACCTCTACACTTTACTAAATAATTTTAGCACTCTACACTGCAGCACTGCGAGTTGTAATGACTATAAATGAGTTAGTTATTTAATATTGTCGCGATTTAACAGTTGCTTTCTGTAAAAACTTGCCGTGTGGCTGTGTTACAGTGTAGTACAGTTTATGCCCTAACCCAGACGATGCACAGTTTTACCACCTCTCTTTGCAGTATCTTATCAGTGTGTTTTATTTTTCTATTTAGTTTTGCCACAGCCGCTGCAGGTATGAGTTTTATTCCACTGTGCTGTCTTCACTGAATTCGTTCCAAACAATAAATAATGAATAAAATAATAAAGAGCAGCCTGACACTTTTTCCTCTGGGCAGTGCTGTATTTGCAAAAAACAATTGTGTTGGCAAAATGGAGTCTAGCCAAGTAAAAACTCTTTCCCTCTATTCATTAAATTTGTTCACTCTCCCAGTCAGCAGCAGCAGCAGCAGCAGCCACTGGAGTGTCAACTCATCCTGTTATCTCCACATCAGATTCACTCTCGTTTTCACTTCAGCTCCACTTGACTCATCTCAGATCTGTTTGTCCCACTCACAGCTGTCTCCTCGTTCTCTCTAAAAACTTCATTAAACTCTTCCACGGTCGCTGTTTTCGCTGCTTGTTCTTGCTTTTAGTCTCTCTGACTGTGCCTGCCCCTTCAGATGAATTTAATGCTGAGGATCAAAGAGTAAAACAGGAAGTTATGTAACTTTTTCTACCATAAAATAACAGCTTGAAAACCATCCTGATGCTACATTGACGTGTAATTTTGGATTTAATACGTTTTAATTTTAGTCAACGTGTCAGCTTGACCGACTGCGGCGACGCTATAGCAGATTGTGCAGGGAAGGAAATCGGCTACAAAATACAAAATAAAACCCTGGTTTATTTTCAAAATAAAATACTCGAGGATCAAGTTTCATTCAAGAACACATAATAGGGCGGGGCCGATCTGAAGTCAACAGGTCAAAGGTTTTCAGGCGTCTTTTCACCTCGGCGACATCATGGATGAGGAGAAGTAGATTCTGGAGGTCCAAAATCAATCAATCATTGATGACACCTCACATCCTTTTTTATAAGGACAACAGAAAAAAGATGCGGTGTAGACAGTCATCGCAGGAGTCAAAGAGACTACAGCCGGCAATATCGTGCGATAATACATGAATTCGTGAAATCTCGTGTGTTCTTGCAATGCTTTTAAATGAATACAATTTGGAAATTAGCTATAGAGACCAAAACTGTTTTTTGTACCAGGCTGTAAACATGTTTATTTCTGCTGTGAAACATGGGGACTTATGGAGACTGACTCACTTCTGGAGCCAGCCTCTTGTGGATGTTTGAGGAACTGCAGTTTTTGGCACTTGCTTCAAGAGGTTTGACGGGTTGGACTGAACCAGAACGACTGTGGCGACGCCAGAGCAGATTGTGCGGGGAAGGAAATCGGCTACAAAATAAAAAATAAAACCCTGGTTTATTTTCAAAATAAAATACTCGAGGATCGAGTTTCATTACAAGAACACGTCATAATAGGACGGGGCCGACCTAAAGTCAACAGGTCAGAGGTTGTCAGGGGTCTTTTCAACCTGTCAACACCATGTTGATTCTGGAGGTCCAAAATCAACCCGTCATTCGTGACACCTCACATCTCTTTTTATAAGGACAACAGAAAAAAGATGCGGCGTGGAGTGCCATAGCAGGAGTCAAAGAGACTACAGATGATCGTTCCCGTTCTAGACAATCCTTATGACTCCATCTGAAGCTGCTCCATGCTCTGCAGAGAATACGTTATCCATGATGGATGTTCCGCAGTCAAGCTGGGCGAAGCACGGACCGAAACAGCACTGTGGCCACGATGTCACAGAGCTGTTGATGTGCCTGATGAAGTTTAAGAGTAAAAAGACAAAGCGACTGAGCACAAGAGGAAATCTGGGACTGACTTCTAGTTGTTGGCGAGAGCTTTGTGAAATAAATGAACTCAAAAGACGCTGAGCTGGACTTCTTGCTGTTGGACTAGTACTGTAAGTAATATTAGCTGGCTGCTATCTGTGACCTTAGACCACAGTCCTATAAACAGTTGGAGGGTAAAAACCTGCCAGCCTCCTTTTGTAATTCAACAAGCCAAACTTGCCAATCCATCAGCGTGCTACGTCTTTGCACAAGCGGCCAAGCAAGAGTTTTGTCTAATTAGAATGAGTTCCCATATTTTTTAAAAGTCAGGGAGCGATCTAGGCGAAGACTTTCCTCAGAGTTTGGTATTTTCCTGACCTTGAATCTGTGTTCACACCATGTTTTCTGAATGAGCTGCTGTACCGAGCAACGTGCCAAAGTCTCCCAACAGCAGGCGCGATTTTAAATGATGACGAATCGTGGCTGGCTGCCGCCGAGAAACCCGACTGTTTATGCAAAGCATATGCAAATAATGCAACTTACTGTATTCAGCACCGAGGAAGAGACTGAGAAAACATTTCACAACAATGTCTGTGAGACCAGCTGTTTTAGATTTGTGCATCCGGGAAGAGACCACAAACAGTTCATACACTTGAGTTTTAAAGACTTTACAGAAAGAGGAGAAAGTTCCTCCAGCATGACCCTCACTTCTCCTTCTGTTTCGTATTTTTATTCAATCTAGATCCTCACTGCTGAGAACAATGGCTTTCTCTCAGCCTGTGTGCCAGCCAGACTTTCTCCTGATCAAGCTAATTCTAAAGCACGCCCTTGATGTGGGGCGGAGGACAGAGTTTGCATCTCTCTTCTTCCAAGTCCATTAAATAAACATTGAATGTTACACTCTGCAGCCGCAGCCGACAGTGAAACTGTGTCACATTCAAAAAGGGCACGGGAACTTTCAAGCTACAGCCGCTGAATCTGTGCATGGAAATGACACGGCGGAGCTGACGGAGCACTTTTTCTGTTTATAGGTGCAGGATTCAGTTTGGGGAATACATACCCGATAAGTGTTTTCGCTAAAGGCGAGGTCTGTGTTTGTGTGTATGTGGTCGCGCAGCCTCCTCTGTAAAGTTTGTCTTGACGTTCGAGGCTCTACGTCATGTGGCAGGATGACAGGAACTCTAAAGTCAATCCAAACAGCTTTTAGGAAGGAATGTAAACTTTTTATTTTAGACTCAGCTAGTCAACTGGGTCACAACACACTTCTCAGAGTTCTCAGACAGAAATGAGCCGGTTGGTTCTGCAGCCGAAATCAGGACGAAGATACTCTATACTATATTATTATATAATAAGTGTAAAAACAAGCATGAAGCAAGGAAACATGTTCAGTAATCCACAGGGTTCCCACACCTTTTTCATGAACAAATTCAAGCACTTTTCAAGCACCTTCAAGCACCAGTTTTTCCATTTTTCCAGCATCTTTAAATAGGTAGCCTACTAGTTGTGTTTGCCATGATGGTCATGGGAAGCGCAGCGGTGCCACTGTATGGCATAATAATATGGGTCTAATTAGCATTATTTCATATAGTGGTAGATTGACTGTTTTGATTTTTAACTAATTGTGAAATTTCAAGCATTTTTAAGCACTTCACAAAAAAAAAAAAAAATCAAGCGTTTTCACAACCTTAAAAACACTGAATTAAAATTCAAGCATTTTCAAGGAATTCAAGCACCCGTGGGAACCCTGAATCCAGTAAAACAAACTATTTGACCGCCTGGTTTATAAATGCGTGCACCTTCTTTCATGCAACTGTTCATATTTGAATTTATTACAGCGCTTAAATCTGAAGCTATCCTCCCAGCTCGTTTGTTCTAAAGCTTTCGGTCGTGTTTTAATTGACAGCGGTAAACGTGAGATGTGAAGATTGTAGCGTAGGGCTGAAAACAGATACTCATACAGTATAAGTTGGGCGCCAGACAGGAGCATAAATCAACCTGTCACTCTTTAAATAAAAAAAGGATAATGAGTAAATTTAAAAGTATCTGGTTGACAACAAAAGACCCGCTAGCAGATAACCCCAGCTACTAAATAAATTCTAGATAAACCCCTTCACAAATAAATTACAAGCAATAAATCAAGGGTTTTTACCAACGATAAATTAAATTCAGGTGACAAAGAATCAAGAACAAAAATCGCATTCACCATAAATCATCACAGGAGAATGCTTCACTTAATAAAAATAAGTTCATGCAGTTCATTTGGTGTGTGAGAGTGTGTGTATGTGTGTATGGGGATAGCACTTAGCTGCATGTTGTAAGTCCAGGCCTGCTACAGATCCAAGTGCCGCACCAAAGACAAGAAGTTTGTCTTTTCCACACAATCCGGGGTTGCTATCTTGTATATTTCCTTTCCAGCTTATATAAATATTTGTGGATTTCTCCTGCTCACACTCGCTTCCTCCTATTCTCCTCCATGTGGCCTGTTGTTTGAAAAGATCCCCCTCCCCCCATCTCACAGGTGCTCTTAATGATTTCCTAACTCCTCCCCCTTACCTGTGGGAAGGAAATGCAAGTCTGCACTTCCTGCCACAAGATGAAGGTGGATGAGAGGTTCATAGAGATCGACCACTTCGGCTTATATTTAGGAGAGAAGCTGGAAAAATAATAGAGGGAATAAATGGAGGAGATGCAGCAGAGGGCATATTTATACAAAATATAAATATATATATATATATATATCCTCGTGTTGGTTTTTTAAATGCAGCGTGACATTTCTAAACTTTCACAGCAGGTAAACAGTGATGGATGTATGAACCACCAAATCCAGCCTGTGTGTTTTACGTAATATCAAATATCCAACCTTTTATTTATTTTTTTACATTGTGCCATACTCGGGATGTAATAATATGTTTTGCTCAGCGTGCTATCGCTCCACACAAAGGCGAATCAAACAATTCGCCACCTGTTTTGCTCTGAATCTGTTTTACTGATCGGTGATTTTCTTCCTAAAACACGCCTGTTGTTTTGTTGGTGTTGTTGTTGTGAGTCACACGCTGAGAAAACATCAAATATTTGACTGGTTGCTGCTGTCTGACAACAGCACCCATTATATTTTTATTGTGGCATTAAAATGGTGGAATAAAAAGTGACATTAAAGCAGTGAGTACTGAAGCTGGAGTGTGGCTTCGGTTCTAGCTGCAAGGTGGAGAGCTGGAGTGCCACAGCCATGAAAGAGGCACAGCTGCAGGTTATCAGGCTGATTAGAAACTAATAAATGTGTCAGTAACCATACGCTCGCTCGGTCGCTCGCTCGCTCTCTGGGATTTGCAGTGAGGTTGTGACGATGAGCAAAAACAGGACATGTAGCATGATAAAGCAGACGTGTTTCCTGCCGCCACCTTTTGGGATCTGTTCTAAATAGCAGGTTTATCTCAGGTGATCTGTAAAACTTGGCTGAGTAAAACTAAAAAACAAGACTTTTAAATGAATACAATTTGGAAATTAGCTACAGAGACCAAAACTGTTTTTTTGTACCAGGCTGTAAACATGTTTATTTCTGCTGTGAAGTTGGACATTTTAATATAAAGAGTTTATAGAGACTGATTCGTTCTGGAGCCAGCCTCATGTGGACATTTGAGGAACTGCAGTTTTTGGCTCTTGCTTCAAGAGGTTTGACCGGTGTCAGGCCGGACTCAAAACAGGACTCAATCGCAGAGGTGTCAGTGAGCTTATTTATTAATAACATAAATCCCTCGACAGAGTGAGGCTATGAAAACGGCCTAAACTAGGGAAAACAAAAACACTCCAAAGGAGGAAAACTCTAAACTTCTCTATAAAAGATCAAAATCACTCACAAGGAGGAAAAACAACAGGCTGCAAAACATGAACTGAAGGCGCTCCAAAGAGGCTGAAAAACACTACACTAGGCACTATGAACCAAAAGGACTAGACTAAGAAGTTACAAAAAAAAAAAAAAATCACTCATACGAGGAAAAATAACAAAAGAACACTTGAGCTATAACACTATGGCTGTGGACTGTGAAACAAGGCTTAGGTGATCGCTTCAAAAGACGAAACACTTTGGCACGGGACAAAGGGAGACGCAGACAATATATACACAGGGTGATGGGGAACAGGTGGAAACAATCAGACCGGTGACACATGAGGAAGGGCAGGTGACCTGAAACGAGAGGGCAGGTAAATTTCAAAATAAAACAGGAAATGACGAGACAGAACAGAAAACCCAACTTGACCTCACCGCGGTGTGACAACCGGTTGGACTGAAGTAATTATGACGGTAGCAAAGGCGGATTAGGTGATAAGTTTAGAGTGACAACTTCTGTTAATAGAGGAGGTCAAGGTGGATGAATGGGTCAACGAAACTTTGGAAATGAGTGGCATTCTCCAAACTTCAACCATAACCCTAACCCTTAAACATAACCATGCTGTTATAGTAACGCTGATCTTCGTAGCCAAGATCTTTCCTATAACAAACCATTTTGTACCAAAATGTAACCAAACCTTCACCACAGTGTTGTCACCTTATAAAGGAGATTTCTTTATTTACAGATGTGTCATTCTAAAGAGCGGGTTCATAACATGTCAACATAATATAGCCCTGCAAATTCATTATAAAATAGAATTAAATGGAATTAAATGAATTGTGTCTTGCACGTAACATGAAAAATCTTTATTCTGTGACACAAACGACGAATATGCATTCTTCTACAAAGACCTCTGTAAATAATTGGAAATTTCAGGTGCTGAGTTTGAGTTTTTTTTAAATACAGTTTGTGTTTGGCATAATCTATAATTAGCAAATGGAAAATTTCCACAGTCTGAAGTTTTCATACTGCAGACAAAGATCCACACTTTGGCTGTTTTAAATTCTTCACGCAACATTGAGCAAATTTCATGCAAATCTTAGTGAGTGGAGCTCTTAGTAAATATACCCTCTCCACATGTATATGCATGAAATAATTCAGTACATATTTAAATTGGAATAACAGTTTGGGTTGACTTTAAATACCGGCGGCCTCCTGCAGATGTTTGCTTCTCATCAAATCCAAGGCTGCTACACAATAGTGCATTAATATGCACACTTGCAACCAGGTGGACAGCGGGGGACTACAATACACGTGGTTTTTGACAATGCTGCAGGTGAAGTACTCAAGGTTATGGCAGATTGCCTTCAGTGCAGATCACGCACTGATGCAGGAAGTCTCATAATTATCAAATCACATCAGAGGCAGAAAAAAAAGTTTGGCTATCCGAGGAGCTGTGACACACTTTCAGCTCGCTGCAGCGAGTGTTTGCCCGTCCTCGTTTACAGCGGCGAGCTCGGGAGAAGAGAGTGTCACACGGTGTCCAAGATTATTAGGTAGCAAACGCTCCTGCCATCTGTTCAGCTATCCGACGGGAAACTACAAAGGTGTGCACAGACTCTTTTCCACGCTGCCAGCTCTGTTTAAACTCTGACTGAGCACCTTGGCTCGGAACCAGAATTTGACCCTGAGGCCCAGAAGAAGCAGAATCTGACATTTCACTGCAATGCAGTGCAGAGATTAATGTTATCTGTGGTGTAATAGTAGTTTTCCAGGGCTGTGTGTTGATTTGCACGTCTTGAAATGTTTGCATGAGGGCATGCGTGCTGTTTGTCTTCTTCTGTGTGTGGACATGGTGATAAAGAAGAGCCTGAATCTGAGTCACTCCGGTTTGTTCTCATTATAAAGTGGCCTGTAGCATAAACCAACACGAGAGATGCTTCTTTAAGGATCCCTTCAGCCGAAGCACGGCGTGGTACAGAGTGGGCATTTTTAGCATGGGTGGCCTAATGGGACTCAAACCCTGCCAGTGTTACTCAACCCACTGAGCTGTAGGATGAGAAACTCTGAGAGAGAGAAGTGTCTTTGTAGAAAATTGATCTAAACTGGCCTGAATCTCGCCGCTCAGATGGGAGCATGTAACTTCATCCATCAGAACGTTTTCATCCGATCCGAGTGCCAGGTAGTTCATCTCTTCGTATATTGAGAGTTGCTCACACGTGTCATTAACATGGTCGTATTAAAAGAGCTGGACGTGTTGCAGCCAATCAGCATTGTTTGCTCCAATTTGCCCCGTTCGCCGACTGTTTTCCCCTGTGGCTGGAAAAAGCAATTTCACCATAGACCGAGGAGGTGGTGGAGGAGGTGGAGGACACCTTCAACTGAGGTAAATTGTTACTATTTGTGTCATATGTTTAGTATTTTGAATTTTCCTTCAGGTGCGGTCAGAGGCCAAACAACGTGGAGGGGAAACAGGAGGCTGAGAAATTTGAATTCAGTCCAGCGTATCACACATTTACTGCTCGTATTGTGGCGATACACAGAATTTAAAGCTCCAGTGTGTCAAATTAAGAGCACTTAATGGAATATAATAAGCAGGAGAAGGTTTTCATTGGTGCCGCTAAATCACACTGGAACAAGAGAACTGATGATTAAAAGCTGCATTAAACCAAAGACTGTAATAAGTGTAATAAATACTGGAAGGAGCGTCCATGTCTCGATAGTGAAGTGTCTTAAATCAGCATTCTTTCTTATGACCAGCAGGGGGCAGCTCTATTGGTTGCAAAAAGAAGTCTGGTTGTATGTGAGCTTATGAGAAAATGACCCGGCGCAAGCTTTCTGTTGCATTTCTATTTTTGAGGTGAGCCGCTGCTGAACCTTGTAAATTTCAGAGCAGATCGCACCAGACAGGAAACCCGACACAGAATCAACATAATAAACTTCCGCCCCCTTTCAAAATAAAACAATACGCAGTTCATGTAGCTTTATACAACTTCACATCAACGTTACGTCATGACCGGAGACACCAGGTGATCAAAGATCGATCAAAGGGTCTCAACATGGACGATGAGAGACTGATTGTTGAAGTGGAACAACATACAATCATTTATGACACAACAGATGCTTTTTATAATCTCCTCCACGTCGGAGGAGCAAAGTCAGCTGTTTGTTGTTGTTGTTTTCTTTATATACAGTTTATCTCGGGGTCTCGTGTACGTCCAGGATTTCGGGATCTCGTGTGATCCTGCCGTAACGCGGCTGACACGCGCCTGGTGTGAGTTGACGCCGGGCAAAGGACGCAGCTAAAACATGGCGCAGCCGTCACGCCTCCTGTGTGAGTCCTGTGTCAGTCTTCTTCCATGCAGCATGATTATAAATGTTGGTCTCATTTAGAGCTAAATGCTTTAGGATGTGGCTACTCTGTGTACTCAGGGTTTCAGACACATCCCATCAGGATGTGGCAGCTCCATGCTATAGTAATTCTGGCTCCAAAAAGGCAAGATGGCAACAAACGACGCAGCGAGTTCACACTGGATTAAAACCTCTTGGATGTGAGTATGAGCAGCTCCATGCAGAGCCTGTACACGGCTGTACAATCATCTCTTTTTTTTTTGTACTTGATGGATTTATAACTTCTAAGTTTGTGGTAAATTATTAAAAAGTTTATCCCAAAAAACTCTTGCCAAACCTGACAGGAGTTCATCATGACCGTACAAACAGACAGAGACATGAATTGATCTGAAATTATTGTCACGACGTCCTCGCACACAGAATATGTCAGACTGAAGAAGAAGCTGCTCATGCAGCTCTTCATAGCGTCTCTATAGAGTCGTATTGTTCACGTCCATGTGACATCCCGGCCATGAAACATGTCCAGTTTGATGATGCAGGTTGTCGATAGTTGAGTGTAGATGACAGAATCCATTATCCCGGCTGGTCACGGCCTTGAGGAGGTTAGCACGTTGAGAAATATCCTACAGCTACTACAAATCTACTCGATTCCTCCATCCATCGTCCTTCACCTGCTCTCACACTCTTCTGTTTCTTCTCTTCACCTCTGGATTCCCCTTTACCTCCATACATCTCCACTTTCTATTTATTCTCCCCGTCCTGTCCTCAGCTCCTCCTTACACTGAAAAGAAATCCATCAGAAGCCCGAGATGCTCAAACGCCAACCTGCTGCACAGTTTCATAAATCAAACGCTCCCTTCCCCCTCTCCGTGTCAAAAAGAGAAAAAGAACTCCCCTCCTTCCTCAAAGTGGAGGAACAGCTTTCAGTACTGTAGTAGGCTACAGAGGTCAATTATGCTTGGCCATCAATTTTACACACACTTAAATGGAGTGCCGGTACAGGTCATAAAACACTCTCCATCTGCTACATACATCAGTCATCTTTATAACTGCCGGCGCCGTCACTCGCTTCCTACATCCCTCCTCCTCCAAGCCACATTTTCAGCCGCCTCGAGACATTCGGGGGTAAGAAAAGGAGGAGAGAGGTAATTTTAACTTTTCATTAATTTCCACACTCTGACTTCTCTCCAGTTATCTGTCTTTCACACACAGTATATTCTCATTTTCTCTCATTTCCGTACATAACGCTGTATTTTCTTTCTCTGTTCATTTAAAGAATGTGTTTATTGGCATTTTAGTTGTAACTGGCAAAGCTGTCGAGCGGCTGAATGAATTAAAGTACATTCACTTGCTTACTGTCGTTACACTTGCACAGACTGTACGAGTTGGTAGGAGAGTGCATTACTAATATTGGCTCTGCTCCTTTGGCCACCGCCTCCGTTCTACTGTGACAAAACAGTGCTGCGGCTCCTCTGGAAAGATCCTGAGTAATGGCTTCGGACCAGAGATATATGCACTCTACGTAACCTTGAGAGAAACAGCTGAATTAGATTTATCTGAGGCGTGGCCACCGAGGGACAGAAGAAATATCTGTTCTTTGTTTGTTCACGTTTTTGTAAAGTTTATCCAGCTTGTGTTCTCAATCAAATACACTTTGCTTTGAAGGTTATTAATAATTACCGCCGCACTCCCACTGAGACGTTTTTTTCATATTGATAACTTCATACAAGGAGGGGGAAAAAAGGAAGCTGGGCTGCCTGCATGAACTCAAGTCAGACAAGCTGTTACAGTGGATGATACAGCTGTCACACATCCTGTTCCCTCTCATCAGGGTGAGCGGGGGTTTGAGGGACTCGCATCACGTTTTGTTCAAGGAGGGTGGAACCGAATGCAGACAGAAAAGTGAACAACACAAGACACAAAATAACAAAAAGATGGCTGATGAGTTCGGGGAAATCCCAGAAAAAGTCCAACAAACTACAGTCAGGCCGGACTTGAAGCAGGACTCAGGTGTCAGTGAGCTGTTTAATTAGAATAACAAAAAACCCTCGACAGAGTGAGGCTATGAAACAGGCCTGAACTAGGGAAAACCAAAAGTCACTCCAAAGGGAGAAAAAAAACTCTAAGCTGTGTTATGAAAAATGATCTAAATCAAAATCACTCACAAAAGGAGGAAAATCAAAAGGCTGCAAAACATTAACTGAAAATCTCTCCTAGGGAGAATGAAAAAACAACTAAACTAAGCTCAATGAAACAAACGGCTATACTACGAAATTTACAACAAAAAAATCTCTCAATCGAGGCAAAGAAAAACAAAGGACAGGCTGTGGACAGGTAAGAAAGAAGGCTTAGATGATCAGTCAGAGGACAAAACACTTTGACACAAGACAAAGGGAGACAATATATACACAGGGTGATGGGGAACAGGTGGAAACAATCAGGGCGAGGAAGACATTTAGACCGGTGACACATGAGGAAGGGCAAGTGACCTGAAACGAGAGGAGAGTTATCTTTCAAAATAAAACAGGAAATGACAAGACAAGACAAAAAACCCAGCTTGACCTCACTGCGGTGTGACAACTAAAATCCAAAATCAGAGACAAAGCAGTGACCTGGGAACAGACACTAATCAAAAGTGGGAAAAACAACAAAGGCAGAAAGTAACATATGACGTGAGTAAAGGGAAGAATTATAAAATAAAACAGGAAACCATGACAGGGACGCCGATCAAATACATTACACACAGCTGTCATACCTTACATAGTAGTTAACATTTATTTATTTAATTCATTTAGAATTAAAAGTAAGGTCTACATTTCTGTATTGGAAGAATACTAACCCTAAAAACATATTTTGTTGAATTGATAAAGACCCAACCTGCTGACATAAAGCTGTATTTCTCTGAAAGTAAAAGAAAACATGCAGAGATTTGTCAGTTCTTGTCTCAAACTTCGATGCTTTGATTGATGTGCAACCATTTTACCTGGAAAAAAAAGATACATTACATTAATTTAGAAGAGTAACAACAAGTTTTATTGGCCCAATTCCACTAGGAAGGACGGGGTGGCATGAAATCCTTCACTTTGGTTCTTTGTTGATTAAATGTGCATCTGACATTAACAGCTGTAAGCTATTTAATTGGATATTCTTCACAAGCTACTTGATCCAAATACTCGAGGTCCTGGTTCAAAAATATTATGATTTTAAGCTTCAAATATTGATATGATGTGAACAAAACTCAGAGAATGAAACTCTTCAGAAACTGTAAAATGCTGAAATGATGCTGTGAACTCCCTTTGTCCGACAGAGATGTTCTCTCATCTCCATTGATCCACTCCAGTCTAGATCACCCACTGTCAATTAATGTCATTCACGTTCCTGCTTTAGCGATCCATCAGCCTGTTAACCCCCTAACAGGCTTTCAGCTTTTAATTATTTAACACAAAGTCCCAGCCCGATAAATCTTTTATCTTTTACCTTGACTTCAGCGTGTTTTCATATGACACTGGGTGAGTGCGGCTTGTACCCGCTGACTTCAATGTTTTAAACGTCTCTCATGAGTCATTAAGCCTCCTAATTAATGCAGAGTCCCCTCCACTGTGTGTGTGTGTGTTCTGGTAAACACTGCCACAGTCGAACAAACATACTTTGTCTCTCTCAAGGCTGGTGGCCTTGATAAAACCAAACTAGAGCACGACTTGAAACTAAATGAATCACATCGAGTACCCATTTCCAGGACAAAGGACATAAAGGCATCTATGTGTGGGATAAGTACAAAACATTTTAGCATTGCACACTTATAATTCAAACTTTCAAGGATATTAACCCTGTTTAAGAGACACCTGGATGTATTTTGATCTATGAATTGAGTTTCAGCTCAAACTGAGATAAACATGTGAAATATAAGTTTGTATCTAAAACTTACTCAGATCATTTGAAGGGAAATAACCTCAACCAGTGCTGAGTCTTGTGTCTTAGCAAACTAATTCCTCTGTATTTGCTGGTTTGTTACTCTGAGTCCCAGCATCACTGCTCCTGTCCACCACTTTCCCCCCATGAGGCCTTTCAGACAGCTGCCAACACCACTTCAATGCCTGAGTTGCGAGCATTGATGTAGTGATCAATTCAATTTGAACAAAGAGAGCGAAAACAAACCAAGAAAAGCTCCCGCCATGTTTGCATGGAAACACTCCAGCTGTGAAGCAAAGCTAATGCAAAAGAAGGAGGGAGGGGAATTGAGGACGTGATGTGGAAAGTTACAGTTAATGATGCGAGAAAAGCTGATTTCTTTAACCATATCTCCAAGAAACACTGTGGAGTACAGCTGTTTTTATTTATGCAGCTTGCGACCGTTTTTACAGCCACGGTACTGTACTGGATCCTACACCTGTCTTTGTGTGGGATGTAGGACAGGGGTCGGCAAATAAGTTTGGACCCGGGCCAGTTGTTGCTGTGCTGTTATTACGCCCACTGCGTCTGTCATGAAACAGGCAACCTGCCGTAACTGATGTACACAGCAGCGCAGATCTGCCGCTGACGTTCACATTCATATTTGATATTTGAGCCGACCTTGTTTAGTTTTGTTTTTTTCATTTAATGAAACACATTTGTTCACGTTGTCCGTTACAAGAGGGACACAGGACACTTTTATTTTCCACTGGTTACAGTTAATTAGTGTTCCGACCTGTGCATCAAGTAAAGAGGCTGCGAGGATGTTCTGGCTGCTGTCACGTTACTTATCAGCTACATTACATTACATTACATTACATTACATTACATTTAGCAGACGCTTTTATCCAAAGCGACTTACAGAGGAGGACATAAGCTGAAAAGGAGCACAGAGTAGTTGTTAGTTTTGCTATGCAGGGTAGCATTCTCGACAGAGAAAGTTTTTTACAAGTTTTTTAAAGGTAGAAAGGGATGTTTCTGTTCTTGCAGCCGTTGGTAGGTCATTCCACCATTTGGGGACGACCACAGAGAAGAGTTTAGAGTGACCTCGCTTTGTGAGAGGCGATGGTACAACTAGACGGTTTGAATGAGTGGAGCGTAACGCCCTGGTCGGGACGTGAGCCTTTAGTAAGACGCTGAGATAGGCAGGGGCAGATCCTGAGGTGGTTTTGTGGGCTAGCGTCAGAGCTTTGTGTTTAACTCTGGCTGCTACAGGCAGCCAGTGCAGGTCGCTAAAGAGTGGGGTGACATGTGACCTTTTGGGTTGGTTGAAAACCAGTCGCGCTGCGGCATTCTGGACCATTTGCAAAGATTTGATCGCACAAGCAGGTAGGCCGGACAGGAGGGAGTTACAATAATCGAGACGGGAGGTGACTGTAGCCTGTATCAGGAGCTGAGCGGAATATTGGGTGAGGTATGGTCAGATTTTTTTAGTATTGTACAGAGCATAGCGACATGACCTCGCTACGGAGGAAATGTGCTCAGAGAAAGAAAGACGATCATCTAGTACCACGCCCAGGTTTTCAATAAATGTTGTGAAATCTGTGGAATTGTTGTATTTTGACAGGAAACATGAGGTTTAAAAGATATATTTGAAATATATTTACATTTTAAAATAAATCAACGTCATCTAGCGGGCCAGATATAATTGATGGCGGGCCAGTTTTCGCCCGCGGGCCGCTAATTGCCGAGGATGTAGGTAAGTGTGTAGGATCCAACTCTGCAAGTGCTGACTCATGGTAGGAATTGTTAGGTAAATAATAAGCAGTCCAGTCTAGACCTGCCCTGAAACAACGATTGAAATACCTTCATTGTCATTCAGGTTTAAACTTATAAACAAACTGATGCAATTTTCTTCAGCTGAATAAAACATGCTGGATTTGTTCACAGTTTATTGACGTGACCTTACAGCGTTTTTTTTTTTTTTTACGGCCTTTTTTTTTACAGCTTGAAAACAGAGCAGACGCCGTGAGGTAGGGATGCTGTTACGTGTCTCTGTAGTTCCCTTCGGCACAGCAGATCCATGTATAAAGACGTGCAGGAGCCAGATGTTGAATCATTCATGCTCTTGTGTTTGACTCTCCAGTCCACTGAGGGATGCAGTCAAGCTTCTATTGTTGGAAAGTGGCGGGAGTCAGACTCTCTCCTGCCTTTTTGTCTTTGCACTGCTGCTGCTCTGTTGCTATATTTAATCTTTTAGATGCCGCTGGTACAGAATGTTGTGTTCTCGGTACATATTTATGGATGTATGTTGGTGCCTCTGTCTGTAAATAAACTTTTGAACACAAGAAAGAAAATAGATGAGAGCATATGTTCCTTGTAGACGTACTCCTGTCTTTCTTATCTTTATTTTTTCACTTCAGGGCGTCATTATCTGGATTTATGGAAATGTAAAAACCACTCAGACAACCGTTATATGATTTTTGGCACAGTATACCACCCTGATGTTAAGCTGTACATTGTTTTTTGCCAATTAGTTCAGCACTTAATAGTAATATTTACCATTTGGCTGTGACTTGGCTTCAGTCACAGTGATTCAGGTAGATTTTTTTGATACAGTGTTGATTTAAAAAGACTTTTCTGCTCCATGAAATTAAGATAATTTGACATACTGTATAGATTTAGCTCATTACATCTCTAAAGTTTTTCAAATTAAACAACCTGAGTAAGTAAAATCAGACTTTGCTTGATGTATGTAACAAGCAAAAAAACGCTGATTTTATTATTCATACCCGGCGATACCCGGTTTGCAGTTGCATCTAACATTGAACCGTATGTGACAGAGCCAATACTGATTATGCTCGGCAATGTTTTTGCTTGCATATTTCATAACAGCAGTCCTTATTAGAGCTGCGTTGGGTGGCCGACACCAAAACATATTGATTTATATTTCTCATTGTAGCTTGCTGTTGTTCATGTTCTGCTATTAGTCGTCTTTTATTTGCACAAGCAAGTATGAACACATTTCACCTATTTTAGCTTCACTCCATCGGCTTTATGATTCATTTTAAAGTTCTTTTATTTGTTTTTAAGGCCTTGAATGGCCTTGCCCCACCTTACCTCTCTGAGCTGCTCTGCTATACTCCAGCTCTCTCTCAGCTCAGCTGAGCAGCTGCTCCTGACAGTGCCTAAAGCTCGGCTTAAACTCAGAGAGGATCGAATGTTTGCAGCTCCAAAAACTTTGGAACAAACTGCCGCTGCACATTAGACCGGCCTCCTCTCTGTCTCATTTTAAAACCTCTTCTCATCGGCTTTTGACACCATGTAGTGTTGATTTTATGTGTATAGATGCATAATTTTTATCTTGTGCGGGCAGTGCTTTTTATTTATTTTATCTTTCTATTGTCTATCTCGTGTTTTTTATTGTGTTTCTGTTTTGTTATTTATTTATTGGGTTTTATCTTGTTGTGCAGCACTTTGGAAACATTATTTTTCATATAAATAAAGTGGATTGGATGTTCTTGCATCACTGTTGCCGTTCTCGGTCACCAAGTTGAAGCTGGTTAATGCTGATTTTTTAAATATGAATTCCTGACTCTTTGAACCTCTCTTTGAAGTGAGTTGCAGTCTTAATATGTGACCCTCAGACATCAGCAGACACTTGCTATCTTTCCTACTGATGCTGTGCCGCAGCCTGCACTGCAGCATCTTCCCCTTTTTTGCCTTGAGTTTGGTTTTCGACAATAAAACACACGATCAGTTGGACTCAGGTCGGGTCACAGACTTGGCCGGTCGAGTTGTTTCTTTGTTTGGTCATAAAAAACTTTGTGCTCAGCACTTAAGTCATTGTTTCTCTTCAAATAAATATTTCCGGACGCTGTCCACTCTTCATACAGTCTGAAACCTAAGTGGCCCATATATCTCATCTCATAAAATATGGATCTACAGAAAGAGGTGTCTCTATCCTGTCATATTTATGTGTGGAACATCTGGTGCGTTCACAAAGTTTCTGCTCCTCTGTGGAGCGAAACAGGAGAGAGAGTTGGGAGACAGACATAAAACAATGTGACAAGGTGGCTGGCGAACTGAAGCACATCATTACAGAAGAAAACAATGTCACCGAGCCCGGCACAGTCCCATGCTCCTGCAACGAACTCTCTCAAGTGCTGCCCCACTTTCCCTGCTGCAGCTCGAGTGTTTGCGCCGTGGAGTGTTTTCATCCAGCTCGTCGACCGGTTTGAATCTCTGACCTCTGACCTTTTACAATATGGACCATGACAGTCGTGACAGATGTTTATGTAGGCCGACTGTGTGAGCTGTGCTTGGTCACAATATAAAGAGCTCTTATACATTTATTTATTGGCCGTCTGCTGAACAACTCACTATGGCTACGTTTACACATAGCTACATGTTAAGAAACAAATATTTCCCTCCCTCCGTTTTCCAAAATAACATCGTGCACATAGTATTATTTTCAAAAAAGTCAACCCGCATAAATACGCCATCGAGCGCCGTCATAACTACGCCAAGCCTCTGGGAGGCAGTGTTGGAAGACGGAGAATCCTCTGCAAGCCAATCAGAATAATGCTTCCATGATCATCGTCATAGCAACAGGTAAACACTGGTCGCACTTCTGGCGCATCAGCTGCCTAAAACTCTGTTTATCTGAATTTACACGCAAACGCAAAACCGTAGTTTTCCAGAATCTTCACTCTAGCCGGAGTTTTTAGAAAGATTCGTTTTCAGAGGCGAATTCACCGTTTGCGTGTAAAAGATACAAACGAAGGGAAATGTCTCAGTTTTTAAAAATACTCGTGTACATGTAAACGGGGCCCATATGTTAGCAGCTAGTTAGTTACTTTGTTCTGCTGTTATTAACTGACCTTTCGGTTCGGAAAACAGTTGATGTCAGAGATCGAAACATTTTCCGAATAAGTTCTGCCATAGATATTTAAGTCACAGCCGTCTCTCCACGGCTCCATAGCACATCCATGACCACTCCACACAAATCTGAAGTAATCTTTTTCTCACACGAATACGTGAAACAAACACAGATGTCACATCTACATCCTGTTTCCTGCAAAGTTTCTCACCAGTTTAAGTTTCGATCGGTGCTGTTTCAATCCCATCATCTTGTCGCGCCTTCTTCTTTTGGTTTTCCGACTAGACAAGTGGCGCCACCTGCTGCTTACCGCATGAGCCAACTCCTAATATCCGCATTTTCTTGTTGAAACTTGGTTAAAATGTGCCATACATTTGGTGTAAACATGGCTAGTGTCATCATAAAAGCCAAATGGATGTAGACTATTAAAGACTTGTTGGAATTATTATCTCAATCCTTTCTAATGAAAGATGCTGTTGGGTTGCATTGTGTAACTGTAGGATGCAGCACTTTTGACTCATAGTCGTGACTGACGTTGGAGATGTCCATGACCTCTGCTGTGCCTTTTTCAACCACTCTCTCTCTCTCTTCCTCTTCTCAGCTTTGCACATAAAAGCCTGCAGACTTTTAGCACCAGCACGAAACTCACACTAAAGATGACTAAATCTGGGTCGGGTCACTTCTGCCTGTAGGAAAAAGGATTAGGTTGAAGACACACGGGCAATATTATATAACTGTGATGCGTCTGTGGGAATCTGTAGGACTAAAAACTGTAACGTGGGTTTGGCAGATGTTGTAAAATCAGATAGTGTGGGACAGACTTTGTGTCTTCAAACGTTTGGCAGTTACAGAAAAAAAGTTGCTTTCCTTCAAAGTTAAAGTCTGAGATCTTTTCATAAAGGGACGTTGCTTATGCTTCCACGGACAGAAGTGTAATCAATGTACACGCTGTATATCTCTGTACACACAGCTCATGCTGAGAATGCATTTGGCAACTCCAGTCAAAACTAGGTAGACTCCCTTTTTGCTTAAATCCACTGTGTGCATGAAATGCATCCAGAAGAATAAAAAGGCCCAGCTGGAAGCGGAAACTGTGAAGACAAGAGCTCATTACTAAAATAAACACTCCGTTCTCGTCTTCGCCGTCCTCTCCCGTGTCTCTCTCTTCCAATCACTTGCATGCATGAACGGCAGCGAGGCTTTGTTCTCTTCATTTGAGCGTGTTGTTTGTGTTATTGAAGATAAAAGTTAGGGAAGGCTCTCTCCGCGCCTCCTGAGGGCTGCGCTCTAAAGTGTTTCTCAGACAACCTCGTTTAGCGGCGGTAAAAACCCGACAAGCAAAGACGTGAACTGTAATCTGCAGGCAGATGAAGATGTGGAGAGTTCAAGCGAATGATGGAGAGAGAGAGAGATGAGAGCTCAGGTTTGATGTTTGTTGTTGTTGTTCTGTGGACAGGGTCGAGTTCAGCTCCGGCTCGCTTCATGTTTTATTTCCTTGTACGTCGTTTAAAAGGTCCAGTGTGTCAGATTATATTTCTGCCACGTTTATGAGTTTACAATCAGCTGGAAATAAGAATTATGTTTTATTACCTTAAAATAAGCCGCCAGTGTCTAACACTGATATGGGTCCTCTTCAATGGAGTCCACCATGTTTCTACAGTAGCTCTGAACGGACAAATTAAACATTGGTGCTATTAGTGTGTCCGTGCACTTTCATGCTAAGAAGGAGTGGGTAAAATGAGAGGGTTGCAATCAACAACTGCACATCTAGATTCCACTAAATCATGCATCTTTAGAAGAGAGTAAAAGCTTCATTTTTCTTCTTGTGGCTTCAACGCAGATGAGAATTGTTCAGTCTTTGCAACTGGAGACTAAAAAAGAATAATCCCGATCTCCTGATTGCATATTTTTCTGAATATTAGCTGATAGCAACATAAATGCACAATGCAGTTGTTTGCACAACCTGGACACTTGCACAATGGCACTACCTCAAGATGGTGTTATACTGTTGTAGTTGTTCCATTTATTGTATATACTTGTTTTTAAATTTAAATCTGCCTTTACGTTCTTCAATGTTCCTAGGACTTCACTCTTCTGGACTGAGGCTTCAGATGTTGTTCCCGGGATTTGCTGGAGCCACTCTCCCAGTTTGGGGGTCACTGCCCCAAGTGCCCCCACTACCACGGGGGACCACGCAACCCTTGACCTTCCACATCCGTCCCAGCTGCTCTTTCAACCCTTGATACTTCTCAAGTTTTTCATGTTCCTTCTTCCTGATGTTGGCGTCAGCTGGGATCGCCACATCTGTCACCACTACCCTCTTCTGCTCTTTGTCCACCACCACTATGTCCGGTTGGTTAGCTAGGCCCTTTTTGTTCGTTGTTTTATTTATATATATATATATATATATATATATATATATATATATATATATATATATATATATATATATATATATATATATATATATATATACTTATATTTTATATCGGGCTGCTCTGGGACCAGGGAAAACCAATTTCGTTTCATCCCCTCTGAGTTTTACATTGTGCTGCAATGACAATAAAACTCCTTGAATCCTTGAATATGGCCCTATGCTGATTGTTATTTTGTTCATGAAGCTTTATGACCTCATTTACAGTACACATCTAAAGGTAAACAAGGATCAAACTAACTTTATTATCCCTCCAGTGAGAAAATAAACACGGTGTATGTCCTGATCAAGTTCTTTTTGTGCCAAAAAATATCGCCTACATAGTAACAAAAATATTTATATCCACAGTGGCTGAAGATATGATTCATTAGAGCTTCTTCCCTCACAGATATAGTGTATGTGAGTCTCTGGCTGCAGAAAGCACAACCCAACAACAGCCAAATTTAGGACCCCTCTGAGTGTCGACGTTGTCCCTGTGCCTGCGTGGGTTTCCTCCAGGTCCTCTACCTTCCTCCCACGGCCCGAAGACGTGCAGGTTTGATTATCGGACGACCCTGAATCGCTCCCTGGTGTCAGCGTGAGTATGAATGAGTCAGCTCTGTGATGAACTGCCGACTCGACCACGGTGTACCCCACCTCTTGTCGGATGTCAGCTGGGATCGGCTCCAGCAACCGTGACACCCTAAGGATAAGCAGTTAAAAATAATGAATGGACGGTGTAATTTCCATCACACAGTGAAACGCTGGCACTGTACAGCCTGGCTGTCGTAAAGGAGAAGCTTTACAGCAGCAGCAGGCTGAGGTAGGGTACAATAAAGACAGGATTAGCATTTGGGGCTTTATTTTGATCATTAAGCTAATCCACATTGGCCCATTACCAGTCCTCTGTACATGTTTGTGGGTGTTTACTTGTTGTTTGCCAGTTTTTCCAATGAAATCTTTCAAACTTACGTTGACATTCAATGTTACAGGGGTCAAGGGTTGTCTTTATCTGCAAGGTACTACTTCTCTAAACATAAAGTCTGCTGCTATAACAGTCTAGGCTCTTCTGGAAAGGGTTTTTTGGAATCTGGCAGCAGGGATTTGCCCCAGTTCAGCCATGAGAGCATCACTGATGTTTGGTGATTCTGTAGCACCGGGCTCCCAGTCGTCAGTTCCAGTTCACTCCAAACATGTTGTTAGGAAAATTATTTATGGACTTGGCTTTGTGCGTGGGGGACATTGTCATGTTGAAACAGAAAAGTGTTTTCAGCTGCCATGAAGTTGGAAGCTCATTATTCTCTAAAAGACAGGTTTTCTAAGCAGAGGCGGGCCTCACAACAGTCTAAAAAACAAAACATGACTTTAATTATGAAAAAAGTTAAAAAGATAATTATGAGATTCATTAGTTTGTCAGAAATAGGACCCAAATATAGACTAGAGTTGTTCTTAGGCACAACTGGTGCAGAACAATGGTTTAATATCGCAAAACAGACGAAGTCCAAGAAACCAAAGAAGTGAAAAACCAGAAAACTGGAAAAGAAAACAAGAAATATCTCGGACGCTTAAACAAAGATGAACTGAAACCAACGAACACTGGGACCAAATACAGACACAAGGAGAGCGGAGAATTACAAAATAAAACAGGAAACTGGACACAATGAGACAGTTTTGGGGTGTCTATAGTATTAAATAACATATTCATGATCCCATTAGCATCCAAGAATGGAGCTAAACTAAGGAAGTAAACTAAAAGCGGTCGAGGATGCACCTTCTCCAAACTCTGTCTGAAGTCTCAGAGTAAAAAGTTCCAAAAATAAAACTGAACATTCCTCTCTGAGCTGCACTGAACACGTACAGGGATTGTACAAGTCATTTGTGCAGCTGTTTATACTTTAATACTCATTTTGATTTATTTATTTAGAGCTTTTTTAGCAGTTAGATCAATCATAAGCATGTTAGGAGTATGTGAACACTTACTTACGTCATTTTTAAAGTTTTCCTCATGAAAAGAGCAAAACAAATTTAACACGTGCTTCCAGAACACGCCCTTTTCTTGCACTCTCTTTCTCAGTGTCAATGAGGCTGAATGCATCTGCAAGATCACACAGAATTGATTAAGAAAGCACCATCTTGCCACTGATGAATTCTTAATGGATCTCGATGCCTTCGGGAGTCACCACACGTGTCTGCTGGCCTATAAACAGAAAGCCAGGACGAGGCTGGGGAGACCATAAACACACACACACACACACACACACACACACACACACACACACACACACACACACACACACACACACACAGTTGGTCTGTGATAACACATCTGAAATGAGTTGTGAGAGCCCGAGATTACAAGTTAGAACCGACTTGATGAATGTTAACGACGTTGCGTTGCGATAAGGATCAGGACGCCGGATTGAAAAGCGCTGAATTGGCGTGAGTGAAATAGCCCTGGAGATATAATTATTGTGTCAGCTCCAGAGACTACATCATAAAGTCATGTGATATTCAATTAAGGGAGGCCTCGAGAGGCCGTAGAGGAGAATCAATGCAATCATTGCGACTGGAAGGGATCATAAATCGATGTGCAGGAGTCCATGGCAGTCCTGCAGGACCGTAATACGTCTCTGTTTGAGGGACAGAGTCTCCACGGAGACGGGCTCCGGCGGCATTAACACACAGACCATTAAACGCCAATTACAATCCAATTACCACACAATGACATCATCAAGAGAGGCATCCTCGTCAGGGGATCGATGCACGTCAGTCACCGTAGGGATGCTGAGACTACTCAAGCAAGGAAGGAAGGTGACACCATGACGACGAGCGGAGATAGATAACGGAACGTCTGTGTCCTGACTCTGATAAAAACCAGCCGGGTTTCTTAATCCTGTCAAGAGAAACACAAACAGCATACAAAGCAACATCTGTGTGTGTGTGTGTGTGTGTGTGTGTGTGTGTGTGTGTGTGTGTGTGTGTGTGTGTGTTCACGTCAGGTTTGAGCCGTTTTTAATTGTACTCACGAGGATTGAGGCGCTAATTAATCAAAGAGGAGCCATGTTAATAGTTGAGCTAATATGCGTGCGAGTTACATTTAGAGAAATGTTTCAGCTCCTTGACTCGCTCATGGTCTGCGCGCTCTCCGTTCATCCTCACCTGTTCACTCCTGTCTTTGTTTCTCAGCCGCTCTGAACAAACGACGACTGATGATGTCGATATTTGGGAGGTTAGAAAAATCTGCCACATCAGCCGTTAAAACATAAACTAATAACCCTTCAGATTATGTTTTATTATTTCATAGATAGTGCCTTGCTCAAGGGCACCCCTGCAGTACACCAGTTACACTTTCTAAATGACCACAGATGGAATTTGTAGCATGCCTTGTTACACTTACATATCACAGTTAGACTGTAATATGTTGGCTGATTATCTTATGTGTTTGTATGTGTGTACGAAGTTTAGTGGTAAAAGGCGAGAAAAGCAGAATCCCTAACCCGAAAACAAAAAAGTATCTCTCCATCCTCAACACTGTGATCTTGCCATCTGTTCGTTTGTACATTATAACATCATCATGGGTCTCGCCAGCGCTTTATATGGTTGCGGCCCGCTACGCTAAAATTTCAGACCGCAACGCAATTTCCCCCCGTTACGTTATTTTTATTTTAGCGTAACGGCTGTTTTCAGTTTTCGTCACCATCGTCAAAAGTTTTTTTTTTCCTGTTAGCGGAGCGCCCCGATCAGTCTGTCCGGCGCCCCCTCTACCTCGTCAACCCCCCGTTCCCGGGGGCGCCGGACAGACTGATCGGGGGGGGGGGGGGGTCGCCAGGACCGGCGCTGCCCGTTACTCTAAAATAAAATCCTGGTGAGAACCCTGATCATGATATAGTAAAACTGTTGTTAGCAAGGATCAGCATACAAACATAGCTTCTTTTTCCCCATGGACAAACATCGAATCAAATCAAATCAGATTTTATTTGTATAGCCCAAAGTCACAAGGTACATTTGCCTCGGAGGGCTTTACAATCTGTACAGAGAATGACACCCTCTGTCCTTAGACCCTCGGTTCGAGTGAGGAGAAACTTGCCCACAAAAAAACTTTAACAGGGAAAAAATGTGGAAGAAACCTCAGGAAGAGCCACAGAGGAGGGATCCCTCTCCCAGGACGGACAGACGTGCAATGGATGTTACGTGTACAGGACAATCAACACAAACATATAAACATGGACGTAGTATCTGCCGTGTCACCCACAGGTTTCTGAAGAGCAGTTGAGGTGCTTATAGTGTGGTGGAGTCCCGCCTCTGCCACTTCCCCACTAATCCAAAAATCTGTCAGTCAAAGCGTCCACGCTCTTAACCCTGCATAACTTTAAGCCTTAATATAATGTGAACAGGTGAGTTGTATATAAATTCACCCTCAGTACAGTTGTCATGAACGGGGAAATTAGCTACAGAGACCAAAACTGTTTTTTGTACCAGGCTGTAAACATGTTTATTTCTGCTGTGAAACATGGGGACTTATGGAGACTGACTCACTTCTGGAGCCAGCCTCAAGTGGACGTTAGAGGAACTGCAGTCTCTGGCTATTCCACGTGACTTTTCACCTCAATGAGATTCAGAAACTCTCAGATTCATTTGAGCTGATCATCTTGATTGTCTCGGGGTCTTGAAACATAAGATTTGCCACCGTCAGCAGGCTGGAGCTGTTATTTAATTACAATCAGATCAGAATTGTTTTCTTCGCCTCACGAGACACTGCTCTGAATCATAATTTCCCAACAACAATAAAATAAAACATTAACACTTCTCCGTTGATTATCAAAGTACGCTTAAAATGAACGAAAAACTTGAGTGTCTCTGCCTCTCATGCGTCGCCTTTCTCAATTTCAGTTTAGTTTTTTTAAGAGGCTCGTTTATTGCAAAGTGAGCAGCAAAATTAATCCCATTCATTACAGAAGAAAAACAATCAAAACTAAACTGATTAGAATCTGCAGAGTTATTATTTTTTTCCTCTTTGGTGTTTCATTTTCTTCCACTTGCTCAGAATTGTCACTTTTTTATTTTTTATTTTTTCAGAAAACAAAATTGAAAAACTTTATGACCTGAAGGTTAAATCACTCGCAATCGCACGTCAATCAGCAACATGAAGCGTCAAAAAATGTTTAAAATATGCACAGAAATGCTGCTTGAATGATGAATAATGATTCTATGTTTAAATTAAATGCAGTAATTGACTTATTTCCTCATAGAAAGTCACTTGTACGGCTCATTCTCTCCTCCACAGTCTTCCCATGACGATAACCGAACGCTCTCTTCTTCTCTTTGATTTCTCCTCACCTGGAGGCTACAGCAGGGCGGCGGGGATTTAAAAGGAGGGATCGCTCTGATGCTTCTTGAACAGAAGTGGAACCCTGCGTCGTCTCTGTAATGGGCCTGATGATACTTTGGTATCAGTAGCTTTTTAAATGTGCACCCGCAGCGTTTCCGTGAATGAATGAATGCGACACGTTTTTTCTTTTTTGCAGGCTCGTCTCCTTGATTTGCCTCCTCCTGTGATTTAACATTATCTCCCTCTCATCTTCTTTTCTCCTGCCTTTTCCTTTCATTTCTTTATCACATTCATCACGGCCTGGGTCATTTACAACAATTAAATAGGTGTCAAATCCCCAACCCGGAGCATGCTGCAGAAGAATACTAAAACTTCCACACTTCTGCTCTTTTCTTCTATTCCCCAACCTCTCTCCTCTTCGTGAACCCTCTCTGTCTTTATCTCTCTCTTTTCTAAACTCACCTGCCTGCGCCGCTGAGTCGTGGGCGTCTACATTAGTCTGATTGCCATGAAAGCGGCGATATGAGGGGAGCATGTGTGGATGAGGCTGGGTAATGGCACTTAAGAGCGTTAATGGCTCAAGCTTTTTCACTCTGCCCGTCGCTCATGATTGCTGCACCCTTTAGTTAACCGTGCATTGCACTGTGTGGAGGAAGGAGCGTGTTAAATATTTCAGAACTTCCAGTCAACACAGGTAAAAAAAAATATTGTTGGAAAGCCTCGACTTATATCTCATGATAAAAGTCCAAACTGTTCTCTGCTGAAAAATAAAGTTGGAAAGGAGGCATCGATGCACAGAACTCCAACTTTTGCTGCATTAACAGAATACTGAGTAAGAACTGACCATGGAGAGGCCTGTGCCATCGTTTGTAGCCGTCTGGTGTCGATTACAGGTGATTTAATGAAGATGAACACGGTACTTCTTGAATCATTGGCTGCAGATTGATCCATCCTGTTGCCTTCACATGGCTGCAGGGATTTAATGAAGTGAAGGAGAGGCGCGCACTGCAAGAATCACCCAGAGTCCTTCATAAATAATACAAAACGAACATATCTGATGCAGATCTCAACACATCTACAAGTTGGAGAGAGTTTTCTGTTATTGCTGTGCAGTATTTAAGTTGCACGTTAATAAAAATCACACTGCCAGTGAAGTGACTTTGACATATTTTCCACCAAGATACCAACAGCATTTTGTACACTTTGTCTCCCACCTGTTTGCACCTCTCCTACAAACTGACCACCTGATGGGAAAAGCCGATTAGAGCCACAAAGACAGACCATGACCAGATGTCACAGTGGCGGCTCCTTTAATGTCTCCCAATAACTAACTGCTGATATTCATAATGTTCACTTTGTTAAGTGTGGCTAAGAACAGCTGAGGCCAAAGGGAATGTCGTCATAGACGGAGAACCTTCACAGAAGTCATCATACATGTAGTTAGTTCATCTTGAAGATGACATGACGGCAATCCATCCAAAAGTCCGTGAGATATTAGAGTCTGGACCAAAGTTTTGTTATACAGTCATACAGCTAACATGGCAAAGCATCAAGAATATTTTCAACTAACAAATACCATTCACACCTATGAGAAACAATTAACCTGCATGTCTTTGGACTGTGGGAGGAAGCCGGAGTACCTGCAGAGAACCCACGTAGGCATGGAGAGAAGATGCAAACACCACAGCCTACAAAGGCCCCAGCTGCTGTTTCTATTGGAAATCAATTGAAATACTCTAAATGCAACTGCAGGTTTTCTCCCATTGTTTGAAATAGCAATATCGGATGTAGATCCTTTTCCAGAGTCAGTAGTTTCCACCAAACACTGTGGTTTATGTTGCGATGTTTTAGGGTTAGAATGATCTACTGTATTTAAGGAAATTTTAAATTATCTGGCACTAAAAATTTGAATGTTTCAAAGTCTTATGTTTGCAGGTATCGAAGTAAACGGATGGAGGCAGCCTCATCTTTTATCTTTAATATCTTTCTAATGGAACATAAACACAAAAAACACATTAGAATGAATTAAAGGCGCAATTAAGGTCTAATGTCTTGTGAAAAAAAAAAAGACTCTGCATGTGTAAAGAGACGTTGCCGGCGGTTGACGAACTGCACAATGATTGTTTGTTTGACCGCTCTCTCTCTCTCTCTCTCTCTCTGCTGGACATTTTTTTTGTGCAGACAATGTCATAATGTTCCAGGAAATAAACAAAATAGGTACAGAAATAATAATAATAATAAAAACAAAAGTAATAGCACTAAATGGAATTGGTTTGGCACTGACACTGCTTTGAAGAGGGCCTCGACAATTTGTAGTGCTGTCAATTATTTAAAGTGTTTCCTGTTGTGCCGTAATGATTCAGGATAATAAAAGAGCGTGATCATCCACAGAAAACTTGAACTTCATTTTTACGCCCTGTCCTGGGCGACGTTTTGTTCTGACAATGGCAGCTCTGCACCACTTTTTTTCTTTTCTCTTTCCACCATCTGCTTTACTTTCTCCCAACTCTCTGTGTGCTCACTGTAACTGTCACAAAAACTAATAAAGCTTCGGTGGAGGCTGGACAAGGCCACCAAAGAAAAGAGCAATCACTCCCCGTTACCATCCAATCAGCCAGGGTTCAATAACTCGGAATGTCTCATATCACACCAGCGCTCGGTTCAATCTGCCGCGAGAGACGGGACTTAACCTTCTGCTCTGCGCATGCACGCGCACAAACTCGCCAGCTGATGATTGTATTTACAGTATTTCTGAAAGAATAGCAGGAACACACGTTTTTAATGTATTGTGCAGAACCTGCTGGACGTATTAATGCTCGAGGTGACTCAGCATCAAGAGGAAATACATGCAGAATTTATTAGTACATGAAAAAACTGTGTATTACTTGATCACTCTGGACCGACAATCTTTATGAATGTTTCAGTGACGCTCAGTGTCCTTAAAATGGTTTAATAATAAAGCATGTAGGAATCTGGGTCTCTCGTGTGGCACATTTTAATTATTTAAAAGATATGAAACCATTTGTTCATGCACCCTACGTATGTATGCATAGATACCCTTCAAGAGCACTAGTATGCATTGCTTTGGTTGCCATGGTTTCTGCACCCACAGTGCACTCAGAGCCCGTGGGGTCCTTTGAGACATTTGACTGAAATCGAAATCCAAGTCAAATGAACCCCCGCAAACGTTATCACTTGTTATTCCCTGATTGTGCTCACTGTGGTTCAGACGTGGAATTTAAAAAGCTGCACTGATCAATATTCTTATATTAACAAAAGATCAAATGACTGTGTGATATGAACGATGTGGCTCGGTGATGAGCCTGCAATGAATTACCACCTCTTCTCTGCAGCTCTCTGAGCGACTTTCAGCTCGTTGTTTTGGTTTTATGGCCCTCGACGTGATTGTTTTAGTTCAGTCTCACGGCTCTCATCAACCTCCTTTTACCGTTCGCAGCCGGCAGCTCGGATAAACCCCCTGCATGTTACCTGCCAATTTACAAAACAGGCTGGCAAAGTCAGTAATTAGCTGGTGAATATCATATAATGGAGCGATTAGCATCTTAAGAGCCGGATATTTCCCTCGGGAGGTGGTGGAGACCAAAGACGGAGCTAAAACAACGGGTGAATATTTGGGTTTAATTTTGTCAGGCAAACGCAAACAAGACTTCAAATGAATGATGTTGGACCTGTGTCTGCTGGATTTGTTAGGAGGCAAATGTTTGTATCAAAGTAGCAAATTAAACTTGATCGTGATAATATGTCAATGCTGTGTCAATCCCAAGTGTCCAAAAAAGCAAACAATAATACATAACCTTGAAAGATTTCTGTCTGTTTTAGTACAACACTCAGATGATGTGCACTAAAAGAGTTATTGGCTAAACGATGACTCTAAAGGCGTCAGATACCTTCTCATGTAGTATACGGAAGCATCATTCAGTTGTGTTCGGTGAGCGGATTTTGTTTTTCTAGGCAATGGCAAAGGCATGACGTAATTGTCCAATTTTCCTGAGTGGATGGAATAAAAAAAAATAAGGAAGACTTTACCCAAAAAGCATAAATATGTGGTTGGTTGTTCATTCATCTGTGGGCCAGTATCTATTGATCTAAATCTGTGGCTAACGTTGATTTCTTAATGATCCTTACTTGCTGAAGTCAGGCAGCAGAAGTGACAATGTGCAATTTTAGGCAATAACATAACGGTGGGTGTTTCTGTTGCTGGACAAAAAAAAAAAAAGGAGAATATAGTGACTTCTTCAGGAACCACAACACCACCGCATATAACGTGCCGAACGTAACCACTATTAAACAGTGTTGGGCACATTACTTTGAAAAAGTAATTAGTTACAGTTACTAGTTACTTACCCAAAAAAGTAACTGAGTTAGTAACTGAGTTACTACACTATAAAAGTAACTAGTTACCCAGGAAAGTAACTAATGCGTTACTTTTTTAAGTTAAAAAATGCCAAATAATTTGGAGTAAAGCAAACAACAGATACCCATACAGGTTTTAATGTATTGCACCTCAACGCAATTACAACTGAACTTCAAGCATTTTCTTTACTTACAAATGTAAGCAGTTAAACAATATGACATGTTTTACACTTGACATACTGCAAATTAAAACAAACTTTCACTGGCAGCATGTTTTCAACCACATACCTCCCTATCATTTTATTGAGTTCTTGCTGTGTGGTAAGTTTTGGGGTAGAAGCTGAAGCAGAAAAATCCAGCCTTCCTTGTTAGCTAGCTTGCCTTTATCGTGGGGCATGCCGGTGGCCACTAGCTTAACAGACGCGTGTGCAGTCGAGAGATGCTTCATTAAATTCGAGTTGCTTACATTTGACGTGGACAAAGTCTTTGGTCTTAGACACAGTGTGCATGTAACATGTACATTTTTACCTTTTACCTCGACGAGGTTAAAATACTGCCTATACTTCCACCGTGAAAACGCTGTCTTAGACTCAGCCTCGGGACTCGCCATCTCATCTGACATGCTGTGTGTGTGTGTGTGTGTGTGTGTGTGTGTGTGCGTGTGTGTGTGTGTGTGCGCGCGCGCTACGACCGTGTGTTGGTTTGTGTGTATACCCGCGCACCGGGTGTCTCTGGTTGGCTCAACATGAAATCTCTGCTTTAGCCAATCGTCATTACGTGTCCCGCCCTTACCAAAGGGAGAAAAAAAGGCATTCCTGTATGCGAGTTGAGTGAGGTGCCAGATTCTAAACGAGTAGGTTGGTTCAGTAACGCGAGGTAACGGCGTGTTGGTACCGGTAACGGCGTTACAACGATAGATAAAGTAACTCGTTAGATTACCCGTTACTGAAAAAAGTAACGCCGTTAGTAACGGCGTTTATTTCAACGCCGTTATTCCCATCACTGCTATTAAACAATCACAAAATAACTTTTTTTTCCGCTAATCTCGATATCGGTGCTCGCTCACTCTCATTCACTGTCTGTGTCGCATGAACTCCACCTGATATCGACCAGTTTCAGCGATATTTTAGGCTGACCGTGGAGCCACCCTCCAGATCAGCTACCATAGCGTGACGTCAGGTTGTGTTTCTCTAACAGCTGAGTCTGGATTTAATTCATGGGTTCGGCCTGAATTGGGCCTTAGGAATTTCTTCCTTCAACAAACACAGGAGACCGGGCTTCATGACTGGTGTGAAACCAAGAGTCAACGTTGACTTATTCAAAGTTTTAAGCTACAGAAAGTTATGTACATGATTAACGTAACATATTTTTTAAAACCCAAATCAGCTTTTCTCAAAAGCAAACCACATAGTCTTCCTCTCCATCCCTGACAATGCAGCATCAGTTTTAATGCCCGGGGTGATTTAAGTAACAACATGATCTTTCCTCAAGTGCCAGAACAGTGATGTAGTTGTGTCTCCATCACTTTATTTGGGACGTATTCTTTCATCGGATTATCGCACGCCTCAAGAAGTCAGCACTGACCTTCAAAGACAGTTTCTCCATCTGCGTGTAGATCTCTCATCCTTCTTGCTTCCTATACTCATTTCTCTCTCTCTCCTTCTCCGTTTCCTGTTCTGTATCTGACAGTCTGTACAATTCCCATCTCTCAGTCGGGTCCTCGGCGGCAGACTGTGCTCCGTTCAACCCTTCCCTTACCAGCTCTAATTGGAGTGTGGACAGGGCTATTAGCGTGTTAGCGCTCCCATCTGATAAAGGTCAAACTCCCCACTCCCGAACAGGCAGCCGAGGAAAGGTGGGCAAGGCGAGTGTGTGTGTGTGTGTGTGTGTCTCTGCTTATTAAGCTTCACCTTTAGGCTTCAGTGAGAGGAGAGGCAGCCTCTTTCTGATGGCTGCTAAATGCCTTGCCAGCCCACTGTACTCTGGGAGTTGACCTTCTCCCGCGGGAAAGTCCAAACACACACACACACGCACACGCACACACACACACACACACACACACACACACACATATACATATACGCTGGGTTCTGCACTGTGATTATGAAGGTGCTGTGCAGGTGCTTGGCTGCTGTCAGATTACGGTAATTTGCTCTCCGGGATGATTTAGTGTCCGCCATTCTCCTGCTCATTACGGCCACAGAGACGGAGAGAAAGCAGAGAGGAGATGAGTTAGAAGAATTTAAGCGCGGGGGGGGGGGCAATTGAATTTAATGCAAATCAGATATGAACTTAAACAAGGTTACATGGAAGTAACAGAGTGTAAACGTTTCGAAAAAGTCAGCATGGAAGAGAAAATGCATGAGGAGGAGTGTGGGACTACTTTTTTATTTACCTTGTTTTATTAAGCAATATTTAACATTTCAAATACAAATTATGAGTAGAAATGCTGGTGATTAAAGTAACATTGTTTAACTTTTCTACCATTAAACGACAGATTTTATATCATTTTGATGTGTACGTAACTCTCCAAGTCACACACCAACAACTATTTCACTGATTCTGGTGAAACTGGATCATATTTTATAGAGAAAACGTTTTTTGTTTTTTCCTCTGATGTCCTCTCTGTGATTTACAGAGTTTCCTAATGGACAGTGAAGTAAACTGCTGCCAGCTGTAGCTGCTGTTAGCTCAATCTGTTAGCTGGGCTGATTGTACTGTGAGCTCAGAGCTTTGGTGTTTGTACCACCAGCGTTTTGGACCACCAGGAAAAAGATGTTTTCAACACCAGGATGCGTCTGGGGGGAATGCAGTGCAGGGAGCAGGGCTGGTGTTGTGCCAGAACAGGAGCTGGGTAAGCAGGCGATGTAACCAGCCTCTATGGACTTAATGACAGAGGCAAAAGACTGAAGAGGAAGTTGATGGAGGGAAGCTGGGAAGAGAAAAAGAGAGCGTGACCGAGCAAGAACCTACCTGACATACTGTTGTTGACCTTGCTTGATGTTTGGCTCTTCGCAAAGTTGTCGACTTGCTAATTTTTGATCATAAGTAATAAAATCATGACAAATACACATGTACAGCTGTTCATATACCATCCACATAAAATGTTCTGCTCTCACTGTTTGATAGTGGCTTGTAAACACAGCTTTGAGAGATCCGTCTCAGCTGATTTCTAATCTCAATGCCCTTGACTTCGCCATGAAAATCATGTGTTGGTTGTTGTTGTGTCTTTCATATTATTTATCCTCTGACTTCTGTGTGACATGCACTCAGCTTGACCTCATTCAGGTTGTGCACAAACAAAGATGTCATTTGGAGTCATGCTCATAATGTTTCATGTCAGCCACGGTTCAGTTAACTCGAGTTACTGATACAGCCACATGGCGACGCTCGGCCTGTTAAAAGGACAGAATAAAAGATATCAGAACTTATGTTTATTGAGCTCATGTAATGTCATTTATTGTTGGATACTAAACTAAACAATGTGAGATGCTTAAATGGACTTTAAGGTGAAAAGAACCAAGAAGTCTCAGAAAAAAATTCATGACTGAGGGACAAAAATTGTGCTAAACCTACATTAAGCCATCACTTTATTTTTAGTTATTTTTTATTTAATTTCCATTTCGGTCTCCAACACACAGTCACACAAACAGACAGTGCTGTTATGATACCTGGCAGAGGCCAGGCCACCTGCACCTGCGGTGAATTTGGCTGCTACGATGGACCAGTACCTCATTAAAAAAGCTCCAACTGTTAACCAAAAAGCAAATCCTGAGCCGTCACCGATGCCATCCCAACCAAATAACACGCCAAAGAAAAGTTGGGAAAATGGGAAATAGACCGGCCGAATACAGAAACTCGAAACATGAGAAGGGCTGGATGAAATAAAGTACTGCACTATACACAAACACAGAATATTAAGGGCTGAATAAAAGTGTGCTTTGTGTCACACATACAAATCCCTGCAAATGGCCCCAAAATTCTGCAAATAGAAAACAGTGTTAGCACCCAGACATCTTTATAAAGTGTAACTGTATTCTTAAACCACTTTTCTCAAAGAAAACATGTATATCGGTACTAAGTATTGTTGCTGATGATTCAAGTCCAAATATTCATATTTTAAACATGAATATTTGGACTGTGGTCATTATTTTTGTGTCGTAGCCTGTGTGTCATCCCCAGGAGGTGATTGGTAGACTAATTTCCGGTCCTAGCCCGTGATTGGCTGCAGCTGAAGGCACCTGAGATATAAGGAGCCAAGATGGCGGCTGTCAGGTGGACACCGGCACTTCCTCCTCCTCCCCCAACTAGCCACATGTCTTGTTGTGAAAACCTTTGCATGAGGTAAGAATTAGCCTTTTGTTTGAAGAGTAGGGGTGGACTGCCATTTTGTTTTGATCGTGGTTTCTCCTGTTTTTTGTTAGTTAGGAAGGTAAGTTTAGATTTATTAGAGATTTATTTTCTAGATAGTTTGTTTTGGCCTGGGTCCACCCTGAAGTTGATTCCTTAGTTATAGTTGTTTGATATTTTGAGTTTTGTAAATAAACCATTTTTCTTTTGTACCTAACACTTGTTGTAGTGGCTACTTGGGAAGATTGGGACACCTATGTCGTGTTATGCTCTAGGCCCCTAGACTGGGGCATAACAATGAATATTGACCTCCCTCTACAGGTCCAAACTTTGCTGTTGCTTCATTACCAACAAACCATTTGACGCTTTAGTTACACTTTAGATTTCCGACACTGAGCCAGACTGTTTTGTCTTCTCCTTTCAAGGTCAAGGATGACGATTCGAAACACAAACTTCTCTCACAATGCCAACACGGATTAAAAGACATTGAAGCTTTAGAACGGAGATTGTTTCGTCACAGTTCTCTTGTAAGTCTTGGATGGTAACAGCAGAATATACAAAAGTAAGACAAATAAAGGAAAGTGAAGGATGTTTAACATCCTCCCAAGAGGATTCGGCTGGGAGAAGTCCATAGTCTCATCTGGGACACTTTTGGTGGACGAGATTTCCCATGAAGTCTAACAAAACACTTCAGGTTGGTCTCTGTGTTTCTTTACATCACTTGTCAATTCCCCTAAGTAGCCTGTATGTTTTTTACTACCACAGTAGAAAAGCAGACACCTAGCTCGCTTGCATTTGTATTATCTGACACTTTACTGCACGGCGCGAAGGCTTGCATGGTGTTCACCCCACAGGAGATGAGACAGATTGTCAGGAGGTGACAAGAGCAATGCTGTTAAGATATTTGTACTGATGTGAGCAGCATTGTTATCTCTCCTCTACTGACAACAAGCTTTGGAGTTATATTTTCCCCAGCTATCTGTTGAAACGTCTCCATAATGAGATCGACTGGGAAAAGAAAAAAAAACCCATATCTGGAAAAGCTCCCAAAAGAAGCCGGTGGTGGTGGTGGATAAGAGGTATAAAGACCAGTGACTGTTGTACCAAGAGACGGTTGATTCCCAGGTAACGGAGGAGTTTGACATCTCAGAGGAGAGAAAAGCACAGAAAGACACAAGTGACAAACTTTGAAGAAATAGCCTGAGGGTTTTGTATAAATAGCAGTTTGCACATAACTAATCCAAACCGGCATCTGAAGGAGACACACAGTCCAAACTCAGGTACTCAAGAAACACCACATATCAGGTGTAAAAGGTCTGATCGGATGCTTTTTTAATAAAGAGAGAACAAGAGTGACTGACTCATCCTATTATCATTCTAGCACAGGTAAATGCTACACACTCTGGCTCGCTTGTATCTCTCTAAACCAATCACAATGGTCTTGGGTGGTGGTGCAGCGATGGTGTCCGTCTAAAATGTTGTCAGGGGGAACTTGTTTTGTTGGGTGGATGCGAGTTCTGGCATTAAAATTGCATTATCCTCCCTGCACCGTGCAGCCGTCCCTGACCCACCAAGTTCGCACACAAATTCTTGGTTGGGTATCAGGTTAGCTAGTTCCTTATATAAAATATAAATATTCTGTTTTTAGAGGACTACAGATAGAAAAACTCAGGCGAACTTACTCAAAAGTTTTATTAATATGCACAATCCCTTTATTAATGAACCAGCAAATTAGAAAATGGCTAAATCTGTAAAAGAACAGTTGCAGCTTGTTTGTTCATTTTAAATGTGCAGGTTGTTTCATGTGGTGAGAGGAACTTTAAACAGTAACAAGCAGATAACAAAATTGAGCCAAATTAACTGGGAGAGTAATAAAAACCTGTGTGGTTCTTCATCTGGATAAAAGAGAGAAACAGGAAGCAAACCAGGTGAAAATTTAAAGTTTGTGAATATAGAAGCTTGAGCTGTCAAAATATAAAAAATTACAGTGAATTTGTTTTTCCTCAGACGGTGGAGTGAGACATCGGACTTCGTGCTGAAGGAACAGGGGAGTGATAAAACAAAGAAAAGTATTACTAGGTGTAAAAGTCAATAAAAAAAAGGCTGCGGAAAATAAAATATTTCATTTGGAGGCACCAAATGGGAAACAAGCTCCCTTAGAGTGTGCCACCAATCAAAGTTTATTTTATTAGTTCAGCAAAGAAGTGATTGATGCCGTTTGTGAATCTGCTCATTTCCATACCTGCTGCATGTGGAAGAAAGTTAGAAGTCTTCTGAAAGCAGACAGAGGATGCTTGAATCAAACTAGTTGGTATGAAGTGTTGTCCATGTCTGAAGTGTTTATATTTCTGTATGGCCACACTCGGATTCAGGCTGAAGAGTCCTCCAGTCCAGAAGATATTCAAGAGGACATAACGGTGCACTTTGAGACCATTTCTACTTGAAGTTTTTGAATCACTGGGCGCAAGAAACGTGACGCATGATTGTCAGAAAAAGTTTTTAAACACAGGAGATGAGCTGATCTTTCTCCGTGACACTGAAGAGAGACTGAGCGTTAATCAGATAAAAAGACAAAACAAGAATACCGAGATAAATTGCTTGAACGAGGCGCTATCCATCACCGCGAAACATGACATACTAACTACGCTCAGCGGCATTCAGTTCAAGATCATATATCACGTTTGGTGACTGAGAGCAAATCTTTTCCACATAACTATAAAGATGACATTCGATATATATTCACCCTGCTTCCACGCTGATAGATTACAGTGATGTCAGGCAACACCAACAACATGCAAGTAATGAACGAAAACAGATTTATTACTTAAGTTCAGCAGGTCCAGCGTGGAAGATCTGATTTATTGTTAGGGAAGGAATATCAAGTTTATAGGATGAACAATGGCGGAGAAACACGAGCGAAGAGACTCAATCAGTTTCAGACAGTTTATTGTAGTCACAGGTGAGGTGAAGGTGTCTGTGGAGCCGGAGTGCAGATGTGACTGGGCTGAATGTGGCAGGTGAGTGGCATTGAGGTATCCCTAAGGCCCAAGGACAGCAGCGCTTCGACAAGAACAGCAACAAGAGAAGATCTGGTGGAGTCCTGGGGATAGAGCCGGTCTTTTATACTGCAGGGGTTGATTGATGAATGAGGGACAGGTGCTGAGGCAATCAGGTAGGTGAGAGTGAAACTGGAGGTCATGCCCAATGGCACATAAACAGAGAAAGACAAAAAAAAACGAGAGGAAAAATAATAATAATAATAATAAAACACTGAAGGAAGGAGGTAAACAGCCTCTACATGACTACAAGAATATTTCAGAGGGAGCTGGTCCGATCCATACCTCCTACACGATCAGTACTGAGCATGTGCAACTCCCAACGGAGATGAGGACGAAGTGAGATGGACCATTCATTAGCCATTTTTTAAATTTAGAATGACTTGTATTTACTTGTATCACCTTATCTATTCTATAAGCATATATGTGTGAGGCATACATAGACAATATGCTATATGTAGTGACAAGAAGTTTCTGTCACACCACAGTGAGGTCAAGTTGGGTTTTTGTTCTGTCTCGTCATTTCCTGTTTTATTTTGAAATCTACCTCCCCTTTCGTTTCAGGTCACTTGCGTCTCCCTTTGTTCTGTGCCAAAGTGTTTCGTCCTCGGATCTATTGCCTAAGCCTTTTCCCTTGCCCGTCCATAGCCATGGCGTTGTTGCTCGAGTGTTATTTTGTTCTTCTCCTCGATTGAGTGATTTTTTTGTTGTTGTTGTAAATTTCTTATTCTAGACTTTTTGTTTCTTAGTGTTTAGTGTTGTTGTGTTTTTCAGCCTCCCTCAGAGCGCTTTCAGTTAATGTTTTCAGCCTGTTTTTCCTCATCGAGAGTGATTTTGATTTTTCCTCCTTTTTGGAGTGGTTTTTGTTTTCCCTAGTTTAGGCCTGTTTTCATAGCTTCACTCTGTCGGGTCTTTTGTTATTTCAATAAAAAAGTTCACTGACACCTCTGCGTCTGAGTCCTGCTTTGAGTCTGGCCTGACAGTTTCTTAGTTGGGAACTTTTACATTTAAAATAATATAATGCAATCTTGATTCCTTTCCATCTCTGTTGAGAGTTGTTGATGCTGATTGGTCAGTGACAGGTCCTCTTCTTGTTAAACCAACTATATTTCTACAGTAGCCCAGAAAGGACAAACCAAACAGACTGTAGATTGGGCCTTTCGACTTTTGTTGTTACCTGCAATCTGCAGCTTTACTGCTACACATCTAAAACTTTAACTCCATCCACTTGTATGTTTGCTCTGTTTCTTTGCAGACGATGTTAGATGTTACATTTGAACCTAAATCCAAAATTTAACTTGTGAAGGTCTTTTTCACACTTGTAGTTCAGTTCATTTGATCAGAACTACTGCATATAAAGATGGCTCCACTTCCTCCCACTGCACAAAAATGAATGCTACGGTATCGAGGACCCGTCTGACTCAATCATAAACAAAGCGACGTTTTTCTAGCATCACATATCTAATACTAATAGAAACTTATCAGAAAAATGAATACTTGATCATACATCAGCTGAAGAAAAATGTCACAAACTATGTTTGGGGAAAAAGATTTTTCACATGTACTTTAATTTCTTTGCTGGGGTCAGATCCCATCTGCTAACATAGAGTGAATGGGGTTAATGATCACAGTGGATCAAGATGTTTTGGCTTCATTTTGAGGGACTTGTCATGTTTTGGAGTTTATCTTCATGCTCAGAATAAATGTTGCCTTTTTAATTCTGTGCACCGATTTCTCTTTATTCCTTAAATGAAGCATTTTATCAAGCGTATGTGTTATTAATTTAATTCTAAATTCCCAGTGGTCATTTGCTATTCCGGCTGTTACAGTGCGAGAAAAATATCCACAAATATCAGCAAGAAAAGGATTTTGCAGTCGCTGCATTATATTCTCAGATGTACAAGTGCCGAGGCACGAGTCATCATTCTGTCCGTCTGTGCTGGGAAAAAAATATTTCCCGAGTGGGGGCCTTTAGTCCAAAATCTTGTCAGGTGTGGTGATCCATCCGGAGGCCCCTGGCAAGAAGAAAAAAAGGAAAGTTGGAGAACCCCAGGTCTAATTGATCATCAGTCACTGCAGTGGGTCCATCCCCTGTAGTCGCTTTTCAGCACTTCACTTCAGTTCTCAGTATCTCTCTCTGCCAGCAGGCCCAGGATAGAGTCATTACAGCCAGACAGGGAGGCTCGGAAATGACTGGTCTAAATCACCAACTCACCTGGAGCACTTAGTGATAAGCTGTGAAAGGTGTGTGTGTGTGTGTGTGTGTGTGCGTGTGCGTGTGTGTGTGTGTGTGTGACACATTTCAACAAATGACTTCCGAATCACTTTTTCCTACTTTTCTCTGCGAAATCTTTCCTCTTCTGTTTCCTGCTTCCAGTTTACAGTCAGTGCTTCATCTCACGACGTCTCCTCAGACAAAACGCTTCACGAGAATGATACAAACACTCTGAATAATATGAACTGAGCTGTGCATTTAGCCATTGCACAGCTTGTTGTGCTTCTTTTATCTCCTGAACATTTTATTCATTGTTTAATGCTCCCCATATAGTTTCTGCTGTACAGCGGGTGCACATACATATTCAGTGATATGTGTGGATTTATTATGCGGAAAATACTGTATGCTAAGACTTTATGGCAGTAGTTTATCTTAAGAATACCAACATAAATACACTTTACACGTATTTAACGACGAGCTATCATCCTCTTGTTTTGTCTCAAGCAGGAGAGAGAGGTTAAAGGCTGCAGTGATGAAATATGTAAGAAACATCCTGACAAATCACTGTCCTGTGGAAGAATGTCAGCAATAAACATTAAATATTAATAACTGCAGTCAGTTTCTTGTAAGGAGTGTCGAATAGCCTGAACATACTACAAACATTTTGTCGTATCGATTGACAATTTGTCTATTTTGAAAAGTGACAAAGCAACAACAGGATGTAGCGATATTTCAAGCTGATTTTATTGTATGTTGAGTTATCGCACAACAACGTCTATGCTCATATCTGATTTGATCTGTCAATTAAAATATTAGAAATAAAAAACATGTAGCGTCAAGAAATGGAAAGACAGCATTAGTGTTTGCGTTAAGTGTAAAATATTACTCCAATATATAAAACTCCAACTTATAGAGGATCTTTTTACATCAGTCATGTGGGAAAATCTGCTCAGCCAACCAAATTTTTCTGACATGCCAGAAATCCATCTTACATTCCAACATCCAGATTGTTGATGGTAATTAATTAATTTCCTGTGACTGGCTTGAGGTTGCGTCACCCTCAAAGTGAAATCTGTCCAGACACCTAAAAGAAGCGAGTGGGGATGAGTTCAGGGTTAAATCAGGATTAATCTGCACGGTGTCTGTCCAGGTTTAGATAAATCTGTTTCTCCTGATAAACTCCTCAATTTTAAAATGAGGTTTATGTCCATAATTTCATGAACATTTTTTTTAATGTTTCTGATGCATGAAATAAAAACGATAGGGAATTAACTGCGTGAATATTTTAAGAACAAATTGTTTTCTCATAATAATCACATAATTTGTTGTCCTGTAATATGGCTTATTTCTGATTAAATTGAACAATTTAAATGAGTATTTCCCTGTCAGTTAGACATTTGTCCTTGTAAACAAACCTTCACCATTTGGCTGTTTCTCAAAACACACACACACACACACACACACACACACACACACACACACACACACACACACACACACACACACACACACACACACACACAAGAAAGGTTATCCTATAGGTCAATGAAAGAGGTCAGTCAAAGTTCTCTTTCTTTACCTTCTTAGTGCAGCACAACACCAGAATACTAATGTTTGTGTTTCCGTGTGCACTCAGTTACCTGCTGGATTTTCAGAAGAAAACACTTAAAGTGTGTGTGTGTGTGTGTGTGTGTGTGTGTGTGTGAGTGTGTTGCCATCTTGTCAGAAAATGCTTTTAATGGTGTGATTGTGTGTGTGTGTGTGTGTGTGTGTGTGTGTGTGTGTGTGTGTGTGTGTGTGTGTGTGTTTGTGTGTGTGTGTGTGCGTGTGTGTGCCGGCGCTTCCTTGTTCTGTCTAATCCGCCGCAGTTTCCTCTTGACAGGCTGTCAGCTTTGACACCAAACGAGAAGATGTGTGGACCTCCTTGTCAGCCTCTCCGCACACTTTCTGCCGGTGCATCTCTGAAGTAGTTTCAAGGTTTCAAGGCACAGAGATAGTTCTTTTTAAAAAGGTGATTTGTTGGTGGTGTGAAAAGTTGGAAGCGAAGGAGAGACCGAGATGGAGTTCATTGCCTCTGTCAGGGTAAGCTGAGATTTTGTCTGATTGGGCATGACGCATTGACAAGAGGGAAGCTTTAAGGTAGGAAGGCAGGCGTGCCGAACAGGAAGAGGAGTCCCTCAGGATCGCAGACTCCATCACACACAAACAAGAACAGCTGGATATGGCAGACGTTTTTTAGTATAGCTCTGACGGCCTCGGGGAAACAAATTCAGTTGTGTAACATGAAACCGATGGTGTGAAACGTCATGTAGAAGTAAAGGTCACTGTTACAAATCATCTCAGATGAATGTGTGCTGATTATTATTGAAACATTTCCCATCAGTCCTTTTCGTTTGGAAACTAGTCCAAAAAGCAAACAGTGTTTCACCAACAATGAAGCTACCAGAGCGACGTTTTAATAATTTTCGTTGACTTTTCGAGAGTTCAATCTGCAATTTTGTTGCGCTGGTTGATTTGGCAACGTCTGAGACAACAACAGAAAGTGCAGTTTAGAAAGCTTCCACTTTACGCCATCGTGACTAGACCAAACAGTTTATTATCTCCACAACAACAACAACAACAACAACAACATCTGAACATCCATTCTAGCTGTCGGCTTTTCAGTCTATTTTGTTGCTGGATAAAGTTTTTAGTTTCTTATAGGAAATAGGAATGAGGATGGTGATAATGAATTATTTGCTACCTTTGCATTTCTAGTATTGAAGAAATAGGGAAAAAGTGTCCAGAACACCAAACACCACATACTGTAAAGCATGTTTTTGGGCACTGCTTTTGCTCTGCTTTTTATTGTCCCTTTAAGGAATTGATGATGTGACCCTGACTTTCTTCCATCCAAAGCTCTGCAAACTTAAGACCAGTCGACTTCACTATACAGTGGTCCCTCGTTTATCACGGGGGATACGTTCTAAATATAACCCTCAATAAACGAAATCTGCAAAGTAAGTTTTACAATTATTCTACATGTTTCAAGGCCGTAAAACCCCTAACCACACACTTTTATACACCTTTTTACACACATTTTGTACAGTACTCCCTTAGTTATTTAAGACGCAGAACACAATGCACGTTCATACTGTACAGTACACACAAAGCAGCAAAATTACACAAAAAAATCTGCAAAACAGCGAGTCTGCGAAAAGTGAACCGCGATATAGCGAGGGACGACTGTACTGCAACTTTTGCTCGTAATGTTCTAAAACTCTTTCCTCTTTTTGCAAATCTCTGCACTGGCCTTAATACTACAGCAAACACACCTTGAGCAGCTGCTTTGTCAGACACAGAAGATCAACCGGTGTATTTGTTTACCCTGCAGCAAGAGTTCGGACTTTATGAGGACACGGTGATGTTGGTTTGCTTGCATGCCTGTCGCCTACAACTCTTTCTCTGGTTGCTTCGTTTTGTTCAATTGCTCATTTGCAAAAGTTAAAAAATGACAAAAATGACCATTGTCTTGTTTTGTAAGCCGATGTATCTTTCGGTATTTGAATGCTATTACTGTCAAGCAGCAGAAGTAGGATGTTTCAGTGCATTACATGAGAATCCAACCACGCCTAATTCCTGAATGTACATAGATTATACAGATACTGCAGAAATGGACCATGAATGGTACAAAAATTGGGTTTGATTCCATGAAGAACAGGTTAAATGGTTAAAATTTAATAGTTAATGAGGTGAACTGGGTAAAAATGATAGATGGTGGAACATGTGTGAAGGAAAATCTGGGGTATGTAGTGGGGCCTCGTGTTTGATATCAAAAACATGGATGAGTAATGATAACGGGGAGTGTGTTGAAGGCAGACCTGTGAATTAGAAAATAAAAGAATTTCACCCTGGAAGACATCGGCGGCTTCAGAAAAATGAGCATGAGAGACAAATCAAGTCAGCGTGACAAGGTTAAAAGAGGTAAAAATGAGGTTAACTAGATTGTAGAGGGAGCAGAAGGAATTCAGATCCGTCCAATATGAAAAGAAAGTGCTGGGGGCGAGGAAATTAATGATAGCGAGTTGTGAAACATTAATGAAGTCATCTACGGGGAGGACCTGAATGTTGAATGTTGCAGCTGGAAATGGACGGACCAGGGTGGGTTTCAAGGCTCACAATTTATAGAAGAAGAAATAGAAAAAGTGACTCAGACTCAATTAACCCGGGAAGCTGGCTGAGACTGTTCAGGAGAGAAAAAACAGGATTGCTGAGCAATTTTTCCAACCTTTTTATTAAGAATACTGACTTCTGCTAGTGTATTGATTTCTTTGATTGTCTTTGTACAAAATGCACCACATCGGATTTGTTGTTCTCCCGTCAGGACATGAACAAAGATTGGGTAAAGAGAGTCTAAAGAGCTGAATTGGAATTGTGAGAGCCATTCACCAGAGATTGTCTATTGAATTACCCGAGCATCGAAAAGAAAAGCATGTGTACAAAATTGGATTTCATCCAGATGGATTAAAAGATGATCTTGAAAGAATAAAAAAAAAGAGGTCTTCCGTTGAGGTAACCAACAAAATTGAGTCTTTGGTTGAGATTGTGTGGATACAACCATCAGGAGTGAGATGACTAAGTCTTAGGCCTCTTTCCAGCAAACTTTGAAAACAGCACAAGTAATCAGGAATGGATCGGAAGGACTTTAAAGACGCAGCAAATTTTCCTCTTCAAAGAGCTAAAGACCTTTATCGGTTAGATTGTGGGAAGTAGCCCGATTGAAAGGAAAACCTAATTAAGCTTTTTTACTGTGTGATTTTGCATATAAGTATGGGGAAGGATATTGAAAAAGGTTTGCTTGATTACTTCTTTGGTGTGGGGATCTGAATGTTGGGTGGAGTGGAGGGGTTTTGGCACAACTTCATCGAAAGTACTCGCAAAGGTGCAGTTGAAAGGGAAGTAGTCTTAAAGTATCAAAGCTCTAGCAAAACCCTATAGGGGTATCTATGAAAGCCGCAAGCTGCAAGAAGCCCTGGAGCTTTTAATACATTAAGGTTACAGAGACATGTTGGAGAAAGAAAGTTGTTGCCAATTATCGTGAAAGTATCCGACTTTCTTGTGTCTTGTTGGGGATGACTGGGAGGAAGAGCTCGCCTAATCTGAAGCCAGCTGGAGTTTTGTTGTTGGATTTTTTGGCGTCGGATCAGAAGACACTTCATACATGTACTTGGTATCAGCACAGTATCTAAGATGGTCTTTTTCTTGGCCACTGTGAGCCTGTGCTGCTAGATAAACCCTGAACGTGTCCCTGCGGAGATATTCTTGGCATGACTAAAGGTGAGGAGAGCCTGGCACAGACCCACAACACAGGATATCCTGTCTAGCCAGAGAACATCCAGGGGATTCCCCAGAATGAGCCATTGCCAGCCACCGGGGAGTTGGATGTCTGGGCTACCTTGTTTATCCTGCTGGCACCTGCTGTTAGAAACCAGACTGATGCTTGGTGTTAAAAAGAATGCCTTTGGGGTCTGGGTGAATCAGGTTAGGGTGGAAGATTCAGGCCGATGCGTCATCTCCAACATTTTTTTGCTTTCCAATCTGTATCTTTTTGTGTGTAGATACTTACTTTATGCATAAATATTCAATAAATAAGCCCCAAGGAGCAAATTATCCGCTAGGAGCTCTCCAGCCAAGGACTAAAACAATGGAAGTAAGAAGATGAAATAGAGGGCTCTAAGAGAAATAGACTGGAAATGAAACCAGGGAAAAGAATCGAGAGTAAAAGGACAAGAGCAATTTCTTCCGTCGCTGGTGTTTTGAGAGATGAACACAGCCTTGGGGCAAACCTTCGAGAATGTTGATTTTTCCGGTAACTCTCCATACAGCTAGTGCCACTTTGTGTTTCACTGCAAGCTAACAATCAAGGGTTTAACACACACACACACACACATTGCTCAGATGTTGCACACGTACTGTACACAGTAGATGCAAGACATCTTCAGAAAGGAGCCCAGGAGGGAAAAACATTATTAGTGTTATATAAGGTATTTTTGCAGAACAATGGGTGAGATGTCTGTTCATGTGCTTTTACTTCATTGTTTTAAAAATTCATAACTTTTTGTTTGCATATAAATCCGTTTATTTTTATATTATCAATTAATCAACTATCTAAAATTTGAGCTTAGTACTGATGTGGAACACCACAGCTGAGGGGCTGATGGATAACCAGGAACACTCATTCACAATAACTCTCCAAGGATTTGTTCTCTGTGCTGTTTACTCCCACCTGGCTTTTTGTTCTTAGGATTGTACATTCGGTTTTTATTCAATATAGAGTTAATAAACACATAAAAAGGGAAAAAGCTGTCCAACTTAGCTTACTTTCTAATTAGCTCATTAGTTAGCAAGCTTATTAGCTTGGACCCTTTGGCTTGGTAACCGAAAAAATAATTTCCTACAAAGAATGAACTGAACCATCTACTCATAATTGTCTTTTGTCTCATTACGACTATAAGCCGCTGATTTTTTCCCACACTTTGAACCATGTGGCTTTTCTATTGATTTTTCTTCAGCCACCAGGGGGCGCTCTAACGGAAAGTGCAAAAACGAGACAGACAGGGGAAGTCAGTGCAAAGAAGAACACACTAGTTGTTATATAGCACATGCAACAAATTATTAACAGCGAATTATTTTCACCCCCTCATCATGGAAAGCACACAAAGAAGTTCGTATGATGCAGCTTTTAAGTTAAAGGCCGTCGATCTGGCTATCCAGGAAGGAAATAAATCTATATTACATATAAATAAACATTTATGGTACAAAATCTTTCTGTGTATCCGGTAAATATCTAATTTTTCAACCTGGATATCGGCTTATAGTCCAGTGCGGCTTATATTCAGGTGCAGTATTTGTCCTTCGTTAAACAGCTTATACTCTATAGAAGTTAAATAACAACAATACAGCTAATAAATATAATAGCGACAACAGCGCTGTGTTAAAGCAAAGCTAGCCTCTGCGTTGCTTGGGGTGTATCGCTTCAGGGAACCTGAAGATCTGATTTTGAAGGACTATTTTTCAAATGCCAAAACACCGCACCACAGTTCAGTTACATCTTACTAACTCATCATCACCATACTCAGCGACACTGTGTCTGCTGTCGAAACATTCAGGTTTCTCGGATCCACGGTCTCCCAGGACTTAAAGAGTCCAAAACAGACAGACCATCATCCAGAAGGCCCCAGCAGAGGACATGCATGCTTCCTGTACCAGCTCAGGAAGTTCAACCTGCCACAAGGAGCTGCTGATCTAATTTTACACCAAACACAACAGAAACAGACACAAACGGACTGCAGAGAAAATCGCTGATGCAAACAGACCCTTCATTCAGGAATTATACATGTCGAGGGACAGGAAACTAACAGGAAACACTTCTGTTTCAACAAGTTTCAAGACATGTAACATGTAAATATCACAGTTATCCACAATCTACACATGCTGTACATATCTGTTGTCTTTGAAATACACCGCTTATCTTACATATATCTGTGCAAGATGATGTTTTGTACAACAAAAGTTGAGCCTGGTTAAACTTTTTTTTGCATCATTTAAAACTGTCAAATTGTGTCCAAACACAGCTGTTGTATAATCTCCTTGTTTGCTGAAATGTAATAGACAGAGGCATTTGGAAAAGAGTGGCTAATGTGTGCACATGTCTGACGTCAGTGGCATCAGAGAGATATACTTCACACTTGTCATCAAACTCAAAGTGACAGTTTTATTGCCCCTAAGCCCCGCCCCCTGACATCTGTCGCTGCACCGGAAGGAAGTCCCCCCTAGCCCCTCCCCTTCCGGAAGGAAGCTCCCCCTCTAAGTCCCCGCCCCCTAGCCCCTCCCCTTCCGGTAGGAAGCTCCCCCTCTAAGTCCCCGCCCCCTGACAGCTGACCTGTACCGGAAGGAAGTCCCCCCTAGCCCCTCCCCTTCCGGAAGGAAGCTCCCCCTCTAAGTCCCCGCCCCCTAGCCCCTCCCCTTCCGGAAGGAAGCTCCCCCTCTAAGTCCCCGCCCCCTGACAGCTGAGCTGTACCGGGAGGAAGCCGTAGGTGTGAATAACCCACCCCGCTGGGGGTCAATAACAAACACACACACACACACACACACACACACACACACACACACACACACACACACACACACACACACACACACACACACATACACACCGCTGACCCGTGGTGACCTTCCTGTGTCTTGTGGGAAAACAGAGGTGAGGCATGTTATGACATGTTTCACGCCTTTCTGCGACCTGCTGTTGTCTGCTGCGTCAGTTAGGATAACAAAGAGAAACAACCAAAGGGAGAAAGGAGGTGTGGAAATCACTGTACGATTCCTATAAAGCGACTGCGTGCAGCTCAAAAACCATCTTGCTGTCCTGTGGGTAAACAGAGGTGATGTCTGGTACGACAACTTTCTCACCTTTCTGCAACCCCCTGCTGGCTTTGTGTCCCTTCCTATGGCTTGTGTCTGCTGGGTTATAGGAGAACAAAGCATATTAAAATCTGGTTTCACACCTTTTTGTTACCGTCTGATGTCTTCGTGTCCCACAGCAACTCCCCCCTGTGTCTTGAGGGGAAACAGACATGAGGTCTGGTATGCCGAGTTTCACATGTTTTTGCTACCTCCTGTTCCCCCACGATAGAGAGATTGAACATTGAATCAAATGTTTTTTCTGTTGTTCTGTTAAATAAAAAAAAAGAATAAGTAACTCTGCTCAGCTAGTTTTTTTCTACGGGTACAACATCAGTGGCTAAAAAAAAGTAAATCAAGCAGCAAACAAAGACTCAAACAGACTCAAACTCCTCAGATGTGATGTCTTTTTCCCCCCTCCTTTTCTCACAGGCTCCTGTGCTGCATTTCTTATCATTCGCTCTGTGTTAGTATATGTAATTACTGTGTTTCCTCTCTGTTTTATTTCAGTATACTCATCTCCTAAATTACAACAGCAGAAGGCACATTATCGCTCTCTACAGTCTTAAAAATGTCCTTCTGCATCCTTAGTCTATGTTTCAGGTCCCAGATCTTAACTTTCAAAACCATTGACGGCTGGTGGCTTAAAAATGTCCTTTTGCATCCCTAGTCTATGTTTCAGGTTCCTAAAACTTAACTTTCTAAACCATTGACGGTTGATGGCTTTAAAATGTCCTTCTGCATCCTTAGTCTATGTTTCAGATCCCAAAACTTAACTTTCTAAACCATCGGCTGTTGCTGTAATCAAAGAGTTGATGCAGACATTGAGGTGTGAGGCTAACCCCCCAAATGGTTGATCTGAAAAGGCGGGGGCTAACCCTCCAATTGGTTGATCTGAAAAGACAGCAAAAGCGTGGCTCAGAGCCCTCAGAGAGTCAGACGGCAGAGTCAGTTGAAACACGAGGACATGATGGAGCGCGGTATGGGAAAACTTTAACTACTTCTTCAAATTTCGCATTCTACGAAAACAGACAAAACAGAAGAAGTAAACTAAAGTACTAAATGTATTTTTAGAAAATAACATTTCATCGGTGGTTCAGCCTACTTCTATTCCTTCTGACGAGGAATTTACCAATTATCCCGGTAAGTTTTTTAACATCTTTTAATTTATTTTACTACTATTTTTTGTTGTTGTTTGTTTTCAACAATGAATATCCTTTTTCATTCTTCAAGTGATTCCTCTTGAATTTGAGGACATCAGGCTCACGCAGACGGATTTTGGTGGGTTTAACATTTGCTCTTTACTTTCTTTACCTTTTTCAGTAAATTGATAAGATTTAACATTCTTATTTTCTCCCGAACTTTCATCTATAGATCTTATAGATGGAGCGTCGCTGCTAGACAGTGCTAGATCGCCTGTACAACGTCGCACATATCGTCTAGGATCAGGACGAGCCAGACCTCAAAGTCGTAGGGAAAACCCTACAGTTGAGCCCCTAACCAGAGAATCTGACGGAAGCACGAGTGGAGCATCGGGTGAGTCACAAAACTTTCTGGAAAAAAGTACTTTCTAAGAAAAAAAAGAGAGAAAGAAATTGAATTTCTATGATATTTTAAACAGAATCCGGGCCTTCAGTTTCTCCTCTCGGGAGGTCTGTGACGGAGCCGCCTAGGCCTAAAAAACGCCGCGTCAGTCAGCAAGGTAGGCAAATGTTTTCAAAATATAAACTGAGCTTTGAAAGAATTGTTGTGTGAAATGTAAATATAACATTCTTTTATTTTTTTGTCGCAGTTGTAGAACAAAGGAGCATCGGCACGCAGACCGAAGCGCAACCGAGGCGAGAGGAACCCGCAGCCAGAGAGGCAGAGGATAGCGCAGCGGCGGCGGAGTGCGGACAAAGGAGCGTCGGCACGCAGACCGAAGCGCAACCGAGGCGAGAGGAACCCGCAGCCAGAGAGGCAGAGGATACCCAAACAGGAATACAGACTAATCAAAATCAACCCGGTGCCGAAGCAGAGTTTAATCAAAATCAACCCGGTGCCGAAGACGGAGCCACAAACATAACGGATCTCCCAACGCCTCCTACGGGCTTTGGCGTCCTCGACGAGCTGGACAGGTTGGCGCATTTACAGCTACTTTTAAACTGTTTGGTGTCTTTCTGTAGAAGGCTGTGATATTAAGCTGTGTGACGGTTAACTGAAATTAAGTAAAAAAATGGATGAACGAATGTTTTTAGAGTCTGTGGATCTGTCTGATTTAATGCAAGCGGTTGAGCAACTGAACCAACTCACCCCACCTCCTCCGGTAGATGTAGCCGTTGCTAACGTAGATGATCCGACAGCATCGGTGGTCGATAACTTTTTTCAATCCTTAGAAGATGCTCTTTTGCATCTAAATCAAAACCCGTCTTCAACCGATTCTGAGAATTATTTCCAGCCTTTAGAACTGGCTCTCCTGCAGGTTAACAAGACTCCTCCCTCCACCCCATCCACCTCCACCAACTCTTCCTCACTGTCAGATGAAAACCAATTGCCAAACACCTCAAATTATTCGGGTTCAACACCAAATTTAGCTGAAGTCGCTAGAAATGTCCAGCATGGTGGCGGGATTGTGAGCGGTCAGCCTGATTCACCCCCCAGACCATCCACCTCCTCCAACTCGTCCAACACGACGACCGTGTCCCGCGAGCGGTTCAACAATGTGGAGTTGAGACGCGTGTTTGCCGTTCCCCCTGCCAGAAACATACCAGATCTTGCACAGTTTTATGATGATGTGATGTTGATCCTCAGAGAAATGGCTGATGAGGTCAGAGGTCGGGTTAGGCGTAATGATGTGATACAGCTCGAATTGATTGGCGAGAATGTTCAAAATCATGTCTCTGTGGCTGTTGAGGATGAGGATGGCGATGCTATCCTGCCTGCTTTTGAGGGTTTGCTGGAACGGCTGGTGCAATCTAACGCTGAGATAGCGTCAGATGCAAGGTTGGAATTAGTGGTTCAGGTTGTGCATGATCCTAGAGGTGGTGTGAAGCGTAAGATGGAAAAAACGCTGGACTGTGAGATATTACGCATCAAAAAGCGTCATCTGTACGTAGTAAACAACGTGGATGATCAGCTCTGCTTTGCTGTCAACTTGGCCCATGTGATCGATCCTCTTGCCGCGGATAATCAGGCTTTGGAGCGAGGGAGAAGGCTGCAGAGCCTTGCCGGTCTGAGCGATCAAACCCCAGTCACCTTTACCGACGTGTGCAAATTTGAGCAAATTATAAAACGCAAAATTGTAATTTTTTACAGAAACCCTGATCGGCAGCCGCTCTCTCATTTTGAGACGGCTTTCACCGATAGATCTAATCCTCTGTTTCTATTTTTATTCCAAAACCATTATTACGGCATAAAAAATCTGAAAGCCTTTCTCGGTGCTCCATACGTCTGTCAATACTGTTACAAAACCTACACGAAGCCCTACGCACATCAATGCAAAGGTCACTGCTCTGTTTGCAACGACCCCGAATGCACTAAGCAGGCGCTCAAACCTGTTGTGTGCAACGATTGCAACAGGACGTGTCGTACGGCTCAGTGTCTTGTTAGGCATAAGGAGCCTCGAGAAAGACTACCGCGTAAAACAAATAGCGGTACTACCACTAGCAGTAGTATATGCGAAACCATCAAGAAATGTAATAAATGTAAAAATAATTATTACGCGTCTCAAAGTAAAGATCACAAATGCATGCGGCCTAAATGCACCATCTGCGGAGAGAAATTAGTCTCAGACGCCACTGATCACCACCACTGTTTCATGCAACCTTTGCCTGCTACTGCGACTCATGCGCAGAAACTGATTTTCTATGACTTTGAAACATTTGTTGTTCAGCAAGATGTGCACAAGCCTTTTCTTGTCTGCACCAAAACGTTGAAGGGTGTGCGCTGGTCGTCTTACGGTCTGAATTGTGTCAGGGACTTTCTCCTGCATTTCAGGAGGCCCATGTACCGAGACAGCGTGTTTGTGGCTCACAACGCTAAAGGCTTTGACAGCTATTTGGTCATAAACACCATGATAGAGATGGGGCTACAGCCTTCTCTCATCATGCAGGGCAGTAAAATTCTCTGTTTCCAGGACCCTGATTACAATCTAAAATTCATCGACTCGCTGTCTTTCCTCACCATGCGTCTCAGTGCTATGCCTAAAGCGTTAGGTTTCTCTGACCAGACCAAAGGGCATTTCCCTCACATTTTCAGTTCAGAGAGGCATTTGCAATACATCGGAGCTTACCCTCCGCCGTCTGATTACGGTGTGGAGCGCATGGCTCCTGCTCAGCAGCGTGAGTTTTACGACTGGTACAGAGAGGCGAGTCAGGATGTGTTTGACTTCAAGAAGGAAGCTCTGCGGTACTGCGAAAATGATGTTGACATTCTTGCCAAGGGTTGTATCATGTTCAGAAACCAGTTCCTCGCTGACACGGGTGTAGACCCTTTCGGATGCATCACCATTGCCTCAGCATGCATGAAGGTCTTTCTCACAAATTTCCTTCCTCCTAAAACCCTGGCCATACCTTCACCAGACAACTACAGGCGCCAGACCAAGAGCTACTCTCACGCCTCCATCCAGTGGTTGGAGTGGGTAGCGCGCAGCAACAATGTGTTCATTCAGCACGCGTTAAACATGGGGGAGAAGCAGGTGGGGCCGTACTTTGTCGACGGTTATGCCGAGATAGACGGTGTTGCGCATGCCTGGGAGTTTCTGGGGTGCTTTTATCACGGTTGCCCATCTTGTTTTAACCCGCTTGACACTTGCCCTCTGAGGCGCATCCCCTTTGAGGAGGTTTTCGCGGCGAATGAGAAAAAAATTGATGCTTTGAAATCTGTTCATGGTGTTCGTACGGTTGTGATGTGGGAGCATGAATGGCTGTCTATGAAAAATGTGCACGTGGGTGTGAAAGCTTTTCTCAGAAGCTTCCTCCCTCCCGAACCCCTGTGCCCCCGCGACGCTCTCTTTGGCGGCAGAACAAGCGCTGTGAGGCTGAGGTACACAGCAGGGCCTAACGAGACTGTGCACTACGTAGACGTCACTTCTTTGTATCCGTATGTGAACTGTAGCTTCTCCTACCCTCTAGGTCACCCCACCATCATCCACAAAGACTTTGATGCCCCACAAAACTACTTTGGGTTTATCAAAGCCACCATTCACCCTCCTAGAGGTCTGCGGTTCCCTGTGTTACCTTACAAAACATCTAACGGGAAATTGGTGTTCACCCTCTGTCGTACCTGCGCTGAAATCAACAATCAGACGGGTCCGTGTAGTCATGACGAGCGGGGTAGAGCATTGACGGGGGTGTGGGTCAGCGTTGAAGTGACTAAAGCTCTCGAACTCGGTTACAGAGTAGGCGAGATCATTGAAGTGTGGCACTTTGACCAACGTAGCGACTCCATTTTTGTCGGCTACATGCATACCTTCCTAAAAGGTAAGCAGGAGGCTTCAGGCTACCCGCCAGAGGCCACTGATCAAGAAAGCCGGGAAAAGTACATCAGAGACTATAAGCTGCATCAGGGTGTGCAGCTGGAGGCTGACAAGATTGAGGTGAACCCCGCAAAGAGACAGGTGGCCAAATTATGCCTCAACAGCTTCTGGGGAAAGTTTGCGCAGAGAAGCAATCTGCCCCAGACCACCCTGGTCAGTGATCCTGATGAATTTCTCAAATTCATGTTTTCTGGTCAGTACAAAGTGAAGTACTTTAATTTTCTGAACGACAAGACCGCTATGATTCAGTGGAATTATCAGAAGCAGTGCGTCGTGCCTCCAGGTAGAGCCAATAATGTGTTTATCGCTGCATTCACTACCGCTTATGCCCGTCTTAAACTCTACGGCTATCTAGAGCAGGTGGAGGAAAATGTTCTGTACATGGATACCGACAGTCTGATATATGTGGTGAAAGAAGGGCAAACTCCTCTAAAACTGGGTAACTATCTGGGGGATTTGACCGACGAGCTGGACGGTGACACCATTCAGGAATTTGCAGCCGCTGGTCCCAAAAGCTATGCCTACCAGACTAAACACAGGAAAAAAGTAGTACTGCGCGTCAAAGGCATCACTCAGACGAGAGAGTGCGCTGACAAGGTCAACTTTGACAGTGTCAGGGAGTTGGTGGAAGGTTACCTTGAGGGCTCTCGCGGGGGCGTTATTGAGACACCGCAGCACACCATCAGACGTGATAAAAAGAACTTCGTCTTGAAAAACTCCACATTTCAGAAAAAGTTTCGAGTGGTGTATGACAAGAGACGTCTCTTTAGCGACGGCACAACTCTACCTTTTGGCTATTGAAACAGGAGGAGAGCAATAAATCAGACAGACCCGAAAAAAAATGTCACACCTTCCTAGCATGGAGGAAGTTGAGTTTGATCCCAGACTTGTAGCACCATTTTCATGCATGATTGTGGGACCGAGTGGGTGTGGGAAAACTTATTTTGTAAAAAGTGTTATTGAAAAGTGTGAAAATGTAATAAATGTTGTACCTGAAAATATTGTTTGGATTTATACTTCTTTTCAACCAATGTATGCCGAGTTACAGAAATCGAATAAAAAGATTAAGTTTGTTGAAGGACTTCCTGATTCTTTTGATGACCCAGAGCTGTTTCCTCCTGATCAGAACCATTTGATCATTTTGGACGATGTTATTTTTCAAGCCTCCGACCATCCTGAAGTGGTCAAAATTTTTACTCAGTACAGACATCATAGAAATATGAGTGTGTTTATGTTGACGCAGAATGTATTTCATCGGGGTAAACACAGTCGTACCATGAGTTTGAACAGTAATTATCTTGTATTGTTTAAAAACCCCAGGGACAAATTACAGATGAATATATTGGCACATCAGATCTTCCCATCTCAAAAAGCTTTCTTTTTAGAGAGTTTCGAAGACGCCACCAAAGACCCCCGCGGGTATTTATTAGTCGATCTCACACCTTCCTGTCCAGAACCGTACAGGCTGAGGACGGGTGTAGTGCCTCCACAGTGGCCGACCGTATATGTTCCTAGAACAAAGTAAGTCTCTGTCATCGTCATCAGCAGCAGGAGCAGCATGTCGGCGCGTATAAGAAGAAATGCACCCTTACTTAAAGCTCTGTACCACGCCACGCCTCGTAAACGTAAAGACATTCTTGCCCACTCTTCCCCGGACTTTCTGCAAGCTCTGTGTGAGATTGCTTTGAATCTTTTAAAAGGGAACATTCCTCTGTCTTCTCCTCAATACAAAAAACTGAAAAGCCGACGAAAAGTTATCAGACTGCTTGCTGATAAAAAGACGGGTTTAAATCAGAAACGTCGAACCTTGATGAAACAGTCGGGGGGCTTTATTTTGCCTCTGCTTTCAGCTGCGGTACCCATCCTCGGTAATCTTATAGGAGGACTTGTTAATAGAAGATAAAAAGACATGGCCCTGAAAACGTCGCAGAAAATGTTTCTCGTCGCACCTCATCAGTTAAACCGCCTGAATCAGCCTGAATCCTCCATCAGACAAACGGCCGAAAATGATTTAGACGCAAAAATGAAAGAGGTATTAAATGAGCCGGGGCTGAGTTCTTATGAAAAAATTAAAAAATACGACGCCTTGCTGCAGAAATATCTCAAGCTGATGAAACAAGGTCAAAAAGAGGAGCGTAGGGTAACTTTGACTTTACAACACGACCCGAGAGAAGAGCCGCCGGATTTTACACCTAGCCATCTTGCTGACACAGAGAGGTTTGATTCGGATGACACACTGAACGAGGTCATAAAAAGCCTTCCCCCGCGCGACCGCAAGAATGCCGAGTACATTATGAAGAAATTATCCAGAAGCGACGCTGGATGGAATTCAAAGGGTGAATTTATTTATAAAGGACAAACCGTGAAAGGGTCTCATATGATTGATTTATTTAAAAACATCTCCCTCCCTTATAAAAAAACCCAGACCACGCCGCCTAGAGGCTGGATGAGTTTCTTAAATACTCTGTCAGACCTCAACATTCCCTTATCCTCTGTGAATAACCCTCGAGCTCGCGAGCAATATCGTCGCCTCAAAATGGATGAAACCCGGGGCGGTCTTGAAAAGCGGAAAATAATACTGTCCCCACGCTGGAGCAGACCAGAGGGTCAAGATAACGAAGAAGAAGAAAACACATTAGCTCCTCCAGCGATCAAACGAGTGTCCAGAAGGAAGGTAACCCTCTCCCCACAGTGGAATACTCCGGAAGAAGAAGAAGAAGAAGAAGAAGAAGAAAACACATTAGCTCCTCCAGAAATCCCAAAAAGAGCGACCAGAAGGAAGGTAACCCCCTCCCCGCAGTGGATTACTCCAATAGAAACCCCAAAAGGACGTGGTCGTAGACGGGGTAAAAAGAATAAATCTCCCTGGATCCCCTTTTCTCTTTAAATGAATGTAAACGTACAAAAATTGTTTTTCTCAATAAAGACTTTATTGATCACATTCTGTCTACAGAGAGTTATTTTTCATAATAATAGGTCATTCATAGGTTGTAACACTGATTAAACATTTGCAAAGAACAAGATCCGTGGTTAAAACATCTGGAGCTTCGATTTCTAATACAGCGTTGATATTTCTCCACAAAATGTGATACAGTATGATCATTTTTTATCACATCGTCGTCATACAGAGACAACAGTCGATCAAAGGACACTCCGCATGCCCTATGGCAGAGATAATAAACGCAATGTTGACCGCATACGGTGGACAGGGTGTGTTGAAGCTGACGATCGTGGTACAATATCCGATCAGAACGCTGCTCCAAAAACTGTAAGATGGTTGAGGGGTAATGAGTAAAGTCCGGAGGAAAACCAAAAGAGTCAAAAAAGGTGGCTACGCCGTCCTCTTCCAGAGTCAGAGAGAGCCAGTGCTCACCGGGCTGGTCTGCAGGGTGTGTGTTGACTATAAAGTAGACTGGGGTGTCAAAGGAACGTGTCAGTAACGGCAACTGATCAGAAGCCCACACACCGCAGAATTCATCTCCTAGGAGACGATGCAAAAGGTTTTCCAGTTCATGATTATTCATGTTTTGTTTTTTTTAATAATAATCCACCAGCACCTGTCTTTTAGAGTTAATTTCCAGAATGGAATCGTAACAGGCGTAGACGATCAGGGTGGTGGTGTGTGGTAAGGCTACTCTGAATCTCATCTCCAATCTTAAATTCCCATTGGAAACAGGGGACAGAGCATCGCTGTCATCAGTCGGGTTGAGATTAAACACAAACAGAGAGTATCCGTGGTTAAATTCGTCACGGCTGATGCTCAGAGGTAGATCTTTCAGGTGTCTTCCTGTGGCGATAAACATGTTGTAAAACTCTCTGACCGAGCTGCCTTGATTAAACTGGGGCTGGAAAGCCTTAGCCGGAACCTGTCTGCCGTCCTTACAGAGGGCCATATATTCTACGCTGTTGTGGATAAAATTGAAAGGCGACAGGTCTCTTTGTCCTGTGAAAGCTTCATGGTGTACCATACCCAGCACCACGTATTTGGGCATAGCACCCAGAAAGAGGTTCTCCTGGTTACAAATCCTGGAATTCGCGGGTATGGAGTAGGTTTTTACATTGACGCGTGACAGGGGGTACAGCGCGTTACCCCTCTGCAGAGCGGCTGCGTGACCCAGACGTATAGCGGGGGAGACTGTCACTTTTTTAACAAACAGCGAGGCGCCTAGTATTCTCAGACGGAAAGCAGAATCGCGAGCTCCCATCAGGCAGAAAGCGTCACTGGCTCTGGTCAACTTGATTCTCATATCCACCGAATTCAGAAGGAGTCTCTCACAGAAAAATACATCCCCATGGAGGGGACCAAACAGGTGTACTTCCCGGGAATTGGCTGAGAAGGCTGCTCGTGAGTTAAGCCCGCGATTAGGACCGTTGTTGGTCACAATAGAGTTCACTGCTCCGGCCGTGTCTTTGTAAAAAAGACCCGCGCTGAATTGACTCTTGAGCGTATCTTCAGAGTAATTGAGTAGGGTTTCAATCATGGCTCTGTACGGATGCGTAGCACTAGATTGTGAAATTAATCTATCCCCCAGAATAACGTCGCACTGACTGAAAATTGTATTCAGAGGGTAGTTGATCAGGCCCACAGCGGCGTCATTCGCCAGGTCTGTACCGTCTGCGTTGGTGATTTTCACGCGGAGATGCAGCAAGGTGTCGTTCAAATCCAAATACTTTTCACCATCTCCGGGAATAAAGAACTCAATGTGGCCCCCGTCGGTGATGGCCGATAGAGGAAGAATTTCAGTGTAGACCTTATCTTCGATAGACAGCTGCGTCATGGGGGCTGAAAATAAATCCAGCTCCGCCAGTGTGCACTCGGGTGATTTTTGGTGTAAAAGAGCCATATTGCTTTTTTTAAATTTCCGTCTTCTTGTTGTATTAATTAGGTCTAAAAGATGTCGCTGCTTCTGGCAGACTTCCTCCCCTTCGGCTTGCTTCTCCCTACTGATTTTTTCCTTTTGTGACTCGCGCGTTTATTAGGGGGCGAAAAAACACGATCCCCCGGCGGCCTCCTCCTTTGTCTACGCGATAAAACCATAATCCCTCCAGACCCCTCCTGATTCTGTAGGTTGGTCATACTCCCCACCGCAGTTTTTATCACATCAGAGGCGATGTTGCTAGCGGCCGATTTAAGGTGTGGCTTGGCGAGGGCAAAGCCTCTTTTCACTAGAGGAGAGACAAAACGAAACAATCTCGAGAAGATGGAGCCTATACCACGACCGTACATGACCGGTGCTCCGTAAAAACCGGGTAAAGCACCTCCCACTTGACTTTCATAATAGTTTATGAAGCGATGAGGATCTTCTCTCAGACGCACATGGGCCATGTTTTTTATTTATTTTAATACAGGATGCTGAGTCGCGGCTGGTTTAAAGTGAAGTTTCAAAATAACCTTCCCGTAGACAAAGTCCACACAACGGTTGCGATCCGTTTTAACCTCGATATGAATAGTTTTAATGTAACTTTTAGACACGCGCACGTAATGCACCGTATTGTACCTGAGACTCACCACGTCTCCGAAACCACCTTTAACATTCACCACGCTCAGCAGCGGTGAATAGCTGTCACCGATCGGTTGATACTGAATGATGTCTGTGTAAATAAAGAGGTTATAAATACCTCTTTTGAGATCGCACGGATAGGTAGCCGGACGGGGAGAGAGGTTCCACCACTCACCCGGTTTAAGACCCAACATGTAGGCCAAGGGGGCTTGCGCTCGGATTTTATACTGATCGGTGCCTCTGAAATCAATGCACTTGGTCACGTCGTTGTAAACAGCATCGGCTGCGGGGTCATATTTTTTGAGTTTCGGTACAATTTGTTCCAGGAGGTCTCTCGGTTTCTCATAATATCCTCCCCGACCGAACGTTTGAATGATGAGCGTTCCAGGCTGTGTACCATCATATTTTTCTTCTTTCCCCGCTGGAATTACAGATTCATCCGGGTTTTTCATAAGCTCGATATAAGCGTTCTCCCGAGGTAAAGTATACCACGTGTGAGGATAAATGATTTCGCACAGACCCACCTCCCATTCTCCGTTCAGCTCGATAGCCTTGGCTAAGTCTACCGTGTAATTTGAGCTGGTGTTATTTTTAAACACGTCTTTACTAGCGTTGGAAGGTAAGGTGACGTAAAATCCTACGTCTGTCGCCATATCCGACGGTATGATCGGTCCGCGTCGTTGAGCGCGGCTTTTATATATTTTTCAGATCCGAGGCCTTGACCCAGCTATTGAATTTATCAGGCCAGTTTTTCCAGCGCACAAAAACCTGTTTTTCACCCTTGACGGTACGTCGTTTCAATATTTCTTCAACGTGATACGTCCTGTCTTTAGGCATTTTTACTTTTTGCAACTCTGCCTCGTAAAAGGAGCCCTCGATAGGCTCGCCGTCATAATCTCGGAGTTTGTACACAGGGGGTGTACGAGGAATGCAGCCCTCCACCGTAAACACTTCGTCCGTAAAACTCTGTTCATATTTTTTATCAAACGCACCTCTGACCTTGGATAATCTGACAAGATCACCCTTTTTAAATTTCATCTGCACCGCCTGACGGTGTCGCGTAGGAAACGTACCGTACAGATTTTGAAACACTTGAGAGGCATTCTCGGAGGTCACCTGCATAGGCGCCATTTTTATACTTTTATGAAAGCTGTGATTGTAGCTTTTCACCAAATCCTGTAAAACGTCGAGGTATCGCCTTGTGTTGTTAGCCGTAAAATATCTCCACATTCTAGTTTTTAACGTACGGTTAAACCTCTCAATAACAGAGGCCTTCAGATCACTCGCTGTAGCAAAGTGTACAATGTCATGCTTCTTCATCAGAGCGTCAAAACTCTTGTTGAAAAACTCCTTACCGGCATCCGTTTGTAACTTTTCAGGGATCTGACTGTCTTTGAAGATTGAAACAAAGGCCTTCACCACCTCGTCTGCGTTTTTTCTCTTTAAAACACGCACGTATGCTTTTTTTGAAAATACATCTATGACCGTTAGTAAATATTTAAACCCGTCGTTGTGTTCCACCAAGGCCTGCATGTCACAGAGATCTGCTTGAAATTGATTTAAAGGCCTAGGGACAAAAACTCTGTTTCTGGTGAAATGTATTCTGGCTGGTTTATGCAGAGTGTAGGTATCTTGCTCTTGTAAAAAATCTTTAACATTTTCCACACTGACTCTCTTCCCCATTTCATCCTGCACACCCCTATGCAGTCTGTCTACACCTCCAAAACTAGCCGGGTGCGCCGGGTTGTAATACACTCTTTTCATGATCCGTCTCACCGCCATTCTGCCTGCACCAAACTCTCAGGGTTTAATGAAAAACACACCACTTCGGATCGCTTCTTTATCTCTTTTAATGATTGTATTGTAATAGGATACAACAACTGGTTAAGATACATAAAGGATAAAACACACGCACACACACACACAAAGCGTAATACTGTTACATATTATTATTTACATAAAAGGAGACAGCCCCGATGGTCATCCTCCCTTCTACATAGGTTACAAGTTTTCTACAATAATTACCCATTTAAAAAAAAAAATACTCAAAATAACTCTTCTTTCAACAGTGTCAGTTCTCTTATTCCGACTATGTTCCGGTCAATCAGCTCGTCGTACACGCTGTTGATGTAATCCAGCATGTTTCTCGCGGATCTGAGCTCATGTAATATGGTCAGCGCCACGGTTCTGACTCTCCCGTCGTCCTCTTGGATGTTGCGTGCGGTCAGGAGGCGCTGGACGGAGGGAATGAAGTGAGGGTGAGTGAAAAGCATCTTCGTTATCCCCTGAAAGTTGATCCGGTAGTACTCATCATCCACAGGGTCCAGACACGGATGATGTCTCTGGCTAGGGTGGTTGGTCTGACAACCATAGCACTGCTTGGTTCGATACTTTTGAACAGTGATGTTGAGCAGATGCATGACGGCTGCCTTTACACCGGTGAAGAAGGATGATGACAGCACCCCGTCGATCTCGTCTACAGGAGACGGTGTAGCGGGTGAAGAGGGTGGCGTAGGGGGACACGGAGACTCCGTGTCAACCTCCATGTCTGCGGCAGTGTGGTCGTCGAGGATCGGAGGTGCAGAGGCCAAGCTCTGCACATGGTCCGGAGAAGGGGATGGGAGGGTCGCGGAGGCCTGAGCAGAAACTTCACACCAGGGTGCAGGCTCCTGAGGCAGGGGGGGTCCATGCGGTGGTGACCCGTCTCTGGTTGTAGCGTCGGTTGAAATTTTCCATGTCTTTCAGTCAGGAATGAACCAGTCCGTGAGATGTGTCTCCTTTTTATGCATCGCACGGATGAGGGAAGGCGTGGTTTCAGAAGGACAGATTTTTTTTTACCGCCAGAATGTCATTCCATTTCCGGCAGCAGGCAAACAGAGATGTAATTTTTTCTCCAATTTCAGCCATCTTGTCCCTCCACGCAGCTCCCGGCAGATCTATCAGGGTCTGGAATACACCACACTCTGAATTAAAACACTCCAAGAGGAAGCGCTCCGCAGATCCTGTCTCTCCAGAAGGCCTGAGAGTGCCACGTAAGAACCAGCGACCGGAGGGGCAGGATCTTGATTGCCAGACCGCGTTAAAAGTAGTCTCAGTCTCGGCCTCCAATCTGGGCTGTTTAGCGGTTACAGCGCCTTCCTGATCCTCGGGGTCCTCGGACTGGGTGAGTAGGGCAGAGCGATTTGACATCACCAGTCTCAGCACTGCCCAGTCGTTGGAACTCAGCATTCCCACAGCAGACAGAGGCCCCGCTGTCTCACCCTCACTCCTCTGATACAGCCAGAGTTCACCCGTCGAGTACTTGAACACATACCCCCAATAACCTTGCACTCCGTACGGCTCCAGAGACCACTCCTCACGCAGAGATTCGCACGCGGGTGCTTGCAGTCTGCGTAGATAGACTACGCTCTTCTCCGGAGCATCAACAGTCGAATTTGATGCCTGAAAAATTGTAACCGGGGTCTCGCATATCATGGATGCGACGACGCCATTCCGCTGTGCATTCTGCCCTGCATTCTGCATGTCTTCGTTGCTGTCTCTGACGGGACTAGATCTTTTCAGCGGCATGATGATGATGAGTGTCTTCGTTTTTCAGCAAGATGGTTTTTGAGCTGCACGCAGTCGCTTTATAGGAATCGTACAGTGATTTCCACACCTCCTTTCTCCCTTTGGTTGTTTCTCTTTGTTATCCTAACTGACGCAGCAGACAACAGCAGGTCGCAGAAAGGCGTGAAACATGTCATAACATGCCTCACCTCTGTTTTCCCACAAGACACAGGAAGGTCACCACGGGTCAGCGGTGTGTGTGTGTGTGTGTGTGTGTGTGTGTGTGTGTGTGTGTGTGTGTGTGTGTGTGTGTGTGTGTGTGTGTGTGTGTGTTTGTTATTGACCCCCAGCGGGGTGGGTTATTCACACCTACGGCTTCCTCCCGGTACAGCTCAGCTGTCAGGGGGCGGGGACTTAGAGGGGGAGCTTCCTTCCGGAAGGGGAGGGGCTAGGGGGCGGGGACTTAGAGGGGGAGCTTCCTTCCGGAAGGGGAGGGGCTAGGGGGGACTTCCTTCCGGTACAGGTCAGCTGTCAGGGGGCGGGGACTTAGAGGGGGAGCTTCCTACCGGAAGGGGAGGGGCTAGGGGGCGGGGACTTAGAGGGGGAGCTTCCTTCCGGAAGGGGAGGGGCTAGGGGGGACTTCCTTCCGGTGCAGCGACAGATGTCAGGGGGCGGGGCTTAGGGGCAATAAAACTGTCACTTTGAGTTTGATGACAAGTGTGAAGTATATCTCTCTGGCATCAGATTTGAACCCAAAGAGTCTTTTTGATCGTGTCAGGTTGAAACTTTTAGACCCGATTTAAAAACCCGCTCCGTATCAGTTCTTCACCATTCACAGAGCTTAGAGGCGGAAACTCTGACAGGGTATGTATTTAAAAAAAAAATCTCTAATGTCAGTTTCTAAGATTATCTCCATTTGACACAGTTACCACAGTTTCCAATTTGAAAAACATTCTGAACTATTACGGCCAGAACTTTAAATTTAGTTTGACAGTAATGTGAATGTTACAAACTGTGTGTTGCTATATGCGCTACGTTGTTTGATCAGAAGTCTCGACAGTATCTCTGTAGCTATAAATTCACCGTTAGTCAGGAGCTGCAGGAAGCTGGTTTTATTTTGATTAGCGCAACTTATTTTGTCAGGAGAAACTCTGGTCCCATTTGTAGATGCTGCATGAGTGTCACTGACTTTAATACGACGAGATAACACTCTACAGGATGTGCCATGGCTTTATTATCACTGCTATTTGTGCAGATTGTGATTTTGCCATAACTAGAGAAAGCCGGATTCTGCTCTCACCGACGCTAATGAGCTCTGCTGTTCTGTTCACATCAAGGACGAAGTGAAGTTCGAGGTAAGCCTATTACATCCTCTACTGCATCCTCTTATTATCTCTAAATAGAGTTTGGACGGCTGATTATTACAACAATTTATATTCCATCCTTCAGTGATGGTGATAATCCTTTCCAAGATAACTCAAGTCAACATGTGTACGAATGCAGCAAAGACACAGGAGTGTGCAGCTCTTCAGTTTAAGTGTTTTGTGTAGCCTGCAGATATTCTAACATGCTGTGTTTATGTGATTAAAATAGGATCACATGGGAAAAACATGACACTTATTATAATTCATCATGACTACAGCGTGATTTTATTATAGGGCTGACATTAATTATAAAGTCACCAAAGAGAATACTCAATCCCTAAAGCTTTTACTTCATTATGTATTCTATACCATCCCGTGTTGTAATTATGATTATCATCTATTAATGATGTGTATGTGTGTGTGTGTGTAGGGCATGCTTTAATGAGGCGCTGCTTTCACTTGACCACCCTGTGCTGGGAGTTTTTTATCAACTTGATTTGGCTTCAGCGGAGCATGTGAGCCGGTGTTAGAGCAACAATCCGACGTGTCGCTGAAGAGATTAGATGTTGAGATTGTCCACATTGTTTATCTGAGGCTGGAAATCCTTTGAGTGAAGACAGAACACCGACAGTGCATCCGCTGGTTGGATGATAAGACTCTAAGGCAGCGGTTTCCAATGACGGACCACTTTGTCTATCATTGAGTAAGCTGACGACCAATGATGAAGTGACACAGCTACAATAACAGTATATGGTGCATACCTAAATGGTGAACAGGTCTAGTCTAAAAGTCTGAAATCAGCAAGTTGAGAAGATTATTTCCTGTCAATGGTGCATCAGAGGTAAGTTTTCTCCATCTGTGTTCTGTATTGTTTATTTTATTTTATATATTTAACAATCATACATTATAGCAGCACACTGGTTAGCACTATCACCTCGCAGCAAGAGGGTTCCTCATTCGAACCTCTGCCTTTCTGTGTGACTCAGTTTTACTCAGATGAGCAGGTTCTCAGTGTCAGTGATTTAAGATGGCGCCGGTGTGTGTACCTGGCCGCCTGCTGCTCCTACAGTGTCTTGTGTTTCTAGTGTTCTCGACCCTTGTCATTACACAGATCAAGTCTCTGCTGGTGTACGATCGCCAATTCCTTTTAGATATTAGACATAATGTCAGGACATTGGATGCGTTTAAGCATGGTGAACAGAAAACTGTGCCCCCGCTTCTGGCGGGGATCCCGACTCACCTGTGTCGGGCATTGGCTCTACCTCCTCGGCGGAAGCGTCTCCGCCGCCGCGGCAAACGCGGCGGTCGGCTGGTGAAGCTTAAAGCCTGGCTGGCAGGATCTTCGACCATCTCCCGGACAGAACTGGGATTAATCCATCCTTTCGTTGTGCCCCGGCGTTTCCTGGACCCCATCGGTGCCTGCCTTGTACCTGTCACCGGATCGTTTGCGGGACTCCAGCCTCGCCGCTCCTGCCCTCCTCGGCTTTCCCAGCGCGGGGTGGACCTCCGGCTCCTGAAGACGCTGCCGCGGTCTCGTAGATCCACCGAACCGCAGCCTCCGGCGCCCGCCAGGATCGGCCTGGTAAACGCCAGATCTCTGGCAAACAAAACGTTTATTTTGAGGGATTTCTTCAACTCTCGCGGCCTGGATTTTCTCTGCGTGACAGAGACTTGGATCGGTCCCGGTGAGTGCAGTCCTCTGGTCGAACTTTTACCATCCGGCTGTTCTTATTTTAACTCCCCGCGGACGTCGGGCCGTGGAGGAGGGACGGCGACTGTTTTTAAAAATGATTTTAAATGTAGGCAGCGTGCCGTCTCATTCACCTCTTCAAGTTTTGAGGCAAATTTATTCGAGGTGGGCCGCTCTGATCCGGTGCTGTGTGCCGTCATCTACCGACCCCCCAAATACAACAAGGACTTTTTAAATGACTTCTCTGATCTGCTGGCTGAAATGATGCCTATGTACGATCGTGTCCTCCTTGTTGGGGATTTTAACATTCATGTGTGTTGTCCTGACAAGCCGATGGTGAAGGACTTTTTAAGCCTCATTGACTCTTTTAACTTGGTGCAGTGTGTGTCTGGTCCCACACACGAACATGGACACACATTAGACCTTGTCCTCTCCCATGGTTTGTCTGTGTCCAACTTGGAAATGTGTGACAATGTGTTTTCTGATCATTTCCCTGTGGTGTTTGAAGCTGCCTTTTCCTGCTCTACAGTCAAATCTGGCGCTCCTGCTCGGAGTCGTCGGATTTTTAACCCTGCCACTGCTGGTCAGTTCTCGTCTGCTTTTAACCGACTGTGTGTTCCCTCTGGCTTACCTTCTGCAAACACGGAGGAGCTAAATTCCTGGTTTCACTCCTCATGCCGAACCATACTGGACTCTGTGGCTCCATTAAAAACGGTGCAGCTCAAAGTTAAACCCGAGCCATGGCTTAATGAGAGAACTCGTGCAGCTAGACAGGATTGCCGAAAAGCTGAACGCAGGTGGAATAAGGACAAGCTGCAGGTCTCGTACCAAATCTTAAAAAACTGTTGGCGCTGCTATCAGAGCACTGTTAAGGAGGCCAAAAGACAACACCTGTCCAACCTTGTTCAATCTAATCACCACAACCTGCGTGTGCTATTTAAAACCATCGAGGCTGTTCTTAATCCCCCCCAGGTGTGCATAGAGGCATCCTCCGAAATGTGCAATAGTTTCCTGCAGTTCTTTATTGACAAGGTTTCTACTGCAAGGGCTCTCGTCTCTACTCCTGCATCTGACCCCTCTGACCTTGTCCCTTGCTTGGCTGTGTTCGATTTGTTTAAGCCTGTGTCTCTGAAGGACTTAGAAGATGTGGTTGACCGGATTAAACCATCAGGTTCCCCCTGTGACTCTATCCCGCCTCACTTTTTTAAAGAGGTTTTCCCCAGTATAGGGCAGACGGTTCTAGCCATTATCAACAGCAGTCTGTCTTCTGGTGTTGTCCCCCAAAGTTTTAAACATGCTGTGGTGCAACCCCTTCTCAAGAAACCCAGCCTTGATCCTGGTGTGCTAGCCAATTTTAGACCCATTTCCAAACTGCCTTTCATTTCAAAAATCCTGGAAAAAGTTGTTTTTACTCAATTGAAATCATTTCTGGATGAGCATGAGGTCCTGGAGGTCTTCCAGTCTGGTTTTAAAACACTACATAGCACAGAGTCAGCTCTATTAAGAGTTTTTAATGATATCCTTATGGCGAATGACTCGGGAGATTATGTGACCCTTCTACTCCTTGACTTAAGCTCAGCTTTTGATACTGTGGATCACAGCATTTTAATGTCTCGGTTGCAGCGAGTAGGCATCTCTGGTACCGCACTGGACTGGTTCAGGTCCTACCTGGCTGATAGGACTATGTGCGTAAGCCTTGGTGGTTCTGAGTCCCGCTCTGCTCCGCTGTCATATGGGGTTCCACAGGGTTCAATTTTAGGGCCCCTGCTTTTCTCGCTGTACTTGCTGCCCCTGGGTTCCATCCTGAGAAAACATGGTATCTCTTTTCATTGTTATGCTGATGATACCCAGATCTATGTGCCACTAAAGAAGAAGGACGCGTTCTCTTTAAAACCACTTCTGTTATGTCTTGAAGACATTAAAGCCTGGATGTCCTTGAACTTCCTAAAATTTAATGAAAATAAAACAGAAGTAATGGTGTTCAGTCCCAGTGGCTCTTGTGAACCACTTCCTGTTGACTTGGGCCCCTTGGTGCCTTACAGGAAGCAAACAATTACAAACTTGGGTTTTAAAATGGACAGTGATTTTAAACTTGACCGGCAAATCAGTGCAATAGTCAAGTCCAGCTTTTTTCATCTCAGGCAGCTGGCAAAGGTGAAGCCCTTACTTGCACAAAAGCACTTTGAAACAGTAATCCATGCCTTCATTACATCACGGCTGGATTACTGTAACGCACTTTATCTTGGAGTCAGCCAGTCCTCCCTCGCACGCCTCCAGTTAGTTCAGAATGCTGCTGCTCGCCTCCTAACTGGAACGCGTAAGAGGGAGCACATTACTCCCATTTTAGCCTCTCTCCACTGGCTGCCTGTGCACTTTAGAGTCCATTTTAAGATTCTTTTATTTGTTTTTAAATGCTTAAATGGTCTTGCCCCGCCTTACCTCTCTGTGCTGCTCCGCCCATACACTCCTGCCCGGTGCCTCAGGTCAGCTGATCAGTTGCTCCTGGAGCTACCAAGGGCTAAACGGAAGCTCAGAGGGGATAGAGCCTTTTCCACTGCTGGTCCTAAATTATGGAACAACCTCCCTTTACGCATCAGACAAGCCCCTTCACTGTCCATTTTTAAAACAAGTCTTAAGACCCATTTTTATTCCTTGGCTTTTAACCCAGCATGAGACTCTGTTTCTGTTTTTGTTTTACTATTATTTTAATATTGTTTTATCGTTTATTATTGTTTTTATATTGTTCTTTGTTTTATATGTCTTATTCCATGTTTTATTTTATGTACAGCACTTTGTGTCAGCTGCGGCTGCTTTTAAAGGGCTTTATAAATAAAGTTGAGTTGAGTTGAGTTGAGTTGAGTGACTAGTTGCTGCAACTTGTCCAGGGTGTCCAGACTTGTCCAGGCCTCTTGCCCTTGGAAAGGCTCCAGCCTACGGTGGCCGGAAACCCTTAATGCTGCGAATAAAAGAAATGCTGCAAACAAAAAACTGCCCCAATGGAAGTGAATTACCGGGGACTATTATTGCAGGTGCACCTGTAGTTCTTTATGTGAGCGAAGAAGAAGTAGTAAAGAAGCGTATTGTATTCACTTGAAAAAAAAAAATAGATACCTGATCTTGTTATTATGAGATAAGGAAAAGTGCCTTATTGGCCACTGCACTCCGGTAAAGTTAGTAAGATATTGGCCCTTCCGGGATCAATAACTCTTAATTGAAACGTTGTGGAAAAAAAAAATGCATATTTTCAACCGTAATAAGACAGACAACGAGCTACAACCTAATGTTCATCACAACGAGCTACAACCTAATGTTCATCACAACGAGCTACAACCTAATGTTCATCACAACGAGCTACAACCTAATGTTCATCACAACGAGCTACAACCTAATGTTCATCAGCAGCATTGAGGGTTCCCGGCCACCGTACCGGCCCCCTAGTGAGCGGTATGTACATACTTAATAAGCATCTTCTTTGATATATTCAGTGTTTTCTTCTCTCTGATGCTTGCCCATTGATCTATTATCTCTTCGGTTGTTTTAACTGTGTGCTTTTCTGATGCAGGATGAGGCTGTTTAACCAAAGAGCACAGCCTGTGTTCATCCTCTTATCATGTTGGAGTCTTGACAGTGTCACTGTAGCTAGAACTGGAAAAAGACTGGTAGCTCCAGGATAATCTGGCCCAGGAGTGTGTGTGTCTTCTGGATGAGAGACAGGTGTGCTTGTTACTGAGTCCTGCACAGGTAGCTACGAAATACAAACAGCAAAACAAGCTCTGAAGAGCCCAAAACCTGAGCTTTTGACGGAAAGACTACTGTGTGACAGAAACAAACCAGTCGCTGAATCTGAAATCATGATGGGGAAAATATATAAACGATGCCTGCTAAACACTAACTGGCTTCGTTTAGCAGAGCAGCAATAATTGCATCTATAAGATTCCTGATAGTTGAAGCGCTGGTGCACCGTCAACCAAAACAATGCTGCTACATGCAGATGCAGTTGTTCCATGAGCTCACAGCAGGATCTGAAGCAGCATGTTAACTATGCTAACAAACCAAGTCGATGTTAACCTTGTTTACTTATTTACATTACGCCACCATCAAGTATTCATATTACGGTTTCAAAGAGTACTCATGCATCATTGTGAGGCTTCACAACATGCAGAAAAAAGCATAAATAAATTGATTCATATGTATGTCACAAGGGTAGATGCTTGTGTGTAAAAAGGCCAGCTGTTAAACCATCTGTCTGCTGAGAGGAAAAAGGAAATTATCTGAGAGCTTCATATGTTTCATGTCTGAAGATGGTGGAGATTTCTCGCTTTGTTACAGATTACATGTCTGTGCAACACCCAGGACTACATCCCTTCCTTATCTGTTGTAAGTGTGTGTATGTGAATGTGTGTGTGTGTGTGTTCTTGTTACTTCTTTCCCAGGTGCAGGTAAAAAGAGACAGTTTTGGAAATAGAAGTCATTTTACAGTGAGATTTAGATGCATTTCTGTATTGAAATAAATTGGCAGTAATCAATTCACCACTTGTATGTAAAGGTACCGTCAGATGAGGTGTGTGTGTGTGTGTGTGTGCTGCGGCTGTGCTGAAGGCATGAGCAGAGTAGACGTGTCACCGTGAATGAGAATGAGACAACCGCCGGCTCTTAATCAGCAGATCCCCCCCTCCGCTGCTTATTTCCAGCACTGTGATCATTGTGAAGTCCACTCTGCCTCTCTTCCAGATCTTTTTCACACCGATGTGACATGAATAATGTGAATTTTTCCGAAGCCCCGAGATAATGAGCCGATGCTGCATTGACTTCAGTTCAGTTTTTTTTTTGAGGCTGCTGCTATTTTTGGACGGGGAAGTTTCTGAGACCAGCTCGTAGACTGTGATCACATGTCATCTGTCGTGGTGTCACCGTACAATGGATGTTTGTTGGGTATAAATTGGACAATGGGTGGGCACAGCCACCCCCAGCTCTGTCACTGATTTGCTTTGCCAATATACATTCCAACATATATTGTATCTATTTCTGACTTCAGAACCAGATGGATTGTGTCCTACATACTCTGTGACCAACACGGCTATGTGTCAGCTTCATGTGTGGCTACTGGGAACATGCATTTCCTTTATAAGAATACATGAGTAAGAATTCACCCAATTTATATGTCCTCCCTACCGACTCTTAGGCAAACTGTCTCCACCTCAGAGCAGTGAGAGCCAGTTAAAATCCTGCTGTTTTTCTATGCCGATGATGTGATGAAATATTGAGCAACCCACATTGTTAAAACCAGCAACAATAATGTGGACTTGTCGTGTTTTTGGCAACTTATATTGGAAAAGATCTTTGAATTTATGTGGCAAAGTCAACGCAACCTGGTCAGTCCTCCCAGCTGCCCCACCCAGAAAACATCCATGTCTCCATGTCAAGTTCACTGATGGTGATTATGTGATACGAGCAAAACAGTCGAACTCACAAAGTCTTAATTGCTTTCCGCTCTGCATGGTGGGCCCGGGTCTTCCTCACAACACAGTCTGACAGCTTCCAGACGATTGCAAACCTGAGGACCTTTTGTCGGCAGAGCCAATTTTAGATCAACAATGGAAACCGGGTGGAAAAATATCAACGTGATGATGCATATTTTCAGCTGTGGTTATTGATGGCAACCTAAACTCAAAACAATACAAATCTCAGGACTATATTTCCAGTGTTTTGATACACTGGGAATTACTGAGCACTTCCTGGCCCTATGACGTCTCAAGGGTTAAATCATACTGAGCCCTTTAACACCAACACACCCGGTGGAAACACAAAGAGAAGATGCAAACTGAAGTCTCCACAATGGCTGTGTCTCACTATATAATAACTATGAAAAGGAATGCTTCTATTGCCTTACATACAAAGGTACTGCAGTGTCAGGCAGTTGTAATGCTGGGAAATGTGTCTCCTGGTAACAGTTGGTGCATTTAGACGGCAATATACACAATACTGTATGTTTGCATGTTACAATAATTCTGACAGGAGAGGAAATTTGTATATACAAAGGAAATACAATAAATGATTAGATAATCACAGCATAGTCACCAAGTTGTCAGGTTGAAGCAACATTTGAATGCCACAAACTGGTGAATGGAGAATCTGTAATTAAAAAAAAAAGCTTTCAACAAATGACCAACATCAACAACAGATGAAGTGCTAATCAGTTACTGTAATTAATTAAGCAGCATCGTAGCCTCAGCTAATTTACACTGAATGGACTTAAACCCTGTTTGTAATAAGAATCCAATACAAACTAAATATATCAACACCAGTTTAATACATCAAACTGCAGAACTTCAGAAGTCTGAGTGCATTTGTTATACTTTTAGTGACATGTAATACCACAGGCTGTGTGCTGAAGTCAATATTACCTCATCGTAGCACAATGTTTTTATAAAGAGAAAATATAAAGAGGCTGGACTGTCTACTCCCTCTTGGAAAAACAAAATATGGTGCCGAGTATCAGGTAGACATGAAGGTAGCCTGCTGTACCCTGCAGAGAGCCAGAGCGACGCAGGGGAATGTAATTTTAGCAGTGAATTATGATTGACAGCTTCGGAGGATTGACAGTCGTGCCTTATCTTTATTTTTTACGGAGGGAAGAAAAACAGAAGACTTGGTGAGTCATTAAACGCAGCAAATGAGGCAGTGATACATACGGAATCATTTTTAACTCCACGCCATGCGAGTAGACAGGCAAGCATGGCACCAGAGATAATACTGAATTGCATACATTTTAATGGGTTTGACAGCGAGGGATCAGAGAGTATTAATCCATAGCTTTGACGCGCCACATCCTGCTAATGTGGCTCTTAACCAAGCTATTATAACCTCACTCAGACACTGGCAAATGGAAAATAAATGGGATGGAGATAGCCTCCATGTTCACCGCATGGCAAAGGGCAGCATGTGTGTCTTTAGGGTTTAACGGGATACAATGAGTGCTTCCATTACTGGCACTGTTGTATGGATATAAGCTGTGGTTGGGGTCTCTTTTAAACTTTTTTGCCACTAGTGTCAGTTTAATATCTCAGCCTGGTTATCAAAACCAACGCTCAGTCTTAATTTGAGTGATATTAACATGTTTTCTTGACAATGATGCTCCTATTTTTGGAATTAGGAAACAAGTATTCATCCATCCAACCATTATTATTATTATCTACTGGACTTATCAATACACTGTTTGTTCTAAAGGTATTTTATGTGATTGTAGCATCACTCAGTGCTTATTAATGTTGATGTTCAAGTGACAGAAATCTCCAGCGGCTGTAGAAACCCATCCATCAGCAAAGGAGGAAGTCTAGATGTTGTTATAGAGCCATAAAATCCACAGAGAGACGAGAATTTGGTGGATGGATGGCTACTTGATATCATCAGATGGTGCGTTTAAAGACCTTATCACCATGTTAACCATTATAAATTGTGGATAACGCTATGAATGGTCGCCATCTTTGTATGTCTTGTACATATTGCAGTATTGACAATAAAGCCGACTTGAACTTAAACTTGGATCGGTTTAGGCACCAAAACTACTTGGTTAGCTTTGGAAAAACACCACAGCATGCATTGCTTAAGTGACTTTTTGGTTTCACACGGGACATGAACAACTTCCTTCTCCATCCATCCACCCCAAACACCTCCCGGACGTGAACCTCCTTGCTTTTCGTAAACCTAATATGACTCTCCTGCTATTATAAGTCAGTACACACTGATGTGAAATGACATGTGAAAAGCAAAAACAAGTGGCTTAACACTTTGGTGTTATTCAGGCTGAAATGTAAAGGCTTAGTCATGGGAGTGTGCCGTTTGATTCCCATCTCAGCTTGAGCACAATTGTTCACAGCCAATTAGTCACTTTAACCCTGTGAACTTTCCCTCACTCCAGTGCTTGTTGGATTATTATATTTGTGGAAAGATAAGACAATCCTGCTGATAATTGGTGCGGTGAATATGTTGCTGCTTTCAGCCCGGAGGAGCTCAGCTTGATGCCTAACACTACAAGCTTTTTGTTTTTGTACACGAGCAGCCATACAAGGAATTCTGTCTTTTTCTTTTGGAGTTTGTATGTCATCGTCCTGCTAGTTCCATCCGATCCTCAAGAACAGCATCTGTTCACGACTGTAGTATACCTCCTTACCGCACAACTTTTGGGCAGTCTTCTTTTTCTTTTAAGGCCACAACACAGTGGAATGCATTACCAGTTAATTTAAAGAGCTGTCTCTCCATCAGGAGCTTTAAGTCACAGCTGTAATGAGTGACTTGTTTATTGTATTTATGTATATGTTCATATGTTTTTTGATGTTTTATGTCCTGCCAGGGACTGCGGATGTAAATTAGCCTGAGGCTAACTCTGGTACAATGCATGACATGGCAACATTTATGTTTTAATTGTACATGGTGGGTGTCACATGAGGTCCTCCTGTTTTATTTTGAAAGATAACTCTCCTCTCGTTTCAGGTCACTTGCCCTTCCTCATGTGTCACCGGTCTGATTGTCTTCCCCGCCCTGATTGTTTTCACCTGTTTCCCATCACCCTGTGTATATATTGTCTGCGTCTCCCTTTGTCCCGTGCCGAAATGTTTTGTCTTTCGTAGCGTTCACCAAAGCCCTTTTTCCATAGCCCACAGTCTCAGCATCTTAGCTCTCGTGATCTTTTGTTTTTCTACCTCGTATGAGTGATTTTGATTTGTACTTCCTAGTCTAGCCTTTTTGTTTCTTTGTATTTAGCCTAGTGTGTTTTCAGCCTTCAGTTTTTGAGCGTCTTAAGTTAATGTTTCATAGCCTTTTGTTTTTCCTCGTTGTGAGTGATTTTGATTTTGTTAATCTTTAATAAGAGTAGTTCAGAGTTTTTTCCTCCTTTGGAGTGATTTGTTTCCTCTAGTTTAGGCCACTTTCATAGCCGCACTCAGTCGAGGATATTGTCGACCTAAATAAAACAGTTGTCTGCCAAACTCTGCATCTCCTCATTGAGTCCCGCCTGACATAGTCTCATTAAGGTTTTTACATATGATGTGAAGCTACAGACACAACAAGGTGGGTCCTCAGAAAAGTATGCTTGAATTTTAGTCAGTCGACGAGAGGCCTTAAGAGAAAAAGATTTCACGCCACAACACGATTTCGAAGAGGACACCGTAACCATCATGCAACCTAAAAACAAAGGTTCAGTTTCTTGCTGCTGTTATTAACTCTGCTGCGGTTTATTCCTTTGTGCTCCAGGCCGGTTACTCGCTGCCAATAAGGTGTTTGATATATGATTTAAATATGAACAACATATTATATTACATTCAATAAATATTCCCTTTGAGTAACAACCCAAAGCTGATTTGAGCTTAAATCTCGAGCCTGTTAAACTGAAGATATTTTTTTCTATCAAGTGTTGACAGCTGCTTTACACTTACCACATTATTTATACATTTATTCCCAGGATTCAAAACTATATAGAGACCATGTATATAAAAAAAGGAACTAAACAGATGATTACCACAAAGAATGGAGGTTAATGATGCACAGAACTGCTACCGCAGTCGTCTCCCCGCTCCATGCCGCAAAGACAAAAAGATGAAAATCTCTCTCTCTCTTGATGTCTGTATTCAAAAAAACATTTTCCCAAAAGCAAAAGAAGAAGTGAAAGAGTGGAGGGAGGCAGAAAAGAGAGAGAGAGTGAGAGAGAGAAACCTCCATAAATACATGAAAGAAAAAAGCTCAGCTCCCTGCGTGCAGTGCGGAGAGTAATCATAGATTATTAACATTTATATTGAAAGATGAAGCCCCATTAGAAAGCAGCTGGTAAATTACATTTGGTTAGGCCTGTGTGTGTGTGTGTGTGTGTGTGTGTGTGTGTGTGTTTGTGTGTATTCATGCGTGTGTTTGTGGTAAAAAAAAAAAGCATCTGGTTTATTGCAACATTGCGGAACCCCTAGCTCATTTTAGTGAGTCGATATCAGCACCCAAGGGTAATTTACATGAAACTATTTATGAGGCTGAATTCACCATCTCAGTACAGTTAGTAGGGCCGACTGAGAAAACTGCGGTTGACATGAATCTGCTAGAACAAAGACGTCTTGTTGTGTCTCGATGTGTTTGTATCTGTGGTTCATGATGTTAGCTCGGCAGCAGTTTCCCCCCGTTGAGGTGCACGTACATCTCACAGGGTCACGGAGGCTTTTTGATGTAGCTGTGCTGCCTTTTGTTTGTAAGAGAAAGAGAGAATGTGTGTTATGGGAAATGCTGCTTCTCAGGTGACTCAGTAATTGATTTGATCCAGAGCTGCTTTAATTGAGGCAGAAATTTGCAGTTTGGTTACGGGAAGACGATTGATCCGCTCGTATCACTTACAAGTTAAATCCCTTAAAATACACACAACACATGATGTAAATAACCATGAAAGTAATATAGCAATAATTAAAGTGTCAAAGAGAGCGTGCAGTTACCTCTGAGAAGACTTTCCTTTCATTTTTAATTATTATTGTGCAAACTGTTGCTGACAGACGATGGGACATAACCAACAGCATCTTTTTGTGTGGGCGTTTTTGCAAGTTACATCAAGATTAAATTATTAAGTCATGCATTGAAAAGTCTTGTCGTGGAATCCTGTTTGTCGACAATGATATCAATATTTAAGGCACTTAAATGTATAATATGTGACATTTCTGCATTCAAATGTATAAAATGTTGTTTAGTTTTGTACTCACTTAATCCTGAATGTTTCCAACAATGTTAAAATGCAAAGAAATCTGTAATTTCATTCAAATAAAGGCGTGTTCTTGTTTGCCTGTAGTTGTCATAATTATGACAAAAAGTGAAGAAGGTAATCTGACTTTTGTAGGGAACTGTACAGATGTAGCAACTTAAAAGTTCCCGTGTTTCCATGACGGGAACGTGACTTGTTCTTCACAGGTCCATCGCTGGTTCTTGAACGAAATGTAATCCCCTGCGATGAAGTAGTCAGTGAGGCCCTGACTGGAAACGCCCCTAAGCAGTCTTTGTGAAAACCAGCTGCAATGCCTCATTTTTCCACGGGGAGGAGCAGGCCTGTAGCAGGCCTAACATACAAACATAAACCAGGGACCAGAATCAGTATAAAAACTGGAGGGGTCTAGAAGGTAGGAGATACAGAATGGTGCATGACTGGTGGTGGAGTACTTCAGGTGCATGATCCCACACTACTCCAAAAAGTTTTTTCTTGTTGTTTTGATGTAAGAGTCCCCCCGGTGGCTGAAATTACTGTACGGCAGAAGCAGAAGCCTTGAATTGGTGAAAAGGAGTTTGAGTTTTAGTGCATTAAATGTTATATACTGTGTATATTCTGTCTTTTGTGACCAGTTGAAGTCTCAAATGATGAAGCTGAGAGTTTGCCGGCTTTCAGACTGAAAGCACGCAGGACTACTGCCTCAAGGTGCAAGCTTTTCAGGTACTATTGTTTTCCAAGTCCATTCAGGGCATCGCCTAAGAATTAAATATTCATGATGTTTGGCTTCACGAGGCCTGCCTGTTGCTGCTCTGTCTCTGTTTTTTATTGTTTTGGGAATGTTCCAGGTCAAAACACAAGACTGGAATGTGTTTTTGATGTCTCAAGTCAAGTCTCCACTCAGTTTTTCAAGAAATCAACTTATAGCTGTCAAATCCGAGTCAGGTCAGTATTTTTGTGTTTTAAGCTCAATCCAGTCGAGTTTTTAAAAAAAGACCATGGAACTTTTGAAAGAAAAAAAAACAGTCATCCATCCACCCATCCATCCATTTTCTTTAAGCACTTATCTTTATAGGGGTCACAGGGGGCAATCCCAGCTGGGCAAGAAGCAGGGTACACCCTAGAAAAGTCTATAGCTCAATCTAATACTCACAAAGCTTTTTCTGTTTGCTGTGGTATGACTTTGTGGCTGTTCTCTACCTGTGCCGATGTTTTAACATAACATTTTATTCCCTCACAGTACCGACTTTACAGCAATCACACATAGGCCTCGTTTAGGTCTAGAGAATCTGTCGAATGAATGACATGTACATGATATCTGCAAGTCAGAGTTCACGAGTCTCTGCCAGAAAATGGTGAAATACTTCCTCCAAGGGTGGGAGTGAGTTGCTGCCCCAAGACGAAGGAGTTCGGTGGAAGTATCTTGTAGTCTTGTTTAGGAAAATGGAGCGTGAGATGGGCTGACGGGTCGCTGCTGTCTCTGCAGGACTGTGGATGCTGTACCTGACCGTGGGGAGGAGGTCCATCTCTGTTCCAACCCTCACCGATAGTTATGAGCTTTGGGGAGTGATACAAGTGGCCCAAATCAGCTTTGTCTGCGAGAGGACCGGGCTCAGCTTTAGAGATAGAGATTAGGAATAGGAGCTTGGGGTGGTCAGTAGCGTAGTGGGTTAAGCCGCCGCCCCGTGTGTGGAGGCTGTAGTCCTCGCTGCAGCTGGCCCTGTTTGGAATCCCGCATCGGACGGCTAATTTACTGCGTGTTACTCCCCCTTTTTCTTCCCCCCTGCTTCCTGTCCATCTTCAGCTGTACTATCATTAAAGGCATAAAAGGCCAAAAAAATAATCTTAAAAAAAAAAAAAAAAAGGAACTTGGACATAAGTCGGAGTAGAGCCGCTGCCTTTTGGTGTCAAAAGCAGCCAGTTGAGGTGGTTCAGGTGCCTTGCCTTGGAAGTATACCCCACTGTATGGACTATATATTTAGCCCATTTAGCCTGGGAACACCTCGGGTTCCCCCACGAGGAGCTGGAATGCGTTGCTGGGAAGAAGGATGTCTGGAACCTGCCGCCATGGAAACCCAACCCTGGATAATTCAGATTCAGGCCGCTAAGTTCAGCATAAAATGAATTTTGATATCGGCAAAAGGGGAGTCGCGATGGGTTCTGTAGCAGGGTGGACTGGTATCATCGCCTGTTAACGTCAAAAATGAAAGAAACAATGAAATTGTCTTTGGATGTCCATGAAATCCAAAATGTGTCGGCTCTGCTGTCATAACCGTTTACATTTCAACCGATGCATGGCCTTTGCTGTCAGGAGCATTAACACAGAATCGCTGTCATCTCGTCCGCGGCGGAGAGACTACATTTAGTAATGGATGGATGAGTTAAGCGTTAACCACACTGTCTACTGTTTCTCAAGAGGAAGTTAGGCATGGAGGGAGCAGAGTTGCTGACAGTCCTTGTCACCTCTGCTGTTAAACTCCTATTAACCTCCCCTGGCAGACAGCATAGTAAGCTTTTAACAGAATTCAATAATTATCCCAACAGCCTGGCTTGGTGTGTCCTCTGCCCCAGACTAGCTGTCAGTCACTTTAATTACTCTTGTTGTAAAACCCATCAAGCTCCAACCAAGACCACACACCAGGGCCCGGCTATATTCAATACCAGTCTACCCGGAGCAGCGTGTGTGAAAAGGCATTTTCTTCAGCTCGTCTCGCTGAAACACATACATGGCTGGTGATGATGGTTGTGTGTCAGTGAGTTAATGGCTATAGCGAGACGTGAACAGGCAATGCGGGAAAAAGCCCGGGGCCCGAGGCTATTAGGAGGCCCCTGAGGGCTGACAAACTTTACTCCACGGAAATGCCTCGAAATGACTGCAGCCTCCTTTAAACAACCGACTGACGATTTGCAATGTCATCACAGCAGGAAACCTCTCTGCAGGAGACCCCGTGTCATTTCTGTCCTGACACTCTCAAAGTTTGAAATTGAAAGTCAGTGAAAGGAAAATGAGGAATTTTCTGGCTGGAAGTGAAAAAAGAAGATGAGTAAAAAAGAAAGCTTAGAGCTCATAATAACATGGTAACAGTGTGATACTAAAGAGGTAATTACTAAGTAATAACATGTTATTACCAATGTAATGACCAGGTAATAGCTTGGTATTAACAGCAGGTATATTTTTGTTAAATTGGACAGGAACTCATCTAAAATTCGGCAAAGACATGGATCATTGGTGGAGCTGAATGACACCTGGGTGCTCAAACAAACCATCTGTAACAACAGCACGGCGACCTAGCTGTTTATATTCGCTGTCCACGACTCCTTATTGAATTCACTGAAGAGTCCAGGTGTGTCTTCCCCTCCTGATCTTTGGCCACATCCTCACACACTGCATGCTGTTGCTATCTGCACTGGTAACTGATTTGAAAATGGGGGTCAACCCCCATCTCGTGTGTGTGTGTGTGTGTGTGTGTGTGTGTGTGTGTGTGTGTGTGTGTGTGTGTGTGTGTGTGTGTGCTGTGAGATCTCTCGTTCCATTTTAAATTTCATTTCTGTGCCATGTCTCAATCGTCACATTGAAATTCAACTCGTGATGGTTTCCACGCGGCCACATACTGCGGCTTGAGAGCTACATGTTGCTCCGATTGTTTGTGTGTGTGTGTGTGTGTGTGTGTGTGTGTGTGTGCATGCATATATGTGTGTAATGGAGAAAATGGATGCGACATTTCTCCCCCTCTGCATCCTCTTCATGCATAAATTGTCGAGCTCCGGTGGCGGCAAAATGATTATTTACTGTGTCTCGAACAGAAAGGAGGGAGAAACACTCTGTGTGTGTGTGTGTGTGTGTGTGTGTGTGTGTGTGTGTGTGTGTGTGTGTGTGTGTGTGTGTGTGTGTGTGTGTGTGTGTGTGTCTAATCTTTGTTTTCACGTGTGTGTCCTGCATGTGAAGCAGAACAAGGGGAAATATCTTTGAAGTATCTGTGTGTGATTTCATGTTTTTTTTTTTTTATGAATACATTGCTTTGGGTTGAAAGATAGTTTTGGCTGATTTTGTACCACTCTACCTGCGATAGAGTCAAGTCCCAATCTGCATACATGAATGTTAACAGCTGCATTTTACTGAAGTATTCTCATGGGCCGGAGAGTGTGAGAGATGTGATAAATATAAGCCATTCCTAAGACTGTGAAATAAAAAAGAAAAGTTCTGCGAATGAACATCTTACTCCAAATAACATGATTTGTTTTTTTTCCCTATAATAAATCGGAATTTGCTTCACTCAGCAGGTCACACCATCGGAAAATCCACAGTATTTTATATCCACCACAGTGTGTGGGAGGTTGAATTGATGCTGCCACAGGGAAAAAAAACACATTGGAGGAGGTGAGACAGAAAAAAAGGGGGGAAAGCGAGAAACAATAGAAATGTACATCCAAACTTAATGAACAAAATAAAATTTTCCTCTCGTCAGCACAGTAAACTTCATTATATGTTATGAAATGCTTCCTCTCGGGGAGGAACAGAACGAGCAGTCTGTTTTGGTGCATGCAGGTGAGGCTGCAGCTCATGAGATAAACCCCCGGCCTTTCTCCGGAGATGTCAGACTGATAGATGCTTGTCACGGGTAGCGGTTATCTCGTCATCCTGACGCTTCGTGGAGACGCTCCCCTGACTGCGCTCTTTATGCAGTTTATGTCAGTTTATGTTATTCATGTCATACACAGCATGTGTATTGTTTGATTGTCATGACCTTCTAAAATTACCTGTGTGAGCATGATATGGCATCCATATCTGGTTAGGATAAGCAATGCTTTTGTTATTTATGAATGAGGAAAGATTGTGGTCGAGGTCGAAAGAAGCCAATGTTGACTGTAGCTAGGACAAAGCATGTGAACACACAACACTTTGTTTGACTGCATTTTATTCATTGCAAGTTATGTCGAGTGCCACAGTTCATCTTTTGTTCGTTTCATTCGCAGCTCTCCTGCAGACTCAATAAATCTTTTGTCAAAGAAATCCACTTGAAATCTTTGGCTTCAACTTGGTGTTCGGTTCCAACTCACGTACAAGAACTTTAATTAACGGACTTAAAATGTTTCAGATGTTTTTCTAAATTAACTTCATAAACAAAGAATCCATTCATGCCATAAAGAACTGTGCAAATAGTTTCTGAAAAACACAATCTTGATAATATAAGACATATATGCAACATATGGTTACAATAAACAGATTCAGAGGCAGCAGCTCGGGAACCGGAGGGTGGCCGGTTCAAGTCCTGCATGGACCAAACATGGAAGGTGGACTGGTAGCTGGAGAGGTGCCAGTTCACCTCCTGGGCACTGCCGAGGTGCCCTTAAGCAAGGCACCGACCCCCCCTCCAACAGTTCGCTGGGCGCTTCTCAGGGCGACTGCCCATCACTCCATCACTCCATCTCTCCCCAAAATTGCACGTCTATGCTCTGTACTGCACGTGTGTGTATCTGGGTTAAAATGCATGTAAATAAAAAAAATAGTGTAAAAAGAATTTCCCCGTTCGTGGGATTAATAAAGTATATCTTATATTGAGCTTATTTTTTATAGAAAATGTATAATTTACCATAAAAGGAAAGATTATTTCATGGGCAGTGTGTCAAAGTTCAGCTCTTGGTACAAACAACTCACTCAAAACTTTTACGGAAACAAATGTATGTGGTGGTTTAAATTCGGAAAAATCATCTGAGCTACAACAGTCATAATTTGCACACCTGTAAAAGGGTTGACTGTCAGCAAAATTGAACTCAAACAACCGAACAAAGTGTGTAGAAAGTCTCCCCTGTACTGTGTAATGTTTACATATGTTCAATCATCAGTGAAGGGGATACCTTTGTAGCCGGGGGCTCTATTAGGGTGAATATTCATTAATAATGACTAATACAAATCACTGGAGCAAGGCACACACCTGAAAAAAAATGTAGCTCATTTGGAACATTTTGTCTTTGTCACCAGAATATTTCAGTGTGCAGCACTTTTACTTTTAGTCCAGTCATCTGTGTTATGATCAGTCAGCCACTTCATTTCCCATTCATTCATCTGCAAAGCCAGTTCATATAAAGCAGAAGCAGCCAGGACCATGATGAAACTGAAAGAAACAGCTGAGAGCAGCAAACAAACTGAAACAAAGCAAATGTATCCAGCCACCGTAAAAGCATTAACAGAGTCCATTACAGATTCTCTCTGGGCTCAAACAAACGTGGAACATATATTTAAAAAAGAGGAGCCTTTAGATTTTTAACATTAAGGAAAGTAATCATGAAGACCTGCAGCTCTGCGTGAATCATGGTCCAATTTGGACTCGATAATTTATGAGCTGCTCCATCACCAGATGGAGTTTCGCCTGCTGTGGAAGAAAGAAGAAAGAGGAACTGAGACTGGTTTGTTGACTGCGAAAGCAAATTTTTCTTCCTTAGAGGTTCATGCCAAACAAATGAAAGCACAGTGTAGGATCGAGAATATCCAACCATTAGTCATGCAAGAAACCCGACTGTTCATTTATTTAAATTCAATCCTTATTTAAATAAAACTCAAAGTTAATTTTGCTCAGAACAAACTGACACACGTATTCCTACCAATAATAGTTATTATGACAATAATTCTGTTCAGTAAGTGTCATAATCATCGACTCTTTCCACACACAGCAGCCGAAGAGCATATTCTTTGTAACATTATTCACAGAGACTCAACAATTCCCACCATGAGCAAGCACCTGGTGACAGTGGCAAAGACAAAACAGCCTTTTAATGCTGAACCCAGCTCGTGGTGGGCAGCCATCTGTCATGACCAGTTGAGTGACACAAACTCAAAGAAAAATCCAACTATCAGTTATTTTCATTGACTAGCAATCCTCAGGGTGTTGTCTCGTTTAAATATTTGCTCTATGAAATGTCTGAAAATGTTTCCAAGACCAATGAGCTCGAGGTTTCTGCCTCTTAAAGGAAGTTTTTCCTCGCCAATGACGCCAGGTGTTTGCTCATGGTGGGCATTGTTGGGTCGCTGTAGATAATATTATAAAGAGTACAGTCTAGACCCGCTCTATATATAAAGTGTCATCATGTTTAACAAATAAAACCTTGTTTTATCCAACCAACTATCCAAGATTTATTTAATTTATGTTCCTATAAAAAGAAAAACAGCCATTCCCTTTCGAAAGTCTAATAGATGGATCCTGAAAATTGTTGCAATCATTTCTCTGCTAACATCATTTGCGTCATGTACTGTATTTCTTTTATGTCACACGCCATTTGATGTCGTCGTCATTGACCTTAGACGCTCATGGTGACGCACTTACTGGCGGTCTGTCTGTCTCGCTGGCCCTCGTCCAGCCGAGGGTTGGATGCAGGTCAGACGCCGTCTGGTTTTGGTGTAGTGGATTTTGTATCCGGGTAGTAAATTAATTTAATGAGACAGACCGTAAACATCATTTGTAGCACTGCAGACTGGAGTCTCTGCTAACACCGACTGTTTTTGTTCATTTAACAGCCACATTCAGGAGTTTCTCTAGTTTAAGTAGTTGTAATATATATATTTGTAGCACACTTAATTTAAACAGTTATCCCTAACGACACAAGGCGGGTACATACTTCCAGAAACCCTAAAAGACCTGTTTTTCTTTTATTAGTCCACCCTCGGCCATCTTACGACCCTTGAGTACTACATTATCCTCAGAGAGGTTGGAAACAGAGAGAGAGAGAGAATAAGTGGTGCGCCATTTAAAAGCAGCCAAAGTGCTCTGATTCGAAATACACGACTGTCCCGCGAGGGCTGTTGTTCCCCTGCCAGTGGAGTGTGACTGGATTTAAAGCAGAGCTCCAACAGCACTGGACTAATTCGTTGTATTTTCTCAGCTACAGTACCCCCGATATCCATTAAAGTATACTTTGATACCAAACAAGGTCTAAGTGTTTCAGAATTTTTATTTTGTTTCCTTGAAGTAATCTCACAGCCTTTAATTAAAAGTTGCCAAGTGATTAAACGGCTGCACACATGCAGACTTACATACGAACACACACACAGATTCCCTGGTCGCTGTTCCTTGACAGAGGCCATTTGCTAAATCCTAATGGAATTCATTAGTTTCTTCATTTATGTCCGCGGTGGCTGGGCGACTTGACGATGCACTGTTAATCACCTCTCAGGCTTGACCCACAGTCAGCCTTTGGATTCTGCGAGCAGATAAAAAGCTGAATGTATTATATAAGGATCCGAAAATTAATTTAAGACTTTTTAAAATGGTGAATCTGCTCCCACAATGCAGCACTGTAGCTATAAATATAAAAATATTACAATATTCAGTAAAATAGTTGTACACCTTCGCCATTAATTCTTGAATTCTGGGTGGACCTGTATTCTTCTTATGTCATCAAATAGTGTAATATTTATATTCTATGAGATATTTGCTCCATTAAATTGCTTTTATTGTCTGACCAACAATCCAGATATCCAAATATATTCAACTCACAACTAAACAAAACAAATGAGAAACTCAAACCAGCTAATTTTTTGACATTTCTGATGAATAACTAAAACATTATTTCAGCCATTATTTAACGAAATGGCTGAAGATTAATTGCATGCCCACTGACACTACTTATTCATTAACTGAAGTGTCACCAGCTCTCATTAGAGACACGTCTGAGTCTAATTCCCCTTAAAAACTATATTCTATCATATTTTAGTAGAAAGTTTTGCAGTTTGTTTGCAACATAATCTCTCGTTACTGGAAATCTTTCAATGTGAAACGTCAAAATCAGTTTTATTCCCATCAGAATTCTTTAAACAGCGACTGCTAACAAAGTTTCTTTGGTGTTATGCGTACATTATGATAACTTCATGATATGAGCCATTATTAGTAGTAACTGCAAATTCAGACTTTAATAACGGGACAGACCTTTAAAACATAATCATATCTCTGACTATTATTTGAGACTTGCACACTTTTACTTAAGGATTTATGATCAGAGTTCATGTGTGTACACAGTATTAGTATAACGGATATGTATAATACTGTGTGTGGGTGTGTGTGTATAGATATATACTGTATAAGTGTATATACAGTTGGACTGCTGGTGAATTGCTGAGATCGTGGGTGACAACAGGATCGATACTGTGCACAACACCGGTTACTATTAGAGCAGTGAAGCAGTGACAGAGCGAGTCTCTTAGCTGTAAAATCCTCCTAAACCAGAGAGCACTGCAGCCAAACTGTATGATACAATTAGACACACTGTATAGTACACACACGCACACACACACACACACACACTCCCCGTTGATGTGCCTGAGTATATTTCCCCACGCTCTCCATCTCTGGTAATTTGTACAGAGACAGTCTGGCTTCCTCTGTTTTTATTGCTTTAACTGGATCAGACTGGACTTCCCGTTTAGACTCCAGCGTCTCCTGCAGCTTTTTATTTCTCCATGGGACGAGAGGGGCAGGAGTTACGGCAAACCCGCCTATTGATAATGATATATCATGCTGCGCGGCGCTTTGTCAAAACAGTTTCTTTGAAAAGTAAATACGGGCAAGAAGAAAAACAAGAGCACAAAGAGAAGAAATATGAAGATATGAAAGCTGCTTTTGAAATATTTATGCTGCTCATCTGTCACACGGTCGTGATCTTCTTTGTTTCCTTGTGTTTTGACTCGATGTTCAAGGGTGAATAAAAGCTGCATTTGTTACACAGAACCTCTTCTTTAATCTGACTTTTTATCCCGCGATCCCCAAAACAACCGACGACCACTATACCCAGACGTCAGCTGATTTGTCCTTGATACATGTCGTAATGTTTAGCACGGTGCTAACAGACCTTAACTTTTATCCGATTTCTGAAAATCATCGTGGGACCCCCTCCTTTGCTCTGGCCCTGACCCCCACTTTGGGAACCAGTGACTCACACCAAAGCCGTAGCTCATAGTTCTAGATTGGTCTGAACAGCTTTAGTTCACACAGCACGAGCGCATAACTCGAAGCCTGACAAGATGGATTCATGTGAGTGGAAAAATAGTGAAAAATAATTAAAATCTTGTGCAGAAGGACATTTCTATTGTAGCGCTCCACATGGGTTTGCACAGGGCAGAGCATGTGTCTTGAGGTCAGTGTTAAATCTTAGATTGTTACGGAGACACTGATTTCTTCTTCTTTTTCTTGACACAGAGCAGACGCCATCCTGCCTCACTCCCTCGACACAACAGATAGAAGCCTCCATCTATGTCGGACCAAACACATTTACTTGTTTGGAGACTAATGACCAAATACCTCATACTGTACATGCATTAAGTGTGACCATCTGTGGACACAGAGGGAATCAGCTTCTTCAGAACTGTCATAACAAGTGTATTGATAAATCCTCCATTCTCCTTGGCCAAGCTTCAATAAACCTTTCAGCATAAAACATCTGTGCACTCTCCCTGCACTGACTGAACTGACCACTGATGAATTAAACTGCATACAACTCATTCCTTTATGAATAAAGTATTAATCCTATATCAACGAAACTGTGAAGTAAAGTTCTTTATTCTGTTACGTTTGTCTCTTTTACACAGACATCCTGTCCTGCATGAATAAAAGTAAATAAATAAAGAAGAGGCCGAGCTTTAAGCACTCTGTAAAACTGCCGGCTTGGAGCTTGGAACAGTTTTTGTTAATCATCTTATCACAGAGAGGCTTAAAAATGCATTTTATTCTCGAGTATGTTTTGCTTGTTTCTATCTCAGAAAAAAAAACATGGCATGCCTTCAGGTTTTACTTAACTGCAATGCCACGTACCTAATGAAGAAATCATAAATATTTTAGCTTCTTAAATCTGCAGAGTAAAAATGCTTAGACAGGACAAAAATCTCACCGGATCTTTTCCTGCACAAACAGGTAAGGCTACACCTGTTTAAAGATTCAACATTATTCAGTGCATACAATGCAGGGGAATGCACCGGAGAGCAATATCCACTTCATCAGAGTCAACACTCTTCTTTCTGGGACGAATCCCCATCGACGCCGGTAATATTCTGCATCTTGTTTCTAAACTATTTAAAAAACATTCCTGTCAGAAATATCATAATGTGCTCCTCCTTCCTCCGTAGACCACAGAGCATCGTGACGTGCATCAGCGTTTGCTTGTTATCATCACTTTCCCCTCCCCGACTCTTGTTGCCATCTTTGGCAGCCATAACCTTGAACTGCAGCCACATTTAGTATGTGGACAAACTTCCTAAGCGGTTATGTGGAGGTTCACAAATATTAGATCAGTCCTCTCACCAGCAAACACACAGTTCTAAGTGTCCATCAGGCACACCGTAATATGAAGCGTTTTGCCGTACATCAAAGCTGAAAGCTGCGCAGATGGCCCCAAATAATACATAATGCAAGGCCCATTGGTGTAGTGCCTGTGTCAGGAAGTCCATTACGATAATGTTGAGATCTAAAGGTTTTCTTTGCAGCACCACCAGATTTTTTTAAAGTCATAGTCTAATGAGAAAGGCTTTGCCTTGATGTCAAGTGCAATTTCCAAGCTTGTGCCTTCGCGTTTTGCCCTGTCGTCCCTCAAATGGAGAGGGGGCCACAGATGGTACGCAGTATGCAGGACGCGGGTGAGGTTTGTAGATTACGCTGTCTGAATGGTTTACATCAAAAGGACATACAGTACATACGTGTGTGTGTTAGGAGTACATGTACAGAAAGGAAGGGGAGCAAAGAAAGCAAAGGTTGAGATCCATGTCATGAGGTTTTGTAATGCTCACGCACACATACTGTATATATGATGCAGTGCTAGTGAGTCCAATATTTCCTCATATTTGAATGAACGTTTTAATATAGTAAAGATGTTTGTATGCACCAAACAAGACAAAAGATTCACTTAAAAAAAACAAGGTTAAGTTAATTCAGCTTCATTTCATGGTCTTAAAAACGCTAAAGCAGCTAAGTTATTAAGATCTTTTTAGACATTCATTGAGCTGATAAAACCTTAACACAGATGTTTGGCATTGATGTATGGTATGTTCATTCAAACAGATTGAAGGAATTATTAAAACTTGAGTATCAGATGGACGCCCACCAGCGAGCTCAGTTCTGGAGGTTTCTGCTGCTAAAGGAAGTTTTTTCCTTGCCGCTGTTGGCAAGTGTTTGCTCATGGTGGGGACTGTTGGGTTTCTGTGAACGATATCATAAAGAGTACAGTCTAGAACAGACATGGGCAAACTACGGCCTGTTAGACTTTTCAATACGGCCCGCCGAACTTATCCACATCCAAAAAAGTTATGCGTCTCACCACTGTGCGATGAAAACTCTGCGAGCTAGACCCCAAAGAGTAGCAACAACAAAACCCACGAAATGATGCAGTATGTCTGATCTTTGCTGTTTGTGTCAAATGTTCTATTCCTGCATGAGAAACGCTGCACTATGAGGTCCTGGCCCGGCCCATCTGTCAAATTCTAGAACCCAATGTGGCCCGCAAGTCAAAAAGTTTGCCCACCCCTGGTCTAGACTCACTATATTTCGAGATTTGTGTTATGTGTTTATTTAAAAATGAGCTGCCACTTTGGTTTTGGCCTCAAAAATCCAATACTTTATAGACAGATGGTCAAAAACTTTAGTGTTTTAAAAGGTGTACCAAGAGAAGATTAGTCAGTAAACTGTATGAAGGGATTTATTTTCCATTCAGTATGAATCACTCACCTTAACCATCTCTGATATTGAGTCCACAATCTATCAAAACACTGTATGAACTAGATTTTTCTACCAGACCACCTGTCGTTTTGCATTCAGGTGAATTAATGACCATCACCTACATACTGTTGGAAGATCGAATGTGTTCCTAATAGTTCTTGTACTCTGTGTATTTTGTACCACATTAGTACACACTACAACATTTCAAACTTTCAAAATGTTGAAATAAAGTTTCACGTACAAAATAGTCCACATTACCACCAACAACATGCAGTCTGGAGAATCAATAGCAGTTACTGTAGAAGAGAAATTTTGCAATTATAAAAGTGGACTTTTTTTTCCATGCTGCATGTTTTGGCCACGTTTCAGTGACTTATGAACACAACAAACTGTTCCAAAGCGTACAGCGTGGAGAAAGCCATTTTCTCACTGGCCTCTGATGGGAAATCCGCCTTAAATCCAGTGTTAAATTAAAAAAAGAAGTCATTGCTAACCACCACATGAACTCACTGACCCTGGGTATCAGACACTGTAGGCACTGAAACCAGTAATTGCCTTCAACCTGAACCTGAACTAACTCGTGTTAAGGAGAATGTGAATGTTTTGAAGCCACCTAAAAAAACGTTCCGTGCACTTTCACATGTTGCAAAACGTCTTACAAAGACATCCTTGAAGGATGATGAATCAGCACCCGACAGAAGATTTCTCTCCACCTCTTTCTTTTCGTCAGCCGCGACAGATAAAACGGGGAAGAAGGAGACTGCTGAGTGCATGAAATACCATCTTGTCAGTTATGAACTCTCCGCGGTCTCTAATTAATTTTCTAAGCCCAGGGCAAACCACGCCTGAGGAGATAACCGCAGCCTCACTTTAACATTTCAGACTCATCGATTAGATCTAATTGGAAGGTAATTTCCACTGCCGCCACAGGACACGCTGCACATACAACATCGACGTCTGACCAGATGGTGGTGCATCATGAGAACATGAAAGCATCAGTGCCTGATCTTTATGACCTTGCGTATAGGAGAAGGAGGGAGAAGACAGAAGGTTGGAAAAGGTTGATTTGCCCATTTCGGAGTCAGATGCTTCCCGGAGTCCGGACAAAATTTTTCGCAAGACTGGAAGCTTTTCAGCCGCAGCAGGAACACACCTCAATCACACCTCTGCTGTCATAAACTATGAATACTCTCCTAACTATACTCTGTGCCTGTTTTGCTTCTATTCCTTCTCACTCTCCTCCCTACTCTCCGTAGGGTCCTCAGGGGTTTGTCGTGCCCAGGCACTACAGCGGATTCCCAACTGAAGCAGCATCCAAGAACCACAAGATCCAAGCTTGTTCAACGCCTCTCAGCTGTGCCAATGAACCGCATCGATGGTTCATATTTTTTCAACCTTCTGTATTCTTGAATGTACAGAAAATGTTTCTCATGTTATTATGTCAGAGATTTAGAGGCATTGTCTTGTTTCTTGTTTACAGTACAGAATATTTTGTTTTTTAATAGCCTGTTAGTATGCTTTTGTTTTAAAACCAAAGATCAGTGTTGGGTTTCAGTCACATCAGCTGTTAAAACTGTGAACATTTAATTTTGGTGAACTTGGGGATCCATTCATCAATGTCCAGATACAATCCAGATGAAATTTAACACACTACTACATAATCTGATGGGCTATCTGATCCATCCATGATGCACGAAGGGACTAAGTGTGAATAACAGCGTTGACCTTACCAAGCCACAGAGTCCAAAACAGAGGAAGCTGTCGTAGTTTATTCGGTTATGTTATATCTGCTGATGGATGTTGGCTAGTGTGTCAGGCCACATATAGACTGTGGTTTATTTAAATGATCCAACTCTACGGCAAACACACAGTTAAACCTAGCTCTCTGTTAGTTTTTTCTTGCATCAAGAGAGTACACCTTGCATTTCTTTTGGCAGCCCCTGTGTTTGTCCAATGACAAATGAACCTTGAACCTTCACCAGAACTCAATTCAACCTAATCAGGTGCTGCGTTGGCCAGACCAAAAAGCCCATTACTGTAAGCGCAAACAAAAGATTGAGCAACGAGAATGCTAATGAGGTGTGTAAGCTACGTCATCTCCAGGTAGAACAACTTTAAAGAACTCTGTAATAGAAGCGCCATCTGAGGGAGGGTCACTCCGGTCACGGTACTTAGCAGGCAGCTGGCTGGAAGTCAGCTGGAAGACGGCTGCCAATCAACTGGCGTTCAGCTTGAAGGGGAACTTTTAAGTTGCTACTACTGTATGTACAGGTGTTTAAGCCTGGCTCATAGCTAAAACCAGAGTACCAGAGAATTAGAGCGTCATAGAGCGAGAGCCCGAGCCCGAGCCTAAGCAGAGCAGCAGACACCATCTGCAAGATTAGGGAGGCCTTGATAAGGTGGCCCACATTGGTCCAGGTGCAGCTCATTTACCTGATAGCCTCCTTTTAACGCCTGCAAAAACACCTCGAGGAGACCAACAGTGACACCTAGTGGACAGGTGGAGGGGCACACCTTCAAACTCATGATTCTGTGACTCAAACTGGACTTAACGGATCATATTTTCATCTCAGGATGCCCCAAGCAGTTCACCAAATTATACTGTACGCTACACCTGTTTGACAGCAACACAGGGATAAACTTTACAGGTAACTGATCGGTGTAGAGTTAAAGTCCTCGTAATTATAATTCTTTTGTGGTAGCACTGTAGTGATATGCAAAAAAAGAAAGAAGGAATTCAAAGTGTTCCTAATGTCTTCTGATAGATTACACATGATGTCTTCTCTCTTCTCGCAGCCTGAATGCATATTCTCAGCGGCCTGCTGTCGGGGCTTACACAGTAAATGGATCCATGTGCCAGATAGTTAAAAAGCGGTATGAATAATTAGCACAGCGGGCCCTGTGAAGCGAATTAGCTCCTTACCTATCCTCTCCCAGAGTCTCCTTTCATGTACGAGTTGGCCTGAGGGCCTGGGCTGTATTTTCTGAGAATCATTAGCCACAGTCGGGTCCTTTGAGATGACTCCGATTGCCGCTTCCATGAAACGTTAGACACCGATTGATACTTTTTGTCACTTGAGCTGATGAGAGTGGAGGAGAGGATGGGAGAGAGCGGAGGAATGGATGGGGAGGGGAGGTGATGGCAGAAGTGGAGAGATGAGAAATGAGTCAGGCAAGTTCCAGTCTTTTAAGAGATCTATAGGAACTAATGGATAATGTCAGACGGACCTTATAGAGAGCGCCTTTGTGCACCGCGTTGGCAGACGATTCTGGGGAGAAACCAATAGATCTAAATGGTAAATGGAGGATTCAGTGATACTCCACTGTGATCGATACACATGCACAGTGAACGCACACTTTTCACAGCTTCACAGCCAAAGAGTAAACATTTCTGCTGAGTTTGTTCTTTGTTTTCCCCTCTTCCGACCTTTCTTCAATGCGGGAAATCTTTTTCTCGTACTTTCCGTCGTCCGTGTCTTCCCCTCTACACGCCTCTATTCTCATTCCTCTTCCTCTTTGATCCGAGATGCGCCTTCTTCTATTTCTTTCTTTCTTTCCGCTGACCACTGCAGAAGCTTTTGTCTCCGATTCTCGTCCCCGAGCTTAGCGAGCGTTCGCCGTCCGAGGGCCCGCATCTTATCTCTTCTAATTACAGGAAGACGCCTCGTGTGTCGTCACGGAGAGACGTAGAGGAGGGTAAAAACAAAAGAAAGAAAGATTCCTGGAGGATGAAACAAAGGAAAGCACTAGTGAGGGCAGTTCTGTAAAGTCACTGCAGGAAGGGAGAGAGAGATTGCCGGGGAGTCTCATACGCTGGCAGCAACCTAAAAGGAACATGAATTTCAATTTTAAAAACCACCTGTGATCGATCCTTTGGAAAAAAAAGGAATAAGAGAAGCAAAACATCGGCCTTACTGTAGCCTTTGATGATTAATGTTTGTATTCCGGCCTTAGTTTGTGATGCATGGCTTCCTGTAGGCAGAGAAGTGACCACACACAGTACCCATCACCAGAATTACATTTTGGGAAAATTAGATTTGCTGTATTTCGGTACGGGAAGAATGAGACACCGAGCGCTGCTGCGGCTCCACTCTCTGATTCAGGCTGGTAATACATTTTTATTTGTACATAAGAAGAATCTTGGTTAGTGTCACTTTAATCCTCAGAGCAGCAGAGTTTTTTTTCCCCTAGGCAGCACAGATTTTTCTGTCACGGGCCTCCCCCAGCTCTCCAGATCAATCAATAGCTCTGGACACAGATACACTCCACCGAGCTACGCCTGCAGCCTCGGGAAAAAAAAAAAAGCACAAGCACACGGAGACAAAGTCTGAGATGAAACAGGATAACACACGTTCCACATGCATTAACCAACACACAAACAGACAGATGGGGTAAATATCGCAGAGACAGAGAGTTAACCGACCGTTTCCACGTGAGCGCCTCTGCCTTTTATATTCCTTTTTATATTTATTACACAGAGGATGAGGAGCATGGGGGGAGGGCTTGTTTGATTTGCCTGGGGAAATGCAGTTTGTTTGTGAGAGCATGTTTCTTTATGAAACAACAGAAACTGTATGATGCAAAGTTCTGAATCACGTCACATCGGCTGATGATTCAAACTTCTTCAAACTTCAGGCTCCATATTTTTGATATTTTCTGTAGATTTTCTGTAGAACAAGAAACAAGTTTTGTTGTTTTGGGTTGTTTTTTTCTCCCGCCCACCTGCTGCTGTGCAATATTCCTCGAGTTAATCTGCAGCGATGACTCATCAGTATTAATGTTTTTCAAAGCACAGCACTTCTTCACAGGCATTATGTGATTTGAACAGAGAATTAGTGAATGTTTACCAGTCTGCAGCCCTAATGCATCATGCATCAAGTGTTTCTAAAGACTTTTTCCAGCCCGTGTGTATTAACAAAACGCGTTTATTTCCCACTGAACAAAAAAAACAAATGGAAAAATCTAACTGGAGGCAACACTGAGCAATTTATTTCAGCTTGTCCTTGTTTAGCTCGCTGATTTTTATGACTGCTGATACTTTGTAGCCAGTGGTAGACGGAGCGCAGATCAATTTTAATTATTATGGAGTTAGGGTTGTTGTGTTGGGCTCGTCAATGTCAGCTCCAAGTTTAGGAACGCTGGTTTGACCAATCACTGCATGCAGTAACCAATCACTGCTGTTACATGTGGTGTGGATAGAGCCCTGAAAAAGACCAAAGACACACACACACACACACACATACACATACACACACACACACACTCAGTTTGCTTTTATAAACACGACCTCCAGTTCATAAAGAGAAATGACTCTCGTATTTTTCATTTGTTAAAAACTGTTTTATTATGACAATAAAGATGAATCGACCTGGTGCTGCTCCGTTCCCCTGAACAGTCGTTGGTTTGTTTCATAATTCTGATGTATCTATAGTTCTTTATTGCAGCATGCGTCAGTTCATGTTGGATTTAAATACAAAACAGACAGATTAGCTCTGTTGTCAGCACCAGCTTTTTTCAGCTCCATCTCAGTCTTTTCTAAGTCTGCAGGATCTCGAGAGGGCAGTCAACGCTGGACTCCCGCAGTGCCCTCTACGCTGGCCTCAGTCTGTCCTCAATTTCTCATGTCCAGAACGCTGCTGCCCAATTTTTATCAAGCAATTTTCAATTCTGACCAGGCCAGCACTGTTTCTCAGGTGTGCTCATTCTGTCTGCTCCGAGAGGCTTTTAATACCCTGCAGCGCTGCAGCACTTTTAAATTGTGTTTTTATTTGTTATGCATCTGTTATGTGTTGTTTTATAGCTTAGTTGTAAAGCACCGTTCGGCTATTGTAAAGGGCTTAAATATGTTGTTGATTTGATTTCATCTTATTGTTTTCAATCAAAACCCTCTCAGCTTAATCTTACTCGTGTGTGGTTATTTTCCCAGAGACTGTTTTTAATGCATCATGGCTCATTAAGAGAAACAATTGTACAATTCCTACAGCAGATCATACAAGCTGGAAGTTGATTTGGTTAGATAGAGAATTAAATCGTCTTATTCATTTCTATGATTGGTGTATGTTTTACCTTCATGTGAGTGTACCTACTCTACCTCTGTTAACAACCTGCAACTAGGAAAAACCAGAGCTTTCCTCTGACCAATGAAAAACTGAAGTCATGAGCAATAAAACAAACTTTTGCTCACATCTTTACACTGATTTTGCTGCTACAGCATGACTTCGTGTCCAGTATAACCAGTAGCTGACGTGCGCATTCTTTATACAGTCACTTTATTTGACTTGAGCTACGGTTACATTACATTTTAGCATTCATGCCACTCGTTACAGCTTGTGATGGCGGCTGTTCAGTAAACGCTTGAATATCTGAGAGAAAATATGCCGAATGTTTGCAGGTTCAAGCGTCTCTGTCTGTGCTTTCCTCAGATTAAAAACTGAATATGTGTCAGACAGAACAAGACATTTGATGAAATTACACTCTGCCATAGGAAAGTATAATTATCTTGTATGTATATTGATTATTAGAGAGAATAATTGCCAGATTAATTGTGAATAAAAACAAAAGTTGCAGTCCTAATGGAAGCGTAATCCAGTCTTTACCTCACATCACCCACTCAAGTTTACTCATTTGTGTGTTACTGACTTGGGTAACTTATCTACCCTTAATCTGGCTTACAGTGTGTGTACAGTGGTATGAAGCCATATTTCAGGATGCTGAAACGATTACATCACGGTGTATATGCAAACAACTTTTAAAATGCTTGTTTTCTGAACTAGAATAACCGATACCTGGAGGAACATGTTACCAGGTCGTCAAACTTACTCCCTTACTTTTCCCTGAACAGTTTCTTTCCTGTAAATATGAAGTAGTGCCATCCAGCTCTGGGTGCCCACAGGTGGTTGTGGTTAAATAGAGGTTGGCGACTCCATTGTTCGCTGTCGCACACAAATCGATAAACCAGAGTGAATAAAAATCCTAATTTTAATCCTAAAGGTTTAAAAAAACCAAACTATGTTCTCAAAGCAGAATCTGCTGTAACTCTGTTGCTCGACTCCGCCTGGTCCCAACCATAAAACACTGTGAAATATACGCAACTTCTTTGCTCCATGTTCAACATTTTCAACTCACATGAATGGCACAAAAATGCGATATATATATATATATATATATATATATATATATATATATATATATATACACGCATTGCCCAATTTGCATGAGTTGTGACGTGAATTCGTGTTTTCACATTGGCTTTGTGTGCAATCTACTCACAGCAAAAGTTGTATTTTCTGTGTGAACAAAACAAAAAAACACAACCTGAACTTTGTGGAGAGCCCTTTAGAAATCTAAAGGTGTGAGATGCATGGGACATTTTTTATTTATTGTCTGAATCCACATGTTTTTCTCACATTTCAGCGTCTAAAGCCATAAATAAATATGTCTTCAGTGTAACACCACATTGTTATCTCAACCCAGTCATCGTGATGCTGAAAGCCTCACAGGAGGACGGCCCCCTCAGCTCAAACAAAACAGAACAGGAGAGAGCTGGATTGAATGATACATAGATATTGAATGAAGAGGCACCGCGGGGAGCGATGCAGGCGGCGTTGTGTCGGAAGACAAATGTCTTGCTGAACAGACGCACATACAAACAGCAGCGGGCTTCCTCTACTGTATGTGTGTTCTCATGCCAAGCGATACCTCCTTATTGATCAGCGTGTTGCTTCAAGATCTGAGAGGATTGAGTCGATTGCTCAACATGAGAGACGCTTTCATGTTTTTCCATCTGCGGGACTGCTGCTGTTACTAAAGACCTGCAGGACGGGGGTGAGAAAATATAACAAACCTGAAAATAATAAGTCTTTACAAGCTAACAGGTGTTAGGCTCAGTCAGTTTGTGTGTGTTTGGCCATTTTTGTTCCCCAGACATGACTGCTAATTATGGCGTACAAAACAATGAAAAGGAGACCGCCACAAGGCCTGTAGATTCCCCAGTACACACACTCATACTGTGTGTGGGTGTAAAGAGAGGAGGGACAATTATCTCGTTGCTCCGAGCGCTGCAGCTTAAACTCATCAGCGACCTGAAGGAGATGCGTCGTGACAGAGCGAGGACGAGAAAAAGAAAAAATGAAAAGTCACATTCATCTCCGTCTTCATGGGGGACTAAAAGAAAAACATTCAGGCCATCTGCCGCAGACATAAACACGTTTGCTGCATTGATGAAAATGACAGATGTGTCGATGCGGAGGTTTAAAACTGATTTCATTCACACATTTGTCTGTTTTCTAGTTTCTACACGGAGAGCAGATAAAATATTCTCTTCTCTGACATCTGCCCTGGAGGATTTTATGAGATCTTATACCACCAGCACATCTCGTCTCAGCCCCGGGGTCTCCTTCCAGTCAGTCCTGCCGGGTACCCCTCTAAAGGTGAAAACTCCCAAAGGGAGGGGAGGCCACCTGAACCAGGAGCTTGAACCACCTCAGACAGACAGCTCCTCTGATTTAACTGACATACTCAGTTTTACAGAGAGTTTCAGGGCTGTAAATGGACAGATAAAGGCGAGCGCAGCTGATGTTGTGAGTTATTTGTTGTGTAAAAATGAACATGCATGCGTTTTCCGTGACCCTGTGAAACTAAATAAGAGCTCACTCATGAATTCATTTGCTTTTCTTATTGCGAATCATTGACGAGAGATTTGTCATTGAATCTTTACTGAGTTTGTACCAGCCGTGAACTCTGTGAAAAGTCCAATCGTCCTTTGATTAAATATTCCTCTTTGTAAAGAATGTAGAACACTTGTGTGTAACGTTAAATTACAAACACAGAAAGGACGCATAAAAGAAAATCTGTTGAACCAGTTTTACACTGTAAACCAGCTGTGAAATCCACAGTAACTTACTGTGTTTATTAAGTACTGTAAACCATTTCACAGTACACTGTGTATTCTGTCAAAAACTACAGTAATTATAGAGTTACTGTGGAAATTATAGTAACCAAAATATATGCTGTAGACGTACTTGTCAACAGCTGCCAGTTAGTTACTGTGAATTTATTGACAGTATGTTACTTGTCAACAGCTGCCAGTTATTTTGAATCCATTTACAGTAAGTTACTCGTCAACAGCTGCCAGTTAGTTACTGTGAATTTATTGGCAGTAAGTTACTTGTCAACAGCTGCCAGTTAGTTACTGTGAATTTATTGGCAGTAAGTTACTTGTCAACAGCTGCCAGTTAGTTACTGTGAATTTATTGACAGTATGTTACTTGTCAACAGCTGCCAGTTATTTTGAATCCATTTACAGTAAGTTACTTGTCAACAGCTGCCAGTTAGTTACTGTGAATTTATCGACAGTAAGTTACTTGTCAACAGCTGCAAGTTAGTTACTGTGAATTTATTGACAGTAAGTTGCTTGTCAACAGCTGCAAGTTAGTTACTGTGAATTTATTGACAGTATGTTACTTGTCAACAGCTGCCAGTTAGTTACTGTGAATTTATTGACAGTAAGTTGCTTGTCAACAGCTGCCAGTTAGTTACTGTGAATTTATTGACAGTAAGTTGCTTGTCAACAGCTGCAAGTTAGTTACTGTGAATTTATTGACAGTATGTTACTTGTCAACAGCTGCAAGTTAGTTACTGTGAATTTATTGACAGTAAGTTGCTTGTCAACAGCTGCCAGTTAGTTACTGTGAATTTATTGACAGTAAGTTGCTTGTCAACAGCTGCAAGTTAAGTTACTGTGAATTTATTAACAGTAAGTTGCTTGTCAACAGCTGCAAGTTAGTTACTGTGAATTTATTGACAGTAAGTTGCTTGTCAACAGCTGCCAGTTAGTTACTGTGAATTTATTGACAGTAAGTTACTTGTCAACAGCTGCCAGTTAGTTACTGTGAATTCATTGACAGTAAATTACTCGTCAACAGCTGCCAGTTAGTTACTGTGAATTTATTGACAGTATGTTGCTTGTCAACAGCTGCCAGTTAGTTACTGTGAATTCATTGACAGTATGTTACTTGTCAACAGCTGCCAGTTAGTTACTGTGAATTCATTGACAGTAAGTTGCTTGTCAACAGCTGCCATTTTCACAGTAACCGGTTTAAAATGTACTTCTAAACATGAGCTGAGACAGACTGTTGTTTTAGGCTATGAAGGGTAATACAATTGGATGTGGGTAATGTCATTACACCTTGAGTTGTAGTTAATAGTGTGTTAAAGCAGATTACTTTTCAAGGTACTAACATGCACGGTGGCATTCTCCAACACACAAGACAGCAGCAGCAGAGGCGTTAAAGAAAGGGATGTGAGGTTGAAATAAAACGGGGGGAGAAAAGTGTGCAGGACGCCTGGATGAACTCACGTGCCACCAGGAGTGTAGAAGAAGAACTAATACATATGTAACCAGTTGCATAACCCAGTGTTAAGCAGATCAGTGCACCCATCCTCAGCAGCAAGTTTGGATATGAGTACTTGTATCCGTCTATTAAGGTTTCACCATTCTTCCATCATCGGTAGGTCGTTCTGTCATGGACATCCACTTGAGAATTTGCTGTGTGCTCATATAAAAGCAACCTGAAGGCTGCCAAAGGACAAAGTGGTACAGATGTAAAAAGTTAGTGTAAAATAATTAAGCATGTTTAACTAAGAGAAGCGAAGCAGGAAAAAGAAAAAATGAAGTTGACAGTTGTAGATTTGTGTCCAAATGTTTTAGTTTTTCCATTGAATGTTGGCATGCAGTCATGTGTTTGCCGAGCAATGATTGGTGTTGAAATAAAGGTCGATGAGTCCTTTCTGTGGAGACGCTTGACAGATACAACTACTCTCACCCATCTCCAGTTAATATCATTATGTCACTGTCTGTCATTAAGACACTTTATTTTTGCTGTTTTGGTCTAATGTGACATTACAGCAGCTGAGAAAACAAGTTTAACTTCCGATTTACTTTGTGCCGTCTACAAGGTTCATTATTAGACGGTATGTCAACTCAATTTATGTGAACCATGAAGGTTAAGATACCCTCTGATCAGGAGCTCTTTCAAGTGATATACCAAACCATATTTCTTCACAGTGACAGACCATCACTAAGTCTCCATGCTGATTCACTTCAGTCCAATCGGCACATGTCATTTACTCATTAACATAATGAACTAAACTCTGGTGAAGTGTTTGCCACAGGTGTGCACATACTTCACCATTTCCATCCTCTCCGTGTTTGGCAAATGTGATGCAGCAGCTTTTAGGCTTCGTGCCACTCCACCTGAAAGCTGATATGAAAGTGACGTACGCCTGCTCTCATGCATAGTCAAGTGGCATCAGCAGGAATTGTAAACACACCTATGGTCAAGTCTGCAATTTCACCTGGGAACTTTCAGTGTCAGCAGCAAGACGTGATGACCTTCAATATGGCTGCCAAGTGCATTTTGTCTCCTGAAAGCCGGGCCGTGATGCTGTAACAGCCGGCGATGCTTTCTCTTAAGTGCACGGATGCTGAGCCCTGAGATAGCCTTGTGATTTATCAACCATATCTGTCACATATTTCAGCGCTATCTGTGTACCTGCACTTCTCGCCGAGCAATTCGACATCGCAGAGTGTGAACCGGCGGCGATAACGCCTCATTCACTCACTCTGATGGAGGAGTTGCTACATACAAACCCGGGCTGAGTTCAGTTTGAGATTAAGATGCATTTTATTGCACTTGCGGGGAAATCTGTCTTTGCACAACGGAAGATGCACCACCAAGGACGCGAGGAAAAAGTACAAGAAAACAAGCGATAAGCAGCGGCGCTGGTTATCTGGTGTGCAGTCAGAAAGAGAAAGGGCTGGTGAAGCTTTGTGAACATTATTGTGACATGATAGACTTTCAAAATAAAATGAAACAAATAAAATGAAATAAAACCTTTTTTTGTCAAGAATTCGATAAGAAAATTGATGGACTCGGGAGTAATGGAAGAATAAAAACATAGTGGTATCATTAAATACAAACTCTGCCTCCCTGTGCTTGAAACTGAGCTGTTAACACGACAACACCATCAGCAAACAGACTCGCAGGAAAAGAGATGAAATGAAGTGAAACGTTCGATCCAGCCTCTTTTTCCTGACCCTCTTCCCCTCCAGCCTTCTCGCTCCCCTCCGAATCCTCCAAATTTGAACAAGATAAAATTTCACTGCCGTGTCGACTGTTTGCAATGAGCATCGAGCTGGAAACAACAAAGCATAAAGCAGTCAGGGTGTTTGGCCGCGGAGCACAGGCTGCGTGTTAGTGGACTCATAAATAACCTCGAGGGTGGCAGAGAACGCCCAGTAAAACACGTCTGTTTATCCCAGCGTCGCATACTTAACGGGGCAGACTATAAACACATGCAGCTGTCATATCCGGGTTAGTCTGGCAGTATATAATAACATACTAGTACTTTATATAAATATTTGAACATACTGTCTTCTAGGGAAGCCTCTCTTTTCTGGCACTGCAGCTCATTATGATAAAAGTTCTTGATTTTTTTTAAAGCAGCAAAACTCAAAGTTCAGGATTTTAGAGCAATTGATTTTGATTTATAACCGAATCACACATCGTGTAAGTTTCCTACATGCGTCAATGCGCCGCAGCAGTGATCACGTTTGCTTTACTTACTTTGGTTCAGTGAAATCTGTTCGGCATCTGTCCCCATCCTAAGAAATAAAAATAATGGACTAAGACGTGTGATTCAAGGCTGCAAGGTTTGGCAATGTAGGCCACAGAGAAAAAAGTAGAGCCAGATTCAACTTTTGGAGAAACGCAACCTGACGTTACGCTGTGGCGACCAATCCAACGATCAGACCGGTCAAACTTCTCTATAGTCAGCCTGAAATGTCTCAGTATTCATGGACTAAACTCTGATACTCGACCAGTTTTGTTCTAGCTTTATTTATTTTAATGTACTCAGCTTCTCTGTGTCTGGTTAGTAATTTTCATCATGAAGTTTGAACCCTGTGGCTGACGCCTGTCCCACTGAATCAGTTTAACCTCAATTCATTTGACTCATGGGTAAGTGCATGCACACACACTGATAACTCATCAGGAAGCTTCAACATTCATATAATTATAGACACAAAACGTTTTTCCACCTCATTCTGCAGCCGGGGACACGTGGGATTTGGGTAAAGCACTTTCACACAATCAGCTTGACCTAAATTAATGAGGACAACTGGCTAATACGTGGACGGTAATATTAAAGCTGCTTTCCCGCTTTTTTCTTACACTTCATTTCCACCACACACACACACACACACACACACACACACACACACACACACACACACATCACTCCATCTCTCTCGCCCCCGTCGTTCTTTTGGCTTTTAACTTTCCCGTCCCAGCCTCTTTCACTCGCTCCTCCGTCTCATCTCTCCCTTCGCTCTTCACCCCAGGCAGCTGCAGCGTTCCTACCCAGCTGAAATCGGCCTTTGAGCCTCTCTGTGGCTCCAAGCTAAATAAGTTGAGCATTAACAATAAGGGTAAGACGTCCTAATGATTTCTGCCCTCTGTAAAAACAGTTTGGAGTCATTGTGTGCATTTCAGCCTCAGTGTACGTTTATAAAGCTGTCTCATATTGTTGTTTCAGACGACAGAGACCCGTCTCTTGTTTCTGTTGTCTTCTTTGCCTCCGACGCTCCTTCTCCACCCTCGTGTTATACGTGGTTAGATATTTATTCTGGAAGGTGACTGGCTTTTTTACCCAAACCAAACTTTTTTTTATGTCATACTTCATCACAGGAAAGAAAGAAGATACTGCAGGGATTCTACCCAGGAGATTTCATTATAAGATCCAAGTCAGAGTTTGAGGATTCAGCCATTCATCCATGCACTTTATTCAAGCAGGATAATACTCTTTGTAGAAGCTTTCAAACATCTGCAGTGACAAGTGAATTTAATGAGCATCTATAATAGGGTAGCTCCTGTGAGTGTGTGTGTGACACGCAGGGATTGTTTGAGGCAGAGAGGCCAAACACAATATCTTGTAATGAATCCGTCCGTGTGAAGCAGGAATGTAATGTGTAATGTGTGCACACGCTGGTCAGGTCATCGCTGAGCAACTTTTTACAGCTTTCAGACGAGATGTAGAGCTTGCACCCGAGATAAACTCTGTACAGTATGTTAAGACAAAGAAGAAATGTCAATATTACAAACCAAAGAGGTCGTTGTGATAGTGGTTCAGTGCCAGTCAACATGCTGTGTGATCGATACTCAGACCAGTGAAATGCTGATAGCTCTTCCTTCTTTACATTACTTCGAAAAAACCCACCAAGCGCACTGCCTAGAAATGATATTTTTACAATTTAGCACCCCTGGTATTAGACGTCGTCATAAATATGGACAGCTGTGCATGTGAATTTGTCATGATTACATTAATTATGTTCAAAAACTACTTGTCCTAAGGTTCTAAGTCCACCGTCATTAGCTACAGTCATCTACATTACCCGCTTAAGGCCAACTCACACCGGAAGCAGAACAGCAGCACCGCGGTCACTGTAGCCGCCAGTCTAGTCAATGAGAGCATTCACACCGGGCGCGTCTCAGAAGCATCTCTCCGCACCACGGCGCAAGCTTTCCGTAGCATTTCTATTTTTGCCGCGAGCCGCTGCTGAACCTCGTAAATTTTAACAGAGCACTGCGCACCAGACAGGAAACCCGACACAGAATCAACATAATAAACTTTCGCCCCCTTTCAAAATAAAACACAATACGCAGTTCATGTAGCTTTTTACAACTTCACATCAACGTTACGTCATGACCGGTGGCACCAGGTGATCAAAGGGTCTCAACATGGACGACGAGAGACTGATTGTTGAAGTGGAACAACACACAATCATTTATGACACAACAGATGCTTTTTATAATCTCCTCCATGTCGGAGAAGCAAAGTCAGCTGTTTGTTGTTGTTGTTTTCTTTATATACTGTTTGTCGTGGGGTCTCGCTTACGTCCAGGATTCTCGCGTGAATACGGCCGGCTTGCTCTGCTGCCGTTCCGTGGCTGACACGCGTCCGGTGTGAGTTGACACCGAGCAAAGGATGCAGCTAAACCGTGGCGCTGCCGTTCCGCTGCTGTAACGCCTCCAGTGTGAGTTCCGTGTTACCTGGCACAACTCTAGCTCCCTATCAACATTCTCCTACGCCAAAGGCCTGAAAACCTACAATACTCTTTCCCGAATTAATTCAAAACACCTTCAGTCTTTTTGCCTTTGACATTATTGGTGTTACTGTTGCTCCTGTTCTGGCACCACACCGACTCCGCTTCCCGTTTAAAATTCGCCACCTGAAAACCTCTTCTCTTTTTCGCCCAACTCCACCTCCGATTGGCTTACCGTGAAATTTTACTCAAACTCAGCCAGTCGTCATCATTTATGCGACTGTCTCGTGCCCCCCGCCCTCACCAAGGAAGGACGAACAAGAAAAATCTTTGCCGTTGATGAAAAAAAGCTGCCGTTATTTATAGCGATGTTATTCCCATCACTGGTGTGTGACGACATTGTGTACGTCTTGCAGATGATCGTACCCCGTAGACATATGAAGAGCAAACAAACACCGTTCACCTGATTATAAAGCTACACAATGTTGCTACAATGTTGCTCCCTCCGCTGGTTAATACATTTGTGCATTGGGATTTGCGACACATATACTCCACGTCTGCCGGGTGCACTTCTGCTAACCGTGTTGACACCTGCATCCGAAGCTTTCTGCAGGAATTCACCGTGACAGCGTGCCGGAGAGCAGAACCGTGCTGTCAAATATAACGGTGTCGCCGGCTGATGAGTTTATGACGAGTATAAAAACGCCAAAGTGACTCACGCGCATTACTCATAATCTTTTAGGAAATGACGCTCGGAGCGGCGAAATGAATTTCTCAAGAAAGCGGAGTAATTAAAATCCTTTTCAAGTCCTCAGCCTTGGCATAGAGGCTATTATACAGCGGGTGAATGCGCAAATGATAATCACCGCTGCACCGAGAGCCGATGCTGTGTGTTGACCCTTCAAATGGAGAGAAGGCAAATGGGCAAGAGGGAAAAGAAAGCAGTGAAGAATGCATACAGAGAAACATGTTATAGGCAATACATTTATATCCATGTGCGCCCTTCCACATATTCAGATTTAACACGTCTGCACACATGTGATACTCCATGTTTGCAACCTTCATGCCTATGTGTGCTTCTGCTTCCATCTGCTAGCAGTTTTCATAGTTAACTTTCTCATATAGTAAGTAACATAGCAAGAGGGCAGAAGTGTGAGACGTCAGTGGAGTCATCTAAAGTCTGCTCGCATCGAGGTTATAAATACCATCTATTTATTCCAGATTTGGTCTTATTGCATCTTCAAAGAGTGAGTCAGCTTTTCCATTTTAAAGATTTCCCAAATTGTTGAAAGGGTGTTTATGCAACATTTATTTTCTGCGTGCACAGACATTTTTTACATCTGTGCAGTCCATGCAGTCATGAAATAACCATCACGCAGATGGGCAGCTGTGCAACGTGTTGTGATTATATTACTTACTACTACTAGCACAAAGAAACAGATGTACAGGGCGCAGAATGGGAATGACCTGATCACCTGACTGGAAATCTGTTACATTGTGGTATAAAAGTTACAAAATGCTGAGTGTCTGACATAAACCAGGAGCAGTTCATGTTTATTACGCAAGTGCTATTGTGCAAGCTGCATGCTTTGTCCTGACTTCACCACAGATTCAGTCGATTTTGTCGTGATTTAGAGGCTGTGTCATGTTAGTGACTAAACGTTCCGTGGTTAATCTTCAGGATAAAATCAATACAAAACTCAATTGAGGAAATAAATCAATAGAAGCCGCCTTGATGAAGGTCACTTCATCGGCTGTATTGTTCGGTTTTCTAAAACCTCCATGAAGCTCAGGCCTGTCCACAGCTAATGTAATCCTATCTGCAGATGGCCGTCGTAATGAAGCTAAACTCTGTGATAATCAGCTTCTCCACGCCAATCTCTGCTCGTGTTTCTGTTCGGCGTCCTCGCAGGAATTTCTTCTTCATCAACAACATTTGTTCTTCAACAAATTGTGTGTGTGTGTGTGTGTGTGTGTGTGTCACACCAAGGCAAAGAGTGTGTTTCACAATCACATGTAGCTGAACACGGCGGGCTGACTGACAGGCTCTGTGCTCTGTCTCTCAGAGGGGGCAGTGAGAATTGAGTAGCAGTAATCCACCACACACACACACACACACACACACACACACACACACACACACACACACACACACACACACACACACACACACACACACACACACACACACACACACACACACACACACACACACACACACACACACACACACACACACACACACACTACTGGGATTTCACACAGGGGCTGCATGTCTATACTGTGAATTATTTGCCAAGGGAATTTCACACTAACACACAGCAGGGGTCCCTCTGCACTTACCGCCTGTGTGTGTGTGTGTGCGTACTGAGAGCAATTAGATGATTGATGGTGATTGATGTAGCTGCTCGGGGATGAAAGAACACACACACACACACACACACTCTTTCCTGTTTTCTTCACCTCCCAGACCGGTCACCATCAATCGGCTAATTGCTTTACACTTCAGCTCGCTGAGTTTGAGGACTGAATCACTATTCAATTAGAAAATAGAGCTGTTCTCCATTGTCCCCCCAGAGTATGAAGCCTGATGCACGCAAAGAGAGATGCAAATGCACACACACATTCTTCAGTCTGTCGCTCTTCCTACTTGGTAGCCATGGTGATGCTGGAAAAAGAAAAATGCATACATGATGAGGGGTGTGATCAATGAGGTCATTCCCCCTCTCTGAGACGGGGAGGTGCAGTGCCACGGAGGGAGAAAGCTTTCCACTGATCAGCTTTAAGTCTCACAGGTATGTTTTTTAAAAAAGGAACATTATGTAGAAATTGGTATTTTTGTGAATGAGCTCCCCCCAGTTTCCGGCCAGCTAATATGACTTAGTAGTCAAACAGAAAGACGTCTGTCTGTCTTTCAGGCTTTTATTTCACCAAGCTCAAGCTGAGGACTAATAGTCAGTCCCACATTTACTCTTGTTGGACATCTTCTTGCTTGGTAACACTCGTTTAACCCTTGGAGGGTCTTCCCGTTATGTCTCCTGAATAGTTCCTAAGACAAAACGTGGCTCCTTTCTAAAAACTGCTTTTTTTTTCTACTTTAAACATGTCAGTTTTTTAGAACTACTTCAGCCTGAAATATACTTCTTTCGCAGAAAACAGTAAAAAGTGTGAAACTTTGCTGCACGCTTTGAATGGGTAAACGTGGTGGACAAATATAAAAACTACAAATTGAAAGCCAGTGGTCCAAAATGAAATCTTAACATAAAGGAATGTATTAATGTATGTTAGGATAAACGTGGGATCAAAAAAAAGTGTTTTTTAAATGGGGCACATTTTGCCGCTAGGAACTATTTAGGATGCATTTCTGTTGCTAAGCCATTTTAGGCTTAATAAAGTACTGAGATTTCTATTCTAAATTTTTTTTTAAATGAATATCTTTGAATTTTAGCAATCTTTATTCAACACAGCCACATTTATTAAAAAATAAACAAAGCAAAAAAAAAAAAAAAAAAGCCACGAATGGTCCTACGATGGCTCAAGGGTTAAGCTTCCTCGGTCAACATCTCCTTCAGTATTTTTGCCTCTGACATTATTTTTTTTATTGCTTCTTGCTTGCCCAGCTCCTGTTCTGGCACGACACTGGCTACATTAAAATGAAAAACTTTTAGGTCTCATGCTAAAACTGGCATTTCACTTTTGGTGCTTGCACATTAACATATATGTAGTATAGTACATTATGATATGGATACACACTGACACAGTTTCTCTCTAACTCTGAATTCTTCCAGAATTCACATACTCACATTCTTACATGGTACGAACTAGCACAAACTTTCTGCACTTCAGCTGCCACCTCAGCTCCATTTAGCTCCTCACACTTAACTCAATCTATTTCAGCGCTTTAACTGAAGCTCACAAACAATATTCAAGCTGCCTGTCACAGCTACAACCTGGCAACCCGCAACTTGTTTCAAAGGGCGTGTGTGCAGTTGCTCTCTGTGCCGCCACTGCTGCTGCTGCTCTGCTATCTAACTCAGCGTTAGCTGTTGTCAAAATGTCAAATCAGGACCACGTTTGACTTTAAGAAAATCCAAATTTAAGCAGAGTTTGACGGCCATGCACACTCAAACTCGCTTACACACAGCAACACACGTGCAAACATGTGAAATGTTTTAATTTCTTATTCCCTTCTTGCACACAAACACTGACAAATGATCTTTTCTATGCTACGATCAGCACGCAGCATCAAAACAGCGACGTTGTCTCCATGTATCAGCCAGCGGGAAGCTGAGAGACAGCCCAACATAAAGCACATTCACACACACGGTGATTGGCAGGTGTAGGTCTCCGTGTCCTTTCTGATAAGGTCTTCGATGTGGAGCCAATTTTTTCCTGGAGACTGAAAAGTCTACAGAGTGAATCATCTCAAAAGTCAAGGCCGCCGCATGAATGTCAATAGAATCTGCCTCGTGTCTTCCCTCGCTTCGGGGGTTCAATTGAAAATGGAGTGACTATACGCCCGAATGTTTGGAAGTAAACACAGCGTGGGGAACTTTCCCTATTGTATCCTGGTGATAAAGGTTCCCCAGATGAATCAGAGCCTGATTGATTTTTCTCAAGGTTTCACGGTTCAACTTAAAAATAGCAGATCGGACTCGCTGAACCTCTCACAGGAGAAATGCAGATTCCAACACTTGGAAACTTGTTTTTATCTCTTTATGTCTATGTACTGTTGAGCCTGTAACCTACATATGACTGATTTACATCAGTCCTGTCTCATCATATCACCGTCTGCCTTGATATGCATGGAAGCCAATGCCATCAGTGTATGAATGTGTGTGAATAGGTGAATGAGATATGTAGTGTAAAGTACAAGTAAGCAAGCACAGTCCATTTACCAGGTATAAAAGTTGGTTCTTAGCATTCATGGCGATGTATTGCTGCAACCATGACAAAAAAAATTGATATAGTGGCTGCCTTTTGTGATATACTGTACTTTCTCATCACTTTATGTCAGGGTCAGACTACACAATAATTTTGACTATTACTGTGTCATATTAGATGATTATGGGGCGGCAGTAGCAGTAGCTCCGGCATGGGAACCGGAGGGTGGCCGGTTCAAGTCCCACGTGGACCACAAATATGGAAGGTAAACTGGTAGCTGGAGAGGTGCCACCTGGGCACTGCTGGAGCAAGACACCGATCCCCACAACTGCTCGCTGGGTGCTTCTCAGGGGGGCTGCCCATCACTACACCATCTCTCTCCACATTTGCATGTCTATGAACCCTTGTACTGCATGTGTGTGTCCGGGTTAAAATGCATGTCAAAATAAAACAGAGTTAAAAAAGAATTTCCCCATTGAGGAATTAATAAAGTATATCTTCTTCTAGAGTCATAAATTCTTCAAGTTGCTCCCTGACCGATGACCACTTGATCATCCTTCGTCACCTGGAAGGAGGTGCTAGGGATGGACGATGTAAACAAACACTGGGTTTGTTGATGTGTAAGAGACTGGCTAAAGTGATGGTCATCTTTCTTTTTGTTGGGATGTCATGAGGCGTCCCAGTTGCAGCGTCAATTGGCATCCACTATGACTACATGAGATAAAATGATCGATTGTCAAGCCTGAGCAGAGGCAACATCCTCCAACTGCCAGATCAGGCTGTAATTAGATTGATATCGACCCTGGAAATATGTTGTTAGAATACAAAACTTGCAATCATTACACAAAAACATATGCTATAAAAACAAGGCAAGTTTCTTGTTCTAACAACACACCCACTTAACGTTACAATGAGAAATGTCTCTGTATAATAAGGTGTGTTGTAATAATGATAAAATGTCGTAATAAAATGAAAAGTATCTCAGTGTGAAGAAGAAAATCACCTAATATGAAGATTTGTACACAAACAGCTGACAGGATTATCAGCCTCCTCACCGCACACTGTTTTATTAATTACCTTTGTTAATAAGGAATATGTAAACATGCTAAATCTAAAGAGGATTAAAAAGGTTTATCTGGGGGGAATAAGTGTCTTCCTCCTTTTGTTTTTCTAGAAGCCATAAGTGAAATTTCTGGATTAAAACCATGATGCATGAAAAAGCTGCTTATTTAAAGATTTGTGGACGGACACGCACACTTTCCCCTCGCGTCCCTGGAGGCTGTAGTATGTGTTACAGTAGTCATAGATAATCCTTTCAGGGCCACATGGAGACTAATATGGCGTAATAATTGCCATGGCACGCTGTCGCTGCCGTTTAAAATTGTGATGCCGCTCTGACTTCAGCTCAAGAGATGGGAAGCTACTTAAATAAACAACTACGACTTTCTGATGGAAGTACGGCAATAAATACCCAGTGCTACCCGTCTGGACTGACGCCTCCTCGTTACTGGGCTTCTCTCTTTATTTTACCGTAACATTAAACCATGTTTCAAAGAGCTGCTAACCATGAAAGTGTGTTAAACATTTTCCATCGTACTCCAGCGATTCACAGACTGTTAGTGTCACGTTTGCTGGTGCTGGCAAGGAGAACCCAAAAGCACGACTCTGAGGCAGACAATTTAAGGGAAGGTTAATTTACTCAGTCCAAAGTACGGACAGGGTCAGAACCAGGAAATCAAACAGGCAAACAAATCAACCGAAGTCCAAGACCGGCAAAACAGGGTCAGAACGAGGAGACCAAAACTGGAATTGCTGGAGAGCAACGCAAGACAATCTGGCAGGGATCAAGTGGAAATGGACTAGTATATATAGACTGAGGGGCTGATGAGCAAATGGACTGCAGGTGAGGAGATGGGCGGGGACATCCAGGTGAGGGAAATGAGCTGATTGCATGGAAGAAAGGTGAGATCTGAAATTAATTAGTAAAGACATGGAACCAATTAAGACAAACTGAGTGTAAAATATGTTACAGTTAAAGCCTGAACGAGACTTGTTGGATGCAAACAAAACAATCTCTATTTTATATTTGTCATAAATAAGAGCTGTGAAATTTGATTCTCCAGTGAAAAAACACACACATATGGGACATAGCTTAGCTGTGCTTTCAGCTTTGTTTCAACATGAGTAAAAATTTACTCTTATCTCTGCAAGTCTTTTAAAAAAGTAATCTGAATATTTTTAGAGAATACAGCATTGATTTACATGACTTCATTTGTATTGGACAATTGATGTTCAAAATGGGTTAAAAGGTTAATTGCTATTTTCACTCAGGACTTTATTTCCCCATGTTTTTGTGTCACAGTGACTAATGTGGACAATGATTTCTAAATTTGGTCCAACATTGAGGAGGGAGCTGCTTTGATTTCCAATAAAAAGTTTTTAAAAAAAAACGCAACGCACTCAATACTGAGCTAAATTTTAAAATTGGTGTTCCCAGTAGTCGATTTAACACAGCATGGGAAAGTGAAGTCCAGGTTAAATGAAATCAAATTTACCCTTTAAGTGTGTGTTGAGGAATGGATTGAATTTAAAGTTTGTGTGAACTGGGGATGATATTTTTTTATGGTGATGTATCAATCGCATGAAAAATCAATGTGCTGGTACCCGGGGACGACCTCAGGCAGCGTCCTGATGACGGTAAGACAGCCTGCAAGTGAAGACTTGCTTGTGGCACAATCGTCTGGATAGTAAATCTCACCATAATTCAGTCTGGAGTAACGTGTTAAGGCTGCTGCTGTGTCTGAAAAGTGGTAGCCTAAATCTTATTTAAGCTCTGAGAGGCTCCAGCCCAGTTTCAGTTTTCCTTTAGCCCTGGAGATTTTGCATTTCTGGCATTTATCCGTGCAGCATTGAAGCACGATCAAAGCCGCACACGCTGCGTAGGGTTACGGATAGTGTTGCTCAGCATTTACAAAAACAAAGTAGGTCTCATAAACAAGTGTTTGCATGCTGCGGTCAGCATTTCCAATCAAAATCCCACCACTAATTAGCTCGGAGATGTTGCAGAGTTGCACATTATCTCGAATTTTTCTAAATACACTCCTCACACACGCTGTGAAGTCGGTAAGTGCGTAGGCCGCCACGTTTGCTGTAATTAATCAGTGATGTGGGAGCTGAATGTAAAACACTGAATTTAAATGGAGAGAGCACATATTGGACACTGCCGGCCTGGCCCTGCATACACAACAAGCTCCCCTTTCCCTCCCACCTCATATAATAGGCTGTGTTTTCCACCAATTAACATGCTTCTCTCTGAGGGATGATCAACTTGTTTGCCCCATCGATAAAAGTACTGTGGCTTTTACCGAGGAAGCATCCAAGGAGCCATCAGCTTGAAAGCATGTAAAAGGTCAACGCGGGCGCGGTAAAAGCCATGGATTTACTGAAACGACCCGCCGAGACAAGGAACCAGACTCGACTTGTCTCCTGCAGACGCGTCAGAAAAACAACTATTATAACTAATATATATTCTGTCCTCTCAGCCCAGCAGGCTGCCTTAATGCACTCTGTGATGGATGCGGTGCAGTTGGACTGTTATTGATCACCGCTTAACTGGCAATGTTTTACTCATAGTGGCCGTCTGAGAAGATACTGTTTCATTTTTGAGCTGCCACTTTTTTATTTATCTTATTTGACACGTCCAATTTTATAAGAAAAAAAATGTTCAGTTTAGCTTGACAGCTTCCTTCGCAAGAGGTTGAAATATTTGTAAGGTTTTATAAATCCCAACAATTCAGCTTGAAAGCATGTATAAGAAGAGATCAAAACGTAATTTAAATTATTAAAAATAACGTAAAAACAAATCAAATTCTAATTAAACATTGGAAAATATCCATATTATTTATATTTCTTGTTTGTTTTGTCGCTTTATATAAGTCATAATAAACTCTAGCAGAGTATAAACCAAGTATGTTTATATTCAATGCGAAAAAGAAAGAGAAAAACTTTGAGGAAGAGGAAGATTGACACATTTGTATCACTGTCTGTGCAGAGACATAAAGACTGGAACACAGGCAAACAGTTAGCCCAACTACTGTAAGCATTAAAAAGCTCATAATTAATACATCGTATCACATTTTGTTTCATAATTAACTTTTTAAGTTAAGCACCATAACATCCCCTAAAACAGAAAAATAAGTGCCAGAGAATTGTTGACATCTCTATCAGCCTTTTCCTCCTGGTTGAAGTGAACACAGTTCAGAACGTGATTTCTCTGGTGGCGCTCTTCATCTCTACATTAGTGACTGTTGTCGTAGATAATGTCTGTAATGAGGCAAAGACATGGTTTTAATTTCAGAGATGGGAAGGGAACATTTTAATCAGCACGTGAACTTCAGGTTTTCATTTTCTTCTGTTTAGACACGATAAGGTCAGAAACTCATCTGGTCTGCTGTGAAAGCTTCGTTTTATAGAGATATAGAAAAGGATATCATCATAAAAACTTGTACAGATGCAATCAAACCTTTCTGCTCTCGATCAGTCTGCCTTGAACTATGCAAAGACTGAAGAAGTCCATCGCTCTCTACAAAGACTCCTTTGACAAAAAACAGCAATTTTAACTTACAGAGTTGCCTGAATCCGATGCTGGTAACGTTACCTCAGATTGGTTTTGAAGACAGCGTAGATGTTATATTATGAGTTTGGTTCTTGGTCCAAAATGAGTTCATAAAAGATCATACCATTGAATAAATATTCGTTGTTTTTTTGAAGGCTGAAATCCATTTATCCATAGGCGCAACGCTTTGCGGTAAATTTCTGTTTATTTTAGCTGCAGCATACGGACATAGCAGTCAGTGCATTCCCCTCTTCGATATTTATCTGGCCACTTGTTAAACAAGCCGAGCTGCAGGTCGAGATGTGTTTTCATTTGTAAGTTCGATAAGAAGAACACTAATTAAAGCTGATGTGGGTGGTGTTTGTCTTAGCAGGCTGCTGGTCTGCCCGTGATTGAACAGGGTTTGATTGAACAGTGACGTTACTGCAGAGAAATATGATTTCAAAAAGAAACAATGTCTGGAAATGGTCTCGCAGACGGAGCACTGATGGTTTTCCAAATGGGGTAATTCAAAGATAGGGCTTGTAATAATAAATGCAAAAAATATGAAATATTAAATTTTAGGTTTTATTTTTGTCCAACATGGGAAAAAGCAAAAAGTACAGACCTGTGATTCTCACTGACTTTGTTGGCAACGAAAACTAGGTAAACAAGTTACAGAGTTGTTCTGAGAACTCATCATAATATATATTATTATATTTCTCTTAGTTGAAGTCTGGAGGAGCACGGCTTTATGACCGACCCTGTGTCTTTCTTTGGAATCAAACCATTTTTTTTTTTACTTTTTTTGGAAGAAATTTTATTTCTTGTGTGTCTGTTTGTGTATCTAATCACTGAACCAATAAAAACATTGTTTATTTGGTGTGTACAAGCCAAGGACGATACAGTTACAGTATATGGCAGTGAGGAAGGCTATGAAATGACACATCACGTAATAAAAGCCTGGCACATAAAGAGAGAGGGAGAGAGCAATAATGCTTTATCTTTCCACTCGCTCTCTTCTTGGGAGATCCGTCCCAACGTGAAGTAAAAAGAATCGAAGACGAGCCTCCCCTCTTCGCCTACACGCTGTGAGCTCAATGCTGGATAATCACTTCGATGACTCGGCCTTTTACAACCGCGGACACCCATTGTTGGACATATATAATGAGCCGGGAGACTATAACTATTGGGCTCTGTGTGTAGGGTCATTCCGCATGCTGCAGTTTCTTCTCTGCAAAACAATAAAAACAAAAATTTATGTGTGATTTTTTCTTTATTCCATCCCCGGTGAGTTTATCTGTGTCTGTGTGTGTTTTAATCTCGGCCTTTTTCTACGTGTGCTGTACTTTCCAAAGTACACCGCAGAAGTAAATCAGCAGTCGCTGCCCTGCAGCCTTCATGTCCCATAAAGCTCGCACAGGCCGGTCCGGCTCCCCTCCCTCACGTCATCTCTTAAGTATGCATTTGTTCCCTCCACCTCTTGAATGAGACACGAAAAACTCTCAGTCCGTGCTTAGATTCTATAGTATACACAACACAATAACTGCCCAAACAAAGATATATGCTGGAATGTGAATCAGCATCAGGCATGACTATGTTTAATTACATTCGTTGTAGTGTGTCACTGGGTAACCTCAAAGCTGTGAAGTGAACCCAATGTGCAGAAGTGCCAAAAACTGCAGTTCCTCTAACGTCCACCTGAGGCTGGCTCCAGAAGTGAGTCAGTCTCCATAAGTCCCCATGTTTCACAGCAGAAATAAACATGTTTACAGCCTGGTACAAAAAACAGTTTTGGTCTCTGTAGCTAATTTCCCCGTTCATGACAACTGTACTGAGGGTGAATTTATATACAACTCACCTGTTCACATTATATTAAGGCTTAAAGTTATGCAGGATTAAGAGCGTGGACGCTTTGATTGACAGGTGGGTGTTGTCACAGATGGCTTGTTTGTTCCCAAACTATCATTTGGTTTTTCTGCTTGTTGTTGCTGCGAATACAAATTGTACTTCTGCATTCTTTGCGTGACCGCCTCCAGGAACAGTCGATCATTGGTGGAAGTTAAATTAGTTCATTTGCATATACTACACACATTGAAATGCAGGTTGGAAATAGTGTCTCTGCAAGTTCACGAGTAAACACACTGAGGGGAAACATTCAACCTCTGGACAGTTTTGCTTCTCAGCAGGTGAGCCTGTTCACCAGTTTTACATTTCAGTGATGGTGCTTTCATCTTACTGTGTGTTAAATACACTCACAGCCCTTTGTCTCCTTCAGTTGTCTAAAAGTTGTTAAACCGGTCACAGATTGTGTTTTAGTACAGTGCAGATGACTTGATAACTGCTGCATCATATTCCACATATTGTGTTATGGTCTGACAGTATAAACTGTTATCTTTGGCAAAAGCAGGGACAGCGAGTTAAGTTCACTCCTCTGGTGTCACACCAGATGTGACTTTTCCTCCCTGGTGGTTAATGAGCCGCTCCTAATCTGACACCAGGTGTTGTTCCTGGAGGAGCAGCAGCCTGCAGGACGCCGATGTTAGCAAGCTGAGATGGAAACAAAGCCAATGACCCGTAAGAGGAGAGAGGTTTCCCACATTGTGACATTTCAAGAACAGTTGTTTCAGCCCGAGCGGCATGTGGATTAAAAAGCCAGTGTGATATTACCTTTGATTTGTTTTGTGTTATACAACTGGAGAGTTGTTGTCTATAAACCACAACAACAGAAAACTGGTATCAGCTTTAATTAAACAGATGATAAAATAGTGACTGCTGCTCATTTAACAACCACTGTTAGAATCTCTGTATTAACTTAATAGGTAGTTAACCACAAATGTTCCTGTAACATAAATAAAGACACCCAACTGATAGTCAGCCCTCAAAAAGTAAAGGCTAAATTCTACCGGGCAGAGATGTAACATGTTCACGGCTCTGTTGGATCTACTGACCGGTTCTTTAACACGAACGATGGGAACCGACTCACGGAGCCACTTTATTTTAAGTTGCTGTGAGCCAGATCCGTTCTGCTTCATGGAGCCATAAATCCTGATCTCTAGCGGTTGTTCTAGTCAATGTTTTAAACCCCAACCGAAATCCTCGTGGTCCGTTTCAGAAGCAGGTATCCGCCCAGCTCTGCTGAGAATAAGCGGCTCTTGTATCAGACACAGAAACGACGGAGAGAATCTGGTTGATTTTCAAAATAAAACAAACTTCTGATGGTAAAAACAGCAAAAAAGGAAACTATTAACTTTATTTACATATTCAGAAGCAGATAACATAAATCAGGAAGAAATAAACCCCCCAAATCTGAGCAACTTAACAAAGCATGGCTTCTAAAACACTAACGGAGACGTGCCCAGTTGAGTGTCGACGTAAGGCACTGAGATACAATGTCTGGGACAGTAGAGAAATATGAATTGTTAAAATAAAATGTTTTATATTCGTATTGTGTGACCTGTCTGTTGTGTTGCTAAGTCATCACTTTGGTTTCTATAGATCCATAGAGCAGAAGGCCACCTCTATCAGCTGATTGAAACAGGATCTGTAAAACAGACTCTGATTATCAGCCGGTTGAAAACAGAGGGACAAGATACCGTCAGGGTCAAAAGTCAAACCCCCTTAAAAGTTCAGTATGCAGTTAGTCATGTGAGGAATACTGTAAGATAGATGTCTCAGATCGCTGACTAGGTACAACTGAACATCGACGGGGGAGTTTAGGTTTCCTCCTCTTTAGGAAGCTGGCTGAAGACGATTGGAGCAGCCTGTGCACCAACAAGGGAGAGCCAAGTTTAAACCAGGGCCGCTCCCCAAAGGTTTTTGGACCAATGAGACAGGCACACATATTACAGGAGTAGCAACTTAAAAGTTCCCGTTCATCTGCATCTGTATATAACTTTCTGTAAATTCTAAGTTAGGCACTCTCTTTTTGGAAGTCGGTTGCAGCTAACTACCGTTTATGGACAAATGGTGAGTGAGTGACGAATGTTGCCAACTTTGTTGACTGTCTCACCAGATTTATGGACTTTTCAGGTCCTCTTAGCAACTTTATTTTGAAAAAAGAAACTGCAGTTTGCTGTCATGCATTTATTGATCAAACAGTTGGAATAAATGAAATAGAAAACGGGAACCAGTGACTTAAAGAATAATAAACGACTGTGGTAAAACATCTCGGGCGACGTCGATCTTTTATTCTAATATCAGTGCTGGGAACAACGAGCAGATCTTCCCTGGAGAACCAGAGTGACGCAAGTCACTGAAACTAAGTTATTAAACTTTATTCATCATGTAGAATTAAAAAACAATGGTTGTTAAGTCTGCGACAGTTGGCTGAGGTGACTGGACGATATCTGATCAGTCAAAGAGTCATGCATTCGTTTCCTCTTTCTTCTTCTCTCATCTGCTCTGACACTTCTTCTGATCTCTCCATCCCTTTCTTTCTTTTCTTTCCAGACACAGCCTCTCTCTCTCTCTGGCATTGATTAATTCCACAGGGGCCACTGCCTGATGCTTTTCAAGCCCCGTCCTCCTACCATCGCCTGGGGCTAGTCAGATAACCGGAGGGACACTGACTCAATGGATTGAAGCTTTGAGAGGAGAGAGAAGATTCTTCTTCTTCTTCTTCTTCTTCCCAAAGTTGATGATGAAGAACGTTAAAAACCCGTCCTGAGCTTTTGGTCTTCTGAAGAGCACAAATATGTTAAACAGAGACTCTGATTGCTGAAGAGCTGTGGAGGTCCAGAACAAATATCCGCATTGCTTTTAATGTGTGTGAATCTGCATTACGCTGCCAACTTGGCCGGGTCTTCTTTGCTAATGAGGTTTCTTTTTATCTTAATAGGACTTCTTCTGTGTTTAAAATGAAAGGCTTAGATTAAATGATGTTGATGTTTTTAATGTTAACCCAAGAAACCTCGACACAGGTGCTCACGTGTTATAAATCTCTACCAAGGAAAACTCTTGCTGGCCTCACGTTAAACAACTTTCCAAACCACCACCGACAAATTTCCTGAAAGTTTTACTCAAGTCATGAAACTCAGAGTCTCGACCCGATGGAAAAAACCTAGAGAGAGGATAAGATGAGGCGTGTTTGACAGTAGCAAGGGTCCCTGAGTATAACACTGTGTTGGATCGATGAAAGAAACAAAGGTCACCAGGTCCAGGTGCTTCCAACTATGGTGATCACACACAGCACAAACCAGGTCCAAGCTGTCCTAAGTCTTAAGTCTTAAGTCTGCCTTTTTCTTGTCCTGAAATCAAACGTTTAATATTATTGGAGGTTTTTAGTCTTTGCTCGTGCGAATTGTGACGTTAAATAATGTGGCAAAGGTGTCAAAAACCAGATCCAGCCACTCCTCCACCTGTCCACCAGGTGTTTCTAGTCCACCTGTCCACCAGGTGTTTCTACTCCACCTGTCCACCAGGTGTTTCTACTCCACCTGTCCACCAGGTGTTTCTACTCCACCTGTCCACCAGGTGTTTCTAGTCCAGAACACCAGAAGCATTTCTCTTGTTGGCTTCCAGGTCCGGCCTCCAGCTGCTTCACATATACAACAACTTTTTTTCAGCTTTATACCGTCATGATTTGCTGCTTTTCTCTGTCTTTTATGATAATGTTGTTTTGTTTGTTTTGATCAGGGAATCCAATATGAACCATGAAGCTGCCTCGAGTAACCTGTTTATTCATTCTGCGTGGGATTATCTGCTGTGTGAGCTTATATTACCTTTAATGCAGCTTTAAGATGCGCCCACCCCCTGAGAAGGCTGAAAAGATACAGTCTGTTTTATAACCCACTCAGTTCGAGAGTTTCCAGTCTACAGGAATCACCACTCCAACATTAAAGTGTGTGTGTGTGTGTGTGTGTGTGTGTGTGTGTGTGTGTGTGTGTGTGTGTGTGTGTGTGTGTGTGTGTGTGTGGGCGGGAGAGCAGACATACTGCAGCACATCAGCCGAGATGTGGGGGGGGGGTGTCTGTCGCAAATCATAATCAGTGCAGTTTTCCATTTCAATAACGTGTTCATCAGGAGTCTCTGTATCTGCAGGCGCTGTCCTCCCCTTTGATTTTCTGACAGGGGGGGGTCCATGACGAATGCTTCATAATCACACCTATCCGTGGAAAATACCAGCGAACCTGTTGCTCCTAGCGATGGCTCAAAATGGCGAGCGGTGGTAAGAATCCGTGACCGGGCATGGATACGCTTCTCGCATGCAGACGTGCGAATATTCTTCCGCAGCCACCTGCCGTCGGTCGAATCAGTATTCATGTGACTCGGCCCTTCTCGTATTCATATTCCATTTTATGAGATAAGGACAGTGAGGAGATGGAGGAAGAAGGAGCACAGATAAACCCCGTGGGAAGGACTTTCACAAAGGAGAAAAGTATTGTACAGTAATGCCCCCGCTCAGACAGGATGTCAGCCTCCACTGATCAGGGATCAGTTGTTCGCGTTTCTCCGGATGTCTGTCACTTCTGCAGAGATCAGATTCGAAAAGCCGGGGAGGGTGAATGATGAGTCGGAGTACACAGAGGTTAGGTGTACAGCTGGATCAGGTCTATGGGTAAATACTGTCAGGAGCATCTACCCAGAGTGTCACAACATCTATGTCTAAAAAGGAAACAGAAGAATAACTCTACATCCGTCATCCCAACCCTTAAGGTCTAACAGAGAAGAACAATAAATCTTTATTTTTACCCTACAACTAGTTTTTTATTTTCTCCTTGAGAAATTCTGGGTACATTTATCCATGTAGGTGTCCAGAAATCAGTCAGATGAAGCAATCTGAGAGCGAGAACAGCTTCCATCTTATGTCCTAACTACAGCTATAACCTGTAAGAGGTCACAAGTAGATACAGTTCTACATTAAGTTTGTAGTTTACATGCAGGGACAAGATCAGAGGTTATGTTACGTCCCAGTAGGGTTAAATCAAGAGACTTGGTTGTAGAGCTGTGAAGTTTTCTTCTTGCAAGAAATAGGTTTTATTTGCTAAAAACAAAGTTATTTGTTTCTTGAAATTCAAGGTAAAATACAAGGATGCTGTTCAAATCAAATAAATATAACCAAAAGAGAGAACACAGAGTCTACGCTATCTAAATGAAATCAAAAGGAGAAGAACACAGAGAAGGCGAGCTCAGTACAAACAACAACCGAGACCTCAGAGTGTCCGGCGGTTCTGGATCACGTAAAGTAGATTTGGATATTTAGTTTGGTCTGAGCACAAATGACTCGAGACTTGACTCAATATTTCCTCATGTTATTTTAATGTGCAATTAATCAACTTTTGCTTAGCTGAAGCACCGAGTAGCCAACTCTGTATCTATGGAATCAAACAGCCTTTAAATCTCAGCCAGAGGAAAAAAAAAAAAAGCTCAGATCAATCAAAATCAATAAATAATTGGCAATGTCAAAGCATCTGTTAGCCTTCTGTCGCTGAGGCACAGTCAGCCAAACGTTTCATGATGGACTTGAACAGTAGACGGTGATGATACAATCAGTTCCAGAAGTGGAAATGTTTGTGTTGAACTTTATCCACTTTCAATGTGACTTTCCCGAGAGCACAAACTGAATCTAAAGAAGTCCTCCCAACACGGGCCTTTAAGCACTGCAGTAAAAATTATTTGCTGTACAATATTCAAGGCTGCTGCGAGTTTTAAAAGATTAAAAATGGAACTTTCCTCAGCGCCAGCCTCTAAAAAAAGAAGGTCACCGTCGTCTCTGAGGAGAGGAGCAGCAGCCTGTGCTCGGAGCGGCTCTAAAACCAGATTTCTCAGATATTATGTTGACTCATAAAAGATATTAACTGGGTTGTGACATCCTTAGAAAAAAAAAACTTTGAGGGGGGAGTTGTAGCAGTTTAAAGCACGTCGTTTTTAGGGAATCTAAAACAGCAACGATGGTCAACGAGCTGAAGAAAACGCAGAACACCTACCGAACCGAAAAGCTCGTTAAGAAGGTGGAGGACAAAACGAGTACGGATGAAGAAGCTCATCACGCGGTTAAAAAAGCGTCTTGTACCGTCATGTTTATATTCTCAGGAGGATTCTTTCATGTTCGAACATTTTTTTAGTAAATAACATTAAAAAAACAGAGTTTAGAAGATTCTTAAATCCATCGACCGGAGGAGGAATAACAACTGAATAAATAAGAGTGAAAATCAGCCTGGAGTTACGCTGCTTTTTGAAGATTAGATTACAGCGTCTTACATCATTACCACGCTCCCTGATATTTCCACATCGCGTCCTTCGTAATGTTGTAGGACACTGGCGGTTTATCAGCCATTCATTTGCATTCGGCATTTTTTTACATTTTGCCTTCACAGCAGGAGCATTATGTAGAAATGGCAGGGGGTTGTTCTTTTAAAAAAAAAGGAAAGGAAAACCAGCAAAGAGAAATCTCAAGAGAATATTCAGTCATGTGTTTCGAAAATATGTCTGTGTTTAATTGGATATACATTCAACTAAAGTGCACTTGAAGAAACAAATACCAGATTTAGAAATCCAAAAACCAGTTGGATAAAGTTAAGAAAATACGAGTTATATAAGAAAAGTTTGAACGTCTACTGAGGCAGAAGAAATCTGGGTTGTCTGGGTTATTGCAGCATTTCAATCCCCTGCACAAATAGTATTAGTTTTTAGCTAAGCTGTGCCACAAAAACTAAACATTTATAGACATAACAGCTTATTCGGGGTCCATAGCAGGTGAAAATATAGGCGCAAACATTTTAAATAATGAATCACCGTGCATGCAATGCATCAGCAATCCTTTCATAACTTCAGTAACAAGCAGAGAAACACAACTCCTAATGTATAAGTCGGCTTTCACGTTTACAATTGAAGTTAATCCAGAAGATTTTAATTATTTCAAATCCTCTTTTTCATACAATCCGTCTCTGTGTTTATAGTTTATTGGCACAGTGACTTTGTCCCCGGATTTAAACGATGTCACCTCTCACTCGAAACAAAGCGCGCACACACCGGAACCGATGCGTAAGACGAGAGTACGTTTCACATAATGTGAAAGAAATGATTCGATCATAGCGCTAAAGATGAATTTATCACAGATGCTGTGAATCCTTCCACCGCTCGGTTTGTTTCTCCGTGCTATAAAACTGACACACAACTCGTTTGTCCTGTTGTTACATTTATGACAGCCGCTCTTTTTCTATTCTCAGTGGTTCATTTAAAACAAAAGTCAGATCTGTGGTTTATTAAACTCTCCCTGTGAGAACCATAAAACAAACAGATGTCAACAGTTCAAACTGAAATCTGAAGGAAAGAGTTGTTAGCACTCGGGCTGTTTGAGCTTGAACTTGCACATTAAAGTTTGGACAGCTTGTCTACAAAATAATAAAATTACATTGCCATACTTGCAGATTTAGATGAGGACCAACAAAACCTAAAAAAAAAGAAGCTATTCTGGAGTTAATACGGTTAATTAGACGTTAAAAGACGTGGATCATTGCCGCCTGGTTGCATCCACCTGTCAATGTAGCTACAGAGACCAAAACTGTTTTTTGTACCAGGCTGTAAACATGTTTATTTCTGCCGTGAAACATGGGGACTTATGGAGACTGACTCACTTCTGGAGCCAGCCTCAAGTGGACGTTAGAGGAACTGCAAACTGTTTTTGGCACTTCACAGCCTTGAGTTTGCCGCTCGGTGTCGAATCCCCGTCATCAGCTGATGCAGCTCGATGTTAAAACGTCCAGATCAGACACTAATGAACCCCGCGGGATCGCTTCAAAAGGTCAAGAACAAACTTTGAATGTCAGTAAAAGTTAATTACTGTAATAAAAGCCAAACAACAGCAAGTTTAAACATTCATCCAAACTTTTTTTTTCTCCTTTTATGCTGAACTTCACAGTATCTCCTACATTAGCGCTGATCTTTGACACAGTGTGTAAATATGTATTGCGGGATATTTGCATATGAATTTAATTTGTAGGAGACGGGGTTGAATTATTTGACAGCGAGCTCGTGTTCATTAATCTAAATCTGGTGATCACTGGAGCCGTCCTGACATCATGACACCTAAAGAATATGAATGAGGTTCTTCCTCTTCACAGAGTTGAAGATGAAACTTTTGGAAAGTAAACGTGCTTTTGTCTATGAAGCCAGTTTGCTAAGTAATGAGAAATAAAGATTCAGAATTCATTTTTCCTGGTGACGTGTGTATTTCTGCATGTCGTGTTGTCAGCGTGGCTTCATCCTGCTTGTTACAACCTGTCATGTCACGAGCGTGGCAGAGGAAAACCAACCAGACATCGAGCTGCTGCTGGGCCCATGCAAGCGACAGACAGCCGGGCTGCATGACACACACACTGTTACACGAGACACAACAGCGATGCTCTGGCTGCAGACGCCTGACATGTTTTTAGCTTTGCACTCTGGGTTGTCAAAATTTCATCTTCTTGGCTGAGCAGAAACGTCGGAGGAGAGAGGAGGGAAAGCGTGAGGGAGGGTGCACACGGCGCGTAAAAGTATCGCTCCCCGTGTTCAATCTTTCAGAATAAAGTGTTTGGTGCCATTAAGTCATGAGACGGCCTGTCGTCTCCTCTCCGTCTCACAGCGAGTAATGGACCCTGCGAGACCACAGAGTCCACACGGTGATAGATGAAGCTGTGATGGCGGCTGCTGGAGAAACCACACCATCTATGAAACAACAGCTACGCTCATTTAGCACTTAAAGGGACAGTCCGGGTGCATTTGGTTTGCACGCTCTGTCAGTGTGTTAACTTCAGTGCAAACCTTCACGTTTTAAAGACGACCAAACAGAGTGCATGCTTGTTTCTTTCTGGCTTATGCAGAAGAATACAGAAGTTCTGCAGAGGATACACTGACGTACAACCCCACTTCAAAATACCTGAAATAACGTGTTTATCATCTCAGGTTATGATTAGATCAAATTAATATCATACCAGACTGAGTGAGCAGCAATCAATGGGGGTTAAATCTACAGGTGCTGTGGTTACATTTTATATCATTGTCTAAAAAATGGACGTTACGTATGTGTCAGCTCACACAGTCTCCGGTCCTGCGACGTCCGGCAGCCCTCCGCAACATATACACAGAGCTTCTATTTTTCACGGACGCCGGAGCACGGAGCATAAATTCAGCACAGAGCAGATTGTGCAGGGAAGGAAATCAGCTACAAAATAAAACCCTGGTTTATTTTCAAAAGAAAATACTTTGCGTTCACCGTGGATTGAGTCATAATGGGCGGGGCCGACCTGAAGTCAACAGGTCAAAAGTTTTCAGGCGTAATCATTTATGACACCTCACGTCCTTTTTATAAGGACAGTAGAAAAAAGATGCGGCGCGGAATGCCATCGCAGGAGTCAAAGAGACTACAGCTGCCGATATCGCACGAATATGCGTGAATTCACGAGATCTCGTGCGTTCTCACGACGCTCGGTAGCCGGCGGAGACGCACCTGAACGCATCACAAACGGATTATGTGTGAGTTGACAAACGGCGGAGTACGCAGCCGTTCCGAAACCGTTTCGCTTTCAGTGTGTTTTCAGGGGAAGTTTACTTGCCAAAAAAAAGGTTTGGTACACGGTAATCAGTCCGACATGGCAAACCAATCCAAAGGGAGTTGAGTGGTAACAAGACACAGGTGAATCTAATGAGGGCAGGGCAGCCAATCAAAACTGGAGGGGAAAAAAAACCCCCACAGGGGCGGGAAGTGAGGCGGTCTAAAACGAGAGGAGGGGTGAGTTTCACAATAAAACAGGAAACATGAATCATAAAATGAAGAAAAACAAAAACACATGACCTTAAGAGAATTGACGAGACGTGTCACTGGCTGCAGTCGTCCTGACAGTCCTGCCTCTGACAGCTCCAGCTAATCTAAAAATGGCTGGTTGGGTTTGACAGTTTTGACTGTAGCCGTCCTCCATAACATGGATCCACACAGAGGAAATAAAACTGCAGTGACTGACAGCAAATCTGTTTCCTGTATGTTGATTTATTTGGTATTGGAGCTCACAAAGTAATAACTCATCATGGGCATTGTTAGTTTTATTAGAGTAGAGTAGAATAATGACAAATAAGTAGATTAGAAGATTAAAATAGGCGTCTTGAATAATAAAGGTAAGAACTCTGACAAAGTCTGACAAAGTTGCAGTGTCACAGTGGCAGGTTCAGGTTCTTTCTGTTTGTTAATTCAAAGCACTGATCTTCACATTTGCATGTTTTTAATTATAGCTGTTTGCACCGGCTGCATGCGAAATCACAACTGAAACAAAAACAACTTCGTGCTTGAATTCTGCCTCAGCACGCTCGGATCCGGTCCTGACTTTCAGACTGATTACAACTAACAGAGTTTGTTTTTGTGCTCGCTCGATAAAATATAATCCCCAAACAAGACACTGGAGATAGAACAGAAAGATACGGGACGTAAAGTTATTCTCTGTGGAAAAACATATCAGCAGTTATACCGTGACGCTGTCAGCGTTGCTCGTGCAAGGTCAGAAGCAGATCGGACATATTTAATGAGACCAAAGTGAAAAACGCGTCGTGCATTAGACTCACTGAGACTCAAACATCCAGCTTTAGTGTCTTGAGTTTTGAAATGACATTCAACAAAGAAATTAATGGTCAGCGGATCATCCTGATGAATTCAGCGGACTGCTCCTGTCGTACCACCACGAGGTTCACGTCTTTGTCTTTGACTGAAACATCTCGATGGCTATTGCATGAAATTTAGGACAGACTGTCGTGTTGATGTCGGCTGTCATCTTGATCCAGAAGTTTGCAGTAAGAGCTTGTCTAAAACTCTAAGGTAAGGTGCTTGCAATGCTTCCTTTCCTATCTGGTCGATAGGAAAGTGGTCGAGTGTCTCATGTCTTTGAATGAACCTTTTATATATAAAGATATCACACGCCCTCTTCCATTGAGTCCGGCATGTTGCCCTGCAGCGGCGGTCCTGGCCACATTTGCGCCCTGGGTGAACCTGGGCGAACCCCCCCCCCCCGGGACGGAGATTTTCTCGTGCGCCCCTAGACGCGCCGTGCGCCCTGATCAGTCTGTCCGGCGCACCCTCTACCTCGTCGTCAACCCCACGCCCACGGGGGCGCCCGTTCCGCTGACTTGTGGGTATCGAAAATTCGCGAGGTTTTTTCATTTTCGGGCGCTCGTGGCGCCCCCCACGAAATGGCGCACCGGGCGGCTGCCCTGTCCGCCCGTACCTAAAACCGCTACTGTTGCCCTGCCATGTAGCTCAGAATGGACGAACCAAACCAGGATGTTTTTCTTGTATTTCACAGCCACCGTAGGAGAGGGTTGCAATCCACAACTACACCACTAGATGCCGACAAATCCCACAGACGTTTGGTCATTCACAAAAACAAACACTGGTCACTGTGCATTCTGCTCCGACTGCCCTACTTGGCTGCGGTTTGATGCCATACACGAGGCCGTCCCACCCTCATTACCTCTTGCTCCATGCCAAAACATGGACAGACTGTAAGTCTAAAGCCTCATCATCTGGACGTGAAGAGACTTCATTAATGTCCCTCCTGCCTGGAACAGATAGTGAGGAGTCGTCCGTGTCCTCCACCTGCTCCCAGACACCTAAATATAATGACCGCACAGATGGAGACAGGGAGTGTAGCTGTAGTGAAACACGAGTAGGGCTATGAATGCAGGATACAGCCACCACGTCGTATATTTGATTAGTTAGAATGTCAATGACTTGTGTATTTTTTTAGGCAGACCTTGGTCTTTGCATCTCTCCCAGACAAGAGCCACTGAAATAAATATTACACTGTGTGATTTATTAATGTGCAAACAAAAATGTGGAAGGAAAGTTCTTAAATTATTTACTGAAACCAAAATTTAACAGGAGAGCAATTTATTTTTTTCACAAAATGAAATAGTCATGATCTCACAGAGGTGAGGGATCAGAAGGATTCACAACGCAGACTCTGAGACAAAGGTGGCGGTTCAAAAGGGTTTTACTAGTCCAACTAGAAAAACACAAATACAGGCCACAGTACAGATCCAGAAGGCAAAGATCATGGTCAGAGAAAACAGGCTTGAGGTCAAAGATCAGGTAATTAAAGAACAAAAATGCTAGACAAAGAGACAAACAAAGGGAGCGCAGAGACTAAATAGAAAGAAAAGGGGAGGGGAAACAATCAGGCACAGGTGAAACACATGAGGGAGGCAGGTAATCAGGGAGCCCATATTATAAATTAATATATGGCGACTTTATAAATCAGTTCGCGTCTTTAAATTTAGATTGGTCTGGTTTAACAAGTAAAATGATTTTTAATATAATCGATGAATCTAAATATGGAGGTTTTATTGTTTCCAAAAGTATTTCTAGCAGTTTTAATAATGAAATAATTAAAATCTTTAAAAATAAAAACCTCACAGAAAGTATCCGTGATGTAAAATGGCTCATTGTGATCAACAGATTGCCAGTACGCGCTGTAGTTTCTTGGAGTTGTTATGTTACTACTAAAACCTGTCCCATGATTTATTGTAATGAGGACGAAACACAGGAACATCTTTTAATAGATTGTTATGGAACAAAAAAAATGTCTGGTCCTCATTACAAAAAATTGGTCTTAGCTTTACAATAAATGATACCTCTATAGTACAGTATAACATTTCTCAAGAAAATATGTATTCTAATAAAAAAGAATTATTCCAGGTTGTCATTAGTATTGTAAATAATAAATTATGGAAAACCAGATGTAAAATGATTATAAACCAGACAGGCCTCCCACGCAACCGTGACTTCATGCTAAAGGCCTCTCTGTAACGGATCGGCCTCTTGTGTGGTGAGCATCGAAGCGTCCCTCACTGGTTCCCAGTACGGGATAACAAAGGTGACTGGAGCAGTCAGACATGGATATACCCCATTTTACACGATGAAGTAACCCCTGACAAACACTGTGGTGTAAGGACTGAACCAACAGATATGTCCAGAAATCTCCCAGTGCTGCCACAGATTGCTTGAAGCTGGACAGAGTGGAAGAGTTTTTCGTGCATGTGAACTATGAGGAGCTCCGATACGATTAATGACTCAAGGAGTTGGACCACTTTGTCCATTGATTGCATCACACATCCAGTATACAAAGTCAAACATGACAAATGTGTAGGACAGTCCACGTGGCAGCCAGTAGACCACCAGGAGGACCAGCCATGCGTCTTCCCCCTCCTCACTCGGGCCATCCGTACCTTAATATATCGTCTTGACAGTCAATATTCAAAGCACGAAAGATCTAAATGGATCTGCAGAGGGACGCGGGTGCTGGAGGTGACAGAGATAAAAACTGAATAAATGCATCCCCACTGTGATGTTTTCCTCCGTGTCTAAACCTAATGATACATCATTGCCACGTGAGGCGAAACGTTCCATGTTCTACGTGGGAACACGTGAGATACGCAGGAGTCATTTCAGATATGCTCTGACGGCGTGCTCTGTGATCTATGCTCAAACCACGTATCAGCATCCTCTTATCATTCGTGAACACAATCCCATGAACCTCAGCAGTCGCACAGTCGTACCTTCTCCTGTGAATGTCGTGGGTTTTAGTTATTCATCGTCGTGTGACTTCCCTTCCTGCCTCGATCGTCTAACCCGTCCTGATCAGGTCGAGTTATCCTCCGATCATCAGTGAGTTTAGTCTTTGTGTTCCTGTGTCTCGGTTGCGTCTTCTCTTTGTCTCTTTAGCCCTTTCATCGTTCTGCTGGGACCTCATCACAGAAGCTTCTTAAGTCTGAAATCTGATCTCAATTAAAGGTGACGTTCAGGATTTTTGGTATTATAAAACATTTTTATAACTGCGTTCAGGAAATTCTTCAGTTAAAACATAAAATATAATATATATGGGTGTAATATGTAAATTCAGTAACTAGTGTGTAGCCAATGACAAGTGAAGAGAGAGCCGTTGCCAAGGATACAGGCGGTTATTCTAAACCAGGGGTGGGCAAACTTTTAGACTTGCGGGCCACATTGGGGTCTAAAATTTGACAGTGGGGCCGGGCCAAGACCTCATAGCAGGAGACATTAGCAGTGTTTCTTCACGCTGGAATAGAACCTTTAACACGAAACAGCAAAGATCAGACATACTGCATAATTTTGTGGGTTTTGGTGCTACTCTTTGGGGGCTAGCTCTCCGAGTTTTCATCGCACAGTGTTGAGACACATATCTTTGTAAGATATAGTTTTATTTTTTGGATGTGGATAAGTTTGGAGGCCGTATTGAAAAGCCTAACGGGCCCTAGTTTGCCCATGTCTGTTTTGAACACAGATACGACAGGACGAGTTAAAGAATCGATTTAACATTCCCACTTAGGATTTCCTAAGATAAGACGCTGAGGTCTGAGATATAAGATAGATCTGTAAGAGGAAGAAATGTGTGAAATCTGTGAAGATAAGACGAGCTGTTTTTCTGTTCATGTTTTTGGATTGTTACCTTGTTTTCTGTATTTTTCCTGCTCCCTGTTGGATTTGTTGCTGTTTTTTGGACTGTCTGGTTTTGCCTCACCACACCCTGAAGCATTGCACATTTACTTTTGTTAATTAAATCATCGTAGGACTGACCAGCTCTGCCTCAGTCCAATATTCTGCTCCCCTGCTCGCACTAAATATGACAGTGCATCTCTCTTTGATTTAGCTGTAAGGTGAGCCACACTGCTGCAGCAGCAGCAGCTCTATCACTCCGATGCTCCCCAGCTGCTCCTGTATAGGCCACTAATTGAAGATGGGCTCATCAGAATATAGCGTTCAGCTGGGTAGATGGTTATTGGCCGTTTACCGAGTGCATTTATGGAGAGGTGGGACCTTGATTACCTGATAGCAGCAACATCTTTGAGGGAATCAAATCCACAGCCGGTATCACTTCAATCAAGTCAAGATTTCAAGGTGTTTACTGAGCTGTGTGCTCGTTCAGAAGCTGCTACTGTATATGCATGGATTTATAATCAGGTCAGAATTAATCAAGAGAAATTCTTGGATTCATGCTGACAAATATAAGTGGACAGGAGCATGTGACAACTATTTTGTTTCATTGTTGTGACTGTTTTTTTAATCTCTGTTCCATCCATCGATCCTCTAAAACTGTTTATCCCCATCAGGGTCGTGCAGGACTGGAGACATTGGGCGAAAGATGGAGTACAAGTCACATGATCGTCATAGGACTGACACACAGACACAAACAAGCATTGTCACACTCACATACACACCAATGAACCTGCATGTGGGGAACTCAAACATGCAAATTAAATTTAAATAAGGAACCTTCGTGCCGTGACGCCTGGACCCCACCAGGCGTGTCTCCGTCACATCTGCTTCATTCTCCACGTGGCTTCAAACTAAAGTTCACGTGTCTTTACCATGAGTAAAATAGTCAAATAGTTTTTCTTTTGGCTGTTTCTATGCTGCATAAACTGGATTCTCTGAGTTCTCTGAGCTTGATTGACACGGCTGCTCACGGCGTCCGTCAAAAATAGAACAGTTACGTATTTGCAGAGCAGAGAGCTGCTTCAGGGGAAACTGAAACACAGCACGGCGCTTCAGGTGGGGTTACAAACATTGTTCAGACTGGCCACGATGTCCTGGTGGACTTTAGCGGTGAGGCGACGGTGCTAACCACCACGGTGCCAGGCTCTTATAGAGCCTTCATGAAACATGGTAAGACCACAAAGTACCTAAGATATGGGATTAATAATGCAACTTGAAGATCACAGTTTCACCACAGCAGACCATCAGTGACATCCACTGTTATATTTCCTCATCAAGTCTCCTTCACATCTGTAATGGTCCCCGTAATTTTGTGGCAATGATCTTCAACTGCTGGTTTATGTTTTTTATTTTCTCACTTCAACTTAATACAGTGAATATATAATATAATATAGCATAAACTATGACCACCGTAAGAGTTTGTGCCTCATTACGGGTCCAAACTGAAAACATTGGCTAGATCACGCTATGTGAGCATCTCTTACGAGCGCTGTAGTCTGACTGAACGATTCCTGTAGCATGCACAGTAATACGGACATTAAGCTTTTCAAAATAAAAGTTCCTCTTACCACAGTGCATAGAAAGGCATATAGGTCCTCTGTACATAAACAAAACTGGCTGCTACTACAAAAATATTAATGCAATATAAAAAAAAATAGAAATGATCTTGCATATTAATAAGGTAATTAACCTAAAATAATTGGGCCTTTTATGGGGTCATTTACAACATCTTTACCTGATCTGGAAAATGTTTTCCATCGAGGTCAAGTAGAAGTTTTTCGGAAAACACATACACCTTCCTTTTTTATTTCTTAGGAGGGGGCCATTCGACCACACAGCTTTAGTGTCATTAAGCCGTGATCACCATCAAACATGCTCCAGGTCTCATAACCCTCCTCTGCGGCCGACTGAAGCATTCTGAGAAATGTACGAACACGCTAACTTAATCCGAGATATCGAAAAGTGTCGCAACAACATGATTACAACACTTCATCACGAAATACTTTCTGGAAAACAGTAAACATCATAAGTTGATTATATTATCTGAGAGAGCAGTGTGTGTGTGTGTGTGTGTGTGTGTGTGTGTGTGTGTGTGTGTGTGTGTGTGTGTGTGTGCAGTGGTCATCTTTTCCTGTCTTTCCTTTATTGCTGCATTACTGTCACTGGGATGAATGTCTGTAATGGAGCTACTCCGCCGGGCCCCTTAATACAACTCTGTGGGAGTGAGTCTGCACCGGTGCATGAAACAAACGAGTGGAGAGACTCGAAAACGTGACGCAGACGTCATGCCGAGCTGTACGTGATGCAACACGTATGTGACAGGTGTCTCCACCTGCACAGGCTGTAGATCACTGACTCGGAAGAAGAAGCACAGGTGTTACACTAACAACATTAACTGCTGTATTTAAGCGCTCCATAAGCTGTGACAGCGAGCCAGCCTGCTCAACGCCGGCATCCCGAAGCCCGAAGCAGCCAAATGGAATTAAACCATCGTTAATTTTTATTATTTACATCCGTGCTCGACGTGTCACGTCCTCCGTGACAGAGGCCCATTAGGAGCGGCAGTAAAATGTAGCGTGGAGGCCGTTAAACTCATGAAGCCGGTGGCACGGACAGACGGTGGAGTTGTTGGGAGCTCACTGACAAACATGGTGGGAAGGTGCCGCACATGCACCCACATAGATGATTGAGCTTACCTCAATACATTTCATTATCCTGACTGGGACAACAAATTAAAAACTAATTATTCAAGACTGCAAAGTTTTATTAATGGCTGCTGGGATGAGATAGTTTTGCAGGTCAAGAATCGACTTTGAACCTCAAGAAAAACTCTTCATGAAGGTCGTTTCAACCTGATAAACCGGCACCTGAGAGTGAATTATAAAACAGTGGTAAGCTTTAGTAGATTAATGTGGAACTGTTTCACCATCGCTTAAAGTTTTCATGATCCCACAGTGAAATGAAGGACCTGTGGTTGCTCCTTCTTGCATGGTTGGAGTAGCAGTCTGTTGCTGAAGGAGCTTTTTAAGTCTTATGCAGGAGGTGAGAGGAGAGCTGGACCTCTTGACCAGTTTGTTGAGTCTTGAGTCCTGCACACTCCACTCCTGGAACTGAGACCAGTTGTGTTGTCTGACCAGTCCAGTTTATTGTCAAGGTGAACACACAGGTGTTTGTGTACTCCCATCTGACAGGTTGACTAGGATAAGTCTAAATGCTTCTATCAGCTCTGAGATTTTTACGATCAGGTCGTTTCTGTCTTTTTCTGTTTTTGGATTGAATTGATTAAATTTCATTCCACAGTTATTACAACTCCCTTTATTTTAGCCTCGATATAAAAATTAAAAAAACAGCTCTTTTTGGCCTGAAACTAATCCAAAATGACACATAACTCAAAATGATTTTAGCTCATTGTTCATTTGAGAACAGATTTTGGAAGAATTTTAGTTACTTTTGTCCACATTATTATTTATCACAGTATAATCAGCTTCAATCGGCTGAAAAATGTCTTTAATTCTGCACAACAACAAGTCGTTTTCTCACTGGAACCTCAACTAAAGCAGAATTTTTAAGTAATGAGGCAATGACATTTAGATATCTTGATTCATGATTCAACATGTTTTTTTTAAGCTAGCATTGTTGGCACATAGAAAACATGGAAACTAACTAAGAAGACCTGGATGGCGCCTACAGTCCTACAGTCCTACAGTCCGGTGACTTCCTCCAGACCTTCAGGATTACATCCTGACTCTGAGATTACTGTCTGATCTGATCGGACGTTTCTGACGTTTCCTGCGGATTATTTTCATGGAAATTAAAGGAACAACAATCACTGACGGGTGTCTGCATGATCTCCCTCCATCTGTTAAGAAACCGACTTCTCTTTAGTCGAGAACGACCTCGAAGCCTCTCTCCCCGTCTCGCTGACATGCCTCCATCTATCCTGACTCCAGCGGTAATTACTGACATTGTCCTGCGTGCCAATCAGAGAGAAACGTGTAATCTGAACCAGATAAGAGTTTCTACGTGTGTGTGTGTGTGTGTGTGTGTGTGTGTGTGTGTGTGTGTGTGTGTGTGTGTGTGTGTGTGTGTGTGTGTGTGTGTGTGTGCAGCTCCTGACACGCTGAGTGATTTGTTTGCTACCTGTCTTCTCCCGTTCGTTACAAAAAGAGGCTTCAGGAAGTATAGGAGGAGGAAAATGTGGGTGGAGGAATAAACTTTTCTGAAAGCCCGACTTCATTTGCGCTCAAAAAACAAGAGGATGGAGATGGAGAACATTTTTAGATGCTTCGGTTCTCAAATGTTTTCAGAATAAACCTCTGTTTGAAAAGATACAGCAGCTATTTGTGTACACTCCCTAATCTTTCAGTGTTCTTCGCAAGAAGTCGTCATTAAAAACGAGACTTGGCCTGATTGAGTCTGCTTTCTTTGATTTTCATGCATCTCCTTCAGACTCTGCCTCATGTTTTAGCGTCTTGTATTCCGTCCTCGGCCGTGTGATGTCTGGATGTGACAGCTCCAGGCTCGTATCATTAATTAAAGCCAGACTAATCTATGACTCATGCTAAACCTTCAGCCTCTGCAGCTGCTCTGTGCTCTGCTTTCTTTCCTCTCTGTGTCTAATTGATGCTGCCAAATTACTAGTTGTGTCCATATCTTGGAGTGCAAAATGAGGGGTTTTCTACTTTGGAGCTCGTGCTGAATATTCAAACAGTCTTAGTTTTTCAAAACTGGTTGGAATCAAACGCTGCATAAATACTGAACCTTCGATGCTAATGTGGAGAAATCACCTCTCTGGTTTCTAAAGCCGTGAAGTGTCACAACAACACGTTTAAATTCACACTGATCTACTTTTCAACATCTACGTCTGGATTTAGAACTTTTGCAGTGATTCCATGTTGACGTGCAGACTTATTGAAAGTGATTTGTCACTTTTTGGGGCGACCTGTTGGAGTATTGTTTTGGGTTTTGTGGTCTTGGATCATTTTCTGTGACGGATCATTAAAAAATCTACACAGGAGAACAAAACCAGTCAATACTGTGCAGTTAAACTACTGACATTTCAATTCTTTATGCAACAAAGCAGGTGTGGATTTAATCGATATCACTCATCGATCCTGTTATTGATGCTTCTCCAGGATTTTGTTCTTACGGTAAAAAGTGGAGGTGGAAAAACACGAGGACTTAGAGGCAGCTTGTCATATTTGGTTGAAAAAGTGCAAAGTCAAAATAAGAAAGAGAAGCTGGTGAGTCCAAAAACAAAGTCTAAAGGCTAAAATACACACATGCAGATATGTTTCAATGTTAGTCAGTGTTTCAGCTCACACAGTCTCCGGTAACTCTGCGCCACAGCTCCGGAACGACTGCAGCGTTTGGCAGCCCTCCGCAACACATACGCAGGAAATCAACTACAAAATATAAAATAAAACCTTGGTTGATTTTCAAAATAAAATACTCCGTGTTCACTGCGGATCGAGTTTCGTTACAAGAACACGTCATAATGGGCGGGGCCGACCTGAAGTCAACAGGTCAGAGGTTTTCAGGCGTAATCATTGATCACACCTCACGTCCTTTTTATAAGGACACCAGAAAAAAGATGCACCGTGGAATGTCACTGCAGAAGTCAAAGAGACAACAGCCGGCAATGTCGCACGATTATGCGTGAATTCACGAGATCTCGTGCGTTCTCGCGACGCTCGGTAGCCGGCAGAGACGCACCTGAGCGCATCACAAACGGAGTACGCAGCCGTCCCGCATGCTGGGTATTTTAGGGGTGAGAGGAGAACCACAGGACAGAGTCACAACACGACCCGACACTCACAGGAACACTGACCACAAGACAGGACGAGGAGACACAGGTGGAGCTAACGAGGGACAGGTGGAGCTAACGAGGTACAGGTGAACCAATCAGGGTGGAACAGACTCAAAATTGGCGGGAAAACCCAAAACAAAAGGCAGGAAATAAAGATACACAAGACCCAGAGAATTACAAAATAAAACAGGAAATACTAAACAACGAAGTCAAAAACACGACAGCAGCTTTTAGCTACACTAAAAACCTTAAAACACTCCGATCAAGAGTCAGTGTTTGGTTATAAATCTAAATGATAATATTCTCTTAATGTCGAGCTCTCAGCCTCAAGACAAACTTTGTTCCAACTAAAGAATTCTGTAAAATATTCAATAATTTTAATACTACACAAATACTTGAGCTGGATATTGTAGTTTTAAACAAATGTTACTCAAACAGGAGTAAATTGTGCATTTTTCAGGGACTATTTTCAGCCGTGGATGAATACTCATTTGTTTGTTGAGATTTGGTGAAAATTTTAATAAAACTTTAGAAGAAGAGCTTCTCAGCGGCTCACACACACACACACACACACACACACACACACACACAGAGAAATAACCAGTACAAACAACACATGTAAACAAAACAGTGGAACACCAGGTTAGCTGGGAGAGACGCCGGGAATGTGGCACCTCTCCTGCATTATTAAAAACACATCAACACTTTTTGTTCCAGGGAATATTCATGTTTGGAGAATCTATCTGCCTTAATAACCGTCGACTTGTTTCATCTTTACTAAAAATGAGGCGGAGCTGTGGCAGGAAGTCTGTCAGGGAGCCTCCACCACCGCACTCTGATTCAGCGGCCTGTTTAAAGGCCGTCCTCCTCATGTTCAATCCATACGCTGACTTATATTTGCCACTGTGACCGCTGCAGACATTTCCGAGAATCCTTTCCACCCATACCTCCACCTGCATTAAGTTCAAGCTGCTGCTGTGTGCACGCCGGAGACTTTTTATTTCAACATTCATTTCCTCAGCTCAGGACAGAGAGCGTCCATTAGAGGAGAGAAAAAAAAAAAAACATGCTGCCGAGTCAGATCTCATTTCCGTTTGTTATATATGGAGTTTGTGGCTGAGGTAAGTGAGTAAAGAGCCGATCAGCTGGACGAAGCTTCAGTCACTTCACACGTAACATGCAGCAACATGCAGGTGGGAGGACAAACTGAGGATTAATGCTGAATGTGTTAGTCGACACCCTGGAGAGAAGCGCTTTGAGTCAGCACATGCTGCGGAGGGGATGATGAAGAGTCATCATGCTGGAAATCCTCTCACAGCACCACTGTGCATTTACTGCGTGTATATGTGTAAAGCGATGACATTCACAGTAACAAATGGCTTCGCTCTGGATGTTTCTCCTCCCTGTAACCAGAAAACACGTCCCCACAAAGGCGAGTGCCACTTTTTTTTACAGTATGGACAGCTGTGTCCTTTTATGCGATTTGTACTTAACTTCTGTAACTTCATAAGGGGAAATTCAATTTGCAGCCACAGGTAAAACAAAACAATCTGTTCTTGCTCTCGAAGCGGTGAGGGGAAATAATACGCTGCTCAGATTTATCGCCAACGTCCCTGAAGTTTTAAATCGCTTGATATAAACCACACGCAGCACGAGTTCAGCTGTTTGTTGTGGAGAAGTTTTACCAGCGAAAGAAACTGGAACACACTGCGGAGGGAGACACTGGCTTTGTTGAGGTGCCTGTCTGTCGAGGTGTCACGTCTGTCTGATGCTGTAAGTCAGAAATAAGTTTTTAGAAGCTGCCGAATCTTAGAAAGTCCAAAGCTTTGGAGACAAAGTGTGGAGGTTGAAGCTGATGACGCTGTGCAGGCCTGGTCAATGATTCGATCAAACATTCACTGGGATCATTTCTCCTGATGCTGCTTCGACTTATTTCAGCTCGACTTTTCGGTATATCTAAGTTTGGGGTTTCTCCTGAGTGTGCACAGCTTCAAAATAGGTAGTCTTCATGTTTTTTTATAAGGATACTAAGCAACCAAGCCCGAGATGGATTTCAGATCCCGAGGTTTAATCATTTAGTTCTGTTTGAGCATTTATTTCCAGCATGGTTCACACATTCACGAAGGTCACTGTTTAAGATGAAACAGAAGTTACTGTACGGTTTATTCTTAGCCCGCGCCGCTAATGAGGGCTGCATTCATTTACTCGGATACTTCTACAGACGCAGAGGACTCCCCGCCTCGCTTTGTTCCTCCCCTCCTCTGTCTAGTTAAGATCAACAGCGGAGAGAGGAGGACAAACCTGCCCGGGGTGATTAATTGGAGTGGAGATTGTTTTAGTTAGAGGGAGATAGAGGAGCGTGTGCAGTCGGCTTATATAAATAATGACCCGGTGTGTATATATACACACACAATATTTACTCACAAGAACATGCATGTACAGACACAAAATGACATGCACAAGCACAAAATGCACAATAGAAACAGGCCTGTTTAATATTAACAACTAAATAAAGCAGAGGGTGAGAGCATCAGACAGTTAGTGGGTAAATAAATGATGCAAACCCCAAGAAAAAAAAACATTAACTTTGATCTAAATCACGTCGCAGCAGAGTTTATCGTACCAGCACATACATGTGTCTGTAGGGAGGGTTCAGGTTCAGGTCTGGAGGGTTCAGGTTCAGGTCTGGAGGGTTCTGGTGGTGGTCACGTGTCCGTTAAAAGCAGGGACACTGTTGCAGTTGCAGAGTTTCTGGATTTGACGCGTGTTCATTGTCGTGACATGCACAACCTCAGTTTGCAAACACAGCGAGCCTCTTTATCACACACACACAGAGCGGCAGCTCGTTTAGAGCCGGCGTTGAAATATGATTTGCATCATGTCTCGTTAGCCCTGAAGCACCGCGTCCGCCGTCTGAACACAAAGAGTTTGAACACCGATTGGCACTTTCATCCATTCTTAATATCCGTTTGTGGATTGGTGTGGGGACACTGACGTCTGTCCTTGACTTACAGAGCAGCTGTTTGTTTGTATTTAGGTCATTACTGTGGAAGCTGAGGGAATGTGTCACTCCCTCGACACAACAGATAGGTACGCAGAACGTTTGTTTGTAGACTGATGAATATTTAGTTATGTCAGTTTACTCTGCGGGCATATAGACGTGACGGAGAGGACGGAGAGGACAGAGAGGACAGAGAGGACAGCTTGATCAAACTTCATCAAAACATCTTGGACTCCACAACCGTACATGATGATAATTACTGTTATAATAATAAATAATAGAGACTCAGTCCAAGGTTTTGAATCCGACCTGTGGCTGTCTCCCCACCTTCCTGTCACTCTTCAGCTCTGTCAAATAAATAAATCCCTGAATGAAAAGTTTTCTACATGATCAGTCACATTTTCCAAAATATCGAGCAGGTTTCCTTCATAAAACAGATATCACCACACAGCTTTGACTTACATTGACTTACAACTCAGATGTAAAGAGATGATGGACTGTTACGGGAGGGCGTACTCACTCCTCAGTATTCAATACTTAATGCTGTAATGGGACATCGTGTCAAGTGGTGAATAAATAAAAAAATCTAAATCTGTAAATGTGCAGCGACCTTCGGTTCAGTGTCAGCTTCTGATCACAGTGTGTTCAGTGGATCTATAACTGTACAACGTCTCTGTAGTCAATAATGAATGAATGACCGGGTCTGCCCTCTTCAGGACCTCGGAGAGCGACACAGAGTGATGAGAGCTTTGAATGTTTCAGCACCTCGGAGAGCGACGTCAGATTAAGACGTCTGCATCCAAACATCTCTGCAACTTTACGACACACACACACACACACACACACACACACACACACACACACACACACACACACACACACACACACACACACACACACACACACACACACAGATCTCAGTTTGAATCAAATGTTTTCAGATCCAGCAGCTCTTGAAATCTTTGTTCCTGTCATGTTTGGTTGAACTTTAAGAACTAAAACTCGTCACGGCTGCATTAATAAAGAAACGAGCTCACGGCTTTAATGCTTTCATTTGTTTTTGTGCCGCCTGAAAATCATCGACTCATCGCCGGCTTAACATCCTTACACCGTTATCTGACCGACCTGTGTGTGTGTGTGTGTGTGTGTGTGTGTGTGTGTGCGGACTCACCTTTTGACACAATGGATTGTTCCCTTTGTGTCCCATTGGAGCAATTTCTATGTCTGAATGAGTGTGTTCATTGTGTGTGTTCATTGTGTGTGTGTGTGTGTGTGTGTGTGTGTGTTCATTGTGTGCGTGTTCATTGTGTGTGGGTATGAGTGTGTTCATTGTGTGTGTGTGTGTGTGTTCATTGTGTTATTGGCCTCAGGAGAGGTAAGTGTGTGTGCAGTGTGTCCTCGTGCACTTCTATCTTTGTGAGGACCGTGCTGAGATTCAGACCGTGAGATTAAAAAACATTTTTCACAAAAAAAAAATTAATTGAATTCTTTTTTTCTTTTTTTTACAGTTCCCAAACTGGAAGCGATTTCATGCTGCAGACTTCACACCAACATCTGCTGCTGCTGAGTTTAAATATTTGAAATGTCTCTTGTTGTTCTGGGGCTCGTTTTAATTTGTTTTACGGTTTCAGGCAGATTTTATGCTCAAGGATCCGATTCATGATTTTATTATCACGTCTCTGTTTAATGAGCACATCATTTCTATGGCATGTGTTGTGCTCTCTGTCTCATGATGTTCGTCTGTATTATTTATGATCTCTGTCTTCAGTAATAGATCGTGTTCTCGGGATCTTTGAGATTTCCTGCTGAGATCAAATAAGAATATGATGATGAACTGCTGAATCATTTAAAAACACAAAAACTGTCTCAAAGATTTGATGCTTTTGTCTGAGTGTCTGGATTTTTGACATTTTTCAATATTTTCTATCACTTTACTAATGAAGCATTTTTTTATTGTTTAATTATGAAACAAATAAATAAAAATAACCGTTAGTTGCAGCTTTGGTCTGGTCCTCACTTCTTAAAAAGGTAGTTTGACTTTTTAATTTACATTTACTCAGATTACTTCCGTATTAATCTTTATTATTTATTAGTTTTCTTCTTTTTTACGCGACTTTTCATTGAACAAATTGGATGAATTCAATGAAATACATGTCACTGTGATTGTACCTGTATGATTACATGTAATAATAAGAAATAAACAATGTTTTGAAGTGATTGTCTGGCTGCTGTCGGCTCCCTGTCCTCACACAGCACAGCAGTTTAGTGACGGTGGCTGATTTGGTCCAAACGTTCAGACAGAGGAACGGTTGGAAAACGCTGCCTGTCGCTTGTTTCCAGTTCATTTTGTCCCATCACACTGAGAGTGAAGCTGCACGCTGTGACTCAGCGAACATCAGCTGAGAGACGCAGCTGGTTTGTACAGGATCTTATTCTAGATCAGAAACTCTGTTTACAGGAAGATTATGATCGTTTGCTGCTTTGTGTGAGACTCTGAATGCAGTAATCATCTTTTACCACCTCAGTGTGTGTGTGTGTGTGTGGGTGCACACCTGCTGCCCTTAGCAGCGTATATATATGTGTGTGTGTGTGTGTGTGTGTGTGTGTGAGTGTGAGTTATTGTCTGCTTATTCTCTGGGGGGGTTATTGTGATCAATGAAGATCTGCCCTCTTAGTTTTGCCCTTTGAAATGGTTTCAAACCGGAGCAGCAGCTCACAGAGCCAAACACCAGTTTATCCTCCTCATTTATCTTTCACAGCATCTTGTTCAGCTTCGCACAAGGCCGGTGTGTGTGTGTGTGTGTGTGTGTGTGTGTGTGTGTGTGTGTGTGTGTGTGTGTGTGTGTGTGTGAGAGATAAGTCATAAGTCACTGTGACTTTTTCTTTGTTTTCATGAATGATTCAGCTGCCTGACAAACTAATAAAGTACCAGCGTCTCAGAGAGCGAAGCGTCACAGAGGTTCATACGGACGCCGCTTCACTTTCTTTCAGCTTGATAGAAACGTTGCAGGTTGATAGGAAGATGCAAAATAACCGTTTTCCATCTGCAAATAATAATATTTCACGGGGACTGTTTATCGAGAGCGGTGCAACGCGGTGACACAGCGCAGGTTCACAGAGTGGATCTGTCCGTGAGGTCAGAGGTCGGGAAATGAACTTTTGTGTTAATGAGGTGATGTGCTGCTGTACGGGCTTTGATTCATGAGTGAAGGCTGACATAAAGGCATTTTTTAAATTTAGTTGGAGGATTTTTTTGTTTCCTGGATCCGTTTCCTCGTGTCTGTTTTCCTCAGATATGAGTGTGAGCTCACACTGTGTTCAACCTGTGTGTGTGTGTGTGTGTGTGTGAGAGAAACAGTGTTGCTGCTGTCTCGGCCTTGGAAAAGAGATGTTGTAATCTCAGCTGGATTCACCTGGTTAAATAAATCATAACAAACCAGACCAGGGACAAAACAAAAACAGTTACAGCGAAGCAGAAAGACGAACTACCAAATAAAGACATCGAAAGTTTAACGAAGATTTAGTTACAATAAACGTCGGATCGTTAAAGTGTCCAAGCACTGATGAGCACACACACACACAGAGTTTCTGCCGTTATTTTTAATTATCGATGAGTGACATTCAGATCTGACCTTATAAAAGCAGTGAGAGACGTTTCATTGCCGGCCATTTTCCTCTCGACGCGACCGCCACAGCCGGAGGGCGACACAGAGTCTTCTCTTCTCTTTCCCCTCTGTTCAATATCTGTGTGTGTGTGTGTGTGTGTGTGTGTGTGTGTGTGTGTGTGTGTGTGTGTGTGTGTGTTAGTGTGTGTGTGTGTGGGTCTCTTCTGGTCTCCAGAGTGGTGACATTCAGAGACATTCGGAGGCGAGCCCAGCCGTGCCGTGCCAAGCCAACACCCTGACATTGTCCTGACATTTCCCTCCTGCTGGCTTCTACTCGCCTGCCTGCTTAGCCTCTGTGTGTGTGTGTGTGTGTGTGTGTTATGTGTGCATATATATATGTATGTATGTATGTGTGTGTGTGAGATTTCAAGCTCACTGTCAACCTCCCGGATTCAGAGAAAAGGGCTCAGCAGTTCACTAATGGCTTTGGGTCTGGAAAGAAGTGCAGAAAGTCGTTATATATACTGTGTGTGTGTGTGTGTGTGTGTGTGTGTGTGTGTGTGTGTGTGTGTGTGTGTGTGTGTGTGTGTGTGTGTGTGTGTGTGTGTGTGCGTGCGCGTGCGCGTGTGTGTGTGTGTGTGTGTGTGTGTGTGCGTGCGCGTGTGTGTGTGTGTGTGTGTGTGTGTGTGCTCCTCTTTGTTTCCAACAGGAGGACACAGCGGTGCAGAGAGCCGGAACAGTGATTACGAGACTTTAATGTGGCTGTTCAGCAGAAATCGAACACGCCAGCTGCATATTTCTGAACATGTTTTCAAGATAAACTTGTCGTTTTTAGAGCTCGCTGCAAAAAAATATGAAACATTTTACAAGAGAAAAAACAAAGCTCAGGCTGTCATCGCTTTAGAGAGCAAACTAATTGATATTTTAAAAGCTGCAGCTTTCTGAGCGTGGACGATTGAAAGTTTAGAAATATGAAGCCGTCACATTTTTTGTTAAGATCTTCAAGGCAGAGGAGTCAAATCTTCAAGAGGCTCTGACAAATGTTCACTCTGATTTTTTGATATTTTTTGGCCTCGAAAAAAAAAAAGATCTCATCAAAATGTCTCGTGTGAAATCAGCTCAGGTTCATTTATTCAAACAGACAATAAAAAACCAGCGTTCGTCACACACACACACTTTATGATTTTAGTCAGTGTTGATCACGTGACCACATGCAAGAGCCTGAAGTGACTCTTGACATGACAAATCCATCGTGTGTGACACAGACGTTGCTCTTTTTGACTGTGCTTGAGCTGAGAAATGTGTCACTTTAGTTGTTGTTATTCCTGCAACCTGACTGACAACAACCTGTACAGTTACATCAGTCCCACCCACTCACCACCGCTGCTGCCAGTCTGTCTGGATGTAACTAACTAAATCAGGAAGACGGTGTCCGCCTACAAAGCTCTGACTGACTCCCAACGAGGGAAACATCTGTTAGTTTGCAAAACACTGAGGCCAGATGTAGGAACGATGTGTATGCAGGAAAAAACACCTGATCCCACACAGAAAAATTCAACAGCTGAGAGGAAAGGTCTGAGCGCTGTCTGCTGTCTGTAACACACTGACTGTGCATAAAAATCTTGTATAAGCCAACTACAGTATCCCCTCAATGAGAAACTGAAGAGCTGGAAAAGTGTAGAAATAAAGCGTGGCCACTTTTACGTCCATCCAAAGAAACATAACTATCAAACCGCTGCTTGTGAAGCGCCACAAAACTCCAAAAACTCTGATGTCAGCCTAGAGGCAGTGACAGAGCATGAATGTTTTATGCATAAACTGTTTTTAAGCCGTCACGACCTTGAGAAAGCATCCATGCTTTAATAAGCTCCAGGTTAGACTATTAATTAAGTAATGCACTTTATGTCGGCGTCTCCCAGTCGTCCCTCAGTCGACTTCAACTTGTGCAAAAAGCTGCTGCCCAGCAAACGTGCGCACATCTCTCCTGTTCTTAACTCCTTCATCGGCTTCCTGTCCTTTATAGAATTGATTTTAAACTTTTAACATTTGTCTTTAAACTTTGTCTCTTAACGGCCTCACCCTTCGTATCTATCTGAGCTTTTAACTGTCCGCAATCCTGCTACAGCTCTGAGGTCTAAAGATCAACTTTAGCTGGAAGTGCCCAGGTTAAAATAAAACTCTGGGGTGACCGAGCGTTTTCCGTCGCCGCCTCCAGACTCTGGAATCAGCTCCACGTCGAGATGCGTCTTGTTTCTGACCTGGGTCTTTTTAAATCCAGGCTAAAAACCCACTTATTTAGTATGATGACACTTTTATCTTATTCGATTTTGTTGTATTTTATTGTTTTTATTTTGTTTGTTTTTTACCTATTGTTCTTGTTATTTATTATGGTAAATGGACTGTACTTATATAGCGCCTTTCTAGTCTTCCGACCACTCAACCACCACTGATGGCATTGGCTACTGTGCATCAGCTGCTATCAGGATCTAATCATTCATACACATTCATACACCGATGGCACAGCCCAGTATCTTGCCCAAGGACACTTTGGCATGCAGACCGGAGGAGCCGGGGATCAAACCGCCGATCATCTGAGTGGATGACCTGCTCTGCCTGTGAGCCACAGCCGGCCCATTATCTAAAGTACATTACATTACATAAATGTGAATCGAGAGAAGATGCTTTAGAAATATCTTTGGCACAGCACAAACAAAAACACCTCTACCAGCAAAGACGATAATATAATTAAATACTGCTTCAACAACTGAACAATTAACGTCGATATCCAGATGAATGTTAAAGATCGACTCAAACTTTAAGTGTGCTGCTGAATGTTTCTAAAGAATCGCTTGTTGATTATTTTGTTGTGCATTTATTTTATGGAACCTTGCCAGGTGCAAAAACAAGCAATAAACCCCATGAGGCCGCGTTTACGGTGATTTTTGTTTTTGCCTCAAACCCCTTCAGCCGCTCTAAAATCACCAACATTGTGGCTCAGTGCTCGACTTAATGTGCCACCTGGTACTGTAGTCCTAATTAAACCTGCTCTGTGACATTCTCGGTTTAAAGTTCAGAGCATTCTTCCATGTATCCATCAGCGAGTTTTAATGTAAAGCAGCTCCATGCGATCAGAACATGGTTTTTTGTTTCACCCGGACTAATTTTGTCCTCATTCAGACTGGAAACAAAGTTCCCAGAGTGCAGACAGTTGGAGGAGGATTGACTCCAGGCACTGAGGTTTTGTGAGCACTCATGTCCGACAGTAATATACTGACCTGACTTGGTGGTCCCGGAGTCTGCGGGGCAGTTACACGTTGCAGGACTCGGCGTGTCATGAGAGATGATGTGTTAGATGAAGGAAGGAGGCTTAGATACACTCAGTTGGCAGCCGAGGTTTGAGAGTCTCTGTAAGCTTTGGGCGCTTTGGATTTCCAGGAACATCCAGGAGTGGTTTTAACTCGACTCGCTGAGGTCGGGAGCTCGTGGGATTACAGCCGCACACCGGATCAGCCTGAAAACTAGAAGAACAGCGAGCGCAACATTCAAACTAAGATACATAATTTTGTTTTTCTGGTTTTCCAGATGGTCGACTGCAAGAGACGATGGCATTGATCAAAAGAAACTCCACAAGACAACTTCATTTATTTTATCGGGTCCCTCTGGTTTATTTGTCAGTAAAAACTAGAATAATGTTTGAAGGGAGGTTTCCAAAGAGAGAAAGAACGAAGGCATGAAGCCGGCGATGAAAGATGCTTCGATTTGGACAATTCATCCGTCTCTTTTGAGTGCAGTACAACTTTATAATCTACTTTGATTTGGCATTTCCTCCTGGCACCAACCCAACATCAGCGGATGCTTTTAGGCCAACAAGCTGAATTTAACTCTTTCAGTTGATAAAGTCGCTATCAAACACTTATTTACACAAATCAAGCAGTTACAGATACAGATGAGCTTCCATGTGGAGTCGTGATTCTGGCCACCTGATGAATGCAAGTTGAATATTAATTCTGGTTTTGGTCTGTACGAGCTCCTAAATGCTCGATATGTTGGATCTTCCAGGCCAAGAAATAGCAGTTGAATACACACAGACATTAAGTTGATCTACAGTTGATGGTTTAATAGAATAGAATAAAAGATACAGACTTAATCTACGTTTAGAAAAGCCTTTGTGTTTCTCTGGACCTTCTAAATCAGCGTTTGTTGAAGATTTAGTTTCTCTTCAGCATTTTCGTCCTCACATGAAGCTGCCCTGTCCTGATCTGAACTAAATATGTGAACATCTGTTAATTCTAATAATAAAAACTGCAGAATAATTTTCCCAGGAACAGTTCAAGTTGCTGACCCAAACGAGGAGCTCCCCTGAGCAAAACAAGGTCAAAGAGAACTCGTCCAGATTCTTCTCTGGTGTTTTCCGAAAGTAGAGCCAGGCGCGCAGATAGGTTTGAGAAACTGGGGGGGACGAAGCTGCCCCCAATGCACCCTCGTTTCCTCGTGATGCTTGAATCAGAAGATTTGAAGAAGACAAAGTTAAAAAAAACAAAACGTTAAGCTACATAAAAGTGAGTGGGACGGATCTACGGTCATTCAAAAGTGGGTGTGTCATGACACACCTGACACACCCACTATCTGCGCCCCTGAGTAGAGCGATGTTGAAGTGTTGAAATAACGCATGGCCTGTTGGTGGCCAGTTTTCTACTGAACATAAATGTGAAGGTGTTTCAACATATCTGTGATAAAGGATCGCTATTGGTCTTCTTGGATCCTGCCGGGCTGCGTTTCCTTTGCATCGTCTCTTGGCTTCTCATTTACGTCACCACTTAATCGGCGCCCAATGTGGTTCGAGTCAAGGCCAAGGATCTTTGCTTCTTCAAACAATCAATCACACTGAAGGCAGGTAGATTTTGGGTCTCAGCGATTCTCAAGAGAACAAAAAATCTACCCCCCTTCTAAACCTGATCCACCAACATTTGTCACAGACATCTCAGCTATGTTTACGAGATATTCGCTGACTTCTGCCATTCAATGCTGGGCAGGTTTCAAGCGCTATCAATTTTGTCTTGCCAAGAAAAACATGCATTGACCACACCCAACAACGACGTATGAAGCATGCAGTCGCCACTAGATGGCAATGTAAACCACCTAACCCCATTAGACTGAGCGCAGGTACAGTATCAGCTGTCAGTTACCGTCCTGCGAACACTGTTCACTCTGCAACAAATCACTTTCCTTTGCAAGTATCCATGGGGTTGAATTATTTATACTTTCCGTGTAAATTATGCATAAGTACATTTATAGTGTTACAGAAGGGGCAACTCTGACAGAGTTACTTCGTGTTGAGGAGGGGGGTCGGTGTTAAATTTTAACCATGCAGAAAGTCTTCGCTACTTTTGTGTGTCGAGATCAACGCTGACGGACTTTGCTTTGTGTTTGTCAGCAGGACTGAAAAACTAAAAAATACGACAGATATAAAAATGTCATTCAAAGTTTTGTAGAGACTGATGGAGACCAGAGTCAGTTCAGGACATAAAACCTTCCTGCTGTGAGCTTCATGCCACGTCTTACCTCGAGCTTTAAAAGGTCAGGTTATTGTTGCTAATCGAGGTGTTAATTAAGTGGAAATCCTTCCATTAGTGAAGTGTTTAAATACCAGGGTAGGTAAATGTCAGTGTAATCAGTGGCCAGATTCGAGAGGGGGCTTAATGAAATGTGCCGCTGTTTGCCGCGTTAATGCAACACGAGCTGAGACACGGGCCGCTTAATTCTGCATTAGCATAAAAAGATTAGAGACATTTGTTAAACTGAAGATCTGAATTTAGTCACTGTTGTTCTTATTCATTATTGTTGGATTAGTAAAGTCTGTTCATGGTGGTTCGAAATGGAAAGAGACTGAAAAACTGTTTGATTAAAGGACTTATATTTGTTTTATCAGGTCCAAGCTGCAACAAGGGGTTAATTTAGATTATAGACTAATCCTGATAAGTTGTTCGGTCCATAAAATATCACAAAATGTTGATCACAAAGCTGAAGGTGACATCTACAAATGTCCACAACCCAAAAGAAGAGTGTGGTCGGTCTATCAGAGGAAGGAAAGTTTCTCCCCGTCTGCACACAGGATCTCTGGAGCTCAGCCAGTGACAATCAGCCTCTCTTACTGAAGCCTGTCTGCCCAGATTGTTCAGATTAGCTGGGCGGCCGGCTCCGAGAGGAGTCCTGATTGTTCCAAACTTCTTCTATTTAGGATTTATCGCGCGCTCTCTAAAACCATCCGGGCAGCAGATATATTGAGGATGCACCGGCCTCTGACTACACCCTGCAAACACTGCTGCACATGCTGAGGAGCAAAGCCTGCGGTCTCTGCAAACTCCCGAGGGAAATATGTGTATGGGCTCTTTAGCCGCTTCGACACGATGCCGCCTCTGAGCTCTGCGGGCGTTTGTGTTTGTGCAGCTGTGAGATCTTATGTGTTGAAATCGAGACAGCCACAGGTGGAAGAACGAGGTGTGAAAACATCTCGGAGAGAAACGGGAGCTTAAAACGTGTGCAAACATTTCTAAAATCCAGTTTTTCGCCTTGTTATGATGAATTCATACGATTTTACGGGTTTTAGAGTCCGAATGAGAAGAGGGATATTTATTATGCAACAAGGACACAGAGTAGTGAGTGTTTCCTGCGAATAGGAACAGATATTTGAGTGCAGACTTTTTGATTATCGTTGGTTGACAGAATGCAAATCAATGCATGCAGCGTAAACCTGTGCACGTACACGAGAGAGCGGCTCTGATCCGGTTATCTCATCTTCCTCCCGTCATCTCAGTTTATCCATGTCAGCGTTGGAGTCGGCGCTCGGCTAATGGCGCCTCTCCTCTCGCTGACCTTCTTTTACTGCGGAGCCATCGGCCCCTGCAGCACTTTTCTATAAACGCACACGCATCAGCTCTCGTCTACACAAATATGTTGGTTCGTCAGCAGTCCACACAGTCCCTGTGACAAGAGCCTTAAGAGTAACAAACACAAACACACCGTATAAACTGGAGAGGTCAGCAGGACGACCCCGGGCTTCTCTACCCGGGCAGAGGTCGAGGGTTCAGCCTGTGTAGCATCAGGATTCAGTGCTCAGTGATTCTGATCCCGATACATACACAACAACAACATCACGGATCAATACGGCAGCGAGGACACAGAGGTGCAAAGCCAACGAGACGAAGGCTGAAAGAAAAACACCCGATTATTATTCTGAAGCATTTTGTACGACTACAAAGTTAAAGATAAAATAAAATGAAGTGCACAAACACTCGTTACCGTTTGGCTGTTTCACCATTCGATGCATTTCTGAGCATCTCAGTGTCCCAAGAGAATCTGATGTTTACTGTAAACTGTCAATCATCCATCCATTATTTGTAACCGCTTGTCCTCATCAGGGTCACGGCGGGGCCGGAGTCTATCCCAGCTGACTTTGGGAGAGTTTCTAGGAAAGTTTATAGAAGAAGCTGTTTTTATTTAGACAGGTTCGCTTCATCCTTGATGTCTTGTAAGTTTTACTTTTGTGGTACTTGTACAGTCAGACTTTTCTCCACAGCGGTGGCACGACCAATCACAGTCGCCGGAAAATAAATTATGGATATTCAGGCCGAGACTTCTGCAGTTTGACAGAAGAAACAGATTTCATCCAAACTAAAAAAAGCTGTTGGGTTGCTGGATTAACTTTGGTCAGCGTGCTCCACCTTCGCTCTCCACATGAACCCGTTTACCTGAGTGCAACCGATGCCCGCTCAAATGTGATTGGTCAATGCTAGAGCTGCACGGTAAGCATCAGGATGAACCCACTGGTCCAGGATGATCTCCAATGCAGCAAACAAGACGAACAGCTGCTCAACTTTAAAACCAAAGATAAGAAAGTCAATTTGAAATATTTCCCAAGCCGACGACATTAATACATGTTAATTTATTGGCAGAGTGATACAGCTAACAATGTTTTGAGACCTAAATGTTTGTAGAGGAGTTGCAAACAGAAAAGCTGCTTGTAATGCACGAAGATTCTCAGCTGGGTTTAATTAACAGAGCCGCAGTCAAACAGTAATTGAATTTGGATCTGCACGGTCTCCCTAAAAACACCAGCAAACTCCGCTTGTGTTGTATTAACGCGGGCTTAGCCGGCAAACAGCAGCACATTTCCATTTTGAGCTTCACAATTAAGCCCCTCTTGAATCTGGGCACTGATTAGACTGACAATTACCTCCTCTGGCTCGGACCAGCGCCGACAGCAAAGTGTGGAAAGAATCGCAGAACTTTAAACAGAGTTTCAGTCTCTTATTATTTTTAGTCACAAAGAATCAATCGAGTCATTCAGCTACAGTGAAGATGAGAAAACACGCTTCACGAGTCAGTCGAACGTCGGTTTGTGAGTGCTGGTGTGTCGTCGTCCCTCTTCAGCTTCTCATTTCCCTCCTCCACTGGGGTGAGACGTGGAGGCTGAGAGGCCACCAGGGGGGAATGTCAGGGATGATCGCAACTTTGTCCCCGAGACATGACAACAAAATCAAAAACACTGCTGCCGCCTCAAAATCTGCTCACACACACACACACACTGCAGGTTTTCTTGTGCGGGTTCAAAATGTATTCATTTAGGGATTTTTGGGTGCACAGCTAAAGGAACAGAATCTCACAGAAAGAAATAAAGAAGAATAAATGCATAAATAAATAAAGTCTGGCAGTACAATGATAAGATTGTGAATGTTGAAGACTCCCCATGTGTTTTTGTTGAGGTCCAGCTGCAGAGGAGCTGCTGGGTTCATTTCCAAGAAGCAAGTCTGAGACAAAGTCTGGTGCCATTCAGTGATTTAAAAACTAGTGAGAGTCAAAATAAGTTTTTAAGTTAATTGGCAATGCAGTGACTTTAAAAACAGGAGCTCTCTCTGATCTTTGTCAGTATTCAGGCGACCAAGATGAAGAGAAGACCAAACAAGTTTTGCAGTTGTCAAGCCTCGACTTTGGTCTGAACATTCATGGTACCCAGATGATATCCCCTATTGTTACGGCGCATACATGTGTGGTGTCTCCCCTTTATGTGAATTCAGGTCTGCGGGCGCTGATGAAGGGGTTGGATCACGGGAGCCGAGGGGATTGGGATTGGCTGCGAGATCCTCCGCATCCTCTGCGGGTCGACCAATCCACGGGGCCCAAAAGAAAAATTTAAACAGCAGCAGCGAGAGCATCGAGGCGGCTTGATTTTGTATCATGGTCAGGAGCGGCTCGTCTTGTCTTGTTTTACTAAAATCGTGTTTGGAAACTTAAAAATCTGTGAGGATTTCGTCTGGGACTGGACAGGGATTAGTTTAAACACTTATTTATTTCGAGTATTTTTCTGTTGGACCCTGTTTTGGATGGGTTTTGTTATTTAGCGTTAGATAGTCTGGTTTTTCCCATTCTCGTTTTGGTTTCTCGTTAGAATATTATAGGCTCTGTTAGAGGTCTCCCTTTGTTATATTTGTTTGTTCTTCTTATAGCACCCGCTCGCCCTTCGTTCCCCTTTTTGCCTCCTTTTGTTTAAAACGATTTGAACTTTTATTTAATAAAATACCTTTTTGTTTATCAACCTGACAATCTGGTTTTTATGTTACTTCTGTCATACCCTGAGATATGGACGTAACACTAAAATCTGATTATCCTCTGACTTTTTCCTTCAGCGAAACGCCGTCCTTGTTTCGTGTACTGTGTATGTGGTGAAAGTCCACCTGACTTTGACATTGACCCTAAAGTAGGCTGGGGTTTAAGAGGTTAATGCATTCATGTTCCCCTTTGGATGAATCAAAACATTTGTCAATTTTTTATGTACTGACCAAAAACCTGCAGAACCAGCGAGCAGCAGCGGCTCGTCTGCAGCCTCTCGCAGCTTCTCGTCTTTGTTTCTTTGGTACATTAAGCAACATTCAGAGGAGACACTCTGTGAAACAGAACAAATGCTCATCTCTACGTATCAGCTGTGACTCAGCAGACCTCACGCTAAAGTGGATGTAGATCCAGGTAAAACAGTTCCACTAAGTTGTGTATTTTTGGATAAATCACTTTATTTTTTTTTATCTTTGGTCTGTTAATGGGATTTTGATAAAAGACGTTCTTCTTTTCACTGTGCTCATGTTCAGCACCTGTGTCACTAATGGCTGACATTTCATTTTCATCTCCTGTGGTTGAAACAGAAAAGAAATTATCTTCCTGTCATTAAATGTGTGATGACAGAGTCTGGATGGAGTTTTAGTCCAAACTGAAGCTTTTTTTCTTTATGTTGTTCCACATTCACTGAACCTCTTCAACCTGATAGGAAACTAAATTCAAGTTACGTGATTTCACGATGCTTCATCCATTTATTTCCTCGTATCCGAGGTCGGGTCGTGGTGGCAGCAGGTTTCTCCCCAGAAACACATCCAAGCTCCTGCTGGGGGACCTCGAGGCGTTGCCCCACACCAGCCTGGTGCCTCTCACCCTGGATAACACCAGAAAATGATTCAAGCCCCTTTCCAGGATTTTGGTTCTGGATCCAATGCTTTGCCTGGAGGTGAGCCCAACTATATCTAGCTGGTAACACTAAGTTCTGGTTCCTGCGAGGTGACGTTCTAGTCTGCATGCCGGGTTTCTGCCTTTTCCTGTCATGTGACTCACAAAGGACCCGACCACTGTACTTTTTCCTGCGGGTGGTGGTCACACACAGGGTTGCAGCTCCATGGCCTCATGGACTCACAAGCTCCCATCCTGGGTCTGGCTCCAGAAGGGGTTTTTAGGACTCTCTGGTCCAGGCAAGGTCCTGCAGTTCATCAGGATCTTTGTGAGTTGTGCTTCTCCTGATCCTTCCACTGGGACCAGTTTGTTTTTGGGAGACACTACCAGGAGCAACACAGCGCTCAGGATCAGGAGATACGCAAACCACAGCACCACGTTAAGGTAGCAGCTCTTTAGATTGGATGTAAATTGATTGTCCAAATTAAATCAGTATAATCAGATTTCCAAACTCCTTTAAAAGGTCTTTGAATGCATCTCCACTATATGATGGCTTGCATGTTGAGTATTGTGCGTAACGGAGAAAACGAGTCTTGTAATAAAGGAGTGGAAACAGCCTGAAGCTGCCTGACTAAACGTCTCCGCTCGTTGGACGTCTAAATGACGGCTTAGCTGCAGAGAGGATTAGCTCAGATTAGCTCTAACACCTGTGACGGCGGCTCGATGGGACTAACAGGTGAAGATACAGTCGAGCTTCTTCTGTTTTGTTTCAGTGTTTTTAAAAAGCTCTGATGAGATCGTGTCGAGATTTCAAACTCAGCTGCTGGAAACGAGTCGCACCCAACGGGAAAGTTACGGCTCGACTTCAACGACTGCATTTAATTAAACTTATTAAACTTCAGGTTATGGATGTGACCTTACAGAGCGTCTTCTTCAAACAAACTTATATTAAATTACTTTAATAACATGTCAAATCATACATATATCTCATGTGCTCATAGGTCATGAGTAATATTAATTTACAGCTGCAGAAAATCTTTAAGATCTGGTTCATTCTCACCCAAAGGAAAAACATAAATAAATTAAAAAGCTGCTGCAACCCGCTGATGAACATACCGGAGCAAAGCGTGACTAAAAGTCCTTAATAATTAAAAAGAACAACAATGACTGAATCTTTTTTTCAATTAAGAGAGAGAGAGAGAGTCGGTGTCGGGGTGGTGACGGTGCAGACGAACACAGAGCCGTTGTCGTGCTGTTACCACCATGGAGACTAAACGAGCCGGTGCTGTCTGGACGGTTTTATGCAGCACGGTTTGATTAGATGATGAGGCGCAGGTGAGGTAATCAGACAGGTGAGGTAATCAGACAGGTGAGGTAATCAGACAGGTGAGGTAATCAGACAGGTGAGGTAATCAGACAGGTGAGGTAATCAGACAGGTGAGGTAATCAGACAGGTGAGGTAATCAGACAGGTGAGGCCACGAACACAGAGAGGAAAAACACAAGGAAAGGAAGGAAGGACATCTTTCCTTGACCACATGACATTTTCCATTAAGGTCAAGGAAAAATCTTTTTTCACTATTCGACCGTACCCTGTGATGAACTGGCGGCATGTCCAGGCTGTACCACACCTCTGGCCCAATGTCATCTGGGATCATCTCAAGCCCTCCACGATCTGGACAAGGATAAGCGATGGATGGAACATCCATGAATACTGTAAATATATAAGACACCATCAAGTGTAAAACAGGATTTTGTGGAGTTCTATCTGAGGTTAAAAAATGTTCTTGCAGAGTTTTATATCATTTCATCATTTCTACGTCTGTCTAAGTTTATCCTGTGACTTTAACTTGATTCACTAACTAGATCTGAGGTCGAGGGATGAAGGGACGAAGGGATGGGAGGAGAAAACAGGGTCGTCGATAGATGGAGGAGTTCGTCAGTTGGGCAGACGGGAGGGAACCTGGATGGATTTGAGACTCTGTGTCTCTTTGTATTAGAGCCCAGCGTCTGAAAGAAAAGGGAGACGAGAGGGCAGAGGACAAAAAACAAAGAGGGATGAACGGATGAAGGTGTGAGTTCGATGCGTGCCCCTTGTTCTTGGACGCAGTTATAAAACCGTGACTTCAGATCAAACTGAGGCTTCGATCATCGCCACAGATTTAAAATAAAAAATGCACGTTGCTTCCTGTCACCTTCAAAATAAACCTTCCATCACAAACTATAAACCCAGAGTAGTTTGTGTCTCTCTGCTCTGAGCTGAGCTGGTTCAGATTCTCCGCATGAACGCAGAGGACTCTTTTTGATCAGCTGTCCAAATGTTCCCGTGTGATGTTTGTTTATAACTCGCTTCGAATCACTTCTCCCGACTGGAATCAAACGTCACCCGAGAGGAGCCGCAGTTTGTTGCATTTCATCAGAAAACACTTATTTAAAATCACAGAATTACACGTTTTCCAATACCTTGATATTTAATATCGGGACACTGTCCAGCCTAATGAGGCTCGGGCTTGCGGTTGTGGCTGAAGTCTAAATCACTGTGACCATACTGGTATGAAATTAAACTCACTGCCCATTGATTTTCATTTCCAGACTGTGCTGGTTTCTTTAAAGGCGTTGGCACAGGCAATTTTCGAGGCCAATTTTCTTCATAATGCAGAGTCTTTAAGACTTATCCAAGCCGCAGCCATTTCACAATGACTCCGGTCCCTTCGCTTTGCTGCCAGGAGGCAAACCTCATGTACCAGTACACCCTGGATATTATTGGACTTATGGGGATTAAGAAGCCAAGTCTTGATTTTGCTCCACAAATCCAGGAAACGGATGCAATGAGGGGAGAGAGCCGAACGGGAGTCTGTGCAGGGGGCTTTGTGTCGACGGTAAAGAGGAGTGTGAATGGGAATTATAATTCACAGCGTCTCTCAGGCTGTCTGACAGGCGGTGGAGTTGATAGCAGCAGCAGCAGCGTTTGAAGGGGGGAGGCAGGCAAGAGGGACTCGGGGAAGGCCTGTGGCATGCATTCAAAACGAGACCGGGCCACAGTTTAAATTTAAAAAAAGACCCAGAGAGAGAGAGAGAACAAAACAAAGAGGAGGTGGAGAGCTTCTAACATCACTGAAGTTTTGAGGATCGATAAATAATTCTTCATTAGAAACAGGCGGAGGAGTGAAATGCAAACGTCTTCGACGACCTCCCGTGCATATTTATCAATACGCCTCGTAAAACGAATCCGTGTCATCGAGGGAATCCTCCAAAGTCGCCTGATTCATGCGCGCACGGGGTGAACAATACGCTCTATTGTGAAAAATATTGACCATGGCAAATGGAAATGCTAATCCAAAATTCCCTTAAGCACAGAGGCCGCTTCTATAAAGCTGCGTGTGCATGCACGACGATCCGAACGTGGCGTATCTCGCCGAGTTTCTGCAAACAAAAGCATTACGGAGAAGCGGCGGCTCGACAGAAGATAAAAAGTTTAGATAAGATAAAGAAGGAGGAAAGAAGCGGGGCCAAAACTCCTGCAGCGAATGTGAGATTAAAATCAGAGAGACAAAAGGGATAAAAATAAGTTTAATCAAGGAACCGGTGACACTTACAAATGAGTTCAGAACGAACATCTGCAAGATAAAAGCCAATAAAGATAACGGCGCACAGAAAAAGAGGTTTGCAGACATCAGGCCATCATCGCCGCCTAATACGCCTAATTACCACCAATTATCTGTTTGAAATTGCTCGCTGTCACTTTGAAGAGTCTATAATCAAGATGAACAGCACAACAGATCATTGTGCCGTTACTGTAAGAGGTTGCCATTATAGTCATCATCTCGAAAACTGGAACCCTCCACCTTCTGAGGTCGAGCCGGCTCCCCCCCGCGCGGATAATGAGGTTTTCAAAGCTAATTGAAATAAACAGCCCATTATGTCGGAATTAACGAGTCGGTTGGTTCAGGACGGTAAAACGCTCGGGTCGGACGAAATGGTGACTGACGAGCAACACATGGAGGTCGGTCTCCATAAGTCCCCATGTTCAAACGTCCAACAGCAGAAATAAACATGTTTACAGCCTGGGACAACAGTATAAAGGGTTCTCACGGGTGCTTGAATCCCTTGAAAATGCTTGAATTTCAATTCAGTGTTTTCAAGGTTGTGAAAACGCTTGAATTTTTTCTGAAGTGCTTGAAAATGCTTGAAATTTCACAATTAGTTAAAAATCAAAACAGTCAATCTACCACCATATGAAATAATGCTAATTAGAGCCATATTATTATGCCATACAGTGGCACCGCTGCGCTTCCCATGACCATCATGGCAAACACAACTAGTAGGCTACCTATTTAAAGGTGCTGGAAAAATGGAAAAACTGGTGCTTGAAGGTGCTTGAAAAGTGCTTGAATTTGTTCATGAAAAAGGTGTGGGAACCCTGAGTATAGTTATTCAAGGTACCTTCTTCCGACCTCAAACCTTCAGAGAGTAAGAAGTCGGTGATTGTTTCCAATGTCTGAGCTGAAATGAATCCATGAAATTAAAGCATTGTCTGCTGTGAAGTTGGACATTTGAACATGGGGACTTATGGAGACTGACTCACTTCTGAAGCCAGCCTCATGTGGACGTTTGAGGAACTGCAGTTTTTTATTTCACAGCTTATTTACGAGGAGATTTTTTTCCTCTAAACTGTTCAGATTGTCTCATTTAAATAACCTGTTGGATGCTTCACATGAAGATGAGAAAGAAACCACAGAAAATTTAAGTAGCAGGACAATATTTTTTATGTTTTAGAGTTGCATTAATCATCTCCAGACCTCTATGATTTAAAACCACTGATGTAAATATAATCCGTAGTAAATTGGCTGCAGCTTGCACACAAACATAAAAACCCATGAAGATCAGCAAACTCATCGCGTCCTCTACGGGAAGTCTTCTCATCTTGTAACGACCTTTTTAAAGAGATGCGTCATCTCGAGTTCCTCTGTTCTGCTTCGGCACCGTTTCAAATTTCCACACGGACGGGAAATTACTCGAGACGTGCCGACTCATCTGTTACACAATTATGTCGTCTTGATCTCTTGGATCTCATCCTGTCCGTTTCTGCAACTGAACCAAGATCCATGGAGAAATATTCCAGCCCAGCTTTGAACCCTTCATCCCTCAGGAGGAGGGGGGGACCATCCCAGAGGACCTGATTTTACTTCTTCTCTGAGGCATGGCCAGGGGCCACTTGGAAATCAGAGCTGAGGACGGTTCATCAGAACTCAACGGAGAGTGTCGATGATAATCAGCGCTCGTGACGTTTTAATTTGGGTCTGAGTGTCTTCCAGCAGTGACTGAATGTGAGAAACCTGAATGTTTTTCATGATGCTTATAATAAAAATACAGATTTGTTTTGCCTGATCCAAAACCTGGAACCTGACCCGGCTATCAGAGCTAAACTCTTAAAAGTAATGTCGGTCTTAAAACAGGAGCCTCAGGCAGCTTTGTCTTATTCTGGCGGGATACATTTGTTCCATGTCATATCCTTCTTTCTTCCTCTGTTTCCTCCAGTGTTGTAGTCAAGTCTAACCAAGACCAAGTCATGGCCGACCACCAGAGTGTATCGAGACAGAGACAAGACTGACAGTATATATCAAGGTAGCAAATATTCACAAGAAGTATTTACGACACTGTTTTGCAGATGAACCCTTCGTGGTTTGGGAAACCATTTATTTATTCCAGAAGACTTGGGCTGCTGTCTCCTCTTAGAGACAATGCACAGGCAAGTAAGTGACGTACGCAAAGTTGTGGTCTTGACCTGTCTTGAACTAAAGTCGCTTTGTCTGAGACCAAGACGAGGCCGAGGCCTTTTAACAGACTGATCTCGAGAAGTACAACACGTCATCAGAAACTGATCACTGTGTAGCACTTTGTTTGGATGTCTGGGTATCTGTGGGGTTAAATTTGTACCATGTAGTGACACAGTTACCTGTTTCCTCTTATCACATTTCCTCAAACCTAATCCTATTTTTCTTTGTCGATGCTACGATTTTAAATCCCCTCCTTCAAAAAACTTTTCCTAACAGAGATAAAACTCTTTCTTTGTCTCTGTCCCCTCTAGTCTATGAACAGCTGGTACACTGCCAGGCCCGTTCAAGTGTTTTTCTTTTTGTTTTTTTAAAGGAAAGGGGTCAGATGTCCCCTCACTACTCAGAAGTTTGTACAGTATCATGAACTGAACGCAGCGGGTTGTTTGGAGCCATCCATCTAACAGCGAGGAACATCCATTTCTCTCAGCAAAGTCGAGTTCCCTCACCGCGTCCTGAAGAGAAAGAGGAAAAAAAAAAACTTTGACAGATTACAGCACAGCACTGTCTCTCTCCACTAAATCAATCAGTCTCCCGCTCGCTCATAGTCTGCACAGCGCTCCCATCGACAGAAGCGGCGTCCGTATGGATTCGCCTGATGAAAAAACGCTGCACGCCGCTGACAGACATGTCTAATATGAGCCGTATCACAGTCCCAGCTACTGACACACAGACTCTTTTATCTGCGCTCAAACTTTTTTGGGAGGGGAAACTAGAGCAAACACTGACATCTGGTAACAGCTTGACATTCGTTTTCCATGCGGCAGAGCGTTGGTAGAGACGGCGCGCAGCCTGATAACAATCGATACTTTCTTCAGGCTTTCCCCGTCCTGTTACCAAAACGAGCAAGTCGAGCTGAACTCAGAATCAGAAATACTTTAATAATCCGAGGGGGAATAAGCAAGTCGAGCTGAACTCGTTCGTGTCGACAGCCTGAAAGCTGAGCACGCACACATACCAGACTGTAACGTGTGGATTTTACATCCGCAACGTATTCAACCAAGTAAAAAACATAAATAAACGTGCACAGTGTCATTTATTTCCTTTAAGCTGACAGCCCATGTGAGTAAATGTCTTCGCCTCGAGGCTTTCTGTTTCTTCTTCCGCCTCAGCGAGAAGGCTTCAATGAACTAAAGTCATTACCGGCGGCTCTCGGTCGACCCACAAATCAGATTTGAAACTGTTTTATTGGTTTTGCACTTCTGTTAGCAGCCTGACATCTGCATGTTTATCTGATACTCTCGCTCCACGAGACGTCTGTCTACCCACAGCCAACACACACACACACACTCATTATATTACCCTGTCTTTCTTTTATCAACTTTATATAAAGTGGTTTTAAAAAACGAATTTTAGTGTAGCAGCACAGGTTTATTTTGTAAGAGGATGTTAAAGCCGTTCTCTACGGTCTAAAGCGTTTTAGTGTCTTTCAGCTTTTCTGCTTTGGTTCAGTCTCACCGCTCTCATCAGCCTGTTTCCAGCAACAAATTTCTGATGGACCTACTGAACGTTACCGGTTCTGCACAGGAAACTAGCCGATGCCGGATATTTCCTTCACCGGGTTTATAAAAACCAAAACAAAGAGTGAATATTGGACTTGTCTTTGCTCATAACTTATCTTAAAAAACTTCACAGGCTGTAATATGTCGGACGTGTTTGTGATGTTCAGCTTGTTGTGGCGTACTGCCCCCAAGTGGCCAGAAAAATCCTGATTAATGCAGCTTTAAAGTTCAGTTTTGGGTTCGAAACATTGTGACTAAATGTTAAACACTGTCTGTGGTCAAACGCTCTGCGTGAAGTGTCATCTTTTGATCGGTTCCTCCCACTGTGCCCTGCACATTCCCCCCTGGTAAACGCTGTTGTTGTGGGGCAGAGATGGATGGATGTGTTGAACTCATTTATTATTCAGACCTCAGTGTGTCTGAAGAGGGACAACAGGACGGCGGTGCAGGCTCAGAGAGAGAGAGGGAGAAAAGACCTTGGTTACTAATGAGGGTTTATCACAATGATACAACCTTCCTCATGCATCTTTCATACGAAGACCTGCATAAGTACACAAACACGAGAGGCCGTGTGATGCATCGCTGCGTGTCCCGGCATTAATGACGTGTGACGGTCCAGACTCGACATGGCCTGTACGGGATCAGGTACAGGAGAACACCATGGCAACGTAACTTTCAAACGGTTGTTAATTTACCCGAACAGACGCTTTCTAATCACACAGGAGTTGTTTTGTTCACAGCTTAAAACACCTGTAAGATATTTACTCTGTAATAAAAAATAAATATAGAATCAAAACATCATCGACGATCATCGCAAACAGACTTTTCTGATATTAAAGGTCCAGTGTGTCAGATTTAGAGGGCTCTACTTACAGAATATCTAAGTATCATCATGTTTCTGTTATATCTACAGATGTCACTGTGGACACCACGTTGAACCGCCATGTTTCTACAGCAGCCCAGAGTGAACGAACCAAACACTGGCTTCAGATTTTCTGCATCTCTGTGTTTTCATTTCGTCAGAAAATCTCAAGAATTCGTCAGTATTCTCAATGTTTTGCGACTTCAAAGCCAATTTGTTCCTGTGAAGACTTAAAATCTCTCAGAACGAATCAGATTCATGCAGATTAACACGCATCTGGTGAGTATTTACAGAAGGAGGGCGGAGTACTGTGTACGACAGCGTGGCTCGTTGATGCGTTAATAGTTTTTGGACAATGCACAAAGAGAATAACTTGGTACAGTGCAGATCAGTCTGTTATTGGTTTTGTATTAACAATAAATTAATCTACAACAATTCAATTCTCTCCAGACTCTAGACGTCTCACAGCCTCCTTCTTTGTTCTTTGTTCAGTTCAATGCAAACAGACTGTACGTACGAACAGTGTCGTCACAAACCGAAGCATCTTCCCTCAGATGGCATTCAGATGGCGACGCTCTCGTCCATGATCCGTCTCCATCTGCCGGGTACGAGCTCAGTGAAGGGAAACACGATGTAAACACACATGTTCGGAGGAATGTCTGACGTGGTGAAGGAAAGCGAAGGCGCGTCGATGTTACTCGACAGGGTTACCGATGGTTTTCATGTCGGTGAGGACGATGCTCCTGTAGCTGCGCTCCAGCCCCTCCATGAACTCCAGGTAGCTGCTGACCTCGAAGCCTCGGATTGGCTCCTCCTGCACGTAAACAGAGAATGCTTACTTATCAACACTGTGGCAGATTAAAAAGGGACAATTCACCTATTTTTAACACATAAAGGTCAGTTTACACATCAAGGAGAGTGAAAATAACCGTCTGTTACAAGCTGGAGGCTTTAAGTTTAAATGGGGAAGGAGGGTGTTATTAGAAATGTGAGCTTGACCCATACTAGATAAGATACTGTCTATTACACGCTGCTGTTGCATAAATCTGCCTTTGGCATTCTGGCATTTGTAAAATAGTAAAGTACAGCAGCAGCTGCAGCAGTGCTCATGGGCTCGAGGTGTTTGGCCACAGCAGAGAGCGCACAAATGATTTGTTGAACGCATTTTTTCAGCCTAGTCGGACCTCGTGTCTTCGGCTACACAGGTTCTGGAGTTGTAATTGTTTATTTCCACCTGGGTCAGCTTGTTCTTGTGTCTAACTGAGATGTTCCCGCACCAGGAGGAGGCGTTAGTGTTAGAGGTGAGAACCCTCTCGACTGTACTGTAGACCGCGGTCAGGGTGTGTTTGCTGCCGTTTGAAGCTCCTGGATTTCCCGAGGCAAGATACAGCTGCTGCCTTTTTCTAAATGTAGTCTGAAGAGTTGAGTTTGTTGATGAATGTTCCCAGATTTGAAGTGATTAGATTAAAAATCAGGATATATCAGCCTTTAATTCTGACCTTTATTCTCACTGGAGGATCCTTTTTGAATGAAGGCTTTTGACATAAACTGTGAACTGTTCAACCAAAGAATGATTCAAACTCCTGCTTTGTTTCATTTGAAATCTGGTTTTTCTGTTTCTGTCCCTTCAGTCTTTATCTTGGGTCCTCTTTGAGGATGAAACTGAAGCTAGGCAGACGTATAATAGTTTGATATGGAGGCAGACAGTGGCTCACTTTATTATCATTCAGTTTGTTAGCAGGTGAGAAGTGAATAATTCAATATAACCTTTTCATCAGAATACTCTATGCTCAATCTGTTTCAAAGTCAAAAGAAAAATCTAATTAAATCGACTGCAGCCCCGTGCCAGGAAACAACATCTTTAATGAGGTTCTACATGTCGAAGAAGCAAAACAATATCTTAATAAGTACGAGCACCTCCATCACGTAACAAGACGTGCTTTAATAAACCGTCTGTCTGAGACAGAGACAAGAATCAGAGCAGACAAAAGAACATTTTATTTGCCTCATTTGTTCATTTTCGCCTGCCTTTAATTGCAGAATGAGCCGCGGCATGCATCTGCCGCGATAACGCCAATCCTCATGGGCAATGCAAACACTGCAGCAGAGCAAATAACTGTGACTGGTGTGCAGCGTGTTGCGAGCGGCATTGTCAATTAGCAGAAGAAGCTGCACCCAGAAGACCACGGCGTTCGGAAAAACAACAGCACGGCAAACATTTCACCCTTTGTCATTATCCAGACCAGAGTTTAATGACTTCTGCAACTCGGCTCCTCATTCATCACATTGCAGAATGTGTTTTTTTTGTGTGTTTTTTTTTTGGAGAATCTAATTACGGTTTTATTTTCTGCAGGTAAATAACACTGACAAGGACATGACGCAGTGTTTTCCAACCTGGATGCACCCCGGAGAGGCCACGGAAACCAATCTGAGGGGTCGTCAGATTAACAACACGGTGGAGGATGGAACAAAATAATGTTTATTCTTTAATCGTGAGCCGGTCAGTCCACCACTTCGGTCCAGGCTGAAATAACTCAACAACTATTGGACGGATTTCCATTAGATCTTGTAAAGACGTTTATAATCCCCCGAAGATTTCGTGATCCCCTGACTTCTCCTCTAGCGTCAACACTTCTGTTTGCTCACAAAATATCTCACCAACTATCGGACGAATCGCCCCAGAGAGTTAATCCCACTGTTAGCATGCTGTTGTTCGCTTTGCAGTGACAAAACACAGCCTGAACGAACAGCTAGCGAGGCTGTAAACTCTGAGTTTTGTTGAGCGTGAGGGGGTTTAAAGCACTTTAGTTGAGCTGCTCACAACTTAAACGTATTAAACTTGACATGACAGATAACCTTTGATGCTTTTTAAGGAGGCACAAGCCAAAAGAAAGTTTAGGGACAACTGATTTACAGAGGTGGGTACAATCCCTTCTCTTTCTGTAGATCCAGCCTTGTTATACCAAGAAATGTTTACTTGTGGGTCACCCTTTGTCAAAGGGCAGATGTTTGTGAGTTGCAGACCTTTGTGAAAAGTTTGAAATCCTGAAGAGGTAAAAAAAAAAAAAGCAAAGATTAGGAAAAACCTCAATTTAGTTTTCTTCTTATCTACTACCCTGCAAATCATCCCACATCTCCCCGTGTGGGAGTCCCGACCATTACTGCCTTACACCGACGAGGGAGTGTGCAGTTTTATGAAGTAATATCGTGCCTGTAGAAAAAAAAAACACAAAGGAGTGAAGTGCAAAAAAAAGAAAGAGATAATTATTATGTAAAGGGAGCATATAGTGACTACAGAGGGGCGATCGTTCAGAGGGAATGTCAGGAAGAAATGAGCTTTCAGGCTGATGGAGAACTCTGCCGCTGTAATTATTCCAGGCGGTGATAAATTACGACATAAAACACACTTTATAAGAGAAAAACCTCATTTCAGTTACATGCTTTTATGAATTAGAGGTCACATCTGATGTGGTAATAAAGTGAAGTTTCATCGGATGCGGAGGCAGCTACAGTACATGACTCTAGATCTTCTGAAGACGGTGGATGTGGATGTAGTCTTTCATCCAAACATGAGAGCATTAAAGTGAGTATAAAAAGTCAAGCCGGACTTAGATTTGAGATTAATCCTGAAGAATCATCAAAACTGAAGGTGCTCCGCTCACCGGGCGGCTGCTGACGCAGTTAAACCCGCGAGCGAGAGTCGAGATAAGCGGTGGAAATCGATTGGGAAATTATCTGCTGTTCGTTATTTTCTCCGGGAGAATTAAAGACACGAGTTTGTGGGAATTAACGTCTGACTAATGTGGATTCTGTAGGTTTAACAGAAAATATAAGAGAGCTTCTCAGTGGAATATTTTCACGCAGGTGACGTGAGCGGCTTAATGTCCCACGTAATCTTCAAGATATATTCATCATTAGCACTTAAGAGATCATTGGGTAAGCTAATTAATGCATTAATTACCCGAGATTTCTACGTTTTCTTAAGCCTGTCCTCACATGACAAATGAGGTGAATTAATATTCAGTGTGAGTCCAAGAAGAGATGATTAGGAATATATCTTTTAAGTGTTAAGACTTTTATTGGTTAGTTAAAAGAAAATATGATAGTGAGGACTCAGTTCATTCAATTCTTTTTGATTTTTACAGAGTATAGAAGTTTTCAAATGAAGCAGCTACGAGCCGTGACGACAACAACGTCATCTGATACCACCTGAAAATCAACCATGCCATTCACATGCACAGACTTTTGGCTCTTGTAGCAGCATCTTGTGTCTGTAGTGTTTGAAAATATAAATAAATAAGCAAATATTGACGGTTTGTAAAGGTGATAAAGTGTCATCTATGGTGCCCTTAAAGTGGACAAAACATAACAAAACCCTCTAGAGCGTCTTAACCGTCGATAAATCATGATAGGGTGCCTTCTAGGGCGCCCTTATAGTAAATAAATGTATAGTAGTGCTTTTTAGGGTGCCCTTATAGTAAATAAATGTATAGTAGTGCTTTTTAGGGTGCCCTTACAGTAAATAAATGTATAGTAGTGCTTTTTAGGGTGCCCTTACAGTAAATAAATGTATAGTAGTGCCTTCTAGGGTGCTCTTACAGTAAATAAATGTATAGTAGTGCCTTCTAGGGTGCCCTTACAGTAAATAAATGTATAGTAGTGCCCTCTAGGGGTATAGTAGTGCCTTTTAGGGTGCCCTTACAGTAAATAAATGTATAGTAGTGCCTTCTAGGATGCCCTTACAGTAAATAAATGTATAGTAGTACCCTCTAGGATGCCTTTACAGTAAATAAATGTATAGTAGTACCCTCTAGTCTGTCGTAACAGTGGATGAAATGTGATAAAGTGGCTAATCCTGACTAAGCTCCTTAATATCCAGCTGATTCTTACTGACATCATCACGTGTCTTTATGAAACATATAGTTAATAACTCCCCTTGTGTTTTATTACAGAGGTGCAGTAGTTGAACCAGGGTTTGACGCATCTCGACTTTCTGTGCTCTGGTGCCCTTTTCATGTTTTTTCTGCCCGTGCCCCTTAAACAGCCTGAGACCGCCCCTGCTGTCTCTTCCTGTGCCTTTTCCTCCCATAACTTCAGCTCCACTGCAGCTCAGCTCAGCCAGACGATCGGAACAAGTCATTTGCCTTTTCAAATTTTAATTTAGATGAAATATAGATATACCCCCTAGTGAGACAGGGCAAGTATAGAGAGGTGAAGAAGAGAATGTGTGAATAAAAAAATCCTCTAATACTGAATCTCAAATACTTCCCTCACTTTGTTCCCGCAGAGAGAGAGACAGAGGAAACGAGCAAAGATAAGGTCGACGGACGCAAACCTGCATGTCTAAAACTTCCGACGGTTCAGCTCAGGACACACACACACACACACACACACACACACACACACACACACACACACACACACGCGCACACTCAAAGCCGCCTCTTGCAACAGTATCTGATGCTCCAGCTCATTAGAAGAGCTTCCCCAGATAAAGGCTTCATAACTGATCTTTGATTCACACAAAAAAACCCGTTAACACCAGAGCTATCAGCCAGGAGACAAGATGGATTGAAATTCTTAATGAGTTACAACGATGCCGGTGTTTAATGTTGCTTTGGATATTAGTAAGAAGAGCGGCGTGACTTCAGACCTTCTGTCAAATCTTTGGTTATCCTTCAGATTAAGTTTCTTTTCATGGTGTGTTCCCAGCGGGACGTTTTGCAAACGAATTCCAGAAGATTCGATTTGTTATTTATTACAGATGTAAATCATTCGATGACGGAGGGCTGCAGAAGAACCTCTCTAACCCAAAGTCTCTCCTCACGTCGACACCTTTAATATAATTTGCCCTGTATTATTATTAAACTGCGATAGAGAGGAGCTCCTTCCCAAGGTGTGAACGTTCATTATTAATCCACCACCAACACAGAAACTAGATTAAAATTTCCATAATTTAAAATCAGGAACAGTTATCAGCTCATTCACACCTTTCAAACTTTAAAATGTTCCTCAACAAGATGATTTTATTAATTAGACACATTCCTACTTTTCTAAATCTTCATATTTCTTTAACTTTCTTCACACAAATTTAAAGCGTCAGCTTTTCGACAAACCTCCAGATATTTCACGTCTTTCATACATTGTTGATGTTGCTCAACTTGTAAAGCCAGCGGTGCGGTTCAGTGTCGGCAGCATTTCAACATCCGGCATCGCAGATTATCTTCTCTAGTTTGCAAAGCATTAACACGAGTGTGCAGTTTACCAAGCGTTCTACCTAACAACTAACTTCACAATAACAACAAACCTGAAGGCTATTTTTGAGCAACAATGACGAAAGACTAGAATCCACATCAGCATGCGAGTGCCTCTCTCTGGCCACAGTTACATCCAGACTACACATACCACACAAGGCCACCTTTAACTCACTGTTAAATGGATGTTGACAGGCTACTCCATGAATAAAATATACTGTAACACTATACTTCATCTCACCTTGAGGAAAACCTGCAGCTCCTGGGTCTGCGTCCGCTGCAGGATGTCTGGCTGCAGATGTTTGAATACGGCCACGCATGTGTAGACCTGGTAGTCGGGGCCCATCAGCACGCACGTGGAGACGTAGTGGCAGATTTCTGTCCAGTCCAGGTAGTTCCAGAAACACTGAGTCAACCAGTGGAGGCACATCTGAGGGAGGGAAAAGTTTTCACGATCGTGTCGCTGTTACTGAGAATAAACCTGTCAGCTGAATATTACAAACTCCTCATTAGTTCACATTTAGTGCAGGTGGAAAAAACCATGACCCCAATTATACTGCAATATGAATGATCTGCTTCTGACAAAGAAAGAATAATTTCTCCCTGTGATAAATCTGACACGTCTCTCCTCTCATCATCGTTCATAGCTCTTTTTGATATACTTAAAAATAACTGTGTTTATGAACTCGCTCCTCGCTCACGCAGTTTTCACATTTTATTTTACCGTACACGTTACAATGAGACACTTAAGAGCGTAAAACTCGAGAAAAGTTTAGTGTTGTTTACTTGAACTTCACAGAACGGAATAATACTTAGCACAGCAAAGCAGCACAGACATCAATATGTGTTTAGACGTCATTTAAAACATTAAACGCTGCTGAACAGTTCCAGAGCCTGAGGACATCACGAACGTTTTGACCAGGGGATGACCTGAAAACATCAGTCAGGTGAAGAGTTTCGCCGGCAGGCTACAGTGAACTCAGCAGAATCTTCTGTGTCTTACAAGTAGCCGTCAGAGATACTGTGAGCCACAACAAAGACAACGATGATCATTGTTCCACATAAATGTCCAGCTGTGGTGCTTTAAATTAGATACAGCTTCTCCAGTGGAAATTTATAAAAAAGGAAAATTAATTATATTCTGTAATCTCGTCGCAATGAGATGAAAGCAAGTCCACAAGTTTCAGATAAAAGATTAGACACAAGACTTGATGCAGAAAGATTTTACTGCACGCCAACATGCAACAGTTTTGTATTTTTATTTTAAAGCTTCTCCACTGTGTTTTTCTCTCATTTCAGCCAAGTGGCAAACTCCACTCTCGATTTTTATAGAACTCACCTGTTCAAATTATATTAAGGCAACCAGGTCTTTATTCAGCCTGACTCAGGTCTGCCGATGATCCACGTCTTTGCCAATTTTTTTAGATTAGACGGCAAAGTCCTGCTGTTAGAAATCAGCATCGTCAAGTTTCAGCGGCCCGTACTAGTCCGGCTGCTAAAGACGAATCAACAGCTGTGACAGAAACAGAGATTACTCTGACGTGAATTTATTTAGATATTATGATTTTCAAATAAAACTAATATATATAAATATATTTGCACATGGCTTGTATGCCAGGTTTGAACCACTCCTGAATTTTATTTGTACAGCAGAGAAATTTACAGCAAAACTCTTGAATCACTCACAAGTGAGTTATAGGTCCTTCATTCGTTCTATTCCGTTTTAAATTGTATATTCCAGGAAGACCTCCATCACATGGAAACATGAATTAGCTGAACTCCACGCCCTGCTCTGTTCTTTATGTGTCTGCATTTTTTTTTACTCCATTTGCTGACTCTGCTTTTTCAGATTTTCCAAATGAATCTTTCTGGAAACATTTTTCTACCTTGAGATGGAAAAACGAGAACTCACAGCAGTCTCGAACATTGAGGTGGGATTAGAAGACAAAGAGAAAATGAGACGCATGCTAATGTTTGTTTCTGCAGCTGAGATCAGTGATATTAATGCAGACGTCTAAACAGAAAAAAAGGTATTTACCTACTAGCTCACATTTAGAGCTGTTTAGGTCCTCTGCACTGAATTATAGATGATTTGTCCATAAACCTGCAGCCTGTGTAAACAGACGCGTATTATCGAATCATGCAGTCGTCTCTCTCTCTCAAACTCCAAAGTTTAGTTCAATTCAAGACATTTTAAAAGGTTGTTTTTGCAGGATGAAATATACGAGTCGGGGTGCATTTTGCCCTTAGAGGTGTTATATAAGCGCCGTTGAAAGCATTAAGCTGTTTCGCTACCGTTTTGATCTGATGAAATTGCACTGTTTGAGCCTGTCTGACCGTCCTAACCGAGTTATATCACAGCTGAAATAGAAAACGGAGCAGACGGGGCCAGCAGCACTGCCAATCAATCAAGTCCTAGTTGTTGAATAAGAGCATTTTTTATTAAATATAGGTTTGAAGTACTGGACACCAAACTGCAGTCAAAGGAAGGAGTCTACAGCCATGCTAGCCTTTACATGTTGATGTTAAACAGGTTTAATCCACTCACTATCTTAGCAAGTACAGCTGAGACTGTTGAAACGTCTTTAACAGCCTCTGAACCAGACGAATCTGCAGGCTCAAGTCTTATTTGCTCTGGTAGATGTGTCATGGAGATGTGACACGGAGCAGGTTTGATTCATTGAATCGGCCAATTTTAGGGACTACCTCATTTGAGTTTGAACAGCCTGACCGCTGTGGCAGCCGGGTTCGAACTAGTTCTATGTTATGCTAGAGATATTATGGTCTGTGCCCGTCGGTATCACCGGGTTCAGACGAATCCACATCTGCAAATTGTTCTGGCACTGCCAGGAATAGATTGGATCATAAAACCGAAGTAATAGACACATAAAAAACCTTTAAAACGGATGATTGTCCAGAGATCGCCAAAGATATTACAACTCATCTTAAGGGGGGCATGAATTCGTCCCCCAAATTTGATGGTAATCCTTTTAATGGTAATAAAACCCCAAACCCCCATGGTGGCCCTACAGGAAAACCTGAGGCGATCAGAGCATGGTGGAAACTCTTCTTGTACGTATCCTCACATGGAAGCAGCATTTGATGAATGTGTCACGGTCTGTAACATCAACTCTCTTCGTGGCTGAACTCTGCTGATTATGATTATGATTTGACAACAATCAACAGCTGTGAGTCTAGTTTTTACAACCCTCATATCCAGTTTTTCCCGAGCATTTAACAAACGGCACACACACTGCGTTTTGACTAATTGTCACGCCAACAATTAGCCACTGTGTTCACTAATGACGCAAGTCTGCTGAAGCGTACAAACAAGCTCCACTTACACTCCATAAACATATTAGATTATTATCGCCCCCTCCTCAGCTGTGCTCTAATGAAAATACCGGCATCCTAATTTGTGTGTCGTGATAAAGAAAAGGAAGTGCTGGATCCATGCTGCCCTTTGTTTTTAAAGCCTCGGGCAGCAAAACAAGTGCATATAGAGTACTTTCTGTGACTATAAACTAGGGACTATAAATCCCTTCAAGGTCTTTGCAAGAGCAGCTCTCCTCCATCTCTGAGGACGGCGAAATGTGCTTCTGCTCTGTTGTTTGTGTTCCAGCGAGCTAAAACTCGACGGGCCAAAGGTGAGCGTGACTGTATTCGCACAGTATTCTTCATTTCCCCTCCTGCCACGAACAGGCTTTCAGAGCTGTTATTAATGCGAGCACGTCGGGTCGCATCAGCCGAGATATCTGCGTGTGAAATGCTGGATGTTCTGCTGGAGAGCTGAATGCCATGCTTCACAGTTAAATCTTAGTGTGATATGATCATATAATGTCTTTGTTTTATGATTTCAAGCATACAGAAGTGGCACATCGCTGCACTGAACGTTAAATTGATAAACTGATCTGTTGTATGTATGTATATGAACATAGCAGATATAGATTTTGGAGTTGGGGTAGACCAAAGGCTAAAAGGACGGTGAACATTTGGATTTATACGATGATAAAAATCATTAAAGACATGGATCATCGTTAGACCTGATCTGTAATCCATCTGTAACGACACCCACCTGTCAATCAAAGCGTCCACGCTCTCAATCCTGCATAACTTTAAGCCTTAATATAATGTGAACATGTGAGTTGTATATAAATTCACCCTCAGTACAGTTGTCATGAACGGGGAAATTAGCTAGAGAGACCAAAACTGTTTTTTGTACCAGGCTGTAAACATGTTTATTTCTGCTGTGAAACATGGGGACTTATGGAGACTGACTCACTTCTGGAGCCAGCCTCAGGTGGACGTTAGAGGAACTGCACAGTGCCCCAAAAAGTCCAGATGAATAGAAAAGGGATCATATCAGATCTCTGCTCTACACACTCCTGTTTCAAACACTTAAATGTTCTGTAGATTGAGTCCTTTGTCCACACACACATTCACACACAACCTCTACTGTATGAAAGTCAGAGGTGTATAATGCTTCATTTGTCGCTGCTGCTTCGTCAGGCTTTCAAAACTATAGATAGATATTTCCATTTCTGACTGAGCAGGTGCCCGTCATCGCCTCGAAGAGCAAAGAGACGAGCTGAATGTGAACGTGTTGCTCCACCCCGGAGACGCCGAGTTCAGATCAAATCTTTTGATGCAAATGCAGCGAGTCTTATAAGTGCCGGCGCTGACGTAACATTATGTGAGCCTCGACTGTCAACTGCCAAAGGAGAGAAGACGGGATCAAACAGAAGGGGATTCAAGGTGAATCTATTTTTTTCAACCTCGCTGTTTGTGAAAGAGAACTCTGTGTCAAAAGAATCAATAGCTGAGGAGCAAAGATCTGACTTTTCAACCGCTCTGTTAAAGAAAAGGAGTTCAATGTCAAAGCCGTGCTTTGGTATTTTAAAGTCGACTGAGATCATAACAGGATAAAAGGGAAAGTCATTCATCGGACAAACCAAGGAGACTTTAAACCCAATAATGAAATATGGAAGTGATGAAACAAAACAAACTGCTGATTTTTTACTTTGGTGTTGTTGGTGAAGAAAAGTCGCCGCAGAATCATTTAAATGAAACCAATCTAATCCAGATTCAGTCCCTTTTATTTCCTCCATCAGTAGTCGTGACCGTCCCCTTCAATGATTAATGATTTAAGAGGCTCTGAAAATGGAAATTATAATACAGAGATGGAAAAGTGAGAGTTAAATATTTGACTTAAACTAATTTTCTGCAGTATGGACAGAAACCACTCAGAGTTTCATCAGTCTGAGAGCAAAGCTGAACTATTCAGAGATGAACTGGAGTTAAGATTTTATGAACAGGTGCAAAAACAATGTGGATGTTTGATATTTGATATCATAGCTGGTGTGAAAGCAGTTCCAGATGTACTTTTGCTAAAGTTGGACAGCTTTCTGGATCAAACTTTTATATGTAAAAGTTTGGATAAAAGTTTGGAGGTGTCAAAATCTGTAAAATTAGCAGAAATCTCTGCACTAAGATGCTGGGGGCGTGTCCGCTGAAGGTGCTAAAACCACGCCCACCGACAGGAGAGGTCCCGCCTCCCTCAACAGTCAAATACTGACCCACAACAACACAACATGGAGGCTACGGCTGGCAGCATTATTAGAGTTGCCCAGCCCGACATGTTTGAGGAACCTGAGTGTCCTCTGTTTTTTTAAAGGTACAAAACAATAACAATAAAGTAGGAATTTCAGATTTTTGATCCAACATTTAGTAACACTTGGTGTCCAGGCAGCGCGGTTACAGATCAGTTAGCGTTCTATGAGGAACCACCGGCAGCTGTGGTGTGAACTACAGTCGTGGTTCAACACGAGGTGTGTGTGATGATGTGTGTGAGAAGAAAACAACAATGGCAGGTGCTGAAGAGGTTAGAGTAGAGGCTGCCAGGACTGGAGAGTATTTCTTCATTGGAAAGAACGGCACGTCAAAAGTTTGACGTTACATTAGAAGACGGATGGTTGGCTGCCCGGTTCTTTGTACCAAATCAACTGGCACAGTCAGGTTAAGAATGACACACTGATTGGTGAATGATTGTATATCCTGAGCTATTCTCTTACAAATCATACCTGGGATGGGGTGAAACCGGACATCCTGAAGGCCGAGTGGACCAGAGGAACTTCAGCTTTCAGCAGCATCTCCACATAGTGAGCTGTGCACCAGTAAACGGGAGGGATTCCTGACACAGCCACTTCTAGGGGAACGTGGACCTGTCACGACAAACAAGGAACATCTGTAGATGACGACATGATGATTCAAACAAACAGAAACATCCATCACAAGCTCCACGATTTGCAGATACAAACTTGATTACTTGCTGCTCTGATAGGAGGATGAGTGCTGACATTTTCCTCCTAAATTTGCTGCTGCCTCTTAATTATTTGTGCCCTTTCTATTTTCCACATTATTGACTAAATCCACCGCGTTGTGTAGCACGCCTTCAGTGGAGTCCAATCGAGCCGTAATTGACTTTGACGAGAGACAAGAAGAAGACGGAGGTTGGTTTAATGATACAAACTTCACGTCTTCTTTTTTTCTCCGCTCTTCATGCTCGTCTTCTTCTTCTTCCTTCAGTTTGAAGAACATCCTGTTTGTTGTTTGTTGAGTCAACTAAAAAGTCATTACATGAAAAATGTTGTTAGGATTCATCATCGTCTTCATTTATTCGTGTTTTCCTTTGAGGCTGCATTGCTCTGATTGTTGACAAAGGTGGGATTAAAACGACAAGAAGACGAAACCTGCAGACAGCAGCAGCAGCACTAGATGGATGTATTGTAGAGAGGGGATGACACAGTCTGGACTCTACCGCCAGGTGACCTATAAAAGCGTCCGCCTCTTTATTCCTTTTCAAAAGCAATCACAAACTGTCTGCAGAGCAGCTACATGTGGTTATTCTGTACAGAAAAAGGTGAATATCTCGACTGAACACGAACCATAGCAGAAGAACGTTCTGTAAGATGTTGCATGAGAAACAGGGTCTTGAGGTTGAGGCCTCCAAAGCGCCAGAATTCTGCATTTTTAAAAATATATAATCTATTATCGTTGTGTTTGCTTACAGAGGCATGTATCCGTGCAGGCCAGATGAATGCAGAGGTGAGCAGAGAGGAGAGGTTGAGTAACAGACTCAGGGAGCGGTCCACGTCTCCAGCCATGATGAGGAACACTGTCGAAGCCAGCCAGTCGTGGCCCGGGTAACCATCCTGCTGAGTGACTGGAGGGCGGAGGGAGTTAAAGAGCCGAAGATACGAGAAACCAGTAATGCTACACAAACATAGCTTCCTTTAGATTTAGCTTTGCAACATTTAAAGTGGTTTATCGACATTAAATGGGACAGATACAGCGTTCAGCTTACTACAGCTTTAATTAAGAGAAAGCACCACTTTGCATGTTAAACTGAACTAGAATTAAGTCACAGCCTCTGCATTGTATTACTAATTAATGATCCACAGAGCTGTGCATCAGCGTGGCGTCAAATAAATCTGACTAATTTGACTTGATGGATATTTTCTGCCAGCCGCAGGTGGTGTTAAATTAATTAGTTACACCAATATTTAAAAAATCGTAGTTTTGTTTTTTTTAAAGAATTTGTATAGATCCCATTTAGGTGTCACAAGAAACCGAGTCCTCATGTGTTAAATAAATCATTGAGCTAATACCACTTTACCGTCATCTGACACCGACACCACCGGAGTGTCAACCACAGAGCGAGTAATGCTTTGACAGTCAATTAACCCTGATATACCCGACCATTATCTCTTAGCAGAAAAACAGCCTCCTCCAGTTAAGACCGCCAAGATCCCATTCTCTGTCAGCTGTATAATTATGTAGATTTATGACACGGAAGAAAAAGACTTGAACAGACGAGGTCTTTCTGCAGGGTGAGGGGTAAAAGTAGGAAAAAGTTTTTGGGTTTTTTTATGTGATTTTTGGGATTCACAACACGATCGGACTCTAACTTGAAGCCTTCGTATATCTCGAGTGATTTATTTTCAGGCTCCCAGGCTTTTTTTTTACTCTATAAGTTCAGTTTCATTTAAATTGAAGTAAATAGCCGCACTGATACGCAGGTCTGAGTCTTGCTCCGGTGGAACTGTGGAGCGATTAGTCCAGTCCTGCTTTCTGCTGAGTGTGAACCTTTAACTAACCTTTTGTTCAAGTAGAACACACACAGAAAGTTTTAATTTGAAACATTTACTTGATTTAATGAAACAGCGTGTAAAAAAAATCTGCTTTACAAAGTCTGAAATTATTCAGGCTACATTGAAGAAGCTGTAAAAGTACATCCACTGTATCAGGCCTCGGTAACAAACAGTTAATTAGCACTACACGCTCTCTGAAATTGATTGACAGACAAGACTCGTTTATCTGTACTCTCTGCCAAAACATCATCTCAAATGATAAAGAATTATAAATAAAGCAGAACTTGATCCACAATGACCCAAAAACATGAATGATACAAACTGACTTAATTAAACAACTTCTTCTCTCTGAAATCAGTTCTTCATGTTGGATTTTTGGAGTAAATTTCAGGACCTAAAGATGTCTTCAATGATCCTAAATCAGGTCTATGACTTTAAAACAATGTTTAAATGTCAGTGTATTGTAAATTGTTCGCTACAGGTTCAACCTGGTGAAACTTTCTGAATCTCATCACTACTCAGAACAGAAATATCATTTGGCGTAGAAGGAAAATGTCAACGTGGTCTCAGTATCGCAAAGAAAAATGTCAGTCTGTTTTGTGTTTGTTAAGACTTTTTATCTCTGCAGTGTCCTTCCTACAAAGGAAACCTTCTGAAGGAGAGAGGAGGCCTATCGGTTGTTATTCAGGACAAAGGATGGGCTGAACTGTTCACTGAGACACAGATGGAGTTAGATAATCTGTAGTGTGTCGATCAGACAGAGATGGACACTTTGTCTCTCTCGGTATTTCTGTGTTTGGCAGCAGTCTCAGGTTGATAACTTCACCGTGCTCTCTGTGTCCTCTGTTGAACGGAGCGAATGAGGACAAAGAGACGAGACTAAAATGTAAATATGTATCTAGAGAAGTGTCACTTCTTGTTTGTGCATCTGTAAAAAAAAAATCTTAATTTACTTTGTTTGTTTTTGCACAGCAGCATACAAACAAAATAAATTACACTTCAAGAATCTGACATACAAATTTGTGACGTGTAATCAAGCCTAAATCTTTTATTTTTATAAAACTCTTATGGGCTACAGGACTCGTCTCTAAATCACATTTTAACGTCTGTGTTTGAACAATTGGTGAATGCATTTATAGTTACAGTCTTACCAACTCTGCATGAGTGCAGATGCGCAGTGCAGTAAAGGATACTGAGCTGTGAAGAAGTTTTGACTCTCTGAGTGGACAAGAAGATCTTAATATGCTTCATCAGCAGCGTCAGCTCGTTCACGGCATCTTCTTTCAGGAGCTTGAGGTAGCTGCCGTACCTGGAGGTGAACGACAAACCAGAAATAATGTTTACCTCCCATGTACTACAATCTTTAATGGTTCTAACAACAGTGGAGATGGCTGTTGGTTGGTCACAAGAAGAACCAAGCACCATCAGTGTCCCCTACGTCATGGGTACCATCATGACAGAAGACCTAAATTGGGAGCAGAACATCATCTCCATCAAAAGAAAGCCATCAAAGTTCAACCTGCTAAAGTCAATGATGGTGCACTTTGACTACGCCATAAGACTCCTCCATCTTCCATCACCATCTAGTACACTGCTGCCTTTCTCCGCCGTGAAGGTGAGGAAAGATTGTGGCTGTTTAGAGGCACTCCTCTCCAGCAGCAGGCTGCGGTCCATCAATTCAAAAACCTTCCTCATGCAAACACACAGAATTACTCAGCAAAAGTCCAACGTGGTCAGATTGAACTCAGCAAATCAAAGATTAATTATAAATTCCTGTCCAACAACTTTAAATCCCATAAGACACAGCGTTCTGTGGGTAACGCTCACATACTGTGCTCATTTGATCCCAAAAATGTAAAAAGATGGCACTCAGGGTTTCTGAACTTTTCATCTGAAGAGCTCCCTTCGGGGAAGGTGTCAGGCACAGAGTTATATCCACACTGTGTAATGTAGCAGCGGGGTGTTGTTGAGCGCAGAAACGAGCGGTGTGAGAGGAGTACAGCGAGTCAGAGGGACTGCTTACGGGGGAAATAAAGAACAGACCACGTATTAAACACCGTTAGAGGAAACAGAACAGCAGGAGAACCCTAAATACCTTTGAGTGAGGGAGTCTGATACTGCTGCATTATATCCTCTGCACATGGCGGCATGTGATGGATGGATGGATGGATGGATGGTTGGTTGGTTGGTTGGATGGATGAATGGTTGGATGGATGGTTGGATGGATGAATGATTGGATGGATGGATGGATGGATGGATTGTTGGACGGATGGATGGATGGATGGATGGATGGTTGGATGGATAGATGGTTGGATGATGGATGGATGGATGGATGGATGGGTAGATGGATGGCTGGATGGATAGATGGTTGGATGGATAGATGGATGGATGGTTGGATGGATAGATGGATGGATGGATGGGTGGATGGATGAATGGTTAGATGGATGGATGGATGGTTAGATAGATGGATGGATGGATGAATAAATGGTTGGTTGGTTGGATGGATGGTTACTTGGATGGATGAATGGTTAGATGGATGGTTAGATAGATAGATGGATGGATAAATGGTTGGTTGGTTGGTTGGATGGATGGTTACTTGGATGGATGGATGGTTGGATGGATGGATGGATGGTTGGTTGGATGGATGAATGGTTGGTTGGATGGATGGATGGTTGGTTGGATGGATGGTTGGTTGGATGGATGAATGGTTGGATGGATGGTTGGTTGGATGGATGAATGGTTGGATGGATGGATGGTTGGTTGGATGGATAGTTACTTGCTTGGTTGGATGGTTGGATGATGGATGGATGGATGGATAGATGAATGGATGGATGGATGTTTCCTTGCTTGGTTGGATGGATAGATGGTTGGGTGATGGATGGATGGACGGTTGGTTGGACGGATGGATGGTTGGATGGATAGATGGATGAATGGATGGATGGTTGGTTGCTTGGTTGGATGGATGGTTGGATGATGGATGGATGGATGGTTCCTTGATAGTAACTAGCTAAATTGAGATCTTGAACATTACACCTGCTAAACTGTAAATCTATGTGTCAGTTTATTATCTGACCCCGGATGTTTATGTCATTTATTTATATCGTTATGATGATACAGAGATGTCAGGTACACAAACAGTTTAAGGCTCTTTCTTTCAAGTGAATACAGCAGTAAAGTGAGCATTACGTTTGTACACAGCAGCCCCTCCTTCGCAGGTTGCTGCTGAACAACTACTGTCAGATTGAAAAAGTTTATGATCTATAGAAAAACACTTTATATACTGTACATACCTGAAACAGGTGCTGATTCCCAGCTGCTCCACTGATGATAACACAGCACTCTTTGCAGTCTTCTCGTCTGCTGTAAAATCAAAGAGGAGAGGTGGTTATTTACCAAGCCAGACAAAACCCAGAGAGAGAATACGTCTGGAGGGTTAGTACTCCCTTGATACCGCTAACGGAGTTGTGTTTACGGCTCCTGGAGATTGGAAAAACACGCCAACGTATCATGACCGGCTACTTTCAAGGCACTACAGATGTGATGTTGTGTCTAGGTAATTTTGTAGTTGGTGGCTTTGCAGCAGTTGTGCGGCATTTAATTGTGATGTTTGCGAGATAGCGTGGCATCGAGGTGACTCGGCGGCTACAGGCAATTTCACAGCAGAGTTTTGATGGAGACATAACTCATGATTTTTAGGAGTGTCTGGGAGTTTTTAAATTTTAAACTCTTCATCTCTGGATTTTATCTTTATCTACGGAGTTTGGTCTCACAGTGGAGACACTACAGCAGCTGAAAACACTGGAGCAGGCCAGCTTTCGGCCCACATGCCACAGCTTTTTGCAGAGATTGTTGCTGTTACCAGTCTCACCAGCTGCTCTCGCGGGCTCTTACTTAGCACTATTAAATGTACAAAATCATAAAAATATATTAGTTTTCTGGAGTTACAGTTGTAATTGTGTGGAGGAAGAGAACGACGAATAAAGCAATAAACGCGGGAAGAGTGATATTTTGTTTTGGAAGATGCTTCCGCTGCTTCCTTTGCCTTGGGGAGAAATAATATTATTACATTGGTGCTAATGGATCCCCAGCTTAAGACAGTTTGCAGTGAGATGATGAGAAAGATTTCAACAATTAACATGAAGAGTATTATCGAGACGGCGTGAGTGGCAGGGAAAAAAACTTGAAATCCAATTTACAGACTAATGGTGCAGAAATATGCAGAAGGGAAATGGCTGTGATCTACATATCGAAGTGATAATTTAACATTGTTACCCGGGAAAAATCAGCGCTGTGCAATGTGGATTAATCACAGGCCATCAAATCTTGCATTAATTGAGAGAAAATAGCTTGTGATGAGGGTCTGAAGCAGTGCCAGGACAACCAGTGCTGTATTTTCTCTCCTCGCATATTAACATCTCTAAAAAAACCTCTCGCTGATGGCAATTACCGTCTAATTGAGATGAATGCTCTCTTGTTGTATTTATTCCCTCCCTCCCCGTTCCTCTCTCCTCCTGTCTCTTCAGCAGCATTGTGTCACTGGTGTCTGTTTTACAGTTTGTAACACCTTTAATCCGACCGTTTAACTTTTGTTTTGTTGTTTGAAAGACGCCACATGCGATCTGTCTTTAATTCTAGCCGTGACAGTCTTTTCTTAATTGCTAATCAAAGCGGCCGTTAAAGTTATGAAGAGTAATCTCGGAGAGCTCCCGTTATCGCCGCGAGTGGATTCAATTTCCACAATCCTCGCAATCCTCCTGTGCTTTGGGGGAAATTGAAACAAAAAGTCATCTAGAAAATGAAGTAACCTGCAGAATTTTAGAAATGCTCAGTGAGTCATTGTTATGGGACGTATTAAAAGAAAATGAGCACACTGCGTCTACGAGAAGCTTGTGCATCAGTGGCGTGCGAGCGGATCCACAAAGAGATGTTAAGCTGAGATTGCTGAACTTCTCTTGGGGTCCAGAACAAGCGAGTAAGTCGATTTTGAGTCGTGAAAACTTGTTTCCCAAGGTCAAGAGCTCATTTTTTCTAATTCTATTTATTCTGTACGGTACAGCTTGTTCAGATTTACAACGATGAGCAATGGGACTGTACACATGAGCTCTGTGTCCTTGAAGAACTGCAGCAACCTCCAATGTCAAACACAAACATACAGGTGAGAAAGGTGAAGTTCCCGTCTACTACAGCAAAAGTCCTCAGCAGCGATGATACACACAAACCTGAACATTATAAATTATTTAAGATAAACAAGTGGAAAAGATTCTGTGAAAAAAAATAGAACATTTTTAACTAAAAGACTGCGATAACTCTAACCCTGAGCACTCTCCTTTATTTCCTCTGACAGAAGACTGAGTGTGTGGACGACACCAACAATGATCAGATGACCTACAGATAAACTAACAATTATTTTTCCAAGGACAGTTAGCTTTTCTAAATAGTTTGATTGTACATGACCTTTTTAGATAGTTAATACTCAACTCAACTTTATTTATAAAGCCCTTTTAAAAACAGCCACAGCTGACACAAAGTGCTGTACATAAAATAGAACATGAAATATAAGACATATAAAACAAAGAACAATATAAAAACAATAATAAACGATAAAACAATGTTAAAATAATATTAAAGCAAAAACAGAAACAGAGTCTCATGCTGGGTTAAAAGCCAAGGAATAATGATACTGACACATCATTTACTGTTGTAGCTGTTCAAAGTGGAACTAGTTTTATATAAACTAAAGATACATAACGAGGTTTGTCAGACGACCTTTAGAAGAGAAGATGAAGAAACAAAGTTCTGCTACGCATATTTCTACTCACTTTCTGTTTGTTTATTTGATCTTTTTAGCTAACACTTATATAAATGAGACCACCAATGTTTCACCTTTAGTGCTGCTAACAATTCAGAGACATCTGAAAACTAACGTGGGGACAAGCCCAGAAACATTTTTTTTCTGAGAGGTCACAAGCCAAAAAAAGTTTGTAAGCTCATTCTATGTTTTTATGTAAAAGTAAAATACCAAAGTGGAGTACAAGTACCTTTTAATTCTACCTAGATATAAACAGTCTGTCTTCCAGGAGGTGCTACAGATCTGCAAGTTTGCAACTTTTTAATCTGTTGTTCAACTGAACCTAGCTAACTGCTGCCTGCATGTAATTTGAATGTAGAGTGTTTAAATGACTCTGCCACTTCAGAATATCATGTATTATATATGCATGCACAGATATAGACAGACAATTTTATATAAATCTAGTTTAATTTATGATTAAAATAATTAAAATCACAGCCGTCTCCGACTGGCAACATTCTGATTCCTTGTCTGTAGTGAGTACGCTGACACATTTAAATTGAACTGGCGTGTTCTTCAGCTGCGGCTTAAATACAGAAAATAAAATGTAGTTACTGTAAGACCAAAAAGTTTGAATGTGGAGAGAAAATCTCTTTAAATGACATTAGATCTCCGTCTGAGCCATTAAGATGTAACAGTGGCTTAAAAGGTCTCTCTCTCTCTCTCTCTCTCTCGCGCTCTTTGTTTCCAAGCCATCCAATTTCAACGGGCGGCCGAAATAAATGAGATTGCTGGACAGCCGCCTTCAGGAGAAAAGCTCCATGGAGGGTGAGGAGATACAACTCTGAACGGGGAACTGACAGAGGTTAATACTTGGCAAATGAGTCTGCTCTCTCCATACAATGGGAGCACTCAAGTAGGGCAGAGTGGCTGAGACTGTAGTCAACGTCAGTCAAACACTAGGAGGTGCCTGTTATGTCCAAGGCTAGTCTCTCTAAGTTTTTTTTCTAACTCCTCTGAATCTTCTCCAATCTCAGTTTTCAGGTGATCAGAGGCTCCACCTCCTCATTTCCCTCCTGATCTCTGGCACCTGTTTGGAAGCCTTTAAGAGCTCTGGGTAGCTCCACCCACAGTCTCTCTCTCCCCCACTGCAGCCCGGCCTGCTGCAACACCACCAGCCTCCACAATTCATCCTTATTTGTTATCCTTGGTTTTGACCTGTGACTATAATAAAAGTTACTTTAGCCACATTGATTGTTGTTTGTCACCTGTGTTGCTTCCCAAGAGCCGGGGTCGTAACATATTGGGGGCTCGTCCGGGATCTGTTCAGTCCCGATGAGTGTTTTTGCATTGTCCTAGACTGTGAGTGGTGGCTGTGTGGTGTTGTGGCTGGGGACTGCTGTTTGTCCTCCTGGTGAGTATTTGGTGAGTATAGTTTCTGAGTGTTGTTGAGGTTTCAGTGATCTCCCTGGTTAGGTAGGGAGTGAGCCAGCGGGCCTGAGTAATCAGTTCCTCCATCGGTTCACTCATTTGTTTTTTTTGCCTTTTTTGTTTTTGAGGTAATCCTGGGTGGAGACCTGTTCTCTGGTGGGGGCAAGTGTTCAGGTTCCTGGCCATTTGGCTTATGGTTCACTGATTTTCTGCTTTTAAAGACGCCTCGAGCCCAGCACGCCTCAGAAGATATTTAGGCTTGAGTGGAAGTTAGGCAGGTACCAGGGGGCTTGCTTTTGATTGTCGGCACACTCAGGAGCTTGCTTGCTGTATTCACTGGGGGGTGGTTATTAGGTTAGGGGTGTTAATGATGGTGCTCTGTTTGGTACCGTTGTGATGTGTCCTGTCCCCTAACTGGTGTTGTGCAGTCTGTTGTTTTGTCAGATTGTGTGTGTAATCTGACTTTGTGTAGGCTAGTTTTACCTTAAATAGTTGCCTTTGGTTTTGATTGCTAGCAGGTGCCATTTGTTTAATGGTATTTGTTTGAGTGATATTCGGTGCTACATTAGTAGCTTGATGGGTTATTTCTAGGCCTACACGTTTGTGACTATAACTTTGGTCATTAGAGAGAGCGATTGTGTTTTGGCTGCTTCGTGTGGGACACTGAGTCGTGCTGTGTGCACTGTGTATATTGGTTAGCATAAGGTGCAGTTAACTAGTTGTGCAAATGTGAGGAAGTTATCCAGGATGGCAACGCTTGATGATTTCATTAGTGCACCTTCAGAGGAGCTGCTTGAGCAGTTCACTAAAGATCAGCTCCTACAACTCGCCAGCTACTATGAGTTTGAGATTGCTAGTAGTGAGAAGCGTCTGAAAGAGAGCGTTAGAGAGGCTCTGAAAGCTATGTTGATTGAGAAAGGTGTGTTAGAGCCTGTGCCTCTGTCAGTTTCCAAAAAAATGGTCTCAAAACCTCCTCAAACTGATTTTACTCTTGAGTTGAGGCTTAAGGAGTTAGCCTTACAAGAACTCCAGCTACAAGATAGGCAGGAGGAGCGGTTACTCAAGGAGAAGCAGATGCACTTAGAGCATGAGCGTTTCCTTAAAGAACTGGAACTTAAACATGCTGCTGTGTCGCGTCCCTCTCATGTTGAGTTGTCTGCATTTGATGCAGCTAAAAATATTCGATTGGTTCCTCCGTTTGTAGAGAAGAATGTTGAGAAATATTTCCCTCATTTTGAACGTGTGGCTACACTTTCAAAATGGCCGGAGCATGCATGGACATTGCTCTTACAGAGTGTTTTGGTGGGGAAAGCGCAAGAGGCTTATTCTGCTTTAAGCATTGAGCAAAGTACGAACTATGAGACAGTTAAAGAGGCTATTCTAAGAGCCTACGAACTTGTTCCTGAAGCTTATCGCCAACGCTTTAGGAGTCTCAATAAACTTGATGGACAAACTTATCTTGACTTTGCAAAAGAGAAAGAGACCCTCTTTAATAGATGGTGCAAGTCTCAGAAGGCTGAAACAAAAGAGGATCTTAAACAATTGATCCTGCTGGAAGAGTTTAAAAACTGTCTGCCTAATAGCATTTGTACATATATTAATGAGCAACAAGTGTCCACCCTTGATAGAGCTGCTGTTTTGGCAGATGAGTTTAGTCTGACTCATAAGACTGTCTTTGACAAACAGGGCGAGCAAAAAGGGAGAACTTTGTTCAATAGACCTTCTTTTTCAAAGCCTGCACCGTCTTACGCCTCCTTTACTAGTAAACCCACAGTTGGGGGCACTTCAGTGAAGGCTTGTTTTTATTGTAAGAAACCTGGCCATGTCATTGCTGATTGTTCTGTCTTAAGTAAAAAACAAAAGTCTAAGCCTGTGGCTTTAATCAAAACTGTAAAATGTTCCACTGGAACCTCCGTTATGGAGCATCCAACTCAAAAGAAAGAGTTGGCTGGCTCTTCAGCTTTTCTTATGGATGGTTTTGTTTCCTTAGAGTCTGATCCTTCAAATAGGCAGCCTGTTAAGATCTGGAGAGACTCTGGAGCTTTTCAGTCTTTGATTCTCAAAGATGTCCTCCAGTTTACAGAAGAGTCCGCTTTGGGCTCTAGCGTCCTGGTCGAGGGGTTTGGAGGGGGTTATCTGTCCTGTCCTCTACACAACATTGACCTTCAAACAGCTCTGGTCTCAGGAAAGGTAGTTGTAGCCATTTGTCCATATCTCCCAATTGACGGTGTGTCCTTCATCCTAGGGAATGACTTGGCTGGGGGTAGAGTACTTACTGCTCCTGAAGTAGTTTCGTTTCCTGTAGCTAATAAAAGTCCAGATGAACTTGAGGAGAAATTTCCAGACACCTTTCCAGTATGTGTTACTACACGTTCCATGTTTAGGAAAGAATTAGGCAAAGAGTCTGATCCTGAGATTTCTCTTTCAGACACCTTCCTGGTGAAGCTTGAGACCCCAGGGTTTGGTAAAGCGTTCCCCTCTCGAGGAGAACTTAAACTTGAACAGGAGAAGGATGCAACTCTGTCTTACTGTTTTGGAGAGGCTATCTCTGAGGATGAACTTAAGGCTGTCTCATGTGGGTATTTTGTGAATGACGGAGTGTTGATGAGAAAGTGGACATCTCCTAAAATGTCTTGTCAGGATGATTGGAGCAGTGTTTTTCAAATTGTTGTTCCAAGTGCTTACCGTCCTGACATCTTGCGTCTGGCCCATGATCACTGTCTTGCGGGGCATATGGGAGTTAGGAAAACTTTGGACCGTGTGTTGAGGCATTTTTTTTGGCCTGGAGTGAAAAGTGATGTTACCCAGCATTGTAGAACATGTCATGTGTGCCAAACTGTTGGTAAGCCTAATAAAAAAATACCTCCTGCACCTTTACATCCCATTCCAGCTATTGGGGAACCTTTCGAGCACATATTGATTGATTGTGTTGGTCCACTCCCTCGCACCAAGTCAGGTAATCAGTACTTACTGACCATCATGTGTATGGCTACTCGGTACCCTGAAGCCATTCCTCTGCGCAGGATTACAGCTTCAGCAGTTTCTAAGGCTCTAATAAAGTTCTTTACGGTGTTTGGCCTTCCCCGGGTTGTTCAGACAGACCAAGGGTCAAATTTCACATCATCCGTTTTTTCTCAAGTGCTCAAGCAGTTGTCGATCCAGCATCGTACATCGTCTGCTTATCACCCAGAGTCTCAGGGGGCCCTAGAGAGGTTCCACCAGACTCTCAAGACAATGTTGCGGGCCTACTGTAAAGAGTTTGAGAAGGATTGGGATGATGGGACCCCTTTGCTCCTTTTTGCAGCAAGGGAGGTGACCCAAGAATCCCTTGGTTTCAGCCCAGCTGAGCTGGTGTTTGGCCATACTGTAAGAGGTCCCTTGAAAATGTTGAAGGAGAAGTGGTTGGAAAACCAATCTACTCCTACCAACCTCTTAGACTTTGTGTGTAACTTCCGGTCTAAGCTAACAAGTGCTTGTGATCTAGCTAAGAGAAATTTGGAGCAGGCTCAAGCTAAGATGAAGGGATGGTATGACAGGAAGGCAAGGCACCGAGTTTTTTCACCAGGGGACAGAGTTTTGGTACTTTTGCCTCTTACTGGTTCTGCTTTGCAGGCTCAGTATAGTGGACCATATGTGATTGACCGCCAGGTTGGTGAGTGTGACTACTTGGTTAAGACTCCCGATCGTAAGCGAAAAACACGCTTATGCCATGTTAACCTGTTAAAGCTTTACTGTGGGAGAAATCAGCCCATTCTCGCAGATGTGAAAACTGTTGCTGTGGTAAACACTTTAACACATGTAGGTGAGGACATTAATGTCATTGTTCCAGACGGCAGTGATGACGTTCCAGACGATCCTAAGTTTACTGGCGGCTTAGAATTTTCTCAGGGTAGATTGCCAAATTCTAAAGTTCTGAATAACTTGGACTTCCATCTTTCTTATTTGGATTCTCCTAAACGTTCTGACATCACTAAGTTAATTTATAAACATCTTGCCCTGTTCTCTGATGTGCCGACACGCACAAACGTTCTTCAGCATGACATCGATGTAGGTGATGCTGCTCCTATTAAGCAGCATCCTTACAGAGTAAATCCGGTTAAGCAACAAATTTTACGTAAGGAAGTAGACTATATGCTGCAGCATGGTATTGCTGAACCCAGTACTAGCTCATGGAGCTCTCCATGTTTACTTGTTGAGAAGTCGGATCATACACCTCGGTTTTGTACTGATTTTCGTAAAGTTAACTCTGTGACCAAACCTGACTGTTACCCTCTTCCCCGACTGGATGACTGTATTGACAGAGTGGGATCTGCAGGTTTTGTTACTAAGTTAGATCTTCTGAAAGGGTACTGGCAAGTCCCTCTTACTGAGCGAGCCTGTGAAATCTCTGCTTTTGTGACACCAGACGATTTCTGTCAGTACACTGTCATGGCTTTCGGAATGCGAAATGCACCAGCTACTTTTCAGCGTCTAGTAAATCAGGTGTTGAAGGGAGTTGCGGGTTGTGAAGCCTATCTTGATGACGTGGTGATTTTCAGTTCATCCTGGGGTCAGCATGTAGCTCAGCTGGAAGAAGTGTTCCACAGGTTTGCTGTTGCTAATTTGACAGTGAACTTGGCAAAGTGTGAGTTTGGACAGGCCACAATAACCTATCTGGGGAAAATAGTTGGTTGTGGAATGGTCTGTCCTGTTGAGGCCAAAGTGGAGGCTATTGTGAATTTCGGTGTACCTGGCTCGAGACGAGACTTGAAACGGTTCCTTGGCATGGCAGGTTATTACAGGAGTTTTTGCAAGAATTTTGCTACAGTAGCGGCCCCTTTGACTAACTTGCTTAGCCCTAAGGTCCCATTTGTTTGGACGGATGTGTGTCAGTTTGCCTTTGAGAGCCTGAAAGCGCTGCTGGCTAATAGTCCTGTTCTTGTTGCGCCTGATTTTAGTAGGCCTTTCAAACTAGCGGTTGATGCAAGTGATGTTGGTGCTGGGGCTGTTCTGCTTCAAGAGGATTCCTTAGGGGTAGAGCATCCTGTTGGTTATTTTTCAAGAAAATTTAACCTGCATCAAAAACACTACTCCACTGTAGAGAAGGAGGCATTGGCCCTTATTCTAGCCCTAGATCATTTTGGTGTTTATGTTTCCACCAGCCAGACCCTAGTGGTCTACACCGACCATAACCCTTTGGTTTTTCTCAACAGGATGAAAAACTCCAACCATCGACTAATGCGATGGAGTTTAGTCTTGCAGGGATTTAATCTGGACATCCAGCATGTGCGCGGGAAGGATAATGTTCTTGCAGATGCCCTGTCAAGGTCGTGAGTGTGGATAGGTTAGGTGCTAGCCTAACGGTGAGGTTGCTTTAGAGCAACCTGCTTATGGGAGGGGGTGTTATGTCCAAGGCTAGTCTCTCTAAGTTTTTTTTCTAACTCCTCTGAATCTTCTCCAATCTCAGTTTTCAGGTGATCAGAGGCTCCACCTCCTCATTTCCCTCCTGATCTCTGGCACCTGTTTGGAAGCCTTTAAGAGCTCTGGGTAGCTCCACCCACAGTCTCTCTCTCCCCCACTGCAGCCCGGCCTGCTGCAACACCACCAGCCTCCACAATTCATCCTTATTTGTTATCCTTGGTTTTGACCTGTGACTATAATAAAAGTTACTTTAGCCACATTGATTGTTGTTTGTCACCTGTGTTGCTTCCCAAGAGCCGGGGTCGTAACAGTGCCTACAATCCGCACACACACACACACACACACACACACACACACACACACACACACACGTAACTGGCAGAATTCAACAAGAGCCGTGACAGCTGCCTGGTCTCCTCAGAGGTGATTTGGTGGGAGGAATATTTGAAGGGAAATGAAATAGCGTGTATGAAATGGAAAGGACGTCAGAGAACCTTCATTTTAAAGCAAAAATAAAAAAAATTTAAAAATCTGCAGAGATGTTGGCTAATGCGGAAGTTTCAGAGCCGATTGTTGGTTGGATGCTGGAGCTGCGGGTGCAAAACCACTTTCAGGATATCATAGATTTTATACCGATCGTGACTGAAGACTCTGTTTGCATGTTGTTGGTATATAATACTCGTGAAACATGCTGCATTAAGTCCATGCATTTGAACTACAGACAGTGTAAAATCTACAGTCCCGCCTCCAGGCTGATCTAAAAATGAGCAAAGACGCGGATCATCGGTGGACCTGAGGCGGGCTGAATGAAGCCTAACCCTAACCTACCTCAATGTTTAGGAACTTCTGCTCATAATGCTTTATAACAATAATCCAACACATTATACACATTTTATGACTTGACATGAAAGTCGAGTGTCATGGCTGGTTTACATTTATATAAGGCTATAATGCGGTAAGTGGTCATTGGATGCAATATGATCCTAAAAATGATGTAAATGAGTGTGACTGATTAACTTTGAAGTGTGTGATTGGACTCGGATAAATAAACCATCAAAACAAACAGAATTAAGATTCTTCATCAATGTGTCCTCGGAGGAGAAATGCCTCTGCGCTGACAGACGGGCGCTGATAAAAGACATCCAAACACGCTGTGGGCAAATATTTCTGCTAGCTGACAAGCCTTTGTCCTTAATGAGAAAATGCATAACACATTTCACAAACCCCCTTTTTAATCATCGTTGTTCATTATTTAGACTGTCGACACATCACAGACAGGAGACAGAGACGCTGCCAAACAACAACGGAGTCTGCTGAAGTCTTGTGAATTATCGGCTCCTGTCCAGTTGCTTATAAAGCCCATCAAACGTCTGACGTACATGTATTTTAATGCAGTTTGTAGCTCCAGTCTACATTTTTAACGCTGTTTAAATGAGGTCACAGAAAGTATTAAGTATTTGTGTAATGTTTAAATACATGGATATATACTGTGAGGTGTTATTAAGTATATTTTGCCTTGAATCCATCCTGTTCATTGATTTTAAACACCAGAGATATCTGAATTTCCACTGTTTCCACCTGAAGCAGAAGAATCCATTATATATTATATAAACTGTTTCATTGTGTATCTCATATTTGGAACAAACTTGCAGACAACACGAGGCCGGCTCTAACTCACAGTGAGGTTTAAAACTTTTCTGTCTGCCTCTGACTTTTACATTTGGAGTTATTTATTCACATCTTGAACTGCACTGTCACTTTTTTTTAATGTTAATTCTCTAGTTTAAATCTTGCTGTCGTGACTTTTCGTCTTCTGTAAAGCACTTTAGATAAACAACAGATAAACTTGTCATGTTTTTAATGTCTAATTTACCAACTACTGAAACAAATCTTGTTTTTTTATGTTGAGTTGATGAGTGGTCATTTTAGTAACATAAAGGACTTTATCTATAGTTTTTTAATCAGGTCATCTGGATATATACAGCAGTAAAATCAATCAAAAGTGAAGTGATCAATTGTTGTTAGAAGGAATTGTTAATAATGCTATTAGAAGAGGAATATGAGAAGACATTAAACATTGTCATGAATGCTGCTGACAGCACTGAGAGTCATTATCTGCTCAGAAAAGCTGCAGTCAGAGCAACAGATTTGAACTTTTAACACAACTAATTCGGCAATATAAATCTAGAAGGGAAACTGGCCACATCTCTGAAGGTGTACTGATCCAGACTAAAGTAGCGAGTCAATTACAATCAGCAGACGTGAGGACGGCTGAGCTTCATCCTGCCATCACTGCCAGTCAGACGTCCATCTTATCCTCTATAGACGTTTCTGTAGAATCGAGCTTCATTTTTAATTTGCTGCTAATGTTGTTTCAGTTTTTCACGCCCACTTTTCTTCAATTAACGGGTTGAATGCACCTGCTGGCTGCAATATAACGGAGTCACATTTAACTACAATAAGTGTTAGGCAGATTAGATTTAATGTAAAACAATGATTACGGTTAAAAGACTGTGATTAATGGACTACGTTTTGCCTGAGATGAGGGTGGAAACTCAAAGCTTTTGTTGCAGTATGACACGAGCTGAATGCAAATGTTTGGCAGCATTTTTTTTTGGCACGGCTGATATTCGATTATATTTTTCCGCTTCAGAGAAAATGTAATATTACATAAATTAGATCTGGCATGAATGAAAGCGTCGATGACATTGGACACTAACTGTAACAAAACACAGACTGTGCAAAAGGGTTACACTGGCATCATGTAGGAAACAAGCCATTACTACAGGCAATGCATTTGCATAAAAATCCTAAAGCTGCTTTTAGGAGACAATACAGGCCTGCGGGTCCGAGCAGGGAAAGCCTGGTTATTCTAGACAATAATAGATCTTCACTAACGCAACCTATACTGTATCTCATCCTGCCCGACAAGAAGTTCACAGCACAGAAGATCACCGTGAAACATTCAAACAAAACAGTCACAATCCTAAAATAGTTTTAATGTCGTAGACAAATTTTCAATCTTTGTAAAAAATCTGAAAGTTTTGCTCAAGTTGTAACGCGTTCCCATCATCTCAATTATTTGCAGAGATGTATAAAGTACGGGAGTAACGGAGTGGAGTAGAAGTACAAGTGCTGTATCAAAAAACTGACTTGAGTAGAAGTTGAAGTGTTCGTTAAACACCATACTTAAGTAAAAGTACTAAAGTATTCAAAATGTTTTTGTACTTCAGTATTGCAAGTATGTAAAAGTACAAGTACTGTTGTTTATATCATTTCAAATATTTATTAAGGCACAACTTCTAATGTTACAGTGTTACAATGTTCATGGTAGAGTTCTGTGATTTCCCATGGTCTGTGAATGCGTCTGAATGAATGCAGAGCGAGGGGGCGGGGCAGCAGGTGAGAGAGCGCACCTGGGTGAGTCAGGTGTATGACGTACGGCGCACGAGCGAGGTTGATGTGAGACCGGGACTGTTCAGTTGTTTTTTTGGCGTGGTTCCGGGCCGACAGTCACCGAGTCCTGGAACCAAACCGTTCAGCAATAAATGCAGTTTGTTCAATATCGCCTCGTCATTCATCACGTGTCCGGCTGGACGCTACAATAGTAACGAGTAACGACTCAGCACATGAAAAATGTATCCGAGTAAAAGTATTAAACTCATCAAAAATATGTAGTGCAGTAAAAGTGGAAGTTGGGGAAAAAATAATACTCCAAAAAAGTACAGATATGCATTTTAGTACTTAAGTACAGTACTTAAGTAGTTCCACTTCGTTACTATACATCTCTGATTATTTGGTATATGGTCGTCTATTTCTCATCTTGACGTTCTTGTAAAATCAAACATGTTTCATACAATTGAAGGTTTTTAGTCTTGGCTCGTGCAGATAGTAACATTCAATCACATAAACAGTGTCATCTCTGCTTTGTCAACCACCATCAGGAAGCAGGCGACTAGCCACACGGTAGAAAACACGAAGGGCAGTCCATGGAAACGTAAGAATGTTAAGTACCAGTTCTCCTGCACTGTAGAAAAGGAGAAATTCATGGAGTTTCGGGGTGAGCGAGAGTGTCCCTTTGACGTGTCCTCACAATAGAGTGGGGAACAGTGGACAAAAGGCTGTGGTTGCTTTTGTTGCTGCTCCGTTGTTCAACATTTTTTCCTTTTTCACCGGGTGCAGGATGGGAAATAATCTCACAGTGAATCTAGTTGTAGTGTCCCTCAGTCTTTGCAATATCTCTACACTATTTCGAAACTCTTTTCAGAGTTTTCTATGGTTGACATAAGTTGCTGAGTCTGACCAGATGACACTGATTTGATAATTTAATCTACATCCATCAGACTGTTCCTCTCGCTGCAGTCGGCGCCGCTATGAACCTCTTACCTTTCCCCATAAATTAAAACCGTACTTGACTCCCGGCCTGATCCCTGCACTCGGGTTCGTAACCTCCAGGGATTAAAAGGAGCGTCGTCGTCGTAATTATAATCACATTACTAATCAGTGCCAGGTGATTGCACAGACATCCAGACATTATATAGCACCGCTGATTCAATTCAAACGTAGTTTTCTTTATTTCCAGTTGATGAACTGCTTTCAAACGTGAGAGTGCTGAGACAACTCCATCGACGCTGAGGATGTGAAATCATGTTAAACTTGATTAAAGACACTTTCTGAGAGTGTTCGGACTTCACTCTGCATGTTGGAAGTCATACAGGAGGTCGCTGCTTTTAGTTGTTATTAAAACTTGTGAAAAGAGATCGTCTGTTTTAACTTTATTTTGCAAAAATATGTTAAATTCGACATAGTAACATGCAATTAGCGCTTCGTTAGGAAGATTTTACACTTTGCAGGAATTCCTGAGTCTTCACAAATTAGCTGTCGCCTCATGAAATCGTCGCCTCGTTTGTTACGGGAAACCCATTTTAACTCGGAGTGAAGCATTGCTCTGAAACTAGGAGGAATTTCTACACTTGTCTGTCTACCGGTCCGCTGGGACTGTCCCCAACACTGAAGAGGTGTGTCAGCCAAGACAGCTACCTCAACAATATTCAGAGCCTTCAACTGGAGACATCTCAAGACAAGTCTACCACCCCTGGATTTGTGGTGCACCAGCCTGTTCATTAAAAAAAAAAGTTTCTGGGGTCCTTCCTAACTTCTTTGGAACTACTAGCTAGTTTCAAACTAGTGGTTTAGTAAATGTGGTTGCACCGTTACAGTTTAAAAAGATCTTAGCTTGTATTGTCCGATGAAGAACAATCAACTACGTAAACAGGTTGACCATATTCCACTTCTTTTACTCTTGGATCCAACATATTAGCAAACTAACAGAGGTTTTCTGTCGATCTTTCACGTTAGTGTCTAACAGATGCAGCTTGCGGTTATTGAATGTAACTATTTATCTCTTTAACGAGTAAAGTTAACTCTCCAGAAGAACTAGTTTGTCTAGTTTGAACAGCTGATGTAACTGGCTCCCGGAGCCTCGGCACTGCTGAGCTTTCAGTTCTGTTCCCTCTGCTGAAAGCAGCCTGGCTAAAATACTGAATCCCTTTTTCTTAGGACTCTTGACAATTTTCCCCCGGAGGCTGCAAACCTGATACCTGTCTGCTGATTCAGGAGTCACAGTTGGGGTGCAGGGAAACTCTGAAGGTGAAGCACTTTGCAGTGAAGTCATGTAGAGTGAAATATGTTTAAATATCCCAAAATCAAAACATTTGTCTCTGAAGGTTATAGTCTGGACATCAGACACTCCCTCTACTTGTCATTTGAGCCAATGTCACCACATGAATTCACATTTTCCTGATGTGTCTTGAATATAGAAAGGAGCTGACAACAAATCAACCAAGCTATAGAGTATACTGTAATCTACAAAGTTAATCGTAGACCTTTGGCCTAAGGTATTGCGGCAGACTTACTTGTATAATTCTGGATTTCCTGTACCGCTCTACATCTTTAACTAGTTTCATAATCCAGGTTCGGCCCTACTTTCGACCTTCACACCACAATATTTCTCTGGAACTTTAATGTCCCATGTACAAGGAGTCTGCCTTACTTCACTGGGTGCCCTTGAGTTTTTATTCGACTTAATTGTTCAAGAGGTAAAAACTGCATGTGTTGCTCTTCCCCACTGACCTTTGTACTGAGCCGGAGAGAAGAAGCACTCCGTGGCAGAGTTGGATAGATGGGCCACAACCTTCTCCAGAAGGTCAGCCAGCACTGGGGGGGGGAAACAAGACACATACATAAGAAATATGTTAGCACAGCTACAGTAAACCACCAAAGGAAATCCAGTTTATGAATTAAAATGCATCAGCTCCTTCGAGTTCAGCTATTTATAGAACGTGGATAACATCCCGTTACGCTATTAAGGAGCCCAGATACAGTGTAAGTGGTCTGGAAGGAAGCCGTTCCTCTGAACCGTGCAGGATGTGTGTTTAATGTAGCAATCTTTGAGTCACTGACATAGATTAAAAAAAAAAAAAAAAAAGTCAAGTCATATCGACAGTTCAGAAATGAAGCATTAAATCGAGGATGGACGCGAAAGCTCACGGCTCAGCTGCACAAACACGTGGACGGTAACACCATCGGCACAGTTTACAGATGTGCATCCGCTCGTATCCGTTTATGGCTCTGAGCGTCCTCGAGTAAACCCTGACAACATCAAGTCTCCATGAACCGACCACAGTCACTTCAGGTCTGACTGTGGGAGTCAGAGGCTAAACATAGCGAGCGACACAGGAGCTTATATTTATATATTCATTATATATTCAATGTAAACCAATTATCCCCTTTATTCTTTGCTTCATTGAGTACTCGAAAGAAACCTCAACATAGTTTCTGTATTTTTTTTTCCTGCCACCATTCAAAATCCCACTTAACGTGGTTGCAAATGAACTTTTTTACAAATGTAAAACGGATCATGTTTTTTACACAGTTAAAATATACCGGTATGTATTTTTGAGAATCATTGTCAAAGCTGACTCTATCTGTTTTATATGATCTTATGTTTGTTTTTATTTTATCTTATCCCTTTCGTACTGTAGTTTATTTATTAAATAATTTATATTTTAGCTCCCTTGTATAACTGTATCTATTATCTACACATTATTATTATAATGCATTCTGCAAAAAAGCCCTGCAATAATTCCTACCTTATTTTTTAATTCAGTTTTATGGCAGGCTGTAGTTTGCAGAGTTAATATATATTATATATTTAATGAACCCTTGTGGCCTTTGCACAGACTGTATTAATAATAATGATTATTATTCAATTAAATACAGCACAGATAGTCATGCAAAGTACCAGCGCCACTTCTGATCCACTTGAATTACTGCACTCTAATTAATCTGAAGTATTTCTGATGTGTTTCACTGCTGGACTGATCGTTGATAGTCGCTCAACATTTGCCTTTGGTCAGTGATCACCAAAGCTGGATATATATTGTCTTATCTGGTCCTGGACTTAATGATTCATCTCGAGTGGCACCAGTGGAAGCAACGCGTTGACGGAAAGATGTAAGTGAAGTTATGTAACTGTAGCAATTATTGCTTCAAGTTGTCTTATAAATAGCAGAGCGACCTCGCGATCGTGTCACAGGTCACCAGGTTGAGAAAACACAACGAGTGTCGATCATAACCCGACCTGACCACTGAGCACGGAGGGCAATTAAAGCAACCAATAAGCTGACAAGATAGTCAGGTTCTGAACATGCAAACAGTTGTAATCACGAGCATATGACTATCTTCATCAGATGTACTCATTTTGGTCTCAGCTGTAAGGACGCCAGTCGAAGACGCGAATGATAATCACACTTTCTTCATCCTCAGAGCTCGACATAAGTAGGTTAATTTAGTTATCAGCCTATAAACGCTACAATTTCCTTCACTGGATGTTTCTTAAAAAAGTAGAATGCTGGGTTTTTTTGTGTGGTTAATGATGCACTACATGAAATGGCACTTCTAAAGCAGAGGGAAGCTTTAACAGATAATAAATCTTGATCACGGTCTCCCAGTGAAAAGCCTTAAATGAGCGCCATGGAGCGGAGTGGATGCTTTCACCGGCTGGGGTTCAAGAGCGTGCTGATGAAAGGATGCAATCACCGTACAGTGCATGAATTAATGACGGGGATTGTCAGCCCTCCTTCATTTGAATGTATTTCAGTCCTCCTTGAACAGCTATTTACTCCTACGGAACGAAAAGTAGGCGTCGTGTCATAAATGTCAGCGACGAGAAGCTCTTGAAAGGTTTGCGGAAGACGGAGTCTCAGCAAGGAGCTGTGCGTGGTGCAGCTGGAGCACAATACAAGAGGCCAGCAGATAATGTAAAGTAAGAATCCACATTATAGCCGGATTGTATCATATGGAGCGTTATTCTTATACTCATTATCAACACGTTTGTAACTTTAGAGGGAGCTAATTGGGAACCGTGGTTGGTGACACACACTGCTGCATATTCTTCACCATAAACAGACATTAGTGTGTAGATAACGTCAGCGTTTCTATGTGCACAAATATAACTTGTATATCTTTCCTTGCTGCTGATATTTGGACCTGCAGTGGGACCCATATGCTGTTTTTTTTTCCTCTGGCTCAGTATAACCCATTTCAATTCCTGACATATGTACATAATCTCCACTCCTCCTGAGTCAGTGGTCAGTGAACGTCGCCTTCCACACTGGAGGGTCTGTCGCTGCGAGGCTTAGGGCTAAAGTTACACAGTTGGAATTAGCCGCCGTTCCCCGCCGTTGGAGCGGCTAAAGAGATTTCAGAAGGCGCACCAGCTGTCGCTGTGTTCGTCTGATCCCTGATCAGTTCAAACTTTGGATATTTTCTGCGAGTGACAGAGAACGGAAATAAAAAGAGGGAGGGAGTGGCATTAGTTAGAGCCCACAAAGGACGAGAAAACTCGCTGTTAACTGATAAAGTGCACAATGAGATATCGTCCTTCTGGTGTTATTTGGCAGTGACTAACCAACATCAGGTTTATTATTATTACCACCACCACCACCCTCTGGATTTGAGTGGAGTTGACCTTAAAGACAACAGACGATGGACCCGTCCTGACCTTTAGTCTTCTTTGCTACGAGCTTAATGTTGTTCTATAAGATAAAATCTATGTTGCTATGTTATCATCCTGCTACTCAGAGACAGAAAATCCTAAGAAAAGTGGCTCACAACAGCCTCATTGGCAGCGCTGGAAATTATACAGGGTTCCCACACCTTTTTCATGAACAAATTCAAGCACTTTTCAAGCACCAGTTTTTTCATTTTTCCAGCTCCTTTAAATAGGTAGCCTACTAGTTGTGTTTGCCATGATGGTCATGGGAAGCGCAGCGGTGCCACTGTATGGCATAATAATATGGGTCTAATTAGCATTATTTCATATGGTGGTAGATTGACTTTTGATTTTTAACTAATTGTGAATTGGCTTGTATTCTCAGCTTGTGAGCGGTGTATTGTGTAACTACCATAGCGCAATAACAGTGACCAACAGGTGTGGATAGTAGTCTACTGTTATTTCTCTGCAGAACACCAAGCGAGTATGATAACTGAGTTCTTCATGTAAAGGCATCGGATCAAGCGCGTAGCCGCTTAGGAAACATTTTTGTTTTCTCTTGGTTTACTGAGATAGACATCACACAAATTTCAAGCATTTTCAAGCACTCAAAAAAAATTCAAGCATTTTTTACAACCTTGAAAACACTAAATTGAAATTCAAGCATTTTCAAGGAATTTAAGCACCCGTGGGAACCCTGATTATAGATATAGAGTCAAGATATGGTGAGTAAGAAGGCAATAACAAGAAACTGAACCACCATACAACAACAAGGAAAGAAAAATGATCTACCAACTTTGATTCAAAGAGAACGTCTCTGCTACTAAATGATCTGTGAAGTGAATACTGATCAAGCTAGATATATTTGTTGTCTCTTTTTTTAATGAACAAAAACGTACAGTTTAAACATTACTGTAGGTAGAACATCAAGTCAAATCTGCAGCTACCCTCAGTGGGAAGCTGTAACTTACCCTTTCCGGTTAAGCTGTTGGGTTTGGAGCTCATGACCTTGCAGTACTGTCTCCGGCACATCTCCATCCAGCTCTCCTCGTCCTTTGAGTCTTTCGATGACGCCAGAAATGCGCTGATCTCAGAGTCTGTGCAACAGGAAGAAAAGTCATGCATCACAATATGTATGGCACCAGTTATTATTGACAACATCGCCGATGTTCCTCTTACCCTGAGAACTCTGGTGGATCTTTGGTGGATCCAAAGTGTAGCAGCAAGGCAGAGGGTGGTGTGAAAACATGGGCCAGGGGTAAGGATCTTCTCCCTGGAATGAGCAGATTAAGAAATCCATTACATGTTGAGATCACACTCCTGGTTACATATGTATGACTCTGTGTGGTCTGTCGTCGTATCGCTCAACACTACAAGACCTCCAACGACTGCTCTGCTGTGACTCCACAGCCTCGACAGCTGTGAATGAGTCTGTTGGGTTACTGATGCTGCTTTGGTTTGTAATCTGATACACTAAAAACTGTCTGGACTGATGGCATTGTTTGATGACAGCATATTAAAGACATTAAAAACAGTGTAGCAGCAGTTAAACTGTGACTTGTTGATGAACTCATTAGGGAGCGACTGTTTTAGCGCCGAGCTGGTCGCAGTTTATCAAGTTGTGTTTGTTTATGTTTGTATGTTGTTTCCTCCTCTCGATCTTTCTTCCCGTCTCACTTCCTTCCTTCCTTTATAACAGGCTGTCATTTAGTGTCGCGTTCATCACGCTTGTCACATCCCGTAAGTTTTGAGTCATAGCTCAACGTGTGACGTGCCAAAACAATGCGCTCAAAATGTTAATGAAGTTTAGAAAGCAGGCCTCTTTATCCAATCGTCTGTACCCGACGCTCATAATCCCTGCTGGTGTTTGAGTGCGCCACTGTGACGGTAATAATTCTGCACACAACGTGATTTGAGGTACTTAACCTTTGCCTCTTTTGTACCTTAAGAGAGTATTTACTGTTTTATTTTTTTTTATGATGTTTAGAGTAAATAAAATCAGATTTATAAGGAGCGAGTTACTGCCCCAAGCAAGGGGGTTCAAGTATCTCGGGGTCTTGTTCATGATTGATGGGAAAATGGAGCATGAGATGGACCGTCGGGTTGGTGCAGCGTTGGCAGTACTTACAGACGCTCTAGCAGACCGTTGTAGGGAGCTGAGCCGGGAGGCAAAGCTCTCGATTTTTCTATGTCTATCTAAGGTTCAACCCTCACCTGTGGTCATTAGGTTTAGGTAAAAGGCTGAAAGAATGAGATGGTGTATACTAGCGGCCAGAAAATAGCCGGAGCTCGAAGTCGAAATGAGCCAACTGAGGTGGTTCGGGCATCTGATCAGGATCTGCTGAAGGGACTATATAGCTCTTCTGGCGTGGGAACGCCTCGGGGATCCCCCAGGAGAAGCTGGAATGTTTTGCTGGGAAGAAGGACGTCGGGAACGTCCCGGCTAAACCTGCTGCCACCGTGACCCGACCCCGGATAAGTGGAAGGAAATGGATGGATGAATCAACCTTATAGAACCCAGCATGACTAATAACTGAGTAATTGTAGGTATTAAACTCTTTTAATGTAACACAAGCTCCAAAAATCCCCAAAATATGACCAACGTGACCAGTTTTTTTATGACTTTGCATACTCTTGCCCCATGTAGCAAAGCACAGTAAACAGCCAATCAAAGCATTTATACTTTGAAATATCAGAATTGTTTTAACCCAACGATTTTTGTCTTTTCACACTGATTGGATTCAGTTTTCATTTGTTTTCACACAGAGTGGATTCAGTTTTTATTTGTTTTGTATAAACTTCACACAGAGTGAGTGTATTTACCAGCTCTCTGATCCCTGTATTCCCTATAACTAAGAGGAGTGATGATGACCTGTGAAACATGAAGGAAATACTCACTGAAGTAATTTACACTCTCGCTTTTAGAAATCTCTTTCATATCCTTTTCATTGACCTCAGCGTAAATTGGTTTCCTGTTTTGCGTTCGGCGTAAACAACACCTAAATAATTGACATTAAAAAAACACGGCGTGTAAAAAAAAAAAAAAAAAGGCTGCAGGCATCAGACGACCTGTCGGTAATTAGTTGGGACTCTTTGAGATTTACAAGCAGCACAAACTCAGACGAGGGTTGGATGATTTTGCAAAGTGAAGTTTGAAAATCAAAAATGTAAATTTTGTAAAAGTTTTTGACCTCGGTTCAGACGAAAGCACAAAAACAAACAACGTGATTAGAAGTAATTAAAGTGCAAATGTCCAGCTCGCTGCACTGTGCAAAGAGGCCACCAGCTGTGAGGTGACGGAGTGTTTGTCTTGCCCAAAAATAAAAAAAAAGGACATGGGGGCGGCAGTAGCTGAGTCCATAGGGACTTGGCTTGGGAACCGGAGGGTGGCCGGTTCAAGTCCCACATGGACCAAAAATATGGAAGGTGGACTGGTAGCTGGAGAGGTGCCAGCCAAGGTGCCCTTGAACAAGGCACCGACCCCCCCCCCCACTGCTCAATGGGCGCTGGTCTTGCTGGCTCCATCACTCCACCATCTCTCTCCACATTTGCATGTCTATGTTGTTGTACTGCATATGTGTGTGTCTGGGTTAAAATGCATGTAAATAAAAATATAGTGAACTCCCCGTTGAGGGATTAATAAAGTATATCTTATTTTTCTTTACCAAAAAAGTTCTTCTGTTGTGGTGGCACCTTTTTAAACTGCTACATTTTAATAAATATCTTCCACACTTTAATATTCTGCATACTGTGAAATACACAAAGATGTCCTGCATGTTAAAAAACTGACTTGGTAATAAACTTCTGAGCTGACTTGATTGTACCCGGTTAGGATGAAAAGCAGAGCATGTCTGACCTCTTGTAGTGCTCGGGGAGGAAGCTTCCTCTCAGACGGACCTCCCACCGCACTGACACGAACCAGCACGTGATTCCTCTCCACTGACAGACTGTCTATGATGAACCTCCTTTAACAGAAATGAAAGGAGTTTAGACAAAGAGCATTAACAACAATGGTGGTCCGGTAACGTTGAATAAAATACAGGTTTACCAAAAGTTCCCCTTTGTATTGAAGCTCGGACAACTTTCTTTGAAAAGTCTTCTAATAGACTTTGAGCCTGAACCCTCTAAATGACTGTGTCGATGCTGCGAGGCAAGTAAGAAAAGAGCGAGAGGAGGGTTGTCATGTAGAATTTAAGACGCGATCAGAGGATACTCCAATTATAAAGCCACTTTAGGGTCGAAGGGTGTCAGCCTTGGCATAGAGTTCTTATAGCCGAAGCAATTTGGGCTTGAAATTGGTAATAAAGGGCGACTATTTTTTTGTACAGCGCTCTTCCCGGGGCTTGTTTGCCATAAAATACAATTTGCATACATTTCTTTGTGAATAGAACAAAGAGTCAAAGAGTCTGGGGTCAGATAAAATGTGAAGATTTGCCCTTACGAAGCGGTTTTGGTGAATGCTGGGTGTCAGTGATATTAAAAAAAGGTCAAAGCAGGGAAGAAATGAATGACAAAAAAAGCAAGGTGATGAAAAAAATCATCACACCCAAAAGTTTAAAACAAAGTGAGCAGGAGAGAAAAGAGGAAGAGGGAGAAAAGCAGAAAGAGAAAGATGATGATGATGTCTGTGCTGATAATGGGAGCACGAGGAGAGGAGCGAGCAGGAGAGGGAAGATGGGAGAATAAATTAACAAGTCATCATTCTCCAAAACTCAATGCGAGTTGGCATTTCGGGGGCCATTTCCATTCATAACCAATAGCCACTGCTCTGCCAGCCATTACCAAGAGAAAAGGGGGCTCTCAAAACATCCACTTTCAGAAAATAGCCTTTCCACTCTCTTTCCGCTTTATTTCATTTTATTTGTGACAAGGCAAAACAAACAAACTATTCCTCATCCTATGCAATGATTAAATTTGAAAGTGTTCTGTCATATCAGGATGATGTACAGAGGAGCAAAAAGCCTTTACTGGACCAGAGAGAGAGAGAGAGAGAGAGAGAGAGAGACTGTGTGCTCGGTGTGGAAACTGAATTTAAAAAAAATTACTTCTTTCAGTTCGACTCAGCTGTTGGTTGAATAAACTGAACTTTCTAGAAAAGCTATAAAAGAGAAATGTTCAAGTACAGAAGCTTTCAAAGAATCTAAATTAGCCTAGCTTAGCATAAAGACTGGAGGCAGGGGGAAACTGTTAGCCACGGTGTTGTAGTACTTGAGATCTGTCTTGGTCTCAAGGTCTCGTCTCGGACTTGTCTCAGATTTTATTTATTTTTGTCCCCAGTGTTTCCCATTAATATCTAGGTGTAGTGACTTGCATGAAGGTTGGCAGTTTTGGTGTCACTTAGCCTTTACAGACAGAATTACAAAACGTGTGCTCATCGTATCTGGCAACCTGTAGGCGCTGCACACACGTTATCACATGTTACTGGGATAATTCCATAATTCATGTCACCATCTGAAAGAACGCAAATCATTTCCCCACATATTAAAGTGAAAAGCAGTCATTTTATATATACTAACTTTCAGTTTTTCAGCTTTTCTGTGTTTTGAAATGATCTCACGTTAAATTAAATTACGATTATGATTCCATATTTTATATTTTTCAAACTCATCTCAACAAGCTCCAGCTAAATGATCTCTCTCACTCTTTCTGTCACACACTTGGCTGAGGGAATGTGAAAAAGAAAAATTCTAAAACAAAATCAATATTAATAATAAATGTGTTTTTTTATGTGTTCTTTGGGATTTATAGCAGAGCCTAAGCCACTTCAATATAATGTTTTATATGCAAGTTATACAGCCTGTGGGAATATTCGCTAATGACGGGTAATAAAACTCCTGACCATAAAACCTGAGCTGTGTTTTGTTGGTTCCTACCCCTCGCTGGCGTCCGGCTCGGTGACATTCTCCCTCTGACTCTGCAGCAGCATGGAGCTGATGTTGAACTGGCTCTCCAGCAGCAGGAAGGAGTCCAGATTACAGCAGAGCACGCTGAGCAGTCTGCAACAACAACAACAACAACAACACAAACAAACAAGACGTCACACTACAGACAGTCCTGGCATCATGAGATACTGTAGCAGACGACATTTAGTGGAGAGGAGAAGCTTCTCACCATCTTTTCATCAGACTTTAGAGACTTTTTCAGAATCAGACAGTTTTATTAGTAACCATTTTTAGATATTGAAGGAGTTATTCAGGTGGAATAATCATAAAATTTTGAAGGAAACATGTTGAAAGACCAAATTTCACCAGAGTCCTGTACGTGTGTCACCGGTCTGCTCTGCACTGGTCTGTTAATCATCCGGGGTTAATCAAACCACCAGTGATTTCAGGTGGACCTTGTTGTTTGCACTGAACCCGTTAGTTTCTTTGCATGCTGACGCTTGGTAATGTTCCCGTCTATTTTGGATTTGTTTGGTCGGACAACACAGACACCCTGAACAAAAAAAAAAAAAAAAAAAAGGTCAAAGTCGCCTCCGCTTGCTGAGCAGACTCAGGTCCTTTAGAGTGTGCGTGACTTTGTTTAAAACTTTCTTTGACAGATGTGGTGGCATCTGTATTATTCTGTGCAGTCGTCTGCTGGGGAAGACTGGAAACAACTTCGACAAACAGTCCAAGAGGTCCAGCTTCATCCTGTAAGCTGACATCCATCATGAAGAACTCCGCTCACCTCCTGCATGAGACTGTGGAGGCCTTAAACAGCAACATGTGACTCCCACCATGTAAGAAGGAGCAACCACAGGTCCTTCATTCCAACAACTGCCAGACTCTTCAACACCAGCATGACTCAAAATCTGGCCTCTGTGGTGCTGGCCTCTGCCATGTTGGCTGTACTGCCTCTTCCACCTCCCGGCTCATCTAAAAATCAGCAGTAGGCATTGGCTTCGCTTCACGGACACAAAGTTTACCTTATCTTACATTTGGGGAAATGCCTTCTTGCCCAGAGTCAGATGAGAAGATCGATGTCACGCTCATGTTTTTGCAAGTTATTACAGATTAAACGAACATTAGGCGTGTTATTTAACTTCTAAATGTTCAAACTTCCAGTCTCGAGCTTCTTATTTAACACTTAGACATGAGAGTGGTATCGATTTTCTCGCTCGGGTCTCAGCAAGAAGGCGAATAAGCGCGTAAACCGTTGAACTGATTCATTAAACATAGACGTAGTGATTTTATTGCAGCATCTCTCAGACTCGCGCTGATACTTTGGGAATATTGTGTGACTGTGAGAAATGTGATTAACATCTTCCAGTAATGATTAAAGGACTAATTGCCAATTACCCACAGAAAGCCCGTATAAGGTGACACGTTGCTTAGTTGACCAAGACCATAACGACCCATTAGTCAGCTAATAGAGTGAAAAGAGGGGGGCTGCAAAACACAATTCATCTGCTTTTTGTTTGGTCTTAATTGAAGCATCAGGCCATCTTTGGGTGTTTTCTGCAGATTTCTGAGGTCAAACGAGTCTTTAAATTAGACTTTTAATTAGTTTAGTTTTCCTACTTTGCTAATTTAGAGAGTTTTATGTTTTCTGTCTCCGTTATCGCTGCCATTAGTTGCCACGATTTTCCAAAATGAGGCTTTAAAAAACAACAGTGAAATGCACAGAAATGTCAAACACTTAAAAGGTTGTTAGTTTTAAACAACTCTGATTCGGCTTTTCGCGAAATGTCATTTCAATTTTCGATAGCGCTTGTTCTCACATGACATGCGAGAGCTGGTGTTAAGCTCTGCATGCTGTTTGTCCTTGTGAAACACGTCTCGGCTTTTTAAGCATCTGCTTCGTTTTCCGGATGCGCTGGGCAGTTGCTTGGACTCGTTGTTTGACTGACAGCTCCGCTCAGTCATTCTGACAGCGGCACAGCAAGAGGCTGAGAGTCTGTCAGGCCTTCTGACCCCTCCTCTGTTTGAACGAAAGCAGCAGAGGCTGGACCTGCTTCCAGTTTGTCTCTTTGATGGACTTCTTTTACTCGAGTCGGGTGAGGACTGACTGTCCAATCGCACGTCTGGTAAAATGTTTACCTGTTCTGAATAGCAATTTCAGTGGCAACCTTATCAAAGCAAACAGTAGTGGTGACTTTGTTGCCTGCAGAAATTTTCGTTCTATTCGTTATCATCAATTAATTTGCTAATCATTTTCTCAGAACTCAAGCTGATAAATTATTTGTGAAGACAGCACCACTGTCACAGTCACGGGTTGTTTCATTATTTTGATTGGTTGCCAAGCTTCACGAGAGCCGGTCGAACAGATAGCAGAGAGAGTAACACGTGAGAGAGGCATGCTGGGATAGTTAAACGACCCTCATCCTGTGAGTGTTTTGGTTTCGCTTCAGTCTCCCTCCATTTGTTAACCTTAATGAACTGAAACCAGCAAACAGCTCAGTGCGCGGTTAGTGAAGCGAGGAAACAGATAAGAGCTGAACCGACCAAGTGGAGCGATAGTGGAAAGCTGGTAGAGCTCACTGAGGTCCAGTTCAGCCCGGCATCCTTTGTTGTCGCTGGTGATCAATGCATTCAGTGTATGTAAAGGTCTGTCAGCTGTATATTCTCTGCAAGAGCCACATTTATTTGACATTAGTACTGATATTACTGTGAACATCAATGTACATGTTGAATAGTGGCTGATGTTGTGTTGTGAGTCATTGTAATACAGCCTGTGGGAACGCCTTTGTCCTTATCCTTTCCCGCTTTATCTGTTTTTGACGGGTCGCGGGTAGCAGCTTCAGCAGGGAAGCTCAGACTTTCCTCTAACCGGCCGCTTCGTCCAGCTCTCCCAGGGGGACCCCAAGGCATTCCCAGGCGAGCCGAAAGACATAGTCCCTCCAGCGTGTCCTGGGTCTTCCCTGGGGCCGCCTCCCGGAGGGACGTGCCCAGAACATCTCCCCAGGGAGACGTCCAGGAGGCATCCTCACGAGATTCCCGTGCCACCTTAACTGGTTCGTCTCGATATGGAGGAGCTAAGCGCTCGCGGATGGCCGAGCTTTTCACCCTATCTCTAAGGGAGAGCCCAGCCACCCTGCGAAGGAAACTCATTTCCGCCGCTTGTATTCGCAATCTCATTCTTTCGGTCACTACCCAAAGCTCGTGACCATAGGTGAGGGTAGGAACGTAGATCGACTGGTAAATCATCTTTACCACGACGGACCAGTACAGAGTCCGCATCACTGCAGAAGCCGCACCGATCCGCCGGTCGATCTCCCGTTCCATCCTTCCCTCACTCGTGAACAAGACCCCAAGATACTTGTGGGAAAGCATGGAGGTATAATATGTGACGAAGTCAGCAGAGTCATGGATCGATACAAGTTGTTGACCGTGTAAATCGTGTGAAGTATTGAGCATGAAGTACCGACCGGGACCGGGCTGCGATTTATGACTCGTTTTTAGCACTTTTTATGAAGCTTTAAGTTGTTAACGTTTAAATAAATCATCATTTAGGTTTCTCTATTCGTTGCATCGTGATCACATCAGCTTTTTACAAGGAAACTGAATTAGCTTTATGGACACGGGTCAAAACACAAAAACATTCTGCAGACTAAGGAACTTGGAGCTCGTGGTGAAACGGCCCCTGACAACAAATCATTTTTACCAGCACCACTTGTGCCGACAAAAGGAATCAGAGCAAACCACTAAAGTTAGGTCTAGTTCACGTCATTAATCAGTCATGGAAATAACAGCAGATTAATTCATCAATCAACTAACGTGAGTCAGTTTTATGAACTGCTTCCTGGGTACAGACAGCTCTCTTTATTGATCTACAGTGACAGTGCACTAACTCTCTGTCCTCTCCTCTGTCTGTGTTTGCCTCTAACCAGCCAGCCATAGTATGTGGTGATCAAGGCATTACTGTAATGGCTTGGCACAATTTAAAAAATGCACAGTTATCCCTATAGGATGCCAAACACCCTGATGTGGCTAATGCATGAAGGCTAATTAACACAAAGCGGTGCAGTGGGGCTGGCGCTGCTAATTTGGCATAAATTGCTCCTTTAATTAAAAAAAAGTTTTAAAAAAAGATCAAGAGAGTAACAAGGTTTGACTTGTCCACATTATTTCAGACTTGTTATGTCCTGTTTGGAAATAAGACATGGATTCACTCTCTATAAGACACAAAGTCAAACGCGGCAGCTGAAGGACGCTACGATCCATCTGACCTGAGAGCTTAGGTCGTTGTCATTCGTGCTGACAAGGACTCAACAACTCACTTCATCTCGGCTTTAAAGAAACATCCGTTTATGACAGATGATTACTCCCCTGATGACGTGCCCCCGCATGCATCAGAGGACTTATGTGTAAACCGATCACAGCGAACAGTAACCTGCTTGCCAGTCTGAGCGACGATCGCGCCACTGATTGATTAGTCAAGCCCGAGGCGAGATGCAAATGGTCAGCTCTGCAGATTTGAGAGGCTTATAACATTGACAGTCAACTAGGCCCGCATAGATCAATCATAAGTTCATTTAAATGTGCAGTAATGCAAAGAAAATCTCCAGAAATAAGACGTAATCCTCGAGCTGTACAAACACAGACACTTTACACATGAAATGAATAAAAAAGGCTGCAGGCTGTGTATCTACAAAGACCAGCTTACATACAAACATGCAGACCAAACAAACAAATAATTAAGATTAATAAATGAATGAAATTAGGCCATAAAATGATAAAATGTTAAAAAATAAATAAACAAGACCAACTGGGCAATAACAATAAAAACAACCAAATGTTAAAAATAAATAAAAGTCCATTAAATTATTAAACACAGGGGACGGGAAGTGTCAGAGCAAATGGATGAGGCTTCAAAACTCGGCAGTAAATGATTAGGCACCTTAAAAATGACAGAAATGTCCACAGAGGTGGAGACCACAGCAACGGCTGCAGAGAGAGATGAAGAAGCATGTTTGAGAGAAGGTCTGGCACCATTCAGTGATGAAAACGGAGTGAAAACTAGTTAGATGATCTTAAAATCGATTATAATACGAGATATATGTGCTCCCTGTCTGGTCTTTGTTAGAACAGGAAGGCGATGGTGATAAAAGCATCTCATCTCTGGAGTATGCTCTTTTAATCTGCCATTACTGAGCCTGGAAAGACACAGTCTTCTGTTTGTTGTCCATCTTAGGGCGCTTTCTTATTTATTCCTCATCTATTCTGATCTAGTTCACTTTGTCTGGCTACAAGGGAACTAAAGTGAGGAGGAAATAACTCCTTGACCTGCCACAGAGACTTTTAGTCCGAGCGCTGATGCTTCTGTTTAAGCTCTTCTGTACATTAGTTAGTTCTCACATGTCAATATTAGCGATACAAATATATAATCTTCATCTCCAGCTTAAACTCCAGCTACAACAAACACTGTGGCATCTATTTTTTTTTTTGAGAGAGAGAGAGAGAGAGAGAGAGAGAGAGAGAGAGAGAGAGAGAGAGAGAGAGAGAGAGAGAGAGACAGAGAGATCGAGACAGAGAGGACAGCTCTCCTCTCTCTCTCCCTCTCTCTCGTCTCTCTCTCTCTCTCCTCTCCTCTCTCTCTCTCTTCTCTCTCTCTCTCCTCTCTCTCTCTCTCTCCTCTCCCTCTCTCTCTCTCTCTCTCCTCTCCCTGCTCTCTCTCTCTCTCTCTCTCGAAAGCGAGAGAGGAGCGAGAGAGGAGAGTCACGGCATCCGAGCAATTCAGAAGAAAAAAAAAAGGAGGGAGGAAGGAGTGATGGTTGTCATGACAACAAAGAGGCTTTTAGCAACAGGGAAAAGGGCTGAGGGGTTTTAGCTCTCATTAGCTTGTGAAGATCAAGAGGGCTGGAAAACTGTGGCTTCTCTCCTTTTTTGTTTTTTGTTTTTTTTGTCAAGAGAGACGCACACTTCAGAAATGTTCAGTTAATGTTCGACACAGCAGATTAAACCTGCGCTGAACACGTTGGAGACGTTTTACAGCCGGTAAAAAGAATCAGAGGTTTGAGCTTTGATGATTAATCGAGGATCGTCTGCGTGTCTAAAGGTTGATGTGTCTTATTTCTCCACTGTCGTTTCACTGAGCTACAATGTTACACAAAATAACATCAGCGTGATTTATTTGTCCAGATGTCATGTTGACATAACTTCTCTGTGAAGATGGGACCCAACAAACGCACTACTGCGAAAAAACTACATTTCCCAGCTGTCTTAGGAACCGAGCGCGATGCCTCGCAGAATAAAAGCACCTATAGCACAAAACTGAGTGTCAACAAAGAAATATGCAGAACCTTAAAACACAACAATTAGCATATTTGTCACAATTAAAGGATCGTTCTTAACGATCACTTTGTATTCGTATATGTAAATCAGACAACTACTCACTTGTAAACTTTTCCTATCTTCTATTTTAGGAAGGGACAGAACACACACCTGCAGCTGTTATCTCTTATTCGTTACGGGGCAAACGTGATAGATCGACACCTGTGCAGATCACTGAGGCAGAGTCATGTGATCACACACGCTTGTAGCCTGTGACCAGAGGTGAAATAAACGTTCGTCCATCGCCTTAAACCTCGTGAATGTATCGCCCAGTCACAGACGATGGCATGTTTTGGTATTAATACAGAGCTCAGTATAAAAAAAGTTATTTACCCATTTATCAGTGACACACAAAGAGACTCTCCGTCAGGTTTCCAGGTTGTCAGCATCATTTCCGTCACGTCTCAGTGGGAAAAACAAAAGTATGCAAAAACCTGCAGTAGCAAACATCTGGTAAGAGTATCTGCAGATTCCAGAGAGTCAAACCTAATAACTTTTTAATGCTACCAGTAATTCTGTTTAAGACAAATGAATCCAGATAAACAAACAATAAAAAATAACGACACAATGGAGGGAGAGCTAGTGATGAAACACAAGCAGGTGGTCCTGATGAATAGTTTAATGCTACCCACAGGGAAGGGAATAGATTAGTGTTTAAAAATTGAAGGCGCTCTGCTTCGTTAGAGTATGAAAAGTTTCAAATATATTTTATAAAAACGGATTTATTATTAAAAACAAAAGTGATGTCTGACTCTGAGGTGGAACAGTGTGTGTTCAGTGGTCTTTAATCATGCAGCCCAGCGTTTCTCAAACTTTTTCCACCTCAGAAAATATTTGTCTCTCCAACCAACCACTATTTTGACAGACACAGGTCGACTCTGTTCAAGTGCAGACAGTTCAGGCACGAGGCAGATTTATTCCTGATGAGAGGAGTAAATATTTTGACTGTTTGAATTCTGAGAAGAATCAGTTCAAGAACAAAAGATAATTCGGTAGAGAAGGTGAACTCCTGATCCACATTTCTCTTCTAAATATTTATTGTTTGAAGCCACGACTGAAGCATTTTTGATCCGTTAACCTTACCTCTGCTTACTCTTGTCACAGTTCAGCTGATCATGAATGTGCACACAAGCGGCAACGTCCTAAAGTACTAAAAACTGCAGTTTCCTGCAGAAATAAACATGTTTACAGCCTGGTACAAAAAACTGTTTTGGTGTCTGTGGCTAATTTGGCTATATTTACTTTTTGCACAGCTTGGCTTGAATTTCAAGATCTATTCCCTTCTTGACAGTCACAGAAAAACTAATGTCAAAACCACTTAATAATGAATCACTGTGTAGCTAAGCTGAGCACTGTTTTATATTAATGTGATATCAGACGTTGATCTGGTTCAGTGGTTTAGTCCTTTAAGCTGCAGATGGCGCTCTTCTCCACTGAATACAGACCGGGCCAACCCAAACGACAACCCATGAAGCAATTAAATCCAGCTTTGCATCTGATTTCTGGCGAGAGTAGCAGAGGAGCTGCTTGATATTCCAATAGATGCATGTGTCAGGTCAAGTTTTAATGCATGAGCGGCCGCAGCTGGCTCCACTTCCTCTGATGGTTTCGCTCTGCATGTTTTACTGGTCTGTGGTGAAGTTTGCTCTTCCCCCACAGCAACAGAGAAAGGGAAATTGCTCTTTCCACGCTGTAACAACGACTGCAACAGGAGGTCTTTCCTGCCAACTGCCATCCAGCTATAGATTATCTAGTCTGATGCCTCCTGCTGCTGCAGTGACATCAGCCTGAGTCAGCTGCTGGCTGAACATTTCTGTACATTTGCTACACTGTGACTTTCCTTTAAATGCCACGGCATCACTTTATCTCAATCAGTTTCTTATGAGTGAGGGTCCTACACGGACGCACTGTTTTCTGCTGACGTCAGAGCAGCTATAACAGGCTGGATTTGTGCCTGTGATGTTTTTGTCTTTGCCTTTGTTGTAATGTTGCCAGGTCACTAGAATCTGATCAAACCACACCTGCACAGCCCTAATAAAGCAGATAATCTGAGTTTTAAAGTACAAGTACTAATAAATACCTCCTAAAGACGCTTTATCTGTGGCTGTAGTCATCAAACTCTGAACCTATAGAGAACTACCACCTGAATCCGCAGCTTTCTCAGCTTTATGGTCGTCAATTTCATTCACTGTTTAGCTGTCTAGGCTGTAATCGTCCTGTTTTAGTTCACTCTCCCTCCACTACCGACCTTCCTTACACCAGGCAGACACAGTTAGAAACTATCTGATGAACGTAGCGGATCATTTAGCAGCTAAAGAGCCAGATATTTCTCTCAGGAGATGGTGGTGACCCAAAACAGAGCCAAAAGCAGAAGGAGTGAATATTGTAGTCTTTTAATATCTAGTGTGTGTTTATGTGTTATTATTATATGCAGTAATTATATACCTAAATAGTACATACTCTTCTGTACACTTGACATATTGACATTATAATGCAGTACTGATTGCTTTTCTTATGTTCTCTCTACAGAGTGTTTCCTTTCTTGTGAAACATTGTTAATTACTCACTGCGCTGTCTTCGTGTGACAGTCGCTGCTCTGATGATCCAATTTCCCTCTCTGGGATCAATAAAGCACTATCCCTGTACAATGTGTACAATATCTCCTCAGGCTAATTCAGAGAATCGAATGAAAACAATACCGTATACTGAATTATGCTGTTGTATTGTGGGAGATGTTGTCTTAATAAGAATGTGTTGGGTTTAGAAACGGTATAGTTTGGTGATTTTGAACGCGAGCGATCGATTTGATGGCAACAACCTTTCCACTAACTCTTGTTTTTCTATTTCATAGTTGTTTATTACTTATTTACTTATTTGTTTTTATGCTGGATGAACCTCACTTCACACACAGGCCAATAAATACGACTGAAATGAAGCTGTGTGGATCCCTCAAACAGTTTAATAACTGCCTTCAGTATGACTTCACGTACTGATAGTAAAATGACCCACAGTGGATTCACGGGACGCGAGTTCATCCATCGGCCTGCGTGCTAAAGGAACAGAGCATCTCGTTCCTGTTCACTCGACCCCCGGATGTTAATAGGAGTGGGCTGACTGACAGCCACAGACAGAGTGAGTGAGTCAGCAAGGCTGTAAACAAAGCTTTTGTGATTCAGAACGCCTTTAAAAAGGCGGAGGAATGCGCCGCAGACAGACACATGCGAACCTGTGTAGGTAAAAACATCCTCCTGCACAGATTTCTTTGCATCTCCCGACTTCTTGTAGCATGTAGCGCATTATTTTTTATCAGTAAACCACCTTCAAGCTTTAAAATGCAACTTTTCCCAGACATACATTTTAAATCTCAGAACACATTATTAGAGTATTAACTGGTACTACAATCCTAACCCTTCATTTGGAAATGCTTGTTCATTTTCTTCACACATCTTTGCACTTATATCTGATTTTTATAAATATAGAAACACACACACACACGCACGCACGCACGCACGCACACACACACACACACACACACACACACACACACACACACACACACACACACACACACACACACACACACACACACACACACACACACACACACACACACACACACAGCCCAGCTTATTCCCGTCTTATCCACAGAAATCCTTTCATCAGCCTTTCACTGCTGGGTAATCAAAGTATAAAGAACGTCAAGCCTGCTTTTTGCCTGAGGCTGTGTGTGTGTGTGTGTGTGTGTGTGTGTGTGTGTGTGTGTGTGTGTGTGTGTGTGTGTGTGTGTGCATGTGCAGTCACCAGGTGCTAATCCGACACCATGTGATGCTAAGTAATAGGGAAAAAAATAAAAAATAATATATGTGTGTGTCTGTGTGTGTGTGTGTGTGTGTGTATATATATAAATCTCACCTCAAGCCGAACGTGTGAGACTGCTCATAGTGGAACAGGGAATTAATCTTCGCATCTGAATTCACAGCAATCAGCCTGTCAATCAAATCCTGTGGAGTAGAAGGAGAGGCTGTGAAAATGACTACAGCAGCCGTGGTGCTGCTGCAAAAAAAAAAAAAAAAAAAGAGAAAACAGTGTGGATATTTATGATGTAAGGTGAAAAATGTACATCTGCCTCGGTGAACTGGGAGTTTAGGATGAGGCTCTTTTTTTTGTGAGGTAAAACAAATGCGTGGGTGGTGGTTGGAGGCTGAATAATAAAAAGTGCAAACATGCCCTCAAATGGCTGGAAGAGGCATTACAGTACACAGTGTGAAAAACACTCACAGGAATGGAGGTTGGCATCTCTCTCAGGGTGTATTCACTCTTGTTGGCTAAAGGTTGGCGGCCCAGGAGCTCCCACACCGATTGGGAGGAGGAGAGAAGGTTAACCAAGGACAGGAAGGACTGAGGAGAGAGAGACACAGAGAGATAACCAGAGGATAAATATAAATTTACAACTGAGATCATTTTAAATTAAAGATTTGAGTGTTTGTGAAAACGGACCGGGCATGTAGTCAGATCATTTTCATCGATATTGAATCTACTTTTAGTAAAATTTCTGTCATTGATTTGTATCAAAAACTGCAGTTCCTCTAACGTCCACTTGAGGCTGGCTCCAGAAGTGAGTCAGTCTCCATAAGTCCCCATGTTTCACAGCAGAAATAAACATGAACAACAACACGTGAATTTTGTTTACGATGAAAAAACAAAGTAAACTCGAGACGGATGTTACGGAAACACAAAGTTAATGACTGCATGCAAGCGCCGTGAAATTACGTGTGAATATGTGAACAGTAGCCTCGAGAATAAAAGCTCCTGCTCTCATCTCAAGATCAAGAAGAACAGGAATCAAAAGAAAAAAACTCTGATGAACGCGCGCACACACACACACACACACACACACACACACACACACACACACACACACACACACACACACACACACACACACACACACACACACACACACACACATACATGAAAGCCATTTAATAAGGTTGAAACATCCGTTCTTTCTGCACGCAGCTGTTTGATGTATCAGAGGCGCTACAGACTTCAACATGTTCCACTGTCCATCTGTCTACTTGTGTTTTTATGTAGTCCAACACTTCGAACGAAGTCCAACTCACAGAAAATGCTACAACCATACATCTGTGTGTGTTTACATCAGAGCATGTTTTATCTCTTTCCAATACGAAACTCAGCTCTGGATGTCTCCGTGTGTCGTGACGGACTTGAAGGTCTGACTGTATGTATGTAACCTGGCAGCTGACCCAGTGCTAAGCCGGGCTCTGGAGTCACCAGTGGCGGGGCAAAGTTCACACTTCAACGGCTGTCCGTATTCACTTGGCTAGTTCCACTGAGAGAGATGACTTGGCTCCTGTCAGAGGCCACGGCGTCGACACTCGCACACAGACACACACTTCAAATGAGAGTTTGAGCTTGTCCTGGACTGAACCTGGAGATCCTGCCGAGCTTATCTGAAAACGTAGGCACGTGCGAGGAGGTTTAAGAGTGAACTGCGGTCCTGTCTGTCTCCGTTCGGGTTTAATCAGTTCACACCCACAGTACCTTGAGGCAGCTCCTGTCTATGGGCTCCATGGGCGTGGGCTTCGGCCTGACCACCCTGACGTCTTCGCTGCCGCACTCGAGGACAGACCACAGCTCGACGACCACGGCCCGGATGAAACCTGCAGCACGACATCAAGCCAGTGGTTTCAGTATGGAATTCATTAAAGCCTTCCATGTGTGTGGATGTCATACATAGAAAAAAACCCTCACATGTGCTCATCAAGTACAAAGAGACGGGAGATTTTACAGTAACAGCACTGCTCTGAAACAGCAAACTGGGAATTAACAACAATAGATAAAGAAAAACAGATGTAGAAATCATCATCAGGGACCCATCCCACCGCAGATGCATCCTATTCGAACAGGACAATAAAAACCACAAACAGCTTCTATGCCGAGGCCATCAGGGCCCTAACTAACTACATGAAATAACTACATGCTCTGTATATACTGTACATATGAGTTTTAACCCTTTTATCTGTATTTTATACTTTGTAATTCCTGCACTGAAGGCGGCACTTCAATTTCGTTATGCACTGCGTCATGACAATAAAGATATATTATTCTATTCTATTGTAAATAAGAAATCGTTTCATATCGGTGCACAGGGACAACACATACTGATATATCTGTGATAGGCCAATATTTTAAGATAATATCTTTTTCTTGGTATTTTATGAGGCAGACAGGAGATATGTCAGGAGAGAGAGAGAGGTGAATAACACGAGCAAACGTCTGCAGCCAGATTCAAACGGTGGAAGTGTGATTACACGGTAAACGTCTTTACCATTCAGCTACTCAAACACCTCAAATGTTTAAATATTCCAAATCTGCAATTCAATTTTACACCTGCATATTGTGTCTTGTATGAAAAGGTTAGTTGAACATCTCAGTTGAAAAGTACAACCTGAGAGGAAACATTTGGTTTCTTTTTACTCATGAAGCCCTTAATGACGACTCCTGTAGTCGTTATTTGACTCGGGCTAACGCTCAACACGTCGTGCACGCAAATACTCCTCTTTCAGTTTTTATGCTGCGCTGACATTTTATGATGCACGTTAAAACTTGTTCCTGTAAGTCAGTTTGAAACCATGATTACAGAACTGTGTTTGTTTATGTATTAATTCTGTATTCATCGTTAGAAATGAAGGCATGTCCTCAGTGATTGTTCAAGATATGAATAAACATCAGCATGAATCTATGATGTGATTTATTATGCTACTTATAAATATGTTTCTGGAGCATTTCTGCTGCTCGAATCAAAGTAAAAACTTGACATGTAACGCCTCGTCTAGCTCTTTCTTCATCCGCTTATCCTGTCACAAACAAACATGTTCCTACTTGGGGTGTTCGTTGTCTGCTTTATGTCGACTATACAAAAAGCCTTGAGGGTCACAGCTGGTGAGAGCTTCAGTACCTGAGCTGTGCAGAGCCACCACCCCTGGAGCAGTCGCTGCTACTTGTGTCACCATCACCCCGTATCCAAACTTTTCGCAGCGACTCACCTGCAGAAACACACACAAAGAACCACTGTAACTGTTTTATTTTGTACTCATGGAAGTGAAAAATTAATGTCGGGAGAGGAAGACGAATTAAAGAAGGAAGAAGGATTTGAATTTGAAGCTTTACTTCGGAAGTAAGAATCAAAATTGTTAATTCGGCGTTTGTGACTCCGGACGCTAACTCTGTTGTGACGCTGTCAGAATCCTGAAAAGGTTCGGCACGCGTCGTAGTTAACTACAAATCAAATTGCAAATTGATTTTCGAGTGTGAGGGTGCTTCATACATTACAACACAATGTCACGACTAAAAATAGAGCTAAATATAATTACGTTCTGTAATTAAAGTGAAACGCCAAACGAGAGAAGCAATTACACAAGTGTGTAAACAATGGCAGTAAATGAAGCCCACAGAGGATTAGCTGCGGTTTGCCGTATAACTGAGTGTGTGTCTACAATATGAATCACGGACAATGCTATTTATATATGGGCATATATGCATACGAGTCCAGGGATTAATAAATTAAAGCCGGTGTGGGAGTAGGAACATGTAACAACCTCCGGGCTGCCGGTGAATACTGAACAGGTTTCAGGAAATACGACCGCGGCCTAACGAGGAGCGGGAGAAACAAATTGACACGTCTCCTGCAGAATGAATGAAGCATAATGATGACAAACGCCAACAGGCAGAATGAAGGTTTGCAAGATAGATTATGTTCCAGCAATAAACAACACACAAACCTAGAAATACTGCATGCATACATATATATATATATATCTATGTGAGAGTCTCCTCTTTTTTGTCTCATAATATAAGTTATGGACGTCAACAAGCAAAAACAATTACATCAAGCCAACTGAACCTTTATCTGGCTGTGTAATGACTTTTTTCTTAGTTCTGCGTCAGTGCTGGCCGACTGTAACTCCTGTAATATTACTTTAGGCGTATTACAGGATTAAGACAAAAAAAAAAAAACGAGCGTCTGCCAAAGTTAATTCTTCCAGGCTGTCCATAAAGATGATGAAAAAGTTGGAACTACATCAGCATCGGCGCTTACCAGCACTAAAGTCCAAGTGCTTTGTAAAAGACGACGGACTTATCGGACTAACTGTAAATCTGCAGCCGCTGCTTTTTTACGACTAATTCATTCTGGCGATATCTGAGTGAGCTCCTCAATCGAGTTTCAGCAAAAAAAAACTGCAGTTCCTCTTGTCGTCCACTTGAGGCTGGCTCCAGAAGTGAGTCAGTCTCCATAAGTCCCCATGTTTCACAGCAGAAATAAACATGTTTACAGCCTGGTACAAAAAACAGTTTTGGTCTCTGTAGCTAATTTCCCCGTTCATGACAACTGTACTGAGGGTGAATTTATATACAACTCACCTGTTCACATTATATTAAGGCTGAAAGTTATGCAGAATAAGTGTGTCTACCACAGCTCCACCCACCCATGATCCACATCTTTGACCATTTTTAGATTCAGCCAATGATTATTTTTCTAAAATATTTTTAGTTGCTTCCATCATTGAGATAACACGAGGTGTTGTGAATGGGGGGAAATTATGAATAGTTATAACTCCATCTTTTAATTTACATGCATTTCCCCCTCAGAAACTAGATGAAGGGAATGAGGGAATAGTTGCACAGCTGAGGTGCCCTTGAGCAAGTCATTTGATCCCCAAACTGCTCCACTGGGGCCTTTCAGTGACTAAGTGCAGTTTGACCGGGCAGCTTTCAGGTGTGTGTGTGTGAGTAAGTGTGTATGTCTGCTGCTGTAAAAGAAAAAGCAGATGATTAAAGGCTGGGTAAAAACAGCACACTCTGCAAAACGTATTATTATTTTTTTATAATGGAAGAGAAGCAAACTGAAAATACCCACAGTTAACCTGTGTAGCACTGTGACACGTGCGGTGTTTGTTCCTACCTGTAGTTTCTTAGTAAAGCGAGAGAACATGTAGGAGACACACTCGTTGATGGCTCCCGTCTGCTGGAGCAGCAGCAGGCCTTTAGGAGTCGCAGCAAAGTTCAGCAGGCTGTCCAGCAACGTCTCCTCCCAGACGAGCCTGTGCGAGGGGGAGGAACACGATCATGCAGGCAGACAAGTGGAGGAAATCGAATCATCTAAACTTACCAACGACATATCATATCATCATAACCTAAACTCAACTGAGTCAGGTTGCATTTGGACATTTATGAACTCCACCCGGCTCATGTATTACCATCCAACATGTAGCACTAAGAGGACACTGCTCACCATTACAGCAATGTTTTGTTATTTGTTATGCACCATTAAAACAAGAACATCTTGATTGTGATGTAACATTTGCACTCAGCTACAGTACAGTACCATGTGATTGATGTTGGTGTCAACTCAGTGCAGCCTGATTTTATGGTCATCTCGGCAATTATCAACCAATCAGGTCACTATCTCAAGTCTGCTGCTCACAGTGTAAGTGGTTGTTGTGGAGCAAAAGGGTTGTTAACGTTGTTATCGTCACTTCAAATATCTCAAAGGTACTGGGTATGTTTATCAGTCATGTCCTGACAAGGGAACAAGATTTCTGCAGGAGGCTTTAAATCACATTACAGTCAAATAAAGATTTAGTGTTGATCAGTGTGTGTGTGTGTGTGTGTGTGTGTGTGTGTGTGTGTGCAGCCTCACATGCTCTGCAGCTCCTGGGTGGATGTCACAGCCGTAGCTCCAGGTACCGGGGTTGGGACTCTCTCTGACAAAGAACTGGTCTAAAAAATAAATAAAGGAGTGAGAAAGTATCCTAGAACAGGACAACCTAGAACAGTGGGAGACCTGAGGGTACCGGCATTAAAGATTAAATGAACTCCTGCCTACAGACTGATACTGAACAATATGTGTAGATGGAAAAATGGAAATCCAGTTTAAATTCAGAAACTGTTAAACCTTGCTGTTCTGTTTCTCTGACTTTCACAGTACTCTTAAATTATATGATAATTGATCATTTAATCATATTAAAACATAATAGTTCAGTTCTTCATTGGACAGACAGTTTACGGATTATTTGGGACATTTCAACAGCTTTGCTTGCAGATTACCTCTAGAAGTCTATGTGACATGACATATTCATGAATATACCATAACCACAAAGGTTTAATATCAGACAACGGCTGCTGAATCTCAACTAATAAGCTGGCAAAAGGTTCCAATAAACCCATCGAAATAAAGTGTTACTGTGTGTTGAAAATACAATTATTGCAGCTTTCCAAATCCTTCCAAAAGTCGCCAGAGGCTGAGGTTAGGTCCTGTATATTTCGTATGACGCGCTGATGCTCAAAGAAGCACGATGAGTCCAGGTAAGTTTCAACGTATTTAATGAGATGGAGATAATGAGATTTAATAAACACAGTTGGCGTGTATCACGGCGCATTCAAACTAAACGGCTACCTAAACCTGCATCTCTCTTTCCCTAGTGCAGGTGATTCAGCCCCTAATATAACCTATGTCTATCATCTGCTGGCACCCATGTGACCTAAACCACACACATCACCGTGGCAACCAGACCAAATAAATCAAATCCAGAATACTGATATAACAAAACAATATATGGCTCCTACAACAATCCTAAATCTTAATGGAATAAACTTATTAATATATGTTAAAAAGGCAATAATCCCTAAATGTGCAGTCCAAAAGAACCCACTGAGACTTTTATATTGTATGTAAGTGCGTGGTGCGTCTTTAACAAGATGAGTGCAGTGAAAGCTACTCAAGCAGACTTGCTGGAAGCGCCGTCTATTAACACTTAGAACGTTTCATCTATAAGAGAAGTTTTCAAAGGAGTAAAATAGTGCGTTAGCTATCAAAAGGAGATGACACAGAGCAGCTGAAATGTGTCTGATTTGGTTCAAAAGATCATTCAGAAACTAATAAATGCCTGCAGACAGAAGAAGTCTGAAGTTATGTCGAACAGCAAGGTTAGCTGATCGTGGCTCAGCTGTTGAGTATCTATGGAGTCGGATAACATCATGATAACATGGGTGTCCAGGATTTGAGCGAAACTAAGCAAGTAAACTGAGGAGGAGGCGTTCTCAAACCCTGTGACATGAGGGTCAGACCTTTAAATCATAACCGTTTATTCCTCCCAGTGAACTCCTTTAAAATCCCTCCCACAAAAACTGTGGGGGCGACGTCGGTGTCCATTTATGGCAACGATACAAAAACAGATGTGGACTTGGATTTGAAAAATAATACCGTGGAGTACGTGCAGAATAATAATTAATATTTAACACACACACACACAAACACACACACACACACACACTGGGTAAAGGTGGAGGAAGTGAGTGGGGAAAATGCCACAGTGTCTCATACAAGTTAATTTTTGACGTGAAGATTTAGATAACAAAGACGATAAGATATTAAGGGATTGTCCGCTGTGTTTACACAAATATACCATCGTCTCCTTCCTGTTGGAAGTTTTACGATTCAGCTGTGTCTGTTTTTGACTTCATCGCTAAATTTATTCCGATTTTTTTATGCTTCCATCCCGACAGAAGCCATTTTTTACAGAAATCAAAATCGAGCAGATGTCGACGTTTAGGTTTAATCTCCATCCATTTGGTTGGTTCCTATGAAGTGAGAACACTGAATTCATCAAGCAAATGAAACATGACAGGAGGATCCCAGCCGGTGAGACTGATCATTAGACATGGACGCCCCTCTATTAGACGTCAAGAGGAGAAAGATTCACCCTTCATCTGCTTTATCTTTTACAACGCTTTCAAGGGCAGATTAGTCTCGGCAGAGCTCTCCAAGAAAAGGCTGTAATAAACAACACACAGCAACACAGATAAAGCCAAATGTTTTCTAACATGTGTGTTAAATAGTTATTCTTTAAACCCTCAAAACCTGAGCAGAAGTCACTGAGTATGTGAATCTCTGACCCCAAGAAAACAAAAAGTTTCAGTGTCTTGTTGACATATTATAAGTGCAGCTACCTTTTTCCACGCGGCAGCTACGGCCCTGTGCAGGCCGTAAGGTCGGAGGACCTGCAGACCCTCGCAGGTGTTGTATATCTGCCTGCAGACGAAGATGAAAGCTCCGCATAACGCGCGGGACGCGTCGGACTCGCTTTGCGACGACAGCTCCTTCTCCAGAAGCCTGAGGGCGAACTGCACGATGACATGAGCAGCGAAGGTTCTGCAGAGGAGAAGCGACGCAGACAGAGAGAAACGTGCTGACAAGAGACTTTAAGTGGACACAATTTCAGAAATGTGGTACACGGTGTACAAAAAAGTCCTGATATGCATATTTCATGTCTGTGTTTGAAGTTATGGCACGCTTTGAGTGCTTTCCCTTCCTGTTTATTACCATAGCTTTGTCCTTATAAGTTTAAAAGCTCCTTAACCAACAAGAAACATGATGCTCACAGTCCCTTTTGCACTTTTCATGCTCATTGCTTCAACATATTTCTAAGAGGAGAGGAGACTAGAGCCAAAACAAAGATTTGTACTGAACAGTGGTATCAGTCTTGGTGAATATTTTATTTCAGGTCAGTCAGTCAACCACTTAAAACAGAATATAAAACTAACCGGAGGCCTCTGAGTGACCCTGAATATCTTTAATAAAACATCCTCCTGTAGGAGTCTATCAAAGATGTAAACAGTGTCTGAGAAACTGGCAACATCCTCCGGTCTAATCTGCTATGTGTGCACAAGCTGCAGGATTTGTTATGCAAACTTAACTTTATATCGAAGCAAAGTCAGAAAATAATGTAATTTATTAATTACCGTGACGAGATACAAAATGAGACCGGGTTTAATCAAAAAGAAATCATGCCGCCTCACCTCTCGCCGCGGGCTCCGACTACGTTCTTCTCGTATAAGAAGAGAGCTAATCCTCTGTCGGTGTTTGCGACGCGGGCCAGAACATCAGCGATGAGAGTCAGCGTTGCTGCGGGAGATTTTAATTTCGCCTGCAAACCGTGGAGGATAAACAGACAAAAAATTACACCGCTGATACAGAAGCAAGAAGAGTCCCAGGAGGGGGAATACTGAAATAACATCATTAACTTCCACAGTGATTGAACTAAGAAAAAGCTATTAGATTTTCAGACAGCTTCGGCAATTTGAAACAGATTTTTTGAAAGATTTGATTTTTGAAAGGCGAGGCAGAAAGCGTCCTGCTGTGGCAAACTAACAGCTTCTCTTTCGGGTCTTTCTAACATGATTGTATCAACACTTTGCTGGAGTCAAGGTTAAAAACTTGTTGGTTTGGGGTAATGGTTGAGATTAGGAAGTTTGCGGCTGTGAATTTGTGTGTACTGGGAGTAAATGTTCTGTATTTATGATGAGATTTAAAATTAAAGTAAGTGATTAGGGAATATATCAGGTTAACAGATGATACATGAGGTCTAAAAGCATTATTTATCTAGATTTAAAAGGTAGAAATATATATTTAGCGTTTTAACAGGCTGTTAAAGTCTCTGAACTCACAACTGATACAAGACTCAACACCAACATGTCTGTGATATGATCATATTATATAAGGCAGCAGCACACCTTGTTTAATGTGTCTTGAATGTAGTTTATCTACTTTTTGATGATCTATCCAACCCACTGCTGTATTAAAACAAACGTGCGTGTGTGTGTGTGTGTGTGTGTGTGTGTGTGTGTGTGTGTGTGTGTGTGTGTGTGTGTGTGTGTGTGTGTGTGTGTGAGTGTGTGCGTTTGACCTGCTGTCCGTTGAGCAGAGCCAGAACAGGAGCCAGCAGTGTCTCTATAACGGGAGTCTGGTAGAGACACTCCGTGGCGCACTCTGTCCTCTCACACAGCATCCACAGCACCTCCATCGCCAGGCCGCTGGGCGACAGCGAATCTGAACACACAAATCAGAAATGACGATGTTTGCTTACAATATGAAATGCAACACTTTTGTCTCAGACTGTTGGTTGTATGTCTTTTGAAAGTAGGATGTAAAGCAGTTGAACTTTAGCATTAAAATGCTCTTTACATGTAAAGGCATCTATAACAATACAACAAATACAGTATACAGTCGTCCCTCGCTATAACGCGGTTCACTTTTCGCGGACTCGCTATTTCGTGGATTTTTTTAGGGTAATTTTGCATGCTTTTTTTTAAAGCGTACTGTACAGTATGAACGCGCATTGTGTTCTGCGTCCTGATTAAGGGAGTACTGTACAAAATTTGTGTAAAAATGTGTATAAAAGTGTGTGGTTAGGGGTTTTACGGCCTTAAAACATGTAGAATAATTGTAAAACTCACTCTACGGATTTCGTTTATTGCGGGTTATTTTTAGAGCGTATCCCCTGCGATAAACGAGGGACCACTGTATATAACAATTCAACAACATGAAAGAGGTAATGCTGCATAAAAAGTGATTTAACTTTATTTAGCTGATAATTATATGACACCTGTGTACTTTTACTAACACTAATTATGAATGCAAGTCTTACATTCTACACTGTAGTAATTCTACTGTTGCTCTCTATAACTCAAGACGTTTTGGGAACATTTATCATCATTAGATAATGTGTTAAAATCAACCAGAAGAAACTAATAATTTAACTTGAACTTTGGAGGCACTAAAAAAAGCTCCGTTATAAGTTGTTATCCGTCTGTTATCAGGGGGAATGTGAGATCTCACAGCCGGATTCACTCGACAAGTTAAACCACCAGGGCACCTTTATTTATTTATTAATTAATTAATTTATTTATTTAGCATTTTTCTGATCCATCTTCAGTATTCAAGCTGAATTTCCCCGTTCGTATCTTATCTCAGACTTAATTTCTAATTAATCCATGACTCATGGCATTGGATTCTGTAGCATCGTGATACTATTCAGAAAATAATCTCATCTCCGTCAGGCTGCAGGTAAAATATTAATATAAATCTATGACTCCCTGCAGCTGCCAAACAAGACGGTTCCCTGACAAAGTCAAGGGGGGCACTATTGATCACTGGCAGGAAAGTTCCTGCAGCGTAATTCATGAGAATGAATAGTGCAATAAAGCAAGGTCTTCCAGGAGACAACCACGGTACAGCATGACTAAGTACAAGGTTAAGAGATAAAAGATATGGTCTGAGCAATGCTGTTATGCCTCACAGGGAGGGTCACTATGTTCCTGCAGAGCCTGACCCGAGACTCGCAGTCTGGACTGAAACCAGGGAGGAAGCTGAAGCTCGCTGACGTAGTTTTATATCCGTGTGTGAGTGTGCAGAGCCCCACCTGTGTGTGAGGGGTCACCGTGTGGAGATTTGGGGTGTTGGTACAGGATGTTGATCAGGATGACGACCAGGTCCGTCAGGCTGACTGGATCTGAAACAACATGTGATAAATTAGTAAATCAGTCTGGTTACACAGTGACGGTTAAAATGGTGATGAGGAGGAAACGAGTACAGGTCTGAAGTTCTGGTAACCTTTAAGCCGACGAGGTTGATCAGTGCCGGGAGGAGTTTTATATCTGCCTGACATTAGGATTTATGCATCAGATCACATGTTTTAGCTACATATAAAGGAACATTAGTTCAGACAACACCTTCTTATCTTGTGTTTTATATATGTAACCATCTGTTTGCCTTTTATTTTGAAGTCTACACCCGTCTTGTGAAATGCACTGCATAAATAAACGTCATATCCATATTACAACTGACACAATTACTCGATTTATTTTGATAGTGCATTACTCCATAGAGGAAGAAGTGGTGGAGAGGAGGATGACATCCATCATGAACAACTCCTCTCACCTCCTGCATGACACTGAGGGGGCCTTAAACAAGCTCCTACAACAACAGACTGCCAGTATGACTTCATGACTTTTTCTGTAGATTTCTTATTTATGAGCCACTTCTGATCAACTTTGTGTACACAGGCTGCTGTGACAAGTGAATAATTAAAGTCTGTCTTATCTTATCTTATTAATCGTTTAAACATTTGCTGGTTCTCGAATGTGAATGTGTTTAAGTTTTATATCATTATCAACTAAATATGTTTGATTTTTATAGTTGGTTGAACAAAATAACCAATTTCAAAAGTCCAAAGTCTTTTTTTTTTTTGTTTCTGGGTAATTGCGATGAACATTTTATACCCACAGTGATCAATTGATGAATTATTAAGATAAACGATATTGAAAACTATAAATTATTTCATATATGCAGCAGCTGTGATGATGGACTTCACATTCAGGCTGTGACAAACGTCTGCACAGTTTGAACCGGAGACAAATGTAATAAACATGGCGATAAATCACATTTCAATCTGTTTCACATGTTTCTGTGTGTGTCTTACAGTGACGGGAAACTCATAAAATATTATTAAAATCAACTCTCACTGTGGCAAAATGAGGCAAACAGATGAAACAAATCAAAGTGATGTATATGACACATGACAAGCTGATCTCGGTGCCAACTTCAAGGTGTGGTGAGACTCATCAGCCGGCCTCCACTCATAAACCGCTCACAAACATAAACCTCTCGAATGTCACGATGATTTCCTCGGGACTTGCTTGGAAGAGGAGTGTTACAAGAGAGACAATGAGTGTGTTTTAAAGCTCTGCCTACGTATCGCTCACACCGTTACGTAACTTTATCAGTGATTAAGGAGAACTCAGGGGTGTGGTGCCGCGTCCGAGCTGATCGGACACATTCCTACGTCTGACTCTCTCTGCTGTAAAGATTATTTTGTTGTTAAATCAAAAGAGATAAGATGAAAAGATGGTTCACGCAGGAGCAATAACCTACAATCAGCATGTTTTTCCCTTTAACTCAGAGTCATTTAAACCACGTGCTGCTGCGACAATGGACAATATACAGTATTCAAACATTGAAGAATTAAACTGAGTCACTTTGTGTTGCAGAGTTATCTGAGGTGAACAAAACCGCTGTACCACAGACATGAGAGTATCGTCCTCTTCATATTTAGCAGACAGATATGAGTTATATCTCATCATCAACACTCGGTGAATCTCAATATATTTACCTCCAAAAAGACTAGACAAATTTTTAGAGAGACAGCTGCTTCAGACGTTCTGGGATTGTACCTTTGCGCTTCTTTACTTTGATGGGAAACAGCTTTCTCCCATTGGTGTAGATGAGCACTTTCCCCAGGACGCACAGCGAGTGGACAAATAAGGCGTATTCAAGCTCTTTGCCTGTGTAAACACTCCTCTGGGCTGAACCTGAAACACAGATCCATCAAAATTAAGATTAGGAAGAGGGTTATCCAATGGCTAACTCATCGTGTAAAATAAAGATTGAAAATAGGTAAAATTGAACTTTTCCATGTTCTAACTGTTCATGAAACCATGATGAATGAAATTGTTGTGATGACGGACAGTTTAAAGACGTTTCATAACTAAAGCTTCTGCAATGGAACGAGACAGACGAGTGGAAATGTGGCAACCTTGGAGTGTCTCCGGGGTGCAGAGGATCAAAAAAAAGAAGCACTCCTTCTTTTATGAGGACTGTGTCAGTGACGCGGAGAGTCGGCGTATCTCCGCTCATCCGAGACAAGGTCGAAATGTTCGGTCTCTGCGAGCCAGCTGGCTTATAGGAGATAACACGCTGACACAGACATTCCCTTACGGCCCATCTCCCTCTGCACTCGCTCGTACTTATTGAATTTTCACAGTGAAATGTGCAGGAAAGACGACGTGCGGCCGTTTACCATGAACACACAGGGCTGAGTGGAGGGGTTAATGGGGAATGTGGCCTACGTTTTGACAAACACAAGCAAGAACAGACACTAGACTCAGACTCTCATCGTCATAACAACACATCTTAGTGTGAACTTATACTAAATTTAGGGCACGTATCTCCTCCTCTTCCTCAAGCATGGAGGTCCATTCTTGACTTTGTGCACAGCAGCAGAACAAAATAATCTTCTGTTATGAAACCTTATTTAAAGGCACCAAAACATATTTATGTGTCCTGGAGATCGTAAATATCTGTTGACTGCATTTCCTTCCTCACAACATGTTCACAAAGCTGATTTTAAATCATGTGAAGGAGCCAAAATGTGTATTCGGCTTCTGTTATATGTTTAAATTTCACATTTTCATTACTATCATTTCAGGTTATTCGCACTGGGATGTGGTTTCACCTTTTATGTACCTGTACCTGCATTCTTTGTCCTTTCTGGTACCTCGCTACACTTCTCTGTGCGATCAACTGCTGATCAGCGGAATCAGTGTGAAACCAGCAGGAACCTCCATGTAAGTGGTACAAACCAAACTGAGCCCCACTAGTAAAAGCATTGCTCCACAGCATTAAAGGTCCGGTGTAGGATTTAGTGGCATTCAGCAGTGTTAAGGGGAAAAACTACAATGGTTGTAAAATGTGTGAAAAACATGAAACGTCAAGGAGAGACAATAAAACATGAATAATGAGATTAGTTCGCCTCATACAGAATTTTGCTGACCAGGAATCAAGTCCAAAACAGGATTAACTAACTGAACCCAAAACCCTGAATCTTCCTGCTTTTTGTTGCACTACTAAATCCCACACAGTGTTAATTTTGTCACCCATTTTTCAATTAAGTCATTAAGTTCATTCTTAGTTTTTCACAAATCATTTTTGTCCATCATATTTTAGTCGACTAAAAGTCTCAAAATTTTAGTCAAAACATTTAAGTCTTCTATTTATTTCAGGAATATTTTTTTGGTTTATTAATTCCAGTTCACTTGTGTTCCACAGCTAACATATTGATTAAATGTCTTGAATGAATTGAATTGAATGAATTTTCAGGTTGGTGGTATTTTTACCAGCGGTTTTCTTCCTGCACATATTCCCATCTGTCAAAATGAGGGGTTGTGACTTTTTCTCCGCTTCTAAATAATGTAAAGGGGAGCACACGTCCTGTCTCTTTTTCCTTCCAAGCATGATCACGCTGTCCGTACGCTGTGTTTCTCCTGCATGCTGTTTGTTTTCGAGCCACGGGTGCAAGAGCAGCCAGAGGATCTCAAACGCGTGGCCGTGACGTTGCCTACAGTAAAAGAAGTTGCTTTTTTTCTTATATAGTCGACGAAAACAAGGAGGACGTTTTTGTTCTTGCATGACATTTTCGTCTTGTTTTTATTTGTCACCAAAAATGCAAATTAGCACATTTTTCCTCAGTGTTTTTAGAACATTGTGTCGTCTCGTCATCGTTTCAGTCAAGGGAAAAAGGCTCGTTGACGAACATATTTCATCCTACACATGCTTTGTTAGATTGTTCCCTGAGTTTCATAGTTAATTTATTTATTATTATATTTGTACACGTGGCTCTGTCTTTTCTGTTTTATCTCATTTTGTCACGTCCTTCACTCAGCGTTTATTTCTCAGCCTTCAATGTTTCTTTCTCTTCATCACTCCTCCGTTTCTTTCATCTCTCCATTCTGTGGTTTTCCTCTGCACTGCTCTGTTTTAATGGCAGCGGGTGCAGCATGTGCACATTAAGGAAACTGGATAAATGATGGCTGCAGCGTCTAGGTGCAAATACATTTAACACCCACAGGCTTCAAATGAAGCATTGCTTTCTCATTAGGCTTTCACGGTAGTTCAAGCCTGGGTGTATTCTTATTTTTTATTTTTTTGGTTTGTTTCACAGGACACATTAAATCAGCATTACCGCAAATGTGCTGATGTTTACCACACGGAGCGAGGCTCAGAGTGAAGATTCGGATGCGCCTGAGAGGATACATAAATCATGTGTTTATGGACTGCTTTACTTACCAGAATTCTGCTGCTCCGCTGACCCGGGATCAGTCGTCTCATTTGTGAGACGTTCGCGGGATTCGCTGTAATGGACGCACTGCTGAAGGGCTGCTGTAATCTGAAGGATGAGATTCAAACAATGCGTGTTATTGTGATTCCTGCAAACTTCTGACTGACTGAGTCAAATGACAGCTATTAATCTCCTCTGACTGCAGGATGCATTCAGAATGTCAATGCAGCCTCCTCTCATTCAACCTCATAATCGAGAGTTTTTAGGACAAGAGCAGCTCGCTTCAATCTGAAACCCGAGCATTTCTGACGGCGTCAATGCACTGTGACGAGAGAGCGGTTCAGGCCCCGGCGGTTCTGAGGAGTTATTGACATTTACTTTAGAGAAAGGTGCACGGTCGACTCCACAGTAATCCTCCAAAGTCACAGCAAAGAGGCGAGAGGGACGCTAAGGATTAAACAATCAATTCTTAAATGTGAAAGAGCCGTGTGAGCTACACGTCTCACAAACACACAAAACAAACAAGTTTAGCTGCTTGATTGATTGATTAGTCGTCAACTATTTTGATAATCAATTCAGAACTTTTTAAAAGGAAGATTTCAAGAAAAAATGCCCTGAAAGCATCTTTTAGCTTCAGTTTCTGTTTTTTTTTTAAACTGTGGGAGACAATTTTTGTGTTTAAAGGTGCAGTGTGTAAGATCTGGCTCTATCTGGTAGTGAAACTCAACTGTCCCGAACCTCTAACAAAACACACAACACATGGCCACAATAGATGTCTCCCACCCACACCCACTCCAGTTAATTCACAATTTAGATAATTTATTTAGCTGATGTGATCTCTAAGTTATGGTTTGTTTAAGCATCAGAATTTTGGATTTATACGTGTATTTATCAGCTGTGTGAGGAGGAAGAGGTCTGACTGAAGCTGTTTTTGTCTCCACAGACAGTTTGATGCATGTGAGACCGGATCGATCGACCTCGTGTTCAAGTTTAAAAATGTTTTGTTGTTCGTTTCTAACATGTGAGTCGGAGGTCAAGTCCCGTAACCAGCCACCGAGGTTTCACTGGAAAAAGGAAAAGACAAAGGCCAAGACGTCGGATGATCCAGTCCGAGCGCTGTCCGGAACCTGTTTGATCCATATCGATCTAAATTAGGATGGACAGGACAGAGCGCACTGTGCGATAATCAGCTGATTCTCCGGTCTACTAATGAAATGGACAAAGAAAACTGTCAGCGAGCTGATGAACTGGATACAAACTTTTAAAGATGATCAATGAAATGGACCGGATGAAATGTCGGACTGTTCGCAGTGGGGCCGAGTGAAACATTAAGATTAGTGAATATCTCGAACAAAACAAAACATTTGAGGATGTCACAGGGTTTGGGAAGCTGTGCTCAACATTCTTCACCAATTTTATGGACCAAACAACTAAACGGTTACTCGACAAACTCATCGACAGATTAATCAATAATTAAAACAAATGCAGCTGATCTTTTGTATAATCGACCCTTCTGGTTTTTATTTGAAATACATAAATCTTGGAAAGGCAGAAATTAGAGAAGCTTCATGGAAGCATGGAACTAGGTCATCATCTGACTCGAAGGCGGCTGCAAGGAGAGAGTTTGTTCAGATTCCCACCTCTCCCGAGTACGTGCAGAGTTTTGCATGTCTGTCCTTGAAGGCACTCAACAGTGCAGTGGTTTCTGGTGCCTGTGAGGGATTGAGAGACTTTTCATGCTCGTTTGGCTGCTTGTTTCTTTTTAGTGGCAGACTTCTCAGAAGTACAAAGGGAGCTATCGGAAAGAGATATCGATTACTGAGTGAATCACTCACCAGAGACTTGTATTTTCTCTCCAGGAGTCTGAGAACCACAGTCCTGCTGTAGTATCCGTGCTGAGAGAGGGAGCGGTCCACGGATCAAGATAGCGAGAAGACAGAGTAGAATATATGAGACAATATGAACAGGAGGGGAAAAGACAGAGACGCTATCGAGCAACACACACAGGGTACGCACCATCCACTTTTTAAACCAGGTAGCTTTAACATCCAGTAAGGCCAGGAGGTGAATGGGCTCCAGGGATTTCTCTGACCCCGATGAGGCCGAGCCATGTTCATGATGGAAGGACAGCAAGGAGAAGGTGCTCTCTATCACTTCCTCCATATACCTGAAACAAGAGGGGAAGAAAATCTAAGCAAGTGACGCTGTGTGTCTAAATAGATAGATACTCAGTATGTGCACTAAATCCCATGTTGCTCTAAATTGTAGTGTAGGACATCTTCCAGGAATTAAGTCATTTTATTCTGCATCACGTTCTCAACTCACTTCTCAGGGTGGCGGATCCAAAAGGTCGTCACCTCCTTCTGAAAGTCGTTCATCAACCGAATCTGAGAGGATAAACAGAGAGAGGAAGCTATAAAGCGTTTGTTGTTTGGTGACGCAAGACAAATACTATGAGATGAAAGACGGCGTACCTGTTTGAGGAGACGACTGATCTCAGGTCTGTTGATGTCGACGGCAGCTGAGCCGGTCGGAAAGCTCAGCTTGTGAGACAGAAAACTCGACTCCACGCTTTTAGCTGCACATCAACAGACAGAATAAACATGTTAATGGATAATATGTGAGACAATATTGGTAGTCCCAGTAAAAACGGTCCACACTGAGGTCTGTGGATTCAGAGGTGGATATCTGATGACCTTTGTCATTCAGAATATCTTACCCAAGCTGGTGTAGATCTCTCGTGTCACGTTCAGTGGAGAAGAGGAGAAGCTCTTAGCAAAGAACTGCAGGACGTTATCCTGATGGAGCAGAGACATGAGTTATCAGCACACACACACATATTCAATCATATATAATCAATGATTCCTAAATGTTAAATTAAAAATATAAAGAGAGGAAATTAAAGATAGAAATGAGCTCTCTCAATCATTAGCGACAAATCCTGAAGGTGTGCATGCTTGTTACCATTAATCACAAGGCCTGAAAGTCCAAGTTCATAAAAACTGAAGATGATGATCATTGATTCATTTGTAAATCTGTAGCTGAGGCTGCAGGACTCACGCTGAGATCAGGGTCAGTCAGAGCGGCGCAGAGGTTCCTGCGCAGGCTGCTCCAGCTCTCACAGCTCAGCAAGTCGGACGGAGGGGCACAGCAGAGCGCCTGAAGAGCCTCCCAACGCACCTGCACGCACAGTTACATCACTTCAACCTTCACTGATAACCACGTTAACATCTATGACACTGATTCCCAAACACTGGAGCAAAAAAACATGGATAACATCGACACAGCTTGTTATAAATCAACTCTAAGTTAACTGTTAACTGTTAGTTAACTAGTTCCTAGCACCACAGCTCCTATGTCAACTGAAAATAAATGTTTTACTCGCAACTAACTATTCAAATGTCTAACATGAACACAACGTGAGGTTGAGTGAGTTAAGTAAAACTAAATGTCAGTTTGATCATCAGGCTGATGTCCTCCGTTTCTTTGTATATAAAGATTTAATATATACTCGTCCACATGCACAACCACCACCACACCATGCCAGAATGGACAGATCCATTTTTAGTGTCTCGCTTTTGTCAGGGATGTAGTTTATATTTGATCTGTGAGAGTAAATAGTGATGAACGTTGAAGAATTTATGTAGTTCACTTCATTCATACTTGAACGTAGTCAGAGCAGGCTCAGGTCCAAGGAAAGTCTCCACTCTGTACCACAGTCCACACCTGGTTCTTGACTTTATTTTTTTTTATTACTGTAACCTGTCCAACCAAAGAGTGATGCTTTATTTTATTTGATTTTTAGAGGCCCCCAGGTTGGAAACCACTGACCTGTGGCACAGTGCTACACAAGCTTTTCTACCTCTTTGGGTCTGCTGGAGTCGAGTTTTTCAGCCAAAGCTTGCAGCTGCTCTTGTCTGATGAATGCATAACTCTGCAAAAGGAAAACAAAAACAAACAGAGAATATTATGAACCGGCATAAATCAAACCAAACAAAAGAGCTCTCATTGTCTGACGGCACACTGCCAGATATTTCAGGATATTCTACCATGGAAAGAAACGTCAGATCAATGGCAGACAGAGACTGGAGAGACTGGAGATACAATCTTGGCACTTTATAGGCGTCATCAACAATAATCTAAGAATAAAACCAATAAATTAATAAAGTGGAGCCGTTTATTGCCATCAGAGCCCGTCTGCTGTCTCTGACCTGGTTGAAGGAGGAGTCGCTGTCAGAGCAGTTGTCGGTGTACTGGCTGTTGGATTGACTGTGTTGCTTCTCTCGATGCATCTCCTCCTTCCTCATCTGGTCCTCCTCGAATTTGTTGATTAAAGACTCCACCACCATGATCATGGTGTTTTTCAAGGTCTGCATCATCTGTTGGTACCTGTCACACAAAGAAGCACGTCAGCATAACGTCACCTTTCCATCGTTGTTTTTACCTGAGCTGCACTCACTCAGATGAATCTCGGGTCCTTCGGGTGACAGCGTGGATCAAGGTGTCGTGACCTGAGCCTATTGCATGTTGTCCATCTCCTCTGGTCAAGTTCTTGGTCTCTTCTTCCACCACAGTCCCCAGTGATGTCTCCACGTACTGTCGGAGGTACTTAACAAACTCATAACTGCAAAAAAAAGCAACGGTAGAATAAAATCTTTGACATCAACAACATGACAATGAAGACTGTTGTTCCAGGGGTCACTCGTCTTATATATCTCAATATCTCTGACTTACTTGTGGAAGTTCTTGTCGGTCTCCTCCAGGTGAAGGAGGATCTCTTCGGCACACTCGGTGGACGGAGCTCCAGAGATCCTGTCGTTGATGCTTCTCAGAAGCTGCTTGAGCAGAGACTGCAACTCCGCCTCGTCTTCAGACGACAACTGAGACATCTCTGCAGAAACAGAGCAAATGCTTGGTGGTGAGGGGCCGATTGCCTCTAGTGTAATGCTACCCAGGTTCAGAGAGGAGCATTTTTAACGCTGTCTGTCTGTCTGTTTGTCTGTCTATCCATCTGTCTATTTATCCATCTGTCTGTCTGTCTGTCTATCTGTCTGTCTATCCATCTGTCTGTCTATCTGTCTATCTATCTATCACGTGTGATAACTCTTTTGTTTACATGGGGAAACAGAGGTATATCATAAGGAATAGTCACAGCTGTCCCCCCTTTAAAATATACACATAAACACCGAACAGCTGCAGTTAGTTTGTGTGTGCTGTAACTCAATATTATCATTAATATCGATGTTTTTAAACCAGCTTCCTTACGGTTAGCTCGGCGCTGCTAAAAGCACCATAACAAAGCTAAGCTAAGGGCAACAAACTGTCTCATTTTAACTAAAAAAAAACGCAGCCGAGTGAAAACCAACAACCTCCTGACTTCAGAACACATCGTACCCTGTACATTTGAAACCACTCACCTTATTTGTTGACTCATACAAGCCTTTTTGTTGTTGTTGTTATCCAGGTAACATTTTTAGGTTAGCTGTTACTGCTGCTGCGTCTCTATGGTAACGGCTGCTAAAACTACGCTGCATTGTGGGACGTGTGCTGCCTTCACGGACATCTGGAATACAGCACTCACAGGTAAATATATATATCTATATAGAGTGAAAATAAGGAGATTAATTAAAGTTTAATATAACATGTCAACTGTTATCAGTCACCAACAAAACTCTACCACAACTACCGTAAATACCGCTATAAAACATTACCCGTAAAGATTTCTAACTGATTTTTTCTCAAGGCTCTTGAACGCCACGTCACGTGATTCAATGTTTTGTTCCGTCCGTACCGGGTGCTGCTGATGCTGTTGACATCTCCGCCTGCTGAAACCGTGTGAAAACCCGCTAAATCTACCGGAAATATACTATGTAGGAACGGCGACATGTTTCATTCACGCGTCTGACTCCCTGCCGAGAGTTACTTTCATAAAACAAAAGCGTTAAATCTGCTAAATACGCCTTAACTAGCAGGCTAGCATCAGGCGCTATGGCGGCGGTCGACAGCTTCCAGCTGCTGTACAGAGAAATTTCTCGGTCGTGCGGTTTCTACTTTGAGACTCTGGCCCTGGTCGGTGCTCTGTACACGGCCAGCAGGGCGGTGATCCTGCTCAGGGACTGCTGCATGTTGGTCAGGGTGCATTTCCTGCCAAGAATGATCCCGAGTAAGAGGCTGAGCCAGAGATTTGGTGACTGGGCTGTGGTTTATGGTAAGGATGAACCCAGCAGGAGCTCCAGAGAGTCCATCAGGCTGGAGATATGTGTTTATTTTGGTCCACACCGACTTCATTACTAAACTAGAGCTGCTATCATGTTTAGACCTAGAACAATTCATCAATTAATCAGTTTAACTCCATGTAAATGTCACATATAATCACAGTGAAATGTATTTCTGTAAGCTGCTACACCAGGGCTGTCTAAAGTTCAGCCCAGGGGCCAATCATCCCATTATATAGTAGATGATCTGTCAGATTATAAAGACTGTGCTGTAAGCTGTATGCATGATGTATGTAAGCTGTGCACGCATTTCAGCTTGGCATGTGATGGAGGCTCTGTTTACAGCTACACCTCCTGTTTCTACAGTAAAAATAACATGCAGAGGCTTGATGTAGCCGAGAAAGACGATGTGAGATGCTCCTTAAACTCCCACGATGGTGCAGTGCCAGTTAAATGTTATATATAAATAAACAGCCTGCACACACACACACACTGGCTGTTTATTATTGTGACCAATCCTGAGCTGTGTTCAGTCAGTTTTCATCCTGACTGTGGAGCCGAGGTCTTATGTGGCTACTATTTCGATCTTTGAAGTTGCATGTGTGTTGCTACGTAGTTTCTGTTTTTCATTTATAGTACATTTTGTCTCTTTTTATCTTGTATACTTGTGTGGACCTTTTTATCTTTTGAGTGTCCTTAATTAAGTTCTACTAATAATGAGGCATTAAATAAGCAGAACATTTATTTTTAAGAACAATCTTAGGCTGTGGTCTAAGGATTCAGATTCGATCGTTTGCTGCTCTTTTAATCAGTTTGATATTTCCGTTCTTTGGGGCCACATGCACAAGAAGCCAGTTGTTTTCCAACATTTTATAGGAGCCAGCATTTGTCCCTCTTGTTAAATTTATTAGAAGTCAACTAAGCAATTATTTCAGTAATAAATTCATGTTTGGAGGCGTTCGTGCAGCTTTCAGTTATATATCCTCATCTCCTCCTGACATGATGTTCGTCCTGCCTCTTGTCAGGTGCATCAGAGCCCGTAGCCAAAGCCTACGCGGAGGAGCTGGCCAGGCACGGCATCGGCATCATCTTCGTCACTCGGGGCGACACCTCTGTCCGAGACACCGCCGCATCGCTCTCCCAGATCTACGGAGTGGAAACCGTCGTCATCCTAGCCGACTTCGCTCTGGACCAGGCAGCCAGCAAGGCCATCATAGAAGCCATGAGGGGAAAAGATATCGGCTTCCTGGTGAACTGCTTGGATGAGTCTTTGGCTTCCCCGCAGAGCCTGATTGAAATGCCCGAGCAGAGCCTGCTGGATCTGGTGAATAAGAACGTCGCGGTCGCCACTGTGATGACGCGGTTGGTGCTGCCGGGGATGGTGGAGCGCAGCAGAGGAGCTGTGGTCAATATATCGTCAGGCGCTTGCTGCAGACCGATGCCCGGAAGAGTGACGCTCACCGCCTCCACTGTGAGAGCAAACACTGCAGATATCCGCCTCCAGTGCACAAACACACACCAATATCTTGATTATGTGTAGATCGTACTCACTCCAGATGTTTTGAGGGGTAACACAAGCAAATAAAAACATGAGCACACTCATTTTTATACAAACATGAGCACACACTCATTTTTCTGTCCTGACAATAACCGACTTTCTTCTCCTGATGTTTCAGGGCTACCTGGACCATTTCTCACGAGCTCTTCACCTTGAATACAGCGGCAGAGGGATCTTTGTCCAAAGTCTGATTCCTTTCCAGGTAGACTTTTCATATCTGATATGACTGTAAACAAACAGAGCTCCACTGAACCTGAACCGAGCACTGACAGCTGCCTTGAAATCTGAGTAAAATATCAAATATTGTTTTGGTGTCGTGACTGAAACTCAGATTTTATATCAGAGTCACTTTCTTCCTCATGTTACTGTTTCGAGATCAAACTTTTACCCACTTGTTTTTGCCGTTTAGACTCTTAGACAGGCGATCGATAAATAACCGCATGTGTGTACACTTTGTGTCTTTGCGTAAGCAGATAGCTTCAGGTGGGCAGCAGCTGTCATCCAGACAGGGCTGGTTTGCACCGAAGCCAGAGGTCTACGCTCGCCACGCCATCTCCACCCTGGGCGTCTCCAACAGGACCACCGGCTACTGGCCTCACACGCTGCAGGTCAGCACGCGACAAAGTCGTGATGTCACTTTGTTACTGATGCGAGTTAAATCTAAAACATGAAGCGTGATTCTCTCTGCTGTGTTTCCTTTCTTCACAGTACGGACTGATGAGGTGCATCCCGGAGTGGATTTGGGTTCTTGGATCACGCCTTTTCGTCAGTTTGAGCTAAGAGCTCACTCCTCCATTCACCCAGTTACTGGAGTTTAATTTCATCTGTCATTAGCTTAACTCTAAAGGCTCTGTTGAAGTCGGTAGTTATGATTTGATTTGGTAACCTGCAGTGAAATTGAAATTAACAAACATATATTATTGCTGTGTTACTGTGCTATCATATGTGACATGCTGAGCTAACTGTAGTAACCAGTCGTAATACATGTCCTGATGGCGGACAGACATGAGGTTGGAAACTTTTTTTGGACCTCGAGTATAAACTTGTTGATTACCATAACTGGGTTTAGTGCCTGGACACAAGATAAGATGAGCCTTCGTGCCGGCGTTTGAGCTACTGGATAAGATATTTCAAACAGCCAACATGGACCATTAAATATAAAACTGAATGTGGACTTTATTTATTTTTATACGTATTTAAAAGAAGTCGCAGCCACATAAAAAAAAATCAGAATTCCATAAACAAACTGTAAAGTTAAACTCATAAAACTTCATAAAAAGTGGCACTCACGCCAAAAACCAAACCCAACATGATCAGAGGTTAAGGCGACGGACAGACATCATTAAAAAAAAAGGATGATTCTTCATATTTTAGTGGGCGAAAGCTGCGTTACGCGTCACTAAACTACGTGTCATTTTGCAATAACTCAATCCAAATCTAAGAAAACAAACTCTACGTTGTGACCAAAGCGAGCTTACAACTGAATGTATCCTTGCAGCATGCCTTTAGTTTAGAGTTTAGAGTTCTTGGTCCAAGATGTGCCACACCTTCTAAAAAGACACATTTCCAGCATGTAAGCGTGCAGTGGCAAATGGTGGACGATATATTTTCAGGTGGACGTGGGTGTGTGTGTGTGCAGAAGTTCAAGCATCTCCAGGAGTGAGTGTGAAGAGTGAGACTGCGATGGTTTGAGCTGCATTCAGGACGTGTACGTAAAAATAAGTATTTATATTTGAAACGTGAACAGATGGAGACATATCGTGTTGAGTGGTTGCTTTAACTTACAGTACAGTATTTAAAACGTGTTGTATGTGTCGTCATAGCACAAAACTACACCAATAAAACTCAGTTTCTCCAACCACACACTGTCCTGTGTTATTTGAATGAATATGAGGTGGCTGTGTATGTCAGCGCTGGTCTACAGAGATGTGGAAACAAGAGTCAACATTATCCACAAGTGGGCCGCGGTAAGGCCTGACCCCACAGTGAGGGGACCATGACGTCCCCTCTGTCTATCGTAATTCATGCAGAAGTGTGTGTTTGGTTTCCAGTGTTTGTGTGTGTGTGTGTTAAATGTTGACTGATCTTTGTGCTGAAGGCCACAAACACTCTGAAAACGTCAGCATGGTGTAAATCATTTACGACACACCGGCTGCCAAAGTTTACCCCCTGCGACCCCCTCGCATCAGCCAGGTCAGAGACTGTTTGTGAACCCGATGAACACACGTGAGGTGCGGTCCGCCGTGAATACACAGGGTGCAGAGCAACCTGACACCATACTGTGTCAAGTGTGGGAATGTTTCAAGTTGTGAAAGCTTTTTTGTTTCTGCATCAGAATATGCTCAAATTCAAACGAAGAAAGTTTGTAACATTTATGTAACTCCTTTTCCTGCAAGAACACACAATAAGAAAAAGAATAGAATAAATTAATAATATTTTATGTAGAACAGATGTTGAGAAACAGAAAATAAATTAAAAGAAAGTGCTCAAAGTTAACGTAACAGAAACAGGATGTTATAAGACGCCTTTCAAGTATCCTTAGGACTGTAATTCTTTGAAAAATTAAAGTAACATTCAAATGAATAACAAGAAGTAGTAGAAAATGTTAAAAGCCCCAGAAATTCTAGCAAATAGACCTTGTTTGATGAAAGAGTTTCCAAGGTCAAGATCGACTTTTAAGCCATCATAAATATGAAAAAAGAGGAGGTGAGGTGCACAACATTTAATTCACATCACTTTAATATTCATCAAACTTTCACAGCCCACTGTAATATTCAGCTTTTCCCTCTTAATTTGTCAATCCCCTGGTCATATAAAACATGAAATGATGACTTCGTTAAGCACAGTTCATGTCATTGCATGTCACCCTCGTCTCTCTGTCCCGTTAAGCCACAGAAAAAATAAAATACAAGAAGTAAAACATGTTTTTTTTTCGAGGCGTCCTTGCAGATAAGATGCCAAAGGAACAATGGACGGGCTGATTCTTCTTCATTTTCTCTCTCCGTCGTCCTCCCGAGACGTCGCTCTCCTCATTCACCTTTTTTCTTTGTGGGTTTGTTCAACCGGTGAGTCCATTTTAAATGATCTGAATCTATTTACTCTGATTTTTCCTTAACTGATACCGTCCTGTATGTGGACTCGTTGATTTATTTTAGAATATGTGGATGTTATACAAAATGCCAAATTCGAAATTTCTACATTTGTTTTCTCAGAAAGTGGAACTCTGTTGTAGATATAACAGTAACTTCATGTAATAATTCCATTTTTACAAAAATAAGAAATAAAAAATGTGACTCTATTCTATAAAATAAAACTTTCTAACAGCTACTGCTACTCAAACATTTGATCATGTAAAAAATGGACTTTAATTGACTTTTTAAATTATTATTCCTAATAAAAAAGAAAATAACAACTCAACATAAGGCATAAAAAAAACAAAAATCTTAACAATCAATTAATTATTTTAAAAGAAACCTTACAAATGGAACATTTTGAATCCTTGCACTGCTTCATAAATTTAGCAGCCTTATCTTCTCTGTCGTGCCAGTCTCGCTGCACTGGTTGGTATTAACCAAGGTTAGGGTCTTGGTTTCCAGCAGATAAGTTGTATGTTTTGGAGTCTTGAAATCAGCAGCTGTGGCTTCTATAAACAAACTCACAAGAGTAGGAGACATGATAAACGGTTTGGCCTTGTGATAGAGACGTTCTGTTTTGACTTTTACACCTCCAACGATCTCTGTATCCTTCTCTGGAACACCAAAATGACAAGTAAAATGGCCTTATTAAAGCCAGATTCATGAAATATTTCTCTTATTAAGAGTATACCTTCAGAGATTACTGTATTAGAGTCATAATCGATCGCTCTCGTGTTCATCTCCTCGCACAGAAAGCCGGATAACTGGAGACTGAAATGGGTGAATGGGATCTGCTGGGTCGCCTGCTGGATAAAGTGCAGAGCCACTCCACAGTCGTCGGGAAGGTCTGGCTCACCGTGCTGTTTGTCTTCCGCATCCTGGTTCTACGCACCGGCGCTGATAAGGTCCGCTCATATATACACAACATATGCAGGGAGGTGGGGAGTGGTGGTGCTAGTATTAAAGAGGCATAATAGCTTGAACTCTTCGCTATGGAGATCCATCCAGGTTCTGTTTCTTCTTGGTGGTCCAAAAACGCCTGCGGTACAAACACTAACACTCCCTGTTAGCCCGGCTAACCAACTGAGCTAACAGCAGCTACAGCTGTCAGCAGTTTACTTCACTGTCCATCAGGAAACTCTGTAAATCACAGAGAGTTGAGGCGGAGCAGCTGGAGGACATCAGAGGGAAAACCAGAAAACATTTCCTCCATAAAATATGATCCAGTTTCACCAGAATCAGTGAAATAGTTGGTGGTGCGTGACTTAGTGCCGTAAAGCGTTACGTACTTCATGCAGGTGATTGTACCTGATTTAAAATCTTTTTATTATGGTATAAATGTTGCTTTGAAAAGCCAGAAATGCCAGCACTTGAGCATTTCTATGATCATTTTGAGGTGCAGGACAGTAAACATTGCTCTTATTGCACCTAAAACGAGTATCAAGTATCATCATGTATCATTTTCTTGTGGCAAACTGAAAACCGGTTATTGCTTGCAAGCAAAAACCTCCATGTGCACTTCGGAAAGACACACAAGACCGAGACTCTATGAACAGGTGCATGTTCATCAACAAGGTTAGAACACAGGCTACAGCACACCACGTCTCTCCAGGATGCTGTTTCTCACAACACTCTCATCTACTATCTGTGCTGTGCTCTATACTTCTATCATGTCTTTCTAGGTTTGGGGCGATGAGCAATCCGACTTTGTCTGCAACACTCAGCAGCCCGGCTGTGAGAACGTCTGCTACGACCTGGCCTTTCCCATCTCTCACGTTCGCTTCTGGTTCCTTCAGATCATCGCCGTAGCCACTCCCAAGCTGCTCTACCTCGGCCACGTCCTTCATGTGATCCACGCCGAGAAGAAGGTGTGTCACTTCAGCGGGTGTAGCACTGACAGTGGTAAATTCTTGATGTGTCAGACATGCCGCACCTGTCGTAACTCATCACTATATTGTTCTGTGGGTATCTGAATGTCCCCTGTCCGGATCAATAAGGTCTTATCTTATCTAAAAGGAGAAAGAAGAGAAAGATAGTACAGGCACTGCCCATTGTTGAGACTGTTATTACAACAACATGCATTGCTCACGGTATCGTGCCAAACAAATCCATTGAGAACTTTTCTAGACGAGGCCAAACATGACATTGACCACCAAAACTTCTTGGTTTGGTTTAGGAAAAGATCATGAACTTGAGTTCAAGTTCTACCATTTGCTTTTCACATATGGCCTCCCTCCATCTTGCTTCTTTCACTTAACTTCTTCCAGCTTTTCTATCTGCAAGTCTTTCAGATTGTAAATGTCTAACTCTGTTTTCTCATCCAATACAAGATGAAGGAGAGGATGAAGAAGCACGCCGAGTTGGACGACCAAACCAATCTGTTCCTCAGAAAGGCCTACAAAGTTCCCAAGTACACCAAGAGCAGCGGCAAGATCAGTATCCGTGGTCGTCTCCTTCGCAGTTACGTCTACCATCTTGTGGCCAAGATCATCCTGGAAGTCTTGTTCATTGTGGGTCAGTACTTTCTGTACGGCTTCACCCTCGAGACTCGCTATGTCTGCACCCGCTTCCCTTGCCCTCACAAGGTGGACTGCTTCCTGTCCAGGCCTACGGAAAAGTCTGTGATCATCTGGTTCATGCTAGTGGCGGCGTTTGTCTCCCTCTTCCTCAGCGTGGTCGAGCTGTTCTACCTGTGCGTGAAAGCTGCGAAGGAGTGCATGGCGAGAAGGCAGGACTACACCGTGACCCCGGTGACACCGCCGCTGCTGGCCAGGAAAAGTTTTAAAAGTCACAACGAGATGTTCCAAAATTGCGTCAACCTGGAGCTGGAGCACCAAGAACGAAAGTTAGGGGTAACCGGGGTCACAGGTGGAGTGAATGAGCCGGTATCGCCTGAGAACAACATGGAGGAGGTCCATATCTGAAGCCTGGAGGCAGTGATAGGTCGTACGTGTCCAAATATCGAGAGTTCCTGTGTTTGCGTGCTTTGGCTTTAGTGGGTGAGGGGATGTGTACGTGCAGCTTCTGTAAACACGACTCAGTCACATGCAAATGTTGCTTAAAATGGCTTTTCTGGTGACATAGCACAACAAACCATGTGTTCTTGTAGTTTACACACACATTATTTTTTGCTAACGGTACTTTCCTGTAATGATGTTTAGACAATGTTTTGATTCAATAAACCTCTCATGTTCAGATCCAGATGTGTCCTTTTCTTACCACGTTATCGTGTTTGCACAGTAAACCAACAAACACACTGAGCCTCTGCAGCTCTGATGACTTAATACTCACTCACACGGTTGTTTCATTAAACTCATTATGCGTATTTTTTAACCTTTAATGTGTTTTACCCCATCCAAACCTCAGTTTTCTATCAATAAAGAGCCACAACTTGTTTTCATACACGCAAATCATTCAAATTATATGCTGACCGAATGATTCCAGTGCCTTTGAAGCAGATTGAGTCCTGTCATTAAAATGTGCTGCATAAATAAAAGTTGACTTGACTTCAAAGTTCACCAATTAACGAGTTGTATAACAAGTTGCTGCGTGTGCTGGACTATTTCTAGAGTCTGAGTCAGACACATCGTCCTGCAAACCTAAGATAACTGGCTTCATCTTCAGTATGCAGACATAAGAGTGTATTTCCCTGCTTAATTATTATTTTATGTATTTTTAGGTATTACTTCAACTCTAAATAAAATAAATAAAACTGGTCCTTCATTTAAATGTCACAAACTTTGGGCAGATAATGACTGAATAATATTTTTTTGCCATTTTTTTTACCGTCAACAAGATTTGAACCTTTTTACAATTATTAATCTATTTATAACTCCAGTCAAATCCACATCAACTATTTAAATATGGGCAGTAGTTATCCACCTTGTTTTATTGATAACACACTTCATTATTTATGGATTTATTTTCTAAGGCTGTTTGACAGAGAAAGATCACGATACCGAACACCTGTCAATTATTACACACTTGGACTCGTCTTTCTTCAACTGTTTTTTTTCTCTCTTTCTGCCGTCGTCGTTTGCTGGACGGGTACAACGTGACATTAAAAGCCAGATGTGTGTTGCGTAATGTGATCCCTCATCAGTCCCACCACAAAACTCCAAGGTCCAACTTGTAAGTTAGCGATCTGTCCCAGTGAGAGACAGTCCTTTCTGACCAGGTCATCAGGTAAGATACAACCTCTGCTTGTTCTCTGCCGCAGAAAACTAATGATTTGACTAATTTAAAAAATATATATTTCATGAGTGACTGTTTTTATTTGAAAAGAACACTCTACTGACTAGCAATGTAGAGAATTTATTTCTTTTTATATATATTTGTAGGAAAGTTATTCTTTTTTTGAATGTCAGTGACATTGCTTACTTCACTCACGTATAACGAAGATTTTTTTCGCGTCTCACCTTTCAGTTTTTCCAATAAGACACACATTTAGTATGTTTATTGTATAAATACTGTGTTATACATAAACTTTTAAATGTTGCATTTACCTTTGAAAAGCACTTTTTTCCTCATTTTCTTTTCTTTCACATTTTTATCTCTACTATTTCTCTGCCTCATCCATATGATACTATTTCCGTTCTATCGTTCAAATTTTTATTAATGATTGTCGTAGGAAAATATTCACCAACTGGCTCAGGGTTCACAGGGCACTGAGATCCGCTCACTCCTCAAGAAGCCAAATTCAAGAAGAGGAAATCTGATTTATGTAAATAAAAATAAACGAACAATGAGCGCCTTTCTTCCAATTGATTGAATACTAACTTGTGGTTAATGTTTCAGTTAATAAGGAGTGGTGTATGATCACTGCAAACGAAATCAGATGTTTGGATCTTTAGAATTTATTGTATTTCCTTTTATCTTTTTTATTACAGATCAGTAACTCAACTAAACAAAGATGGGAGACTTGGGATTTCTGTCAAAATTGCTGGACCAGGTCCAGTCCCACTCAACGGTCATCGGGAAGATCTGGATGACCGTCCTGTTCCTGTTCAGGATCATGGTTTTGGGTGCGGGTGCCGAGAGTGTCTGGGGCGACGAGCAGTCGGATTTCACCTGCAACACTCAGCAACCCGGTTGCGAAAACGTCTGCTACGATCGGACTTTCCCCATCTCGCACATTCGCTTCTGGGTCCTCCAGATTATCTTTGTCTCCACACCAACCCTGCTCTATCTGGGCCACGCCATGCACATCATCCACAAGGAGACAAAGCTGAGGGAGCGTCTGGCAAGCCCCGGTGGGAACCGGGTGTGCAAGCAGCCCAAATACACAGACGAGAAGGGAAAGGTGAAGATCAAGGGGAATCTGCTGGGGAGCTACCTGACCCAGCTCATATTCAAGATCATCATTGAGTCCGCCTTCATCGTGGGTCAGTACTACCTGTACGGCTTCGTCATGGTCCCCATGTTCCCCTGTTCTAAGACGCCCTGTCCCTTCACCGTGGAGTGCTACATGTCCCGACCCACAGAGAAGACCATCTTTATCATCTTCATGCTGGTGGTGGCCTGCGTCTCCCTGGTCCTCAACGTCATTGAGGTGTTCTACCTGATCTGTACCAGGGTTAGATGTGGGTCCAAGCCTCGCACTCATAAGATGACCTCGGCTGAAAACCCCGCCAGCCTGTCGTCTCACAGATGGCCGACTGAAGAGGAAGCACTCAAGCAAAACAAGATGAACATGGAGCTCGAGACCAGCCAGAGCATCGGTGGAAGTCTGGATGGGGCCAAAGAGGAGAAACGACTACTGAGTGGTCATTAAATGAGTTCTCCCCTAAAGACTGAAGTAAAGAGTTCTTACAATGTGGTGTACAAATCTTGAAGCTTTAGCATTGTGTCGTTAAGTGATATTCTTACTCCCCTTGCTGGGGGTATATTTTGAATTCTTTAACTGGAAATCTAACAATGGAAAGCGTGCAATATTGATAATGTATTTATGTTCTTTGATAATCTACAAGCGAGAAGAATTTCTGCCCAGTTATTGAATGTGTCCTTTAAGTTATTGCCATGTTCATTATCTAGGACTTGAAATACTTGATTTGCTTGATGATGATGATGATGTTGATGATTGTGGTGAAGAGTCTCTTTCTACTCTATATGGTAGAGACATTTTTGTATGCTGTATTATTTTTAATAAATGATTCAAGTTGGATAAAAAAACACTTTCATGACTTGTGACTTTCAATTATCGTTTAATTGACTAGTTCTATTCTCACTTTATGAAATGTTTGGCCTATAAAATGAGTCCATGGTGACATTTTTAAACCCAAAACACAGACATACAGTTTAATATCATAGAAAAGTGACAAAAACAGGAAATATTCACATTTCAGAAGCTGAAACCACTGATTTATTTCCAAGTTTTGCTTGAGGGATGACTTTAATGATTAATCTATTATGAAACATTGCTAATTAATTGCCTGATGAGTGACTCATCGATTAATCTTTAAACTCTATATTAGCACATGCTTCATCTTCAGATCAGGGAGAGGTTGATAGGTTAGTCACCACTGCTGATTAAATAGCTAATTTAGATGAGTTTATATCAGGGTTGGGGACATTTACATCAGATGAATGACAGAACTCAAATAAAGTGCGACATATTAAGGGGATCGAATACATCCATAAAAACTGCAAAAAAATCAGGACATGCTCAACATACTGCAGTTCAATACAAAACCCCTGCAACAAAAGCATCTTTGTGAAGCTTATAATATTAGATTTGCTCCGTTTGCTCAGACTTCAGCCTGAACAAAGACAAACTTTCTGTTGACGCAGCCTCAGTCACGTAGTATTCATTGCAGCACAGTTATTGCATTAGTCTGTAGAGGTCTTCAACTCGCCCTCTTTCACAAAAATACTCTCTGTGTACCTGACAAATCTCATCAAATACATTTTTACCATTAGTTGGTGTGTGTGTGCGATTTATCATCGACGGTCTTTCTAATGAAATATGACAGAAAACAACAGCTGATAAGATTTTGGTTCATAGTACTGCCAATCATTAACATGCAACCTTGTCAAAGATTGCCCGCTTGAGATTTATCAGATGTCATGACAACGTGACAGCACACACTGTTGCGTAATTTCATCATTCAATCTAAAGTTCAAGGTACTTTAAACAGGTTGGATTCAGTGCTGTGGACTCTCTGTCATTCGGCTGCACAGTTGGTGAGTGGTCTGTTCGTCTGTACCGAGGCCTTTTTGAACTGTAAGGTAAGTTCTACTGGAATTTTTTTATTCTAAATGTTTGTGCAGCGCAATATACAACATGTAATTAATTAATATTTAAAAGGTGATTGTGTTTTTGGAAAATCTCAACTACAAAAGTATATTAGGATGAATGTCTGCATTTATTATTATGAGTGTGTTCTTACATTAACAATGTTGTATAAGTGCATTTTTCATCATCTGTGAGGCTTAAACTGTATTATCTCTGTGTTTACACATTTTCCTTAAGTTCAGCGTCACTTACATGGATCATATTTATTTAAACTTTGACTTTCACCTCATGAAATGTGGTTAGGATTCACTGTGAAAACCCTAAAGTGAATTATTTCTTCCTATAAAAATGTAAATTTATGGATGCAGCAGCTCGTGGAAACATCTGTGAACTGTAAATTCCTCTCCTATCGTTACATCCTATCTCATCACGCAGTAAGATAACTTAAGATAAAGTCTTCGTTATGTAAGTGATTATATAGCTCCTTCTTTATGTTCTGAACACTATACTGGCCTGTAGATTACGGGTTTTTACAACGTGTGATTGCGTTCTAACAAAAAACAAAAAAGATGTTTTACGATTTGTGTTCCATTATTTTCCCTCTACACTGAAATAAGTTGTAGTTTTTACAGAAAAACTGACAGCTGTGGTTGTCAGAATTTTACCGTAATAAACACGGTATAACTTTTTCTAATACTACGGTAAAAGGATATTGGTACTGTTGATTTTACAGTTACGGTTGGTGTTTTATTCCATATTTTTATCATTTTATCATTGACATATTTAATACCACATGAATGTCGTACAAAAATAAAGTTTTTTTTACAGTGTTTTACTGTACATATAACAGTCCATCATTTAAAATACTACTCTATAGATTCTGTATAAATTACTTTAAAATGTGGCATAAATAAAGGATTTTACTTTTACTGTCATAGTTTGGCAGTTTTTCACTGTAATGTCTACAGAATTTTTTTTTTACAGTGTATCTCTGCTATGTAAGACAGTTGAAAGTTGCGGTTCTGTTCTGCGTGTATTAGTTAATACTGATGTTATATTTTACATCTAAATGAGAAACAAAAGTTTCAGACTTCAGTTTGGATGCCTGGAATATCTTAATTCATCTTAATTCTTGGGCAATCATAAATATAGGATTTACAGTTAATTAATAAATATCTAAACTAATATTTACTTTTGCTTTTTTTCCCCCCTCATCAGATCAGAAACCATGGGAGAGTGGGGTTTTCTGTCCTCTCTACTGGATAAGGTCCAGTCCCACTCCTCCGTCGTCGGGAAGGTCTGGCTCAGTGTGCTTTTCCTCTTCAGGATCATGATCATCGGAGCCGGAGCAGATAAGGTCTCTGTTTGTACATACTTTCATCATTTACTGTAGGTTAGATGCTACTAAAAAGTTACCGAAAAGGAATGAGAACTAACACTCCCTGGTGGCCATAACGAAGGTGCACAGCTCCTGAGAAGAAGCTGATTCTGTTTGGTGACAGCATCTTTACTTGCTTGTCATGTGATGGACCTCCATAATAACACCACTAGTGGATGCTGTCAGCTAAATATAATATCTCTATAATACATAGTGACATTAATTTGTCCTCTGAACATTGCAGGTTTGGGGTGATGAACAGTCGAAGATGGTTTGTAACACCAAACAGCCTGGTTGCAAGAACGTCTGCTACGACCACGCCTTCCCAATTTCACACATAAGATTCTGGGTCCTCCAAATTATCATGGTCTCAACGCCAACGCTGATCTACCTCGGTCACGTCCTCCATGTTATCCACAAAGAAAACAAACTGAGAGAATACATCACTACCCACCCCAGCAGCGAGATCGTCAAAGTTCCCAAGTACTCGGACGAAAAAGGCCACGTCGAGCTCAAAGGCAACCTGCTGGGAACCTACATGACCTCCATATTTTTCAGAATCCTTCTGGAGATAGGGTTCATCGTGGGGCAGTATTATCTGTACGGGTTCGTCATGGACCCAAGGGTCGTCTGCTCCCGAGCCCCTTGTCCCTTCACCGTCGAGTGCTTCATGTCTCGACCCACAGAGAAGACCATCTTCATCATCTTCATGCTCGTGGTGTCTTGCGTCGCTCTTCTTCTGAACGTGGTAGAGATCTTCTACCTGATCTGTCGTCGCTCGTCCAAGCGAAAGTCTAGAACAGTAAGCTCTACCGCGATCGCCATCCACCCACGTGTAAACGGTGACAGTCTGATGAAAAAATAGAGGCTCACTCACGGCGCATGCCTGAAGATAGATCCAAGTACAACGTGACTAATGGGGCTAAATCTGCACGAGATCTAAGGCCACATGTGTACACTAAGACTTTATTTATGTGATGCTTGAAAATTCCTGGAAATGATGCAAATTTCAATATTCAAATATTTACAAATGCATGAGGACAATGCAACATGTGGTGAAATGTCTGTGAAGCGAGTGAGTTTTTGTGGTTTTATTTAGTTTCTTGCTTTGTGTTTTGTACTTAAAATTACATGAGCCAGCTCTGAATATTTTAATTTATTCTACTGTGAGCTACATGAGCTAAATGTCAGATGGCCCTGACCGTAAAACCTCTGTATCCGTTTGTATTGGCTGAGAGCCATTTAGTAGCACTAGAACCTTCTTTTGTTTCTCCTACATTGTTAAATTTGAAGGCCTGGCTGTAAATATTTCAATTACAAATCATTAGTTTTTTCATGTTTTGTACTTTAATATGACTGTATGTGTCTTGTGTTTGTAATTCATTGAGGAAATAAATTAATAAGAAAGGGTACACCTATGTTGTGATGATTTCTGTTTCCGGGTATCACTGAGCAAAAGCTGCTAGTAACATTACATAAAGGAAAAAAACAAAACTCTGACCCTGATTAACTTTATAAAGAGATATTAGGATACTACTATTTATTTTTTTATTTCTATATAATTATCTGAACTCTGTAGTCATTTTTGACATGAAATAGTCAACTCAGTTCCGTTAAAGGTCCAGTGTGTAAGATTTGGGGGTGATTTAGAGAGCTCTATTTACAGAATAAAGCAAAAACTGAATTTAATATTCATAAGTATAATTATGTTTTTGTTACCTTAGAAGGAGTCAGATGCCGTGGGTCCTCTTCCATGAAGTCCGCCATGTTGAATCGCCATGTTTCTATGGTAGCCCAGAAAAGACAAACTAAACACTGGCTCTACATGTGGGCTTTCACGTGTTTCACACATTTTACAGCCACTATGGAGGAGAAACAACACCTGCAACTACACTGCTAGATTAAATCCTGTACACTGCCCTTTTAATATTGCAGAACCGTAATCAGTATGATTGGAAATTAGGTGTCTGCACATAGATGCATAGTTACATACTAATACAAGTACTATTATATACAAATGGTTTAAATTGAGACACTTGGTTTAAATTGAGATACTTGTCTGTGTCGCTAGCTGTTACTTTCAGGTTATTTGGGCAGGAGTACCGGAGAGCCGCCAGGATGGCGCCACTGTCAAGTATGTTTATGGCGCCACTGTCAAGTTTGTTAGTGTATGTATTACGACAGAAACACCCTCGTTTACCGTACTATTTCATGTCATATTGTTTAACATATTGTTTTTTGATTAGCATTAACCTGTAGTGCAGTAGCCATTATGTATGTTCCCCTGCTGGTGGAAAACCACAAGATGGCGCCGTTAAGACACCCACCGGTCGTGTCTGTCATCGTGTCCGTGTCTGACACACGTCGTCCCGCCCTCCGCCGCCGCCGTCGTCCTCCTCCCAGCTCCGAGCAGCCAGCTTCCTTTTCCCCTCCTCACAATAACAACAGCCGGGGAGCTAAAGATGGCCGCCGCAACCATGGCGGGGCTCGACGCCCACAGGATGGAGGAGAAGAAGTTCGAGTACTTCTCCTCCATCAACTCCATGGCGCGGAAAATAATGCAGGAGCGGGAGAAAATCAAAGCGAAGCACGGCCCGTCGTGGGAGAAGATGACGCCGCAGGAACAGGACAGCGCCATCGACAACGGGATGATGGACCCTCACATCCGAGCCCGATACGCTATGCACAGAGTGGAGCGTGAAGAAGTGGTCTGTTACCCGAAACTGCTCGTTCAGACGGGGCAGAAGATAGTCCACTTCGGGGAGGAGGTACAAGAACCGCGTTTTAATGGATGTTTTTGTATTTGTGTGTGTTTGAACGAGCCTGCTGTGTTTGCCGTGGCTGCTAACGAGCCACGTAGCCGTTAAAATATGTCGGTGTTATGGTTTAACGAGCGACCGTGTTAACTGGCGACCCGTCGGTCGGCCGTGTGTTGTCATAGTTACAACGGCTGTTGAGACTAACTAGCCACGTAGCCGTTAAAATATGTCGGTGTCCCAGTTTAACGAGCGACCGTGTTAAGTGACGACCCGTCGGTTAGCCGTGGTTGTCATAGTTACAACGTAGCTGTCAAATTGTATATATTTATTTATTGTTTATTATTATTTTTAGTATTATATTATTTAAAATATATATATATATATATATAATTATAATTAATACTTATTTTTTATTTATTATTTATAATAATAATTTACAAAATATATATACATATATAATTATTAATTTTATAAAATTTTGACATTGTAACGTTTTCAACGTCCGTCGTAACTACGGCAACCGAAGACATTTTAACATGTTAACACGGTCACTCGTTAAACCGAAACACCGGCTGCCTCATACTAAGAGCTAACATAATTATGTCAAATGTTAAGACTTATAATAGGCTCCTATTTGATTTGATTTCTTGTTATTGTATTTACACATATATATAGTTTAATGTGTGTGTGTTAAACTGTAACTACTGTGTGTGTTTGTGTTCAGGATATCACTTGGCAGGACGAGCACTCTGCTCCCTTCTCATGGGAAACAAAGGTAATCATATTCACACTGATATGCAAGTGACTTGTTATGTGTGTTCAGTCATTAACACTGTTTATTTATGGAGAGAAAATCCCTTTCACAGGTTTCCACAGCTCATTGTGACATTTTCAAAGTGCTTATTTTGTGTCCAACGGTCTAAAAACAAAAAAAATACAAATTATGTTTTCAATTGCATAAAAAGAACAAGACAATGTTTGGCATATTTGCTTGGTAATTTACTTCAGCGATCGCTTGTCATTTCAGGGCATGTATATTCTAACTACACGTTAGTAAATTAGTTTTATTTCTATCTACTCTTTCACGTCTGTAAGTGCATTATCGTAATACCTGTTCATTTTCGGTCTGAAATTAGATTAAAATGTAGAGTTGAGCTGCAGTTGTTGTTATTTCAGAGCCAGTTGGATTTCAGCTTGACGTCGGGCGCTGCAGACCAGGGCGTCTCATTGTCGGCGGCGGACTCGAAGGCTGCAAAGGTTCCTCATTCCAACCAGCTTGGCAAGAGTACACCGGGGACCAAGGTACGATCACGAGGGCACTGCGGCGTTAATCCGTATAACCTGTAACGGACTGAGGGTGTAAGAGAGGGATGCAATCGTACGTTTTAGTCTTTTTTTTTTTTTTTTTTTAGAAGAAATTAAACTATGCTGTTGTGTGATTGTGAAGGTGTCCGTCAGCGAGGGAAGGAGGCCAGAGGAGGAGTCGTCTTTCTGGAAGATCAGCGCTGAGCGGTCCAGGCTGGAGGGAGAGCAAGCAGACTTCCAGTCCATAACGCCGAGCCAGATCAAATCCCTGGAGAAAGGAGAGAAACCGCTCCCCTCCTACCTCCGACAGGTGAGCACTGAAACCTACACAGCGTCTGTCACTGGCGCTGGCGGCCTTTTTAATTCAGGTAACAGCTGCGAAAAATGTTTGTTTATCTGGTTCACCGTGGCTGAAATAGAAACTAGGCTGAAGCTGTGCAGTCTCCACCCTCCTCCAAGTGTCCTCCAACAGTTATACTGCAAACTCAAATATGATCATCTTCCTCCAGGAGACTTCTGTCACCTCCAAGGAGCCTGAGGCAGCAGACCCCCACCCTCCAGCTCCAGCTCCTAACAGGTCCACCAAGCACCGAGCACCCAAACCTCCCGCTCCCAACCCCCCAATCGCCGCAGCTGCTGTCAGCGCCACGCCGGCGTCCATCTCCATCTCACCGAACCCACCCCCGCCCGTCAGCGTGTCCTCAACGGTCGCAGGCTGGGAGCGGTCTCAGAGCACCCTGCCGTCGGTCGGCAGCACCGTGGACGAAGTGTTCTCCTCCAGCATGATGTCCAAGCCCTCCAGTAACCCCGTCAGCGTGGAGAGAGAGAGAGGGGAGGAAGCGTCACCCTCCAGCCCCACCTTTGCCCAGGTGAGTCCTGAGGTTTAATCGTAGTTAGTCCTGTTTGTCTTTCATACCACAAACAAACTGCACCGCACTCCAACTGGAGCCGAACCAAACCAGCTTCTCAAGTCTCTGTCCGACTGTTTAGTCTGCACTAAAGTCTGAGTCACAGTTTTCACACCAGCATAAACAAACCAAACCCGAGCGAGTTGGGTGTAAAATCATCCTGACAAGACAAGTGCACAAGGGGAATAAATGAGGGATTAGATTAAAAGCGTCACCATCAGTGGAAATTAGCAGGAGGTCATATGACATCTCTTGAATTGTGTCTCCAGCTTTGACCACATTTAAATTTATCGTCGTCTTTCTGTCTCTCCCCGACCCGTCAGTTCAACACGAGCAGCAGCATCCTGAAGACCGGATTCGACTTCTTGGACAACTGGTAACCCACAGCCGGGGGAAGCAGTCAGCGCTCCGGATGGATCATTCGCATCATCACTCTGAAGAAGGACCACACTGCCATGACTACAGACATCCACGTCTACATTAACAAACATGACCACCACGTTATTTTCTCCTCATCATCTGCTGTGGCTTGTTAAGACATTATCTCACCGCCTGTGTGCTGGTGTGTGCCCCCCCCCCTTTCCTCTCCTATTCTTCATCTCTTTTTCCTTTCCTCTCCCTTCCTCTCATCTCCCTTCTCTCTTCTTTTCTTTCCTCTGTCCTCTCCCCTCCTTTCCCTTCCTCTTCTCTCTCCTCTCTCCCCTCCTCATCCCTCCTCTCCCCCCTCCCTTCTCCTCTCCTCTGTCCTCTCCCATCCTCTCCCCTTCTCTCCTTTCCTCTCCCTCTCCCTCCTCTCCTTTCCTCTCCCCTCCCCTCCTCTCTTCTCTCTCCTCTGTCCTCCTCTTCCCTCCTCCTCTCCCCTCCCCCTCTCCCCTCCTCCTCTCCCCTCCTCTCTTCTCTCCTCTCCTTTCCTCTCCTCCCCTCTCTCTCCTCTGTCCTCTCCTTCTTTCCTCTCCTCTCCTCCTCTGTCCTCTCCTTCTTTCCTCTCCTCTCCTCCTCTCCCACCTGGGTTGAATCTCTTTAATATGTTGCCAAACTAAATGCATTGAGTGTGTGTGCTCTCCCCTGACCGTGAACTCTTACTGCGACCAGCTTGGTTGAAAGGTTACAGCATTCCCAGGTGTTATTGGGGCTTTCACCTGCTTTAGCAGAGCGTGTGACCATGCAGCCTCTCGTAACGGTACAGTGTTTTTTCACCACGGAATAAAAAGCAGTGAACCCCAAATAAAAACGGCTTCATTTAAATATATGAACCCGAGCTGTGGCTGCAGCTGCCGCTAAACCATGTAGTCGTGTAAAAAAAGAAGTTAATAAAGAAGTGGGAGATCTTTAAACGCCTGGTACACTCATGTCAAACATCTCCGTTAACTCCGGGAACCTGTCGATCACGTCGCTTGTGGTTTGAACGCACAGTTTTGTTAGCGTTAGACTCTACTTGGCTTCCTTCACGTGCGAGTTTTAGACACTTGGGAAATGTTTTGTACCATAAGCATGTGGAGTTTCCCCTCATCCGTCATTCTTCATGTTTCGTTAGAAGGATTCTGCTCTGATGTGCTTTTATTTATACTTATCTATACACATACATATATATATATATTCCTATAAGTCTAAGAGTTTTAGAGCTAAGGTAGTGCTCAGTGCTGCAGTTCTGGTCCACGTAATCGTTCCTACTGGTTATGGAATTCCTGGAATATCATGGAATAACTTCACAGGGATATAACAGAATGTATTTTCCATTCATTGGATTAGGAAGGTTTTTTTTTTTTCCCCCGTCATGGAGAAACTCATGGACCTGTTACAGATGTCTCACCCACCACCACCACCTCCTCACCTCACCCCTTCCTCCTCCTCCTCCTCGCTGTCACCTTTGACCTCAAACTAGTGCTGAGCAGAGCTATAGCGCGTTTCTAACGGCGATGTGTTTTTAGGTAAACGGGGCAGGCATGTAGTGATTTGTACCACTTGTGTCATAGATTTAAAATCCAGTTTACACGACTAGAGTACTATTTTACTGAATTTTCTATTTATCTGCTGATTGTATCTTATGCTCTACATGTTAATTGCTCTCGTGCAAGTTTGAGATCACGGATTGGAAGGAAATAAACGGATTAAAAAAATCCAGCTTGTTTCTTCTGTCGTGCAAACCCAGGACACAAACCTCATTCCTTTGTGTTGCCAAGCTTCTTCCGACACACCCACAAATTATACTTTCCAAATTTAATAAAGGCCACGTTAATACAGCCTGCATTCTCCTCTCGGGAGACACGGAGGAGGTCACTGCAGGAGTGTTTGTTATGGAGACAAAACGCAGCATCGCTCTAAAAGATTTTCTTGTTTTGGTGTGTTTGACGTTTAAGGTTGTTGTGCGTTCTTTCTGACCTCCCCGCTCAGCTCCATGACATCAATTCCTCCGAGCTTTTAATTTCTACCAGATCCAAAAACGCCGCTTGGGGAAAAGGAGGAGGGGAAGGATGTCCGGCACTCAGAGGAAACTTTGTGCTGTTTGGTTTTAAACAACACGTCGGCCCAGTTTAGAACCAGCAGACCTCGTTTCACTGTCTCCCTCGAGCACAAAGCAGCCACCCCACAGTGTGTATTTAAGGAAAGGAGAACATGACTGTCTCTTGTGAAGGGGAACACAAGCCTGGTTTCATCTATTAGTCTGATGATCACTGCGGGTTTCATGGTGTCCAGTTATGCTGGGATACATAAATTAAACATTTGCACTCTCTACAGAAGAATCTGGGATGATTTATCCTCTGGGAGGGGGCAACAACCAGTGGATATCCAGGCCAAGACTTCTTCCTCTGCAACCTGATTAGCAACTTTATACCAAGCGGCAACTTCTGTGTCCGTGAAGTGAAGCCAATGTCAAAAAAACTGCAGTTCCTCCAACGTCCACTTGAGGCTGTGTAACGGACCTCAAGGGCCAAAACATTTTGAAAGAAAACAAGACAAAAGTTGCCACTAAAACAACAACAATAATAATTTTTATTAATTCAAAACAAACTAAATAATTCCCCAAGAAAATAAAACAAACGAGAGAGAGAGAGAGAACACTGAGCCGTCGCACCCAGCATCCACCCCCAAACTGAAACTGCCTACAACCCACTACAGGAATGAAAAGAAAAGACCGAAAACAAAACTACCAGGGAACCCTCGAACCAAAACTGAAATAACAAACCCCAAACGGCTCAACGGCCTCCTGGCATGAGGAAACCAGCGCCTCAACCTCCTCACCAGGTCACCTGCAGGGAAAGAGACAAGAGAGACAGAGACACCTCCTTAAGTCAACTCAAGCTGACGAGACAATTAGTCTCACCTGAGGAGAGAGAGGGGTGGGGAGAAACAACACACACAGTCCTACCTCCTGGCCACACGTAACAGGCTGGCTCCAGAAGTGAGTCAGTCTCCATAAGTCCCCATGTTCAAAAACTTCACAGCAGAAATAAACATGTTTACAGCCTGGTACAAAAAACAGTTTTGGTCTCTGTAGCTAATTTCCCCGTTCATGACAACTGTACTGAGGGTGAATTTATATACAACTCACCTGTTCACATTATATTAAGGCTTAAAGTTATGCAGGATTAAGAGTGAGGACGCTTTGATCCAGGCTCCATCATACTGTTGCAACCAAAACCCTCCCAGACATGATTGGTCAATGCTACTCGGGCCTACAAACAGAAACCAGAACACTTCTGATGCAACTATCTTCGTCTCTTGCCGGAGCCAGGCTAAATTTTTAACCCGGTTTCCAATCTTTGTGCTAAGCTCACTGTGTGCTCAGCAAAAAAAAAGCAACATTACAAAGAAATTCCCACAATTTAGTGTGTCGGAGTGCAAAAACTCATCAAGCAAGGGGCTGCTGAGCCAAGTTACATTACCTGCTTGCTCAGCTCCTGTTCTGGCACGACACTGGCTCCGCTCCCCTGGCCTGAAAACCTCTCCTTCTTCTTCTTCTTCTCCCTCCTGGTGGTCCAAAACGCCTGCGGTAAAAACACTAACACTCCCCCCCGGCACTCTGAGCTCACAGCAGTTTACTTTACTGTCCATCAGAAGACATGAAAGTAGCAGCACTCTCCTGATCCCGAAAAGCTGAACGATATTTTACAGCATGGCACTAAAAAACCCTATAATTTTGGTGCGAAGAAGTCATAAACAGATGAAAATCTAAACACATCATCTATCAGTGTTGGTCTTTAGGGTACTGTATGTTTGTGTCCCTGAACTGAGGCACCTCTGTCCAGTCCAGCCACCTCCCTGCAGCAGCACCACACCGCTGAAAGGCTGCTTTGTGTGGTCGCTCTCATCTATTTTTGCAACAAACATCCAGGTGAATGAAAATCATTGCACGGCATTGAACATGAGGCAGCCTGCTCCTCAGACACTGAGAATAAAATCACACAGACTGATCTGATAGTGACGGGTAGCTGAGTCCCAGGCGGGAGCATTGTGCCGGACTCGGCCTGCGGTTAGGTGGAATTTTAGATTGAGTCATCTACATGTTTTTGTACTGATGTGATGGTGAGTGAGCGCAGCCCTGTGCTCGCTTCATTTCATGCATTTGAGTCTTCTAGGTAGGAGCTAAGGTGTTAATGCTTAACAGCTGCAGGAGCTGATTTAGGGCTGCAGCTTAATTAGCTTCATTATCAGATATCCTCTAGATAAATACTTTGGTTCGTTAAATGTGGAAAATCCCCACGGTAACTCCCTAAAAACCCAAACGACCTCTTTGGATTGTTTTCATTGTTTGATTAACGGTTTAAAAAATTCCAAAAATACTAAATTTAATGTCACATGAGACAGAAGCAAAAAGAAACTTGATCATTTTTTGCTTAAAATGGGTTTTTATTGTTGGTTTAACAGCTAAACGTTCAATTATACTGAATTTATTACAACATAAAACACAGAAATAGACTTTACAGAAACTTGATCGTGTTTAAAAATAACTATCAAAGTAGTTCCTTATTCATTTTCAGCCTTGGTTTAATCACATAGATCAAATCAACCGCTGAGAATAAACACTTTCTTCGTGGGGTCACACATTTTTTTTTCCGGTCATTACTTTGAATCCAAACCGAAGTCTGGAAAAAGTCTGAAGTCGTCTGGTCGTGTAGCGGAACATGTGCAGCCTGTTCCTGCAGACTCAAACACATCTGTCCAGCCTCGCAGCGCTCGCAGTCCCAGCCGCTGCCGGAGCTCCTCCCAGTCTCCAGATTGCAGAAGCCTGCCTCGGTCGCTTCCCTGGAAACTCTGCCGGATTCTTGTGGCATTTTAACTGGCATACCTCCTGTTACACCCACACACACACACACACACACACACACACACACACTCTTTTTATGTCATCATTTCCTGTGAACAAGTTTCACAGCCATACTTCTCTTACCACTGATTCATTTAATTACACTAGAAAAGTTTGGCAAGCAGGCCTCAGATTTAACCAGATTAATAAAAGGCCTCTGTGTGTGTGTGTGTGTGTGTGTGTGTGTGTGTGTGTGTGTGTGTGTGTGTGTGTGTGTGTGTGTGTGTGTGTGTGTGTGTGTGTGTGTGTGTTTCTTCATGTCTATAGGCTTGCAGTGTTTTTCTATTTACAAAGTAAAGAGGTTAAAACTATTTATTCTCAACCTTTTAAATGACTTTTTAGCCAACTGATAAAAGGCTGTATTCAAAGTTTCTCCTCATGTCCATAGTGGCTGCTGACCCATTGCCAGCTCCTGTTCTGGCACGACACCAGCTCCGGGTAGCCTGGTGTTTTGATTTAACGAGTGACACTGCTCACTGGCGACCGTCAGCTGAATGCATCCGCAGCTGTCCTCTTTGTTTACTTTTTTATTTTTACGTTAACGTTACAATACCTGACTCCTCTTTGGTGTCTAGTTTCAACACCTGTCGTAACTACGACAGGTCACTCGTGAAATCGAAAACCACCGACTAACAGACTGAGCTAACAGCAGCTACAGCTGGAAAGCAGTTTACTTCACTGTCCATCAGGAAACTCTGTAAATCACAGAATCAGTGAAATAGTTGGTTTGTGTGACTTCCTACCTCTCGCTGGTGATCGTACCTAGAGACACCATTCACCTAATCACACATCAATGATTTAAAATCTTTTAGTTTATCCTATAAGAGTTCCACATCTTGTGTTGGGATTACTTTTTGTTTACACCGCTGATTTCCAGAATGAAAATGCTTTCCAAAGTAAACTACGCACTGAAGGATGAAGCGTTCCTCTTCTTCTTTCTCAAGCTAATTAAATAAAAACAGGGTTGCACGGTATGGGGACTATCTGAAAAATACATCTTCACAAAGCTCACGACCAGCCTGTTTTCCTAAGAGACAGAGACCTGTGTCAAACTGCAGGGTTCGCACAAAGAGTGGAAACGGGAGGTGGGAGCAAAAACAAAGAGATTTCCTGTTGTTTGGCAAGAAAAGGCGAGACGTTCCTGAACACGCTCAGAGTCCAAACAAACAGACAGCAGGCAGACGAACCGGGATGTGATTTATATTTCAGCTCCTGTGTGAGTTTTAAAAAAAAAAAGAGGAGGCGAGGGGAAGGGGAAGGTGGTGGGGTGGTGGTGGGATGGGGGGGAGTGTACAGCAGCTCTCATTCACATTTCACTAATGTGGAGATCCCTGTTGATGTTTCTGCCTCACTGGATCCTGGATCACATCTGTGAGGGAAGCACGAGGGAAAGACAGAGAAGGCAAGAGGCAGACAGTGAAAGAGAAAGAGAGAGAGAGAGAGAGAGAGAGAGAGAGAGAGAGAGAGAGAGAGAGAGAGAGAGAGAGAGAGAGAGAGAGAGAGAGAGAGAGAGAGAGAGAGAGACGCTCAGAGGGAGTTTTGCTGCTGGAGTTAAAGCAGAGTTGTTAGGAAGCAGAAAATGGGACCGGCTGTTACCTCGCTCGCTCTGCTGTGTTTATGTTCTCTGGGTCTGTGTGTGCCTACAGGGACGGCCGACGCTCCACCAGCACAGGTCAGGACTGCATGTATGTGTGTGTATGTGTGTGTGTGTGTGTGCTTTCTCTTTATATATCACCAAAACATGGATTCTGTTCACTTAAAACTACATTTCTCACAGCTGGTACAGTTTTATGACTTGCATGTGTGGAGCTCAGGTGAAGCTAAATCAACCAAAACATGAGGAGTGTTTTGTTGTTACCAAATGTTTTGCTGAGTGCAGTTAAATCTGTGTTTGTTGGCTGAGCTGCTGTGATGACTTCATGGATGGATGACATAAGCCAGACATGTTAAAGCATTTATGATGATACAGGGTTTTCCCCTGAGATTTCAAAATAAAACGTCCCCAAACAAACAAACAAGAAGCTGAAAGAGACTAATACTGTAACTAAGTATATTTACACAAGTACTGTACAGTACTATAAATAAATATATTTAGTTACATTAAATCACTGAAAATTTATGTTCTGTCTATTTTTAACCTGAAATCACTTTGATCAATTACTCTTCAATAGCTGCCAATTAATTACTGTGATTATTTTTACAGTAAGTCACTTGTCAATAGCTGCCCGGTAAATACTTAGATCCTTTTTTTACAATAAGTCACTTGTCAATAGCAGCAAGGTAATTACTGTCAGTGGCAGCCTGTTAGTTACTCTGATTCTTTTCACAATCGGTTACTGGTCAATGGCAGTCAGTTAATTGCTGTTATTCTTTTTACAGTAAGTTACTTGTCAATGGCTGCCAGTTAAATACTGTGGTTCTTTTTACAGTAAGTTACTTGTCAATAGCTGCTAGTTAAATACTGTGATTCCTATTATAGTAAGTTACTTGCCAATGGCTGCCAGTTTAACAATAAACTTTAACAATAACTTACTTGTCAATAGCTGCCGGTTAAATACTGTGGTTCTTTTTACAGTAAGTTACTTGCCAATGGCTGCCAGTTAAATACTGTGGTTCTTTTTACAGTAAGTTTCTTGTCAATAGCTGCCAGTTTAACAATAAACTTTAACAATAAACTACTTGTCAATAGCTGCCAGTTGCCAGTTAGTTACTGATTCTTTAACAATAACTTACTTGTCAATAGCTGCCGGTTAAACACTTATGACTCTTTTTACAGTAACTTACTTGGCAATAGCTGCCAGTTAATTACTGTGATTCTTTTTACAGTAAGTTTCTTGTCAATAGCTGCCAATTAATTACTGTGATTATTTTTACAGTCAGTCACTTGTCAATAGCTGCCCGGTAAATACTTAGATCCTTTTTTTACAATAAATCACGTCAATGCGTCAATAGCAGCCAGGTAATTACTGTCAGTGGCAGCCTGTTAGTTACTCTGATTCTTTTCACAATCGGTTACTGGTCAATGGCAGTCAGTTAATTGCTGTTATTCTTTTTACAGTAAGTTACTTGTCAATGGCTGCCAGTTAAATACTGTGATTCTTTTTACAGTAAGTTACTTGTCAATAGCTGCTAGTTAAATACTGTGATTCCTATTATAGTAAGTTACTTGCCAATGGCTGCCAGTTTAACAATAAACTTTAACAATAACTTACTTGTCAATAGCTGCCGGTTAAATACTGTGGTTCTTTTTACAGTAAGTTACTTGCCAATGGCTGCCAGTTAAATACTGTGGTTCTTTTTACAGTAAGTTTCTTGTCAATAGCTGCCAGTTTAACAATAAACTTTAACAATAAACTACTTGTCAATAGCTGCCAGTTGCCAGTTAGTTACTGATTCTTTAACAATAACTTACTTGTCAATAGCTGCCGGTTAAACACTTATGACTCTTTTTACAGTAACTTACTTGGCAATAGCTGCCAGTTAATTACTGTGATTCTTTTTACAGTAAGTTTCTTGTCAATAGCTGCCAATTAATTACTGTGATTATTTTTACAGTCAGTCACTTGTCAATAGCTGCCCGGTAAATACTTAGATCCTTTTTTTACAATAAATCACGTCAATGCGTCAATAGCAGCCAGGTAATTACTGTCAGTGGCAGCCAGTTAGTTACTGTGATTCTTTTCACAATCGGTTACTGGTCAATGGCAGTCAGTTAATTGCTGTTATTCTTTTTACAGTAGGTTACTTGCCAATGGCTGCCAGTTAAATACTGTGATTCTTTTTACAGTAAGTTACTTGTCAATAGCTGCCAGTTAAATACTGTGATTCTTTTTACAGTAAGTTACTTGCCAATGGCTGCCAGTTAAATACTGTGGTTCTTTTTACAGTAAGTTACTTGTCAATAGCTGCCAGTTAAATACTGTGGTTCTTTTTACAGTAAGTTACTTGTCAATAGCTGCCAGTTAAATACTGTGATTCTTTTTACAGTAAGTTACTTGCCAATGGCTGCCAGTTAAATACTGTGGTTCTTTTTACAGTAAGTTACTTGTCAATAGCTGCCAGTTAAATACTGTGATTCTTTTTACAGTAAGTTACTTGTCAATAGCTGCCGGTTAATCACTGTGATTCTTTTTACAGTAAGTTACTTGCCAATAGCTGCCAGTTTAACAATAAACTTTAACAATAACTTACTTGTCAATAGCTGCCGGTTAAACACTTGTGACTCTTTTTACAGTAACTTACTTGTCAATAGCTGCCGGTTAATCACTGTAATTCTTTTTACAGTAAGTTTCTTGTCAATAGCTGCCGGTTAAATAATTATGACTCTTTTCACAGTAAGTTTCTTGTCAATAGCTGCCGGTTAAATAATTATGACTCTTTTTACAGTAAGTTTCTTGTCAATAGCTGCCAGTTAATCACTGTGATTCTTTTTACAGTAAGTTACTTGCCAATAGCTGCCAGTTTAACAATAAACTTTAACAATAACTTACTTGTCAATAGCTGCCGGTTAAACACTTGTGACTCTTTTTACAGTAACTTACTTGTCAATAGCTGCCGGTTAATCACTGTGATTCTTTTTACAGTAAGTTTCTTGTCAATAGCTGCCGGTTAAATAATTATGACTCTTTTTACAGTAAGTTTCTTGTCAATAGCTGCCAGTTAATCACTGTGATTCTTTTTACAGTAAGTTTCAGTCAATGGCTGCCAGTTAACCACTGTGAATTTCACAGTTACCATTTTACAGTGTAATGGTAAATTCGAGGAACAATCATCCCATCCTGCATATAATTAAAATTATTGAGGCTAAAGCCACAATAAGTCAGACATGTATTTCCATCATGGCCCTCGTTAGAGCGGCATCCTAATTTCATAAAACTGAATATATAACAACCATTTTATTACCAGCACTGCAGCTGCTACAACCCCTAATGAGCCGGTTGTCAGCGGATGGGGGGTGTTTCTGGTTGGCTGTGGGGAAGCTGGGTTTGATTTCACCTCATCTACTGGAGCAAAGAAGTTAAGAGGGTTTAAATGTGGTGAGAAACAACATCTGAGAAATGTTGACGTTGGGATTTCTTTCTCTTTGTGTCAGGCATTCCAGCCAGAGGTGAAGAAGGCGAGAGGAGATGTTCCCGATATTCTTCCAGAGCCCGAACCAGAGCCAACCAGCCCGGTGTCAGACTTTGAAACCTCATACAACTATGTCTGTGAGTCTCCAGATACAGACAAACACGTAATATCTATCATCATATTTCATCATTCTCTTATTATTTTCTCGTTTTTCCATCATATCCTTTTATATTCTATTCCTCAGTGTCCAGACTCGCCGGCATGGACCAGGCGATCCACAAGCTCAATGTCGGTCACTACACCCTGGATGTTAAAGTCAGCCAGCTGATGGACCGTCTGTCCAGGATGGATGGTAGGACGTCCACTTCTTTTTTTACTCTGATCCAATAGCATCCATATTTCTCTTCATTCACAGATGTTCTTACACCTTGTACTGACTTTAACGTCTCCTCTGTTGTCCCCCATCACAGCTAAAGTCGGGGAACTGGAGGACAACATCCGGGAGGTCTACCAGCACAGCAAGGACAACCGCAAGGAGACAGGAAGACTGGAAGGTATTAGAGTTATTTTCCCCTTTTGTCTGCAGCTGAGTCGCCTTTAAAAGTGACGACAGTGACGTGCTTGAAAGGACAATGTTTTTGTTTTCAGGTAGTAAGAGACCCTGAGATGAATCCAGGGCCTCCTACATACATTGAAGACATAGGTACATGCTCGAGCTGCAGATGCTGTGTTACAGACCTGTGATCTTCAGCATGTACACAGAATAACAGGTTTAGGATTTTGCAAATGTGAAAGATAACTGTTTGTAACCGTCTCTGCTCTTGCTGTCTAAATTTGAAAGTGGGCTCAAATATTTAAAACTAAACTAACTTTCTATCCGAACAGTGGCAGCTGGTAGAGCTCCTTATTTGAAGGATCGCTTCCAGACACAGTTCTGGACAGTATTTGTGAAAAATTAGAGAAAAATGCTGCCGTAGAGAATTTATCCGAAGAAAATAAATGAAGCTAAACTGAAAACCTGCTCTGATGTCTGCAACCAAAGTGTCTTGTCCTAGTGGATTTCTTTAAAGCTAAACTAATCTGTACTCTAATATTAACAAATGATGGTGAATTATAACCCGACTCCGCAGTACCTTTTAGTTATGGTGCGTTTTAGCATCTTTCAGCTCATTGTTTTGGTTTTATGGCCCCAATGGCCGCCAATTAAATACTGATTCTTTAACATTAAGTTACATGTCAATAGCTGCCAGTTAGTTACTGATTCTTTAACAATACGTTACTTGTCAATAGCTGCTAGTTAGTTACTGATTATTTAAAAAATAAGTTACTTGTCAATAGCTGCTAGTTAGTTACTAATTATTTAAAAAATAAGTTACTTGTCAATAGCTGCTAGTTAGTTACTGATTATTTAACAATAAGTTACTTGTCAATAGCTGCTAGTTAGTTACTGATTATTTAACAATAAGTTACTTGTCAATAGCTGCCAGTTAGTTACTGATTCTTTAACATCAAGTTACTTGTCAATAGCTGCCAGTTAATTACTGATTCTTTAACAATAAGTTACTTGTCAATAGCTGCTAGTTAATTACTGAATCTTTAACAATATGTTACTTGTCAATAGCTGACAGTTAATCACTGTGATTCTTATTACAGTGCGTTACTTGTCAATAGCTGCCGGTTAAATACTTATGACTCTTTTTACAGTAACTCACTTGGCAATAGCTCCCAGTTAAATACAGTGATACTTTTTATCGTGAATTACTTGTTAATGACTGCTAGTTAATCACTGTGAATTTCATAGTTACCATTTTACAGTGTAATGGTAAATTTAAGGAGCGTTTAAGGTGCGTTTTAGCATCTTTCAGCTCATTGTTTTGGTTTTATGGCCCCGGGTACAAAAGGCAGCTGTTCTCACTTTTTACCTGTCAATCAAAGCGTCCGCGCTCTTAATTCTGCATAACTTTAATCCTTTATATAATGTCAACAGGTGAGTTCTATAGCGATAACTTCGGTATATGTTGATAATATGTCAGTGTTGTGTTTACAGCGTGTTGCACTGCCCCCAAGTGGCCAGTTAAATTATGTAATCCGTCTTGTTTTTCTTTTAGGTTGCCAGAAGGGACACAGGATGGGATACAAATGTTATCTTGTGTACAACAGCTACGAAGATTACGCCGGAGCTGCCAGGAAGTGCCTCGAACGCGGTGGCCGCATGGCGATGCCCCGAGACCGCAGGGAGCAGGAGGCCCTCGCCGATTACGTGAAGTCCTTCTTCCACCCGGGGAACTGGCCCGTCTGGCTGGGCATCAACGACCTGCGATCCGAGGGCATGTACGTTTTCGACGACGGGACGAGGGTGTCGTACTTCCAGTGGCGCAAACACTTTCTGTCCAGCCAGCCGGACGGAGGGAAGCGGGAGAACTGTGTGGCGATGTCGTCGGACGACGGCGACTGGTGGGATCACTACTGCGATCGGACCATGAACTATGTGTGCGAGTTCGATGACAGGGTGGCACTTTAAGATGAACTTGTTCAAGCTTTACTCTCTTCACCACCCTTAAAACTTTGACCTCCAGTTGTTAGAAATAAAATAACTTATTTAGCTTTAAATAATTATAAATATCCAGTATAATTTCATTTCTATATGCGATTAGTGTGGCAGTGTTCGAGTAGCGTCAGTATCTTGCAGGATAAAATGAAAATATTTCACGGTATCACGTTTCAAATGCGCACAAACACATGTATTGCTATTTAAGTTTAAGTAAGTACTGAGTAAGACTTCTTCATCTGATTATGTCTAGTGTTATATTATTCATGCAGCTGCAGTGATATGAATGTAAACCGGTCAGGACTGGACGTCGATTCTTTCTAAATATTTCTTCAAACTTTCCAAAAAAAGATAAAAGGGGAAAAAACAGAAATGTTTGGAGCCGGGTTTTTTTAGAATCAGCACGTACTGAACCTCTCGAAGACATAAATCAGTCTGATAAGTCTGTTTGGGGTTTTAACAGGAATTAGGCAGCACTTCTTCTGTTACTTCTAGATCTTTGAAGATAATTTTACAAAAGCCTGGCACCGGTTTGCGAAAGCCGTTAAACTGCTGAGTCGTCTGGGCCAGAGCTTTGAACTCGCATCTGAATCCTCTTTAAAATGTCACTGTATGTAAATGTATCCCGAGCCCTACAGTATGTAAAATGAGAAAGATGTACATAAAACGCTGAGTGTAAATGCTTTTTTTTATGAATCCTTACTCAAGGTCAAAGCTAAAAAACATGACATTCACTCCACTGTATACAGTGTTGATACAATATCCAAGTTTTGGTCATATTTTCCCATTCAAAACCTTTTTATTCGACAGACGAAGCCAAAGTCCTAGATTTTTTATTGCCGTCTGAATATACGCAACTCTACTATGACCTTCATCCCGCTGGAAAACGGTGGATTGCTCCAAGCGAAGGAGTTCAAGTATCTCGGGGTCTTGTTCAGGAGTGACGGGGAAACATGGAGCGTGCGATGGAAAGTGTACCGGACATCGTAACGGATCGTTGTAAGGAAGAAGGAGCTCTGATCTTGATTTTCCATCTATGTTCAAACCCTGACCTATGAGGGTCGTGAGCTTCGGGTAGTGACTGAGAGAACGAGATCGCGGATACAAGTGGCCGAAATTAGCTTCCTCCGTTGGGCGGCCGGTCTCAGCCTTTGGGCATCCAATTAGGATGGGTGGGCACACATCCTAAGGCATTTTCAACGAGGAAGAGACCACGGGGCCAGAGCCAGAACCTGCTGGAGGGACTACATAGCCCATCTATGCTGGGAACGCCTTGATCCTCCAGGAGGATCTGGTATGGGACGCTGTGGGGAAGGACGACTGCTAAACCTGGTGCCACCACGACACAACCCCGGATGGATGGATGTAAATATATGCAACAATAAAATAGTAAAATTAGCATTTTTTAATTAAAATCAGGAACAATCTGATCAATAATAACAACAAGACTACAAATATGAGCAGACATTTAGTACTTCACATTTTTTTGATTCTTCTGTCACATCTTAAGGTTTAATCAGAAATCTAGAGTTGTCATCCAGAATGATATTAACATCAAACCGCTCAGTTCATGATAAATTACAGTATACACTTATTTCACATATGTAGATATGGAAAAATCAGATCTGTAGAGGCACTTATATGTTATTTTTTCTACTGTAAACATGCCTTTTCCTCTAAAAATATATCTACACTTAAAGACTAGGTTAAAACGAATCATGAGGTAGGCAGAGGTAACATGATTTATGGAGAGAAGTACCTCTTTCTGCCACTTGGAGGCGCAAAAATCTGTTTAAAGCGCCTTTAAAGTGAAGCCTTCACATCAGGTAACAGTATTTTAAATTGCTCCCATCGCAACGCCGACACGACAAAGAAGCTCGGCTGTCTCCGCTCTACGGTTCGGCATCGGTCACGCCTCTTCACGGCGTCGTGAGTGCAAGGCGTGACGTCATAAACGTGAGTCAGAGAGCTGCTCTTCTTCTGCGGTGTCCGTTTTGTTGATTCACAGCTTCGTTGGGTTCGCGGCCTGCAGGATGTCCTTCGCGGTCGGCCTGTCCAGAGGGTTTTTACACGGGTGACAAAGAACGACCTTCCCTGCGTCGTCCAGCAAAAAGTCGCCTCCCATCTGAAGAAATAAGAAACACATTAAAGCTTTGAACTGCACAGTGCACCTGGAGGTCGCTCGGTCTGTAGGTTGAATATGGATTGGGAACCGGAGCCAGTTCAAGTCCAGTTGGGACCACAGTATGGAGAAAGTGCCAGGTTCATCTCCTGGGCACTGTAGGGCGGGTCATGACTCAATCCTGCGTTTTAGGCAGCATCGTTACCGGATGGATTACCGACCAGGGATAGAAGAGTATGCACCACTAAAGACCGTATAAAGGCAGATTTCTTTCAAAATACATCAGATTTTCAGTCTCAGGATTTTGTGGGCGGTGCTTAAAGGGTGGCTCGATGACACGCTGAGGCCACCCTGAGCAGAGAGATAGAGATGAATTCATCTCAGCTCAGCGTGTTTCAAATATATTTCCTGAACTCATCCGACACGTTTCATCATTTTTAATCATTCAAATTTGTCTGGGTGGTTAAAAACATATTTATTATACATGGACTTTAAAGTCCACCAGCGGGTTCGGGGGCCGCCGCCACGACATGCCTCCTGGACGTCTCACTGGTGAGATGTCCCGGGCACGTACCTCTGGGAGGCGGCCCTGGGGAAGACCCAGGACACGCTGGAGGGACTATGTCTCTCGGCTGGCCTGGGAACGCCTTGGAGTCCCCCTGGAGGAGCTGGACGAATTGGCCGGGGAGAGGGAAGTCTCGGCCCCCCGGCTGAAGCTGCTGCCCCCGCGACCCGACCACGGAGTGAGAGAAGATGGATGGATGGATGGACTTTAAAGTACAACATTGAGTGACGTAACTAGGCCCTTAACTTCTGCTTTAGTGCTTGATATTGACGAACTATTTCATTGTTTCAGCTGATATTAATCTTAAATGATGAATATCCCTAAATTAATTTGTGTTCGATGAAACTACGACACAGCTAATTGACCAAAAAGCAACATTCTTCAACGTTTAGTCACATTGATATGTTTGCTAAATTAATTCATATTTATAAAGACTCTGACTCTACAGACTTTGCTGTGTTTTAAATTTCATAAGTCATAAGTGTGTTCAGATGAGAAACCAGCGGTGCAGAAAAAAGCCTCGAGCTCCCAGACCACAGTCTAGACCCGGTTACACAAGCGTCACCTCATCCTCTAAAACATCCCGTCGATGGAATATTAATGAGATAACAGGAGCCAGAAAAGGGCCACTGTGAAATATACGGCATATATGAGTTATTTGTACCTGGTAGATATCTTCCAGCAGGTGAGGGGGGACGTCAGGGAAGTCCCTGTCCACGGCTCCGTACTCCGCGTACTGCAGCAGGCAGTCAAACTTCATCACCTTGGCGTAGGACGAGCCGAGGCCGAAGCTCCTGTAGATCTGTGGCAAACACAAAACATCCACTTTGAATCCAGCGGCATGAAAAGTATTTGACTGGATCGTCTTCATCACACACACACACACATCATGAGTGATGACTGCCTCTGTGGCATGTGGAAAATCTTCTGTCTTCAGGTTTTCTTTGGTCGCCCGCCCTGTTTCCGTCTTACGTCTGCGAACATCTGGTGCTTGACTTTCTCTGAGCGGCTCGCTCGGTCTCTTATGACACATCATCAAACAGCTGGTAAATCCTCTGCTTTTCCTTCGAGCTCACGCTGAGTCAGTTATTTCTAATTTCCATGAATTATAGATGCCTCCTTTAATTTTCATGCACCTGCACTGAGTGTGAACACAAACTTCACTTCGTTTCCTCATCGTGTCATTCAGAACTTGACTTGAGTTTCAATCAACGTCTGGGACTGTGGCGCTAACACACACATCCTGACCTTTCTCTGTGGATCCAGCATGATGTCAAATCTGGATCCGGTCTGCTCCAACCAAAGCCGAGCTCCTTCCACGCTGCCGAAAGACACCACCAAGACCTGCACTGACCGAGCCTTCAGGAGCGCCTGCAGAGAGACAAAACGAAATGAAAGATGCAAGCAGCGACGGTCGGGCCCTCGCACATGTGCGCACGTCGAAATGACCACAAGAAGTTTCAGACAGCTCTGAGAAGGTGCTTCCTGCCGATTTCTTCTGTGAATCTTTTTTCTGGGGGCAGTTGGTACATAGTGGGTTAAGCGGCCGCCCCGCGTGTAGAGGATATAGTCCTCTCTGCAGCTGGCCCTGGTTCGAATCCCGCATCGGACGGCTAATTTACTGCGTGTCACTCCTCCTCTCTCTGCCCTCTGCTTCCTGTCTATCTTCAGCTGTACTATCAATAAAATGCATTAAAAAAAGGCCAAAAAAATTATCTTAAAAAAAAAAAGAAGCTATTTTATGGATCACCACGCCCACACCGTTTCGCCAAAATTCATCATTTTGATAACTTTTACTCAGGAACTCTATATGAACACACCTACCAAGTTTGAAGTCAATGAGGTAAAATCCCTATGAGGAGTTCGTTCAAATGCGAACCCTGGAAATGACCCCAAAAACCCGAAAAGTCCAAATTTAACAAAAATTGGACGCCGTACGCTTCACTGTAGCCCGGGTCACCAAGAGACTTTTTTGTGCGTCTCGGCATGTTACATACTCCCTCCAAATTTCGTACACATGGATGAAACCGTGGCAAGGGGCCCCTCCGAAAACACACATCTAGGTGGCGCTGTCGAGCCATATGCGTACGTCCATGTGCGAGACCCCCAAAATGCGTAATTTTACGCCCGACAATGGAGGGGTAGGCGGATTTTCATGAGTTTTCGAGGGGATATGGGCCGTCGAATTTGCGATTTACTTTTAAACGTCCAATCCAATAGGGCCTCGCCCCTGCGTGCCGTGCTCGGGCCTTGAATATGAACACAAGACACCCTGCTGACTCCTGATGAGCGCTCCAGAGAACCGTTTGATTCATAAGAACTCTTTTTTTGGAGAACATTTGAACCTTTTCACGCCTAATATTCTTTTTTCTCAATTACCGGTTCTTTAGGTTGACTTGGTTTTGATTAAAACTCATTTAAACAAACTTTTCTGTGAATCAGATGTGCATATGTTCTTACCTAAAAGCCGCTATATGCTAAACTTACTGACTAACTTGTGGTTGTGTGTAGAAATTATTGCTGTGGTGCCATTGCTGTTTGTAAAAGGGTGAATACCTGCAATAATCTCATTTTTTTAAAGTGATTTACCCAAAGACTCATTAAATTATGAATGTTCCTCGCAGAACCAACAAATAACGTCCAACTTCTCCACATTTTTGTCCGGCTGCCTGTAATTCATGTCATATAAAGAGTAAAGCGTAGTGGCTGCGAGGCCGAGTGCAGACGGAAAATATGTTGGAGATGTTTGTGCCAGAATAAAAATAAAAAAAAGATTTAGGAGGGTTAAAGTAAAAGTTCACAGGACATTTAAACAACTTAAATTCTAGTTTGCTGAGCTAAGACGTCACCACTCCTGCTCCTGTCCAAGAACAAGTCGAGCACAAAACTAAAAACTTCAAAGTTCTGACTGGACAATCTCTGCACGGGAAGGACTGCAGGTCAGTTGATGATGTTTGAAACCTCTGACTCCAGGTTTTGTCCAGTAAACAGATGCAAACTGTTTCTTTTTATTCGCAGAGCGATGATGACACGGTAAAAGATCGGAGGTAAACTGACCTGATTGGCCTCCAGCTCGGCCACGTGGTCTCGTCACGGTAGTCATCCAAAATGTCTGATGAGAACCAGCAGCAGCTTCTGACCCTGATCCAGGTACTGACCCAGAGTCACGCTCCTTCAACACACACAACACAGAAGCTTCTGTCGTACACGGATCGCCTTCGTGCTGATTCACAAACGCTCAGAGTCGGGTTATGAACTCACTTCCCGCTCCGTCCGTCAGTGAGCGGAGTCTCCGGGCTCAGGCTGTCCGCTGCTCCTGCTCCTGCCAACTGTCGGTCTGTCGTCTGCAGACCTTTGTCCACGCCGTCCAGGAAGAAGTCCCACTCGTCCTGCAGAGACACACACACACACACAGCAACAACACAAAAACAACACATTTATATCGATAATAACCAAATATAAGCAGCGGGTGACCTTCATAATTAATGCATCAGTAATTTGAATAATAAATATGAATCTAACGCATACAGACCTCCACCTGCAGCAGCTCCTCCACCTGCTCTCTCACTGCTGCAAGGCTGCAAACAAACACAAGTGAAGTGATGAAGAGGCGTCGACAGCGAGCGTTCATTTGCTTTAAATAATTAATAATCAGACGGTGAACAAACAGAAACTATCTCACAATGACAGGAGGAGGATGCACGAGCCAGGTTTTCCTTTTGTGCATTTGACTGTTAATAAACTTTTAGTTCAGGATGAGGTTCAACACGAGGGTCAGGAACTAAAGTAAGAAATCACTCTGTCTGTCCTTGAACGTCATCACTGGATATTTCATGGTCTGCTAAATCAGTTTAAACCCGTTCAATGGAACCGCTGAGCGGACTGCAGCGGCGCCGTCAGGGTTCAATGACGATCGAGCCGAGGCTCAGTGATGGAGAAACCTTTCTGCACCAGTGAAAATGGATACAACAGGTTTTTTATTCTGCCGTCACAGAACACTGCGTGGACATCTTGTACATTTTATGTGATTGAAAATTCAATAAAACTATAGAAAACGATGCATTAGGTGCCTGAATTATACCGTTTTTATCCATTAAAATAGATTATTACAGATAAATACAGACGTATAATAACAAGTGAAGCATCTTGACGCCTTAATAACTTGGACGACACATTGATTAAAGTATTAACTGTTTATTATTGTTTTATAATTACAAACTTACTGATAAGACTTCTGCCAGACGGCCTCGGCCTCTCTCCTCTTCTTCACTCCGAGTCTGCTCGACAGGAACAAATCACAGCATTAAAAAACACATGATTTATATATATATATATTTATATATATGTGTAATATAATATGTCGTAACAGCTCCTCCGTCACCTTTTGTAGAACTGCGCTCCGGCCGTGATCAGGCCGAACAGAGTGGTGATCTTATGCGGGACAAAACTCTCCAGAGACTCTGTGAGTGAGAACAAAGAGCCACAGTTCAGTTCATTCAGTCAGAGCATGACAGGGATTATATTACAACACGATCCACGCCGTTAATCCTCCATCACACTGATCTGCTTTAGGAAGCAGCCTGTGCTGCAGCCAATTAATAAAACACACAAAGTTGTAAATTATCATACTTATATTAGACGAATACAGCTTCACAGTTTCATTTATTTGTGAATTCAACAGAATCAGACACTTTATTCTAAGTTGGGAACTCATTTTTATGAAGTTTAACTAAATAAAGATTGTAAAACTAAAACAAACACATCTAACTGAATTCATACATTGTCCTTTTTGATTCAGCGTACATATAAATGACTTAGAAACACAAATTAAAGCAAATTAATCCTCGATTACAGTCGTCTAAAAGCAGTGATCTGCCACATGTTTAAAGAATTACATGAAGTGCTGTTTATGTCTTCCATATTCTGATTTACTGATCACATAACACTCATAAAATCCATTTTCCACATGTCGTCCTCCTTCCTTCCTTCCTACCTTGAGCTTCTTGCTTGGCGTTCTGCAGCAGGACTTTGCTCAGGTTGACCAGCAGACTCAGACTGTCTGTCAGAGTCTCCTCACACACACTCTCATCCTCGGCCATCATGAACACCGGCTCCTCTCCCTCTCTGTCACACTCACACTCACACTGACTGGTGATGGCGGAAGTATCCTGACAGCCATGAGGACATAAATGCAGCCTGACCATGTGACTGGAGTCACGTGACTCAGTGTGGGACTCAGCTTGCAGCACCCAGTGGTGACTTCAGTACCTGCAAGACATTATTATGATGCATGTGATGAATATTAATATTTTATTCATTTAAAGTTAAAAAACTGCAGATTAATAAATAAAAACCTCAGAAATTTAGAACAATTAATACAAAATAAAGTAAAATAAGTAAAGCAGAGGTACCTACGGAAGCTTCAAGCGGTCGTACATTTTCTCGATGACAAGATAACGGTGGCCGGGAACCCTCAATGCTGCAAATGAAAGAAACGCTGCAAACAAAAAGAAACAGCGCTACAAATAAAAGAAACGCTGCAAACAAAAAGAAACAGCGCTGCAAATGAAAGAAACGCTGCAAACAAAAAGAAACAGCGCTGCAAATGAAAGAAACGCTGCAAACAAAAAGAAACAGCGCTGCAAATAAATGTCTAATTAATTTTTTTTCAAGTGAATGCAATATGCTTCTGTACTTTTTCTTCTTCGCTCACATAAAAAACTGCAGGTGCACCGGCAAAAATAGTCCCCGGTAATTCACTTCCGTTGTTTTTTGTTTGCAGCGCTGTTTCTTTTATTTGCAGCGCTGTTTCTTTTATTTGCAGCGCTGTTTCTTTTTGTTTGCAGCGTTTCTTTTATTTGCAGCGCTGTTTCTTTTTGTTTGCAGCATTTCTTTTATTTGCAGCGGCGTTTCTTTTTGTTTGCAGCGTTTCTTTTTTATTTGCAGCGTTTTTTATTTGCAGCGCTGTTTCTTTTTGTTTGCAGCGTTTCTTTTTGTTTGCAGCGCTGTTTCTTTTTGTTTGCAGCGTTTCTTTTTTTATTTAATTTTTAAAATGTAGATAATGTAATCCATGGTAGACTGGAGCCGATCTCGAGAGGCCCGAGGACGATATCGTCCACCGACTCTGATGGATCTGAGAGAAAACTCGTCTAAGGCAGAAATTGGCTTCCACAGATTTTCCTTAAAAAAAAAGGGTAAAAAAAAATTGAGAACAGAGGCTGTTAAATTGTCAACCAGTTTATTGACTGCTGAACATTCATTCACTCCTCCCTCCTCCACCGAAGCACTTAATGAACCGGGGTCAACAGCACAACAAGAAAATAAAAGTCAGCACGATCATCGACGTGAGGAAACAAAATGACAGGAGGCAAAAGAAGTGACAGACTCTGTAAAATAAAGCAAATGTTAAATGAAGACTTTCCGTGACGATACGTGAACGTTAAAAAAAACTCGAATTCGTTACGTTTGTTGAAAACTTTGAGATCATTCGGGTGAATTATCTGCCGAGGCTCTTTGTGCTTAAACTGACAGATTAAAACAAGATTATTCTAAATCACGGAAGACAGAAAATTGATTTTTACGTCTGTAAACGTTAAATTTGGTTCAATCTTGCAAACAGAAGTGAGATTTTGATGGTTTATTTAAGACTGTTTGACTGGTGTTGTGAGTTCATCAGAACATTTTGAGTTAAAGGAATGATAGCAAAGAAAAGAAACGACAGTTTGTGGTGTGCTTCCCCTCCTCTTGTTTATTTATAATTAATCCTCGACGAGAGCAAACAGTCAGAGAACATTCAGGAGGATCTATTTCTGCTCTTTGGGTTTGAATTTTAACTTAATAAACGTTAAATTAAATTAAATAAACTTAAAGATGGAAATTACAATTTATAGACGTCTAAGTCTTAAATTCAAGAGGATATTCTTCATATTTATTTAGATTTTTCTTGTTTTCTTCATCCTCAAATTTTCTCAAACTCAAAGATTTATTCAGTTTATAATGATGTTAAAACAAGAAGCTGGAACAAACAGCAAACATTTGGTATTTCTAATTGATAAGTTACTTAAATATTCATAATTATCTCTTTTTTCTAATCTCTCCTCTAAACTCTCTGACTGTGGCTCTCGTGTAAGTTCAGCAGTCGACCCAATCCGTACACGAACCCTTCTACTGGTCACGTTAAAAAGAAAGCGGGGTTCAATACCCGGTAAGAGAAGCGACACTTCCTGCAAGAAGTGTCGAGGAAACTAAAATAAAAAAAAGAGACTGCTTCAAGTATCCCGAGTGGAATTCAAATAGCCCTGAAGGTTTTTTGTTTTTTTATGTTTTTAAAATCCTCCCAGACTCCTTCTCTGCTGATAGGCTGAGACGTTTTAAAGTGGCAATATCAGTCCAAAACTCAAACTAAAGTTCCTGGTGATCTAAAGACTTTCACCATGACTATACAACGAAGGGTCGTCCGTGCCGTTGGTTCGTGAGATGGACTTTGTGCTTTGGGTGTTTCAGCGCGGCGCCTATAAAGCAGAGAAAAAGTTTGCGGACAGAATCGCTTCTGCATCCCAAAACGTGACACAGAACGTTCTCCGTCATCTTTCCCCCGCTAACAGCTGGAGTGTTGAAATATATTAGGGCTAATCATTGATTTTAAAAACCATCACATACTTTGATGAAATTCAAATTATATTATAAAATAATTAAGAACTGGAAAATAAAAACATCAGCCTCGACAGTCGCTGTTAAGAGTGAGGGAGTGTTTAAGGGAGGATGACGGAGAACGGCAGGATCTTTATTTTTTGGATGTTTGATTTGGGTTGCAGAAGAAGACAGTCCCTTTTTTTTCTACCCAGTGTAGAAGCTCCATTATTAAAGACTTTTATTAAACCGACTTCTCTCCCATGAAGAAGAAGAAGAAGAAGTAGAAGAAGAAGTCGTCGTGTTAGGACTTCTTCGGACAGTGTGAAGACGAGTCTGTGTTGAGAACCTCGATCATCGTTCTGGTCGACGGGAAGGTCTCTGCTACTGACGGAAGACTCTGGTACCAACTTGGCAAACTGTTGAGAAAAGAAAAAAAAGTATTTAAAAAACTGACTGAGAAGAAACAAACAAAGCAATAACATGTTTTATCTTCTTCTTACCTTTTGAGGTTCATCCAGGATTTTGCTGTTTTACTGAAGCCGTCTGGACTGGGCGTCGTCATGGCTTCGAAATCCACCAACTGAAACAAAGTTAGTCCAACAAACACGTTAAAAAACGACTTCAGATGGAATAAATCCATTAATTCTGCTGTTTCTTTGCAGTACAGACAAGTTCAGCCACAGTTGGGTACTAGAAACTCGTGTTTACAACTTATAACCAGTCGAGTTTCCCCATTGGCCGTTGCTCTTTCAAAATAAATCGGTGGGACCAGGCCTCAGTTACTGTCTGAAGACTAAAAGATTTCTTTCAAATCAAACATCTCGATTATAACTATTAACTCAGATATTACACGGTCCAGCCTCATCGTGTTTATGTCTGTGTTCTCTCACGGTTTTCTCCAGACGTTCTTGAGTCGAGCGAACGGAGCGCTGGACATTCAACGAGCGTCCTCAGCTGAACTTCTCAGAGACTTTCTAACACCTGATCGGGTTTCTGCTCCGTCTGAACGTGGCTTTTTGTTTCAGGAACAATAACGTCTGCTCGGCCCGGGTGAGAATTTTTCTTTCAGATAAACTTCCCAGTTCTCCGTCGAGACTTCTGGAACGTGACAGACGCAATGTCTGGAGAGGCTTCAATGCGAGTGTCAATGGAGCTGATGTAACGCATGTTCGGAACAACGAGGGGAGTAACTGATCCTCGGCTCCTGTCTGTATAAATGTTGGAAAGAGCCGTGTGATATTAAAGCTGGAACAGCAGCGAGTTTAAAGGTTTAAAGTGATGAGACGTTAAGTTGGGACTTTAATCTGACACCTCACATGCTGGATGTTCATACGATACACGATCAATCCATGACAGTGATTATGATCAAATTAAATACTTAACTGTGTTGAAAGTTTGTTATAAAACCACCTTGTAGTAACGTTTCTGTTCGGCTCTGAGAGGTTGTTGGAGATAAAAACTCAACTTCTCTTCCAACACGTAAATACAGCGATAATAAAAAATCTACAGAATCCTCGAAAGGTCCAAAAAAGATTCGGAGTGGAAACGTGGACACGACTTTGCTTTGGAGCCAAACTGAAGATAAAGTGACTCAACCATGTTGATATAAAATAAATAAATAAAGATGTCAGCTTGGTTCTAAAGTTTGGACTTTCTAATCAATTTTGCTGCTCATCTTGACGCCCCAAAATTTACAATCGGTCTCCATCCTCCTCTGTATTGTTATCGGCACCATGAGCAGGTTCGATTCGGGACTTTTTATAAGTCTGCAGCGCCTCAAGACCTTTGCTTTAAAGAATCTTTTAGAGGGTTTTCACCCCTCCGACACCTTCATGTCTGTTTTCAGACTACATCTATTGTTCCCAAGTTACAAGCTATTGTAATGCGTGATTACCTTTCCTTTCGGGATCCTGCCGATGACCTCCTTCCCACTGGCCATCAGTGCCCCCATGACGACTGAGTAGGCTACAACACTGAGGAGAAAACAGGAAAACAAACTAAAACTTGCTGCACATTTACAGGAGGAGAGAAAAGCTTCCTCGGTGAGTATGAAACGTGTTCAAATGCACTCTCCCATGTGTTATGAAATTACCTGGACCCTCTGGAGAGGGGCATGAGGTTGCAGAAGTAATAAACCAATGAGAGGATCAGGTTGCACACGGCATCCGCATCCTGAAAGGAAAAAGGTCATCAGAGTCGACATTTGTTTCTAACCGCCTTCGCTGTGCGCTGTCCTCGTTTGCACGTTATTCTCGATAAACAGGGTGAAAGCAGAGAAGGCTGCAGGTGTAATGAAAAGGGTTATTCATATTTTGTTCCAGGTGTCAGTTTCACAGCAGAGTCGATACAACAACAACAACAACAGGCGCATTGTTGGGTGCTACAAATTGTCTTACAATAACAGAAAGCCGAACAAGCCGAGGTTGAACGGACAAACTTTCACGGTTAGTCTGGAAGTCGCCTTGAACGACCAGCTGGAAAACACATACACAGCTGGAAAACACAAAAATTGTGATATCCTCCAGAGGATTAATTAAATTCTCGCCTTGTTCGTCTGTCTAGAAAAGTGAAAGACAGGAAACGAGGAGAGAATTTCAAATGCAAAACGTGTTGATCGTTGTCAGATGCTGACGGGAAACCGCTGCACTGAGGGTCGACTTGAAATTAATTCAAACTGTTCAGACTTCACTATATTTCTGTTTATGTTTCATGTTTGTTATCCCCCTTTCTATCTGACTGACCTGCAGAATAAAGGATCAGTTCCCCTCAAATAAAACAGGATGTTTGTGATGAATACAACTGCAACATCGTGTATTATCCGGCTTTATCGACGCTGGAGCTCGCTCACTCTCATTCACTGTCTGTGTCGCTCAACCACCACTCTCTCAAAAGAAATTAAACTTCTTCTCGTCATTATTTTATGGAGTAAATTGCAAAAAATTGGAGGGTTCATGAATTAGGTCTATGAACGCACCGGGATAGTCTCAGTTTCAGAGACATTTCAGGCTGCCTGTGCAGGAGTTTGACCGATCTGATCGCACTTTAACGCTTGAATGATTATCAAATGTCGGCGACTGACTTTCCATCGATCTGTCACATTTTCTTTGCAGAGGGTTAACAGGAACCTTTCCTAATCAGGTTAATATGTATTTAACGTTTCCGTCGTCTCATAAATCAATGTATTGAGAATGTCTCCGGTTAACAGGAGAGATAAATCTTACCCCGAGTTCAGTGGACAGCATTAATGCCTTTCCTTTGGCGGTGAGGTCTTTGTAGATGGACTCGACCTCCGACTGGTACTGCTGCGTCCGCTCTTCTGTCGTCTGAGTCTCGACTGAGAACAACATGTTGCCCACCCTAGATCGCAGAAAACAGTTCAGCAGTGGGAATTAGTTTGTTTACTTCATCTCAGTTCATCTCTTTAAATCAATCATATACACATCGTACCTGTCTCCAGTGATGGTGATGGTAAAACCGTCGTATTCTTTCCCAGGATCCTTCATGCTCGGCACCTTGGAGTTGACCGTGAAGCCATCTCTGGTTTTACTGTTGAACTGCTTCAGGAAATAAACACAGAAAAAAAACAACCATCCTGGGTTTTCACTGCTGAACGACCGCGAGCGTAAATCAACCAAAATATAACCACAAGTTCTGCTTCAACAGCAACCTGAGGCTTCTTTAAATATGAAGGAGCAACGTCTCTACTTCAAGCTCCCTCTGGATGTCCGAACCTGTCTCTAAGGCTGAACCCGGCCACTGAGCGGAGGGAAGCTCATTTTGGCAGCTTGTATCTGCAGTCTCATTCTTTTGGGTCACCTCATGACGATGTGTGAGGGTTGGGAACGTAGATGGACTGGAACAATCGAGCGCTTTGCCTTCCAAGCTCCAGGGTCCGGTGCAACGTCCACAGTACCGCAGACGCCGCACCAACCCACCGGTCCATCTTACGCTCCTATCACTCATGAACCCATCACCTTCACTTGGGGCAGCAACTAGCTCCCAACCAATCCAGCAGAACCATGACCTGCCATGCTTCAAAGGTTTTGACATAACACGACTAAATGTTGAGTCTGACCTGGAAATCTCAACTCAAAGTCTACTTCGACTTCTCATTTCCATCACTTTTGTCTCTCTAAACCTCCTTCTCGTCTAATTTTCCCCTTACCTTCATTATCGGAAGCAGATCTTCTACTTTATTCACATTTTCAAGAGCCTGACGGACCTCTAAGAGTCCTCGGGGATTGTACGCCCTGAAAAACAAACAAGAACTTGTTAGTTAGTTTTCACTTTTCAATCAGGCCTGGAGGAAACCATCATTTACATAACTCTGCTTCATATTGAGATAACTGTGTGGTGTGATTTACCCGTGGTACACCAGTATTCTGTCTTTGATAAAGTCCAGGATGTTATCAAAGTAGGCCAGGTATCTGATGTTGATAATTTGTCCCCTGGCGGAAAAAAAAGAAAAGATTTCAACATCTTGTGAAGAAGTGCTCGTCAGAGCCGAGGCCGCGGTGAAACCGGATCGTATAACGAGGAATTTCAAGGAAATATTTTGGCGCTGCAAAGGTGAGAAAAACCCTGAAGCGACGCCGCATGGAAATCCGAGTCGCTCAGGGGACCGATGAATGTGTCAGACTGCGTCCTCGGGGATGGGGCTCGAGTTGTTACCTGATGAGATTGATGTGATTGTTGAAGCCTCGACTGAGACTCCTGGCGGGCATCTGGTCTAACCACAGAACTGGCTGGTCTGGATCCGCGATCCTACAGAGGCACAGGGAAAAGCTTTCTGTCAACGCTGAAATCTAATCAGCCGAGGACCAAAGACTCTGAAAATGTGTTAAGAGGTTGACTTTTGTCTGTAAAGTGACTGAAATCTGACAGTTCAGAGAGTTTAGTGACTCATTCTCGGTTCTCTGCGCTGTGATGTGACTTCTCTGAGGACTTGCTGAATACGAGCTCAAGGTCGGACTTTATTTTATTATGCAAGGTGGTTTAAGCATAAGGAATTATAAACCGCCTGTTTTTTTTCTCCCTTGTGTTTTTGGGTTATTTCCTGAAGATGATTCGGATTCCACACTCGATCCTTCTCCTGGAAAATGACGTAGACATTTTTTGGGAGTTTTGTTTGTTGTTCACATCCATCCAGACGCTTTGGCGTGGATGTTATACGTTTTTTTGTCCTCTAGATGATCCAGAAATGATTGCGCCTTCATGTTCACCCACAGTCCTGGCAAATAAATCTGGGTTTCTATACGTGAAAACAGGTTTAATTTGCTCACCTCCTCCATTTTACAGCTATGTCGAACATGTCTCTCCACTGCATTTGCCTGGTCTTGCCGTTGACTCGCACTTTGGAGTTGCTCCACGTCCGATGCATAGCCTGCATCACCTCCAGAGTCGCTAAACCCATGGCTGAGAAACAAAAACAACAAACTCTCATTCATACTGCTGCTGTCAATACTTTGTTTATCTGTAAGAGCTGCAGCGTTCATCAGTCGTACCTCTGTGTATCCTCCTGTTGGGTAAGAAACCAGGAGTGTCGTATTGCATTAGTGCCCCCAAGTGGTCGGCCGTGCAGATCAGCTTCTGGACTTCACTGCTGTAGCTGTCGAAGTTCTGCGGCAGGACGTCCCTGCAAACCACAAAGACACGAAGACATAGAGGATCATTCTGTGGGTGAAACCAGGTACAGCTTCCAGTTACGCTCAGCTGTGATGAAGCCATCAAACTCACTTGATATGCGGCTGCAGGCCGGGCTGTTCTTCATAATCTTCTATTAGGAAAGGCAGATTTTTGGCCCAGTGGTTCTTAAAGTTTCCAGGTAGGTCCTGGTCCACATTATACTCTGCTACAGGGATGTCAAGGTGAGAGTGCAGGTAGCGAGAGTACTCTGGAAGAGAGAGAACGTGAGATATAAGATATAATATAATACCTCATTCTGCTCCAGCTACTAGACCATCAATAACCTCTCAGTTACTGTCGGGTTACACCTCAAGAAAAATGAGACATGCACATATTTTCAAGGCGTAACCATCACTTTAGAAGAAGGTGCTATAATGGACTGACTCACTTTAAGTGTGAACAGGAGGTAACTTTAGATTAGGGAACCTGTGCGGGTCAAAAAGTGTCAAACTACGACTGAATTATTTATAAACGAGATTAGAAAAAGGAACGCGATCTGAGTTAAGACACTTCGGTTAGTTATTTGGACGCTATCTGTGTTTTCTTACATCAGATTGGTTATTAAAGTGAGTATTCATACTGATCAGAGTTAACATTACCATTGTGGTTCATGTACAACAACTTCCTTACATGTTCAGACCAAAGAGTCCTAACCTAACGCAGCTCGACTCTCCAATCAGCTCGTAAGCCAAGTTACAAACTGTGAGCTGGTTGAAACAGTTTTGGATCACCCCCGTTTCATCACTACTAGAAAGTGTTGCAAGAGTCTCACCATCACTACCCTCATTCATATTTTAAGTTGGACTTGTTGCTATGGCGACGATAGTCTCGTCTTGTCGCAGTGGCGTGAACTTGCAGGTTTCAGGATGATGATGCAGAAAAAAGGTTCATCTTTAGTTAACTGTCTAGTGATCATGCAGAATAAGGCATCGATAGGAAATTTATAACGACTAATACAGACCCGATATGTTTACCTCAATATAAATATATGACTGTGTGTGTTTGTGTGTGTGCGTGCAGGAGCACCGACCTCTGAGGTATTTCACTTTGAGGTATTCAGAGCTGGCCTTCTGTCCCAGCAGAGGGTCGTTCAGCATGACTTTAGTCTGAGCTTTGATGCCCTCGTAGAACTGCCCCATCGCCACGTGACTCAGCCCCTTCATGTACTGACACACCTCGTTGTAGGGCTCCAACTGGAGACACCTCTGGAGGACGGACAGGAGGAGAGAGGAAGGGGTTGGACTGCTTGCTGGATGGATAGTTTGAGTAACGATACACTGCATGAAACAAGGAGTGGAGGATACCTTGAAGTTGCCTATGGCCTCCTGCAGTGAGCCGTGGTGGTACAGCATCATGCCTCTGAGCTGAAGAGACTGGATGTGGTTCTGGTTCAGCATGAGAGCTTTCTGGAAGCTCTCCATCGCGGACTCGAAATCCCCCAGCTCTCTGGAAAGAGGAAGAAGAGATACCAAGAGGTGTTAGTAAGGCAAAGAGGAAAAGATTTCAGACTCTCAATTCCTTTAAAGCAAATAACCACAGCCCAGCTGTACCTGTAGGCCTGCCCGAGGCTTTTATAGGCATCTATGAAGTCAGACTTCAGCTTCAGGGCCTCTTTGAATGTCTCAATGGCTTCCTGAGGAGGGAAAACAACCAATTTTCACACAGGGTGACAACACAGCGATAACAGGAAGTTGCAACAAGGGAAGATGTGGCTAGACCTCGAGTTCTGACTCAGCAGGCGGTTCAGGCCTCGCATGAGAAATATCCAGATCGTGGCTCACGAATGCCGTCGCAGTGTGACTCGAGCGACCACTGTTTATAGGATTCTGATAAGTTTGGAGCCACCTTGTAGCTCCTCCTGAGCAGAGACTTTAAAAAATGTTTTGCATGCAAATCGACTGAGTTTGAGAGACTTCCACCTCTGCAGCAGCAGCAGACGTGCCGGAGAAACTACAGCAGAGTCCAGACGTCGTCATTTCATTTGCTAGAAATACCACAACTTCCTCTTACATGTTGATATTAGCTTTAACATTTTCCTCTTTGTCTTAGAAACCAGAAGCGTTTTTCAAAACATCCAACGGCCCCGTAGTTATTACGACTTTGAGTTTGAGACTTCAACGTGCTGAAATGAGACTCTGCAGCTGCTGCCATGGATGCCGATCCAACGAGTAGTTGTTAGGTTCTGACCTACCGATGCCGCTAAAAGGAAAGTCCAAAGATCAGGCTCGTATGTAACAGATTTGATGGTAATGGATAGATTGATCATGTCCAGTTGTTGGTAGTGTTGCAGAGGAGGTCCTCTCTGAAGAGCTGGAGGTCTTCAGGAGGTTTTTGAAGCCCCTGATCTGATAGGAACTCGTAGGACGTTCCACCAATGGGGAACAACAGTTTGGATTGTCCCGAGGGTTCGGGTGGCAGAGCCAGCCGTCGTTCATTGGGGGAGGTAACACATGTCTGTATGTGGACGTTCCAGTAGGTGGAAAACTACTTTACAGTCAGTGATTTTAAGTTAACGTGGGCTGCTCAGAGCTGGGCGATATAACGACATTTTAATCAATATCGATTCCCTTGAGCCGCCAGTTGGCTTTTTTTTCTCCTCTCGCTCTGTCCAGGTCTCCAGTTGCTAAATATAGCAACAAAGTCTCTAAGCTGTCAATGCCGGACCACGGATTAGTGTGTAAACAATCGAAGCAGCAGGGTTAGAAGTGGTGCGATTTAATGGCGGGCCATTAACAATAGACGTATTAAATTACCTGGCCACGGAAAAAATATCAATATAGAGTATCGCCATTCAGCTAAAAAAATATTGAGATATGACTTTTGGTCCGTAACGCCCGGCCCTGGGGCTGCTACAGGTAGACAGCGGGGTAACGTGTGACCTTTTGGGTTGATTGAAGGCCAGGCACGGCGCCACGTTCTTGATCATCTGAAAGGGTTTTGTCCCGGTCAGGAGGGCGCAAGATGAACATGCTTGTCTGCACAAAAACAAAGTCTATCCATGCAGTTGTAAAAAACGCTGTTTTAAAGTTGACTATGTTCTGCTTGGTTTAATATCTGAAAACAAGGAAGGGGGCGTCTACCACCTGAGCAGACAAAGAGCTTATTCACACCATTTTCCCCAGAAGTGAACTGATAAAAACAGATGTGCAATGTTGACTTTGTTTCCGTGAGGGCTACCTGCAGCAGATTCCACTATCACGAACTCTAATTCCCACAGCGCACCACCGAGTACATCACAGTACTTGTTTTTGTCTGCAGTCAGCTGCCTAAAAAAAAAAAACCACACACGTGACCGAAACAGCAACTGAAGGAGCTTTGCAGACGAAAAAAAAACCACAGACCGACAACAGTTTATCAAAGTGTGGACAGATGACGACATAATCAGCAGTATTCGATCTGGAATTGTAATGAGTCTTGATTTATTTGATTTGCGTATAAAAATGTTTTGTCATCGAAGGAATGACTGTCCAGACAGAGCGTCTGCGTTTTGTTGTCAGTGACTGTCTCGGCAGCAAACTGTGGCGTGAAACGCGGAAACCTCTTACTGCTGCGAGGTTCGCTGAACAAACTGATGTGGTCACTTCGGACAGCTCGGCTACACAGTTTTATGGAGCAATCTTCTCTATTCAAAACTGACATAGAAATGTGAAGACAGGAGCTAAGTTTGCACGTAAACACCGCAAGCTTCGATCAAGCCCACGTCCTCACTGAAAAATCTCATTTCGACTTTTAGTTTTTTGTTTTTTTAAACCATATTCCACCATAAAATACTCAGATTCTCTCACACACACACACACACACACACACACACACACACACACACACACACACACACACACACACACACACACACACACACACACACACACACACACACACACACACACACACACACACACACACACGTACCTTGAGCATGCCTCTGTGGAAGAAGGTGAGGCCTTTATAGAGCATGGCGATGGGCTGATTCTTCTTCAGCTCTAAAGACTGCTGGAAGTCTTCCATAGCTGCCACATAGTCCTGGTGGGAAGGGCGAGAGCACCTGTTTAGTACACTGCGAGCATTGAGGTGCACATGCGGAATATTTGATGCGTTTCACACCTCTGAGATGAAGAGCAGCGTTCCTCTGTGTCTGTACAGACGGGCCGACGGCTGCAGCTGGATGGCTTTGGTCAGATCGGCAAGAGCTTCGCTGATACGACCCAGAGGAGAGAGGATCTAAAGAAAAGACGCAAAGATGACGCCCAAAACAGTCAAAGAACATTGAATTCTTATAGCTGGTCAATGCACAAATGACTCTGTTCTTTTTTTATTTTTGGTTTGTGTGACCTTTGTCATGTTTGTCGCATGCGATCGACTGTCTGTGGTTTTAAAAATGTCGGATCTCGTACAAGAGGATTTAAGTACGACGACTCAAAATCGAGTCAGATTTCTGGACTTTGGGCTGCACGGTGTTGTTAAATCTTTCTGTTGCATTGTTCTGTTGACGAGTTCATAAAGTTGTAATCGTTCAGTCTCAGTTCCGGTAAAGACCTTCTGACTAGTTTCGCATTATCAGGTTGATCAGAGATGTATTCTGGCTGGTTTGAGGTTTGTAAAGAGGAAACGGCTCATGAAAAAGCCTCAGAGTGAAACCCGGGTAGAGGACATCTGTTTTTCACACGTACAGTGTGATCCTCGCCACTTGCTGCAGTAATGGTGAAGTATAAACTCACGTGACTTAACCAGCTTGTAATAACTTATATCTCACACACACTAAGCTGCACTATGACTAATCTCCTTCTCTTCCCCTACACACAGTCTAGAAACAGTGTCTATGCTACCCTACGACCTCTGACTGTATTGGATGTTATGAAGAAGCCTGTAACACTCAGCTTATCGGACTCGACCTGATCAGATAAAGTGCTGATTAATCAGTTTCAGCCGGGAAATAAGCTACAAAACTAAACAAAGGCAACTTCTATAGAAAAAGTTCTGAATATGGAAATTCAAATCAGTTAAATATGTGACTTTTCAAAGTGCTGAAGGAGCTCCGAACTCGAATAAATGACTTGTGGCACTGCGTCACTCTCTTTGTCGCCTCTGCGTACGAGCCTCACCTCTGCTCTCTGCTCGTAGACCTCGGGCCAGTTAGGCTCCAGAGTGATGACTCGGTTGAGCTCATACAACGCCAAGTCAGCATTCTTTATGTCCTGGCGTGGAGACAAAGAGAAAAGGAAGAGAAGGGGAGTTACATTTTGTCGACATAAACCGTAATGTGTAGTGAACAAAAATTGGGAGCGGAGCCACAAACGACTTTAAAATAAAGAAATAAAAGAAAAAATGCTGTCCAGCCTGTTTTTTTCTGGAGGCCACACTCTAATAACTGCAGAGTCCCGGCAAGCAGGCAGGCTGAATTTGCATTCATCGAATGACACACAGTCATTCTGCGTTTAACTGAAACTGCTGCTGTCACCAAAAAAAAAAAAAAAAAAAAAAAAAAAAACCCTGGATGCCTTTTTTTCCCCACAACAACTTCCTACGCTGCCAAATACTGATGCTGCTCTCAGAAAAACAAAAAGGTATTGTTTTTAATTTTATGAACGTTTTGGCACAAAACTTAACACGAATATGAGCAAACCAATTCAATTAAGGCTCAACTCAACTGGTTTTTATGCCATCAATACAGAGAACATGGACAGAGCTGTAAATATGAGTCATCCACTATAGTTACAGCACGGCGCTGAATCGTGTGTTTGTCTTTCATTAATAATTGAGCTCAAACAAACACACATTATTTTGAAAAAGAAAAAAAAGTCTTGGTCATCACTTTATTAATCGTTTTATGACTTTGTGAATGTTCTTGAAGAGCTCCAGGCAAGAGCTGGAATTTATGCGACGCATTTCAACGGCTGGCGAAGAAGAAAACTTATATTTCTACTGCGTGTTTTAAAGAGTTTACAAGCAGGCGGCAACCTGCCAAACTGCAATTCCTCAAACGTCCACTTGAGGCTGGCTCCAGAAGTGAGTCAGTCTCCATAAGTCCCCATGTTTCACAGCAGAAATAAACATGTTTACAGCCTGTTACAAAAAACAGTTTTGGTCTCTGTAGCTAATTTCCCCGTTCATGACAACTGTACTGAGGGTGAATTTATATACAACTCACCTGTTCACATTATATTAAGGCTTAAAGTTATGCAGGGTTAAGAGCGTGGACGCTTTGATTGACAGGTAGGTGCTGTTACAGGTGGCTTAGGTCTGCAGGAGGTGGAAGGTGCAGGACCTTACGGGTGACGCCACGTATATGTCGTCCACTCTTTATACTGTCAGTGGTTGCAAGGTGTTTTAGGGTTTCAGGAAACAGCCGCTCACCTGTAGACTTTTCTTCCCATAAGCTATCCCTCTCCCATAGATGGCGCTGACCAGCTCCGGGTCGCCCTTTTATCGAAACACACAAAATGAGTCAGTGCAAATGATTCATGGCTTCAACACAAATAAAAGAGTGAAGTACTGAGAGTGAAAGTAGCACACCTGTAATAAGAGTGAGAAGTGTTTGATGGCTTCATCATAAAGACCGTTGCCTATCAGAACGTAGCCTATAGCTGCAGAGACAGAAGGAGTGATGATGGAGGAGGCGGAAAAAACATGTAAATGCGTTCAGAAATAATAAATAAATAAAGTTTGCATTTAAACGTCACGAAAACTTACCAAGTTCTTCGTTTGTGTTGTGGTTATCTACAGGGAAGGGGATTTTTTTCTGTTCTATAAACAACTTGGCCTGGTTCTGCAAAAAGAAGAAAAAAACATATTCAAGGTCAAGAAGGGATGGCACCGACAACAGGAAACGAGCTGAAGGTTTCCTGTGTGAAGTCTGTAACTCAGTCAATCGACTGTACGGAGGAGAAACACACAAAAACTGCAAGTCTCAAATGTGGAAAAGCTAAAAAACTTCATACTTAAAGCTTTTGTTGGTTGGGCTTTTAAACATCTCTCAAGGTTATACTGCTTCACTGCTGCCAAACAAATTCTCATGAAGTCATAAATATTCAGTTTGAAGCATCGAGAGGTTAGTTTGTTAGTTTTCTCTCCTTCTCTGAGTGTTAAGTTGTATTTAGCGTAATCTAAAAACAGAGAATGGCAGCACGACTTCACACACACCACTACAGGATGCAAAGCTGCATGCAAATGTTGCTGTGGCAGCACAAAACGAATGTTTGCCACGTTCATAAGGTTTAGAAAGTCGTGCTTAGGAAGTTATTCTCTTCTGTGAATATTTAAATAAAACGTTTGAATGATTAAACTCCTCTGAATCTACACTACAAGTCTTACTAACGAGGTGCTCACGGTTGGGTGTGCTTACAAGTGCGACACGAGACACTTCTGACCACACCTAAACTGTCAGGACTCTTTTTAGCTCTGTAATAAATCATTCATATATATACATGCTTTGTGTGTGTGTGTGAGATCTCACCAGGATCTTCTCTGCATTCAGTGAGAAGACGGACTCGCAGGGCGGGTTGCTTCCCTCCTCACAGTCCGGGTCCTCCAGCTGTAAAATTGAGGACTCTGAAAAGACGAATAACAGTGTTTATTACGGGAAGGAAACACTGAACACAGGAGTTCATATTCATTTAAAAATGTAGCTGTCACACACTCGCCTCCTCAAGCTGACCTGACCTCGCTCGAGGAAGGTGAACGATGATGTTTAGATCAGTGTTTCTCCACCTGTCCTCAAAATACTAAGCTCACCAAGTAGCACTGGTGTTAAAATACAGCAGTGTAGACTTGGCTACAAACTGTTCACACAGGAGGCAAGGAAGATTATTTATTGTTGACTCTCAAGAACGAGAGCTAGTCTGTTGGAGAGCGGTACTCCTGATCCTAGTGAGAGTTTCTGAACCCGTCATTTCAACTCTGCTGACTTGTGGTCACATCTGAGCTCATGTATGCGTACTACAGGCAGGAATGTGACCCAGTGAGTAACCCATTAGATATTTTGTAATATTCTGGTAGTGTACTTCTTCAAGTATCACTACAGAGAGATCACGTAACAGCAGTGGTACTCGTACCATAGTAATAACTCGGTACACGTGTTCAGTATACACCAAACTTAACAATTATCCCCCATATACTATATATATTTAGGTGTATTTTTAATCATAGCGAACACAGTGTCTCTCCAGAGTTATGTTAATAAGGTGTGTTAAAATGGTATACAGCATAAACATAAATGGACTTTGATGCAATAGATAGACAGATAGATACTTTACGACATCCAGTAGCAGCATGAGCCACAGGAAACATACAGTAAAGTTACAGTAAAGTTAATCTGGATTTATATTATACACAAGTTATGGATTTTCTATCCTTAGGTAACACAAGGTCACGTGTGGGCCTTGAGGTCCTCAGCATTTGTTTGGCTTTGGTTGAAAACAGCAGGTGCCAGTCTATCTCCACACTGTGGTGTCCACGGTCACAGTGACCTGTTGCTGCCTTCATAGACATAATAGATAGCTTGTTGTTGACGTTTCGATCTGCGTAAACAGACATCTGTGTCTCCAGATTAGAACATGCTGACAGTAACACCTCCATAGGTAAAGACATTCTCTGTGACTCATTCTGGGCATGTAGTATTTGTGCTGTTATCTTGGGGTTTAAAGTCGATCCACCAGGATGAGTTGGGCAGAATGTGAGACCGACTCAGACACTTCTGATGAACTTTGAGAGTGTCTCTAATTCAATAAATAATACAGCATCAGACATCAGAGGCTTCTAAACACTTTCTTTCCTTAATTGGCCTTTGACTTCAGCAATTTCTCCACAACAACAGCTACAAATAGAGATTACAAGGCTGTAAACAATGAATGAAAGTCGCAGCAGAGGTTGTGCAAATGCAGTGAAAAGTGTCAGGATATTATATTAAAAATTTCCAAAATGAGCTAAAACATGCAAATTAATCATATCAGAAAATAGGTGCAGCAAGCCAAGCAGCACTAATTTAAATAACGTGTACTACCAGGTCACCTGTCTGAGATTGATCCCATTAAACAAACTAAATATATATAAATAAGCACATCAGATGCATGCTCTGTGACATTTAAATGAGGTTTTACTGTTTATAAAATGTTGGTTTTTAAAGCGTGAATCGGTGTGGAGCTAAAACGTGTACAGAGTTTATCGTTTAAGTTTCTCTCCTCCGTGTTTCGGTTCAAACCTTCCCCCCGCTTCAACCGTCTCACCTCCCCGGCGGTGAGAGCTTATCTTCGGATATAAAACCTCCGGAGCTGTCACCTGCTTGTTGTTGTTAGCTTAGCATACAAACGGTTAAAGCTAGTCCGGGGGGTGACGGTGACAGTTGAACCGGAGGAGGAGGTGGTGGTGGAGGGGGTGGAGGTGGAGGAGGACGTGGCAACAACCGACAACCGACAGAAAAAGTGTTTGTTTTACCGCAGTCCGCCGCGTACTCTTCCCACTCGGACAGCGAGCTGCATCCCTGCTTGTGGAGCTCGTTGTTGAACAGGGTAAGGGTGGAGAAGTACTCGGAGGAGAAGATGGCCCGGCTCAGGTACAGCAGCGACACCGAGACCACAACAACGGCCCGGCTGGCAGGGGCCATGTTGGGCTTTACATGTGAGTGACGCCGGAGAGAGAGAGGGGGAGAGGGAGAGGGAGAGGGAGAGAGAGAGCGAGAGCGGAAGAAGCTGCTGCTGCGGCTCGAGCGAGCTAGCGACCAACCACCTCACGCGCGAGCCTGCCAAGAGACTACAACAACTAGAGATACAACTACACTACCCAGCATGCTCTGCTGCGGCCATTAAACCAGCCCGCCCAGCGTCAACAGAGATGTTATAGATAGATAGATAGATAGATAGATAGATAGATAGATAGATAGATAGATAGATAGATAGATAGATAGATAGATAGATAGATAGATAGATAGATAGATAGATAGATAGATAGATAGATAGATAGATAGATAGATAGATCTCTCTGCTTTGTTTGGTGCTGAATCATAGATCTAGTTTCACCAAAGATTAATTATGACTATTTAAATGACTTTCTGAAACGTCTCTCTCTTACACATGACAACTGTTTTCATTCATCCACACGGTGTTCACAACAATTTCCAAACGAGATTTGGAAGTGTTTCATACCGTATATCATATCATCAGTGCAGGTTGTCATGTTTTATCTCTTGTTGTAGTAGTATCTTTGGTGTCAAGTCAGCCGGAATGAACAAAACCGTCTTATAGTGTAACTTTCAAAATAAAAGCCTCATACAACCTATGCAACGTTTGCTTTAATAGCTACAGTTGCATGCTGGATACTGGATCCCACCCTTTACCTACCTCATTCAAAAAAAATATGTCAAACAGTTTTTGCAAATCATAATAATAATTTAAAAAAAATGAACAATGTGCTTTTATTATGTACAAAACTAAGAATTGTTTGTATATATTGTTACGTGTATATATTGTAAATTCAGTCTTATGAATGTTGGATGTATATATGATCAAAGCACAAATATAAGACCAAAATAATTTACATGAGAGCAATTACAAACAAATTAAAGTGTATTAACTATTAGGGAGGCTTTAATCAGTATACTGTCTGTTACATTGCTATATCCGGTTCAGCAGTATTCTGAAATATAGGTCACATCTGCAGCAGTGGTACTAAACATTACAGCCTCAACCTCCACCAGGGGTCGCCAAATACACACACAGGCTGTGTCCAAGCGGGTTTTGCAGGTTTCATATTATTATGTAGTATATAAAAGCATTCATTTGATGTCTTTTCAATACTTTGATTGACAGTTCTGGTTGTGTGCCTTCTTTTTCTCCTGTCATCGCTTATTGTAACTACATTTTAAATATGTATATTTTTTATTTTTATGTTTGCACCTTGTATTTTAAACTGAAATCAAAGTCTGATTCTGATTGATAAGTATCATCAATATTGATTTTTTTAAAAACCACCTGAAGAGTCTCATATTTCCGCCGTTCCCACAGCACTTTAAGGCAGCATCAACTCTTACGTGATTGGACGAGAACAGTGACAGTGGGCGTGGTTACCCTCTCCTGTGGTAACCTGACACCGGCCCCACGCGCTGCTGCTTTGACTTCAGCGCGAGCTCTGTCAGTTAGTCAGTCTCGCGCTGAGCGGCGGACCGGCGGACCGTTAGTGCTGCTGTCCTGTGTGTTGTAACGGAGCTCCTGTACAACAATGTATAATTAACATTATTTAATTAGTAGTGTTTTGTTTTAATTCGGTCGTTTGGAGATAAATTAATAAAACTCAGCGGGGGAAATGGAGGCTGTGAGTAGGTGGACCCCGCAACAAGTGGCGGACTGGATGAGAGGTAAGCCTGCCAAATAGTGACGCTAACGTTATCTTATGGAGCACTAATGAGCAGAAGCTAACGGTCCTGCCTACTGTGTTCATTTATTTATTTAGGTTTAACGTCTGTTTTTTTTTAGGTTTTTAAACATTAAGCAACCACACATACTATTAAACTGTTTAATAAATACTTTATATGCTGTGTTTAGCCATTAAAGCTATTTAAACTGTAGAAATTGCACGTTTTATTAAAAATATATATGTTTTTTATGGCAGTTAGCGGTCCAGCATTTAGCTGAGGTGACTTATTATGATTTACTTTGGTGTTTTAAATGATCAGGTGATTATTGTCCATTTTAAAGAGCTATTAGTCCATTTTAAACTGAAAGCAGGTTAGGTTTTGTATTTGCCAGTGCTATATCTGATATTTGGTACCTAAAAATGATGTTTTTTATGGCAGTTAATGGTTCAGCATTTAGCTGAGGTGACTTATTATGATTTACTTTGGTGTTTTAGATGATGTAATGTTCACACAGGTAAAAAGTTTAACTTAATTTGAAATAAAAAAAAAAACCCTTTTCAAGTAATTATTGTCCATTTTCAACTGAAAGCAGGTTAGGTTTTGTATTTGCCAGTGCTATATCTGATATTTGGTACCTACAAATATGTTTTTTCATTAAATATTTGTACATTTAATTTAAAAAAATAATGTTTTTTAAATGTTATTTAAACACAAGCAGCAACACAAGAAGTTTTGCTTAAATAAAATTGGCAAAATTCTACTTTAAATCAGGAAAAATCACAGTATAAGAGTACAAATCTATCAGTCAATTCCAGGTACATGATTTATTTCTATTTATTGCATGTAATGAGGGTCCAGGTTAATTAGGCCTGTTGTTGGCTCAGTAACAGGCTGCAGGTTCTCTTGTTTGCCCTTTTTTTTTATTGTCTGTCATATTTCAGCCGATGAGAAGAAAACTTATCGAGTAGCAGCTGGATGGGATATTCATTACAGCCTGTCATCAAGCAATAAACAGGCCCGACCAGTTAACAGATCAGCCATAAAGTGAGAATCGTTGTGGGGTTTTTTTTTTTTTGATAAACACCTGTTTTTAATTACCAGGGGATCTGACAAGCAGCTGCAGGAGTTCGAACACACCGTTAATGTGATAATCGTTACAATATTGAGATTGTTGTGGCCGTGATCACGCTTAAAAGATTACTAACACCTTGCACATGGCTCTCATGCATCCTGGAAAACAACAAGCTGACCTGGAAACTTTCTAAAACAGCAGTCAGGTTGTTGTATATATAAACAGCTGTTTTGTGTATTTCTTTATTTTCTTTATTTTAAAGGACCCTGTAGTGGTGAAAACTCTCGAATTCTTGTTTTTCGTGAAGCCTACTAAAGGCTAAAATCCACCTAATGTTGTTGTCCAAGATTATTTAATTTTATTTTCGTGAGTAAAGTCAGTTTTTGCCTTGGAAAATGAACTAGTTTATTAATTATCATCTTTATTTTGATGTAGGCAAGTTGCAAGTTTGGCTTTTTTAAAGGTTCAGTGTGGAGCACCTGGTGGTGAAGCTGCAAAATGCAACCGACAAAACACCCCTCACCTCACCCTCTCGTTTCAAGCATAAAAGAGAAACTGCAATGGCTGAAAAACTTGTGACGAATGCAGAAGATACTATGCAGAGCCAGTGTTTGGTTTGTCCCTTCTGGGCTACTGTAGAAACATGTTTTGGAAGAGAACCCGCTCGCTTTAAATCTTTGGTCCATTTTTCTACAAGTTGAATTTACTGTTGTGAGAAAGTGAGCGTCCATTCAGCCCAGCACAAACACACACACAGTAACATGTCATGTCATTTAGCAGCGGAGACAATGAAGCGCTGAGTGCTGCTGGCGGTCAATAAAGACCCGCAGACAATCCCGGCTCTTGACAAAGGTCGGCCTCCCGCCGTGCGGGAGGGTCACGAGGTCACCGCGACTCTTTAGCCACATCTGACTGTCGCACTTTTGTTCCGCATGAAAAGAAACACGCAGGGGTCAGTCACATGAACGCTTCGTTCTCTCCCCGTGGTTCGTGTCACACTCTGCAGAGACCGAGCTGAAATGAAACCACAGAGGACTGCCAACATGCATCCACTGTCCATCCTTTATACTGTCAGTGTTTTAAATGCAGAGAGGTCGATGCAGTCTCTGATTTGTTGAGGTGGAGACAGGAGGTTGGCATGACAGGAGCACATAGACCTGATTTATGATTACAAATGATCTGTTGAAGAGCGAAAGTGATTTGTTGATTAAAACTGAACATATATGATATGACATGATGAAGTGATGAGCAGGCTCGGGTCTTCAGGTTTGTTTCTGTGTCATAGAAACTAATCGTGTCATTGATCCGTATCCTGCTGTAATATTTACAGTGTAACCACAGAGCAGATTGTTGCCTCCGGTTGAAGGCGGTGAGGGTGTGTGTGTGTGTGTGTGTGTGTGTGTGTGTGTGTGTGTGTGTGTGTGTGTGTGTTTACACACAATGTACAGGTCCTTTTCTCTGGAGCTGCAGTCGGTCTTGTTAAAATCCGTCTTGTTTGGCCTGGAGTTGGTTCCCACAGAGCGGCTGTGACTGATCAGCTGACCACAAACACCAGAAACTGGAACAAAACAAACCTCCTGGATTATTGTAAAAGTTGGAGGCGTGTTCGGTGAATTCCAGGAATTCTTTGAGGAGAAAGTCAGAAAATATGGGTCAACTTTATATTTTTGTTCATGTTCAGTTCTTAAAAGTAGTTACTCCTTTCCTGATTTTGGTCAGCGACCATGATTGAAGGATGAACACAGCCAGCGACCTGACAGAACATCCTGTGCCAGCTTTTGAGTTTTTCAGACTCATTTCAGTCCATACCCAAAAAACATCTGAACCGAGACAAATCCAACATGCATGTGAGCAAACCGATCAGACAGCTGTGAAGAGGTAAACACATACATCACGGCTCGGCGTGTTCAGACAAATCCACATATTTCTCTGCTCGTCTGGCAGGTGCGGCCACACATCTCAATGTAAATGATGACAGGCCGGTTAGAGCTGTTGTAGAAATGAGGCCAGTGAACAAGGAGACGGATCGGAAGAATTAACCGTGTACTGCCCAGAGCTCTGAAGACCACCTGTGTCGAAGACCAGGACTGGTTGAGACTGAGTCGAGTCAGAGACAGAATAAAAAGAGAACTAATTACTTATTCATCTATACTTGTTGTGATAGATTTTAGACATTTGTAATTACTGTATTTCACTGTAGGCTCAGAATAGGCCATAGTATTTACGTTAATCTTTTCACTGAAACACGTAAAGTTCTAGTGCGACTTCACATTTTCATGGACTCAGCGTCACAGGTGTAATATCCTGTATGAGGGTAAATAACATAAAGTCACATTTTCAAATCAAATGTACCTTTGTGTGCATGTTTATGTTCTCCATGTACGTTAAAAAACAAAGTGATGAATTCTTTATGTGTTTTGTTCGGTGGGAGAAAAGCTGCATTAACACCTCTAACTTTGCTCCAACATTTTCTTATCTTTATGAGGCGTCTTACTGTAACCGATGGAAACGTAAATCTGTTTGACAGCATAATAACACTCACTGCGATGTATCATTATCGTCTAAACGGCCTCAAACCCCCTGGTCACATAAACCTCTTCACCTCCCTCGTCCATGAAAAGAGGACAGTTTGGGAGCACAAACTCGGATTGTTATCGTGTACTTTGGCTCTTTGACCCTCCCGTTCCCTCCTCATGTTGGTTTATCTTTCAAAATGGTGAGCGGTGGACGGCAGCCAAAAGTCTGCATCATTGTGCTTTCAGTTTGAAGAATTTCATCCAACAAAGACCTTCCTGCCCGCTCTGCCTTTTTTTTCTAACTTTTGAGGTGAAGGAAGGAAGGTCACAGGTCTGGGAGAGCGAGCTGCATATTTTATTAAACAATGTGCATTCATTTATCTGTAAAGGCCCACGCAGCTGTAAATATCTGTTATCCATAATCTGATTCATCTCTGGACCTTCTCATTTTCACCACAGATATCAGGAGCAATTTCAAGGGTGTGATCCCACTTTGGGTTTGGTTTATTTTGATTCATTTTGAAAGCAGCCAGAGTCACATGTTTTGAAGTAGAAAAGTAGAAAAGGTTGATGGAAATGCCAAAATTCCAAAAAGGTTTTATGCTCGCTCGAGTTGGTTTCTGCCTTCTTTGAGTTCATACTCTCATAAGGCATAAACCATGTAGTTTTATCTGTAGTTGACTCTTTTTATCACAGCCATGTATCATGCAGCTTCTGATGAAACTACGCTGTAGCCAAGTTGCCGTGAATTTGTGCCAAACCAGTTGGAAATGCTCCAAATTCAGATTTTTCCTCTTTTTTTCTGACATTTCATTAATTTTTATTTATTTCTTATCAAAAAGCAGTCAAACAAACATCTGAGACAACAGTTATCTAAGACCAAAAAATGAAAACAAATGGTAAACTCTACTCACGATACGTACAGTGAAGTAAGCGGAGGATGGAAGGTGATGATTAAGGTTGGATGTAAACAGAGACGCTGTTCGTAAAATGAATATACGTCACGCTACAGTGAGTGATGATAATGGAACGACAAACAAAAGGAAAGCCTCCCCCTGTTTGCACCTGTCGCCAGCACCAGCAGGTCTCACCTCAGTGAAGGTAGACAGGTGTGAAGTTTGAACTCACGAGGTGGAGTCCAACGTTTCACCCTGTACCATGAGACAACAGAAACTCTTCCCATCGGAACCAGAGCGGGAAGGCTAGTTGTTTGTTCAGAGGGAGGAGAACGTCTGTCGCCTGAGAACATCGAAACCATCAGCTGATGTAGTCTGAGGGTTAAACTCTCTCTAAATACTCGAGTATTATTTTTCCTGGATGTTTACAAAGCAAGGTTACTGTGAAGTAGTGATCTGACTCCCAGTAGCCCGGCGCCACCTTCCTGGCACCACTTTTAACCATGTATGAAAATGGATTGACTGTACTGTAAAGTGATTTCAATCAAAGCGTCCACCAGCTGGCAGATATGTTCGGTCCCCCCGCCCACAGTTTGTCTTATCAGTGAAGCTGAGTTCACTGAAGGAGCACGGTGAATCAGAGGAAACATCCCGATTCTCTTTGCCGAGCGCCTCTTCCTGCTTTTTATTTTTTTATTTTTCACCATTTGTGAGCAACGTTGATGTCGTTCAGGAGTGAGACTGATCTCAGCAGGTCCACGTATACAACGACTGACCACCAACCGTAATACATGCACATTCTTTAAATTATGTTGAACTTCAAGGGTTTCAAAAGGTTTATTTGGTTGGAAAACAGTGCCAAAAAACAAAAGTTGTAATAATATAAAAGTAGGAAAATAAAAATTCCTCTTATTCAATAAAATCTGTGATGAAAGAAGTAGACGTGGTGCTTTTCATGGGAACTGAGCTGCGTGATATCACCGTAATTGAAGTAACGCCACAACAGTTGTTCAACCTGCGTCAACGGCTGCACAAACCTCCGAGCTGTAAAAAACTGATCGAAACCTGCAGGACTGGTCCCACAGAAATCATCTCATCGCTGTTTGGATCACCGAGTGAGTCGGTCCACTTCAATCCAGACTAAAACAACTCAACAACCTTTTGGAGTTTGGTACGAACGTTCATGGTCCCCAGAGGATGAATGTCTATGTCTGCAACACTTAAAGTTCATGACAGGATACCTCCTGCAACAGGGGAAACAGCTAACCTGCCTCAGTCATACAGAAACAAAAGCTGCCTCACTGTGAAGCTCGCAGAGTAATTCATGCACAGAAACCTGTTTTATGGGGGTTACATGCCAAACGGTTACAACTACAGGCAACTACACAACCGGCAGAGACTCCAGGAGCTTCACCTCTGCTCTCAGCCAGTTGGATATACATTTGAATTTGCACCGTGAACTCCCACAATTCCTGTTTGTGTGATTTCATAAGACCGCTGAGCCCAAATCTCAATGCTCAAGGAAATCCTTTTTCCTCTTGAATGGTGTTTGTTCAACAGAGTGTTCCTCCACCCCCCGCTGCTTCTACCAATAAGATTAGATGAATGTGTGTGTGTGTGTGAGATACAGTGAAGGAGTTTATAGAGGCCACAGTGGAGCTATGAATAGCCTCAGTGCCACTTTTCCTCTCTCTGCTCTCCACCCTTGTCCTGTTGCTGATGGAGGTGGGGGTAAATATTCCTTTTGTCGCACCCAGCTGGGGCGTGTCGGGCACGAACTCCATCTTTGTGCCGCGACGACGCGACACGTGCCGTTTGTTGTATTGAACAGGCGACGCACTGTGAAGTTCAGCTGTGCAGAAAAGAAAGAGTCCGAAGACTTTTATTTACAATGAGTCAAATCAAATAAAATTATAAATGATCCTCAGGTTTGTCGGAAAAATTAAATGAAATGTCCTATGATGCCATTGTTTTGTCTTGAGCTGCAGCGATTATTAGATTAGTCAGAACAGCAAATAATTAACAGCTATTTTAATAATCGAACAATCATTTTATAAGCAAACTTTAACAACTGAACTGGTTCCAGCTTCTTAAATGTGAAGATTTGATGCTTTTCTTCATCATAATCTGCAGATGAAAAATAAAAAGACTTCTTCTACATATCTGCATTAGTAATGGTGACAAATATCAAATCTGTCAGCGAGAAGGCCTCGTGTATTTCGTGGCGGGGCGTCTCGTCATAACTCTGTCTTTGTAAAATGAGACCCGAACATCTTGTTTGTTTTGATCTTTTCTGACGAATGATTAACTGGACTGTTTATGAGCGGCTGGAGTTTCACCTGCAGCTCTTTTTACTCACTTCAGTCACGTGTTCGACCGACGCTGACAGGCTGACAGGCCACTTTATCATCAACACGCCTCGTAAACACTTTGAGTTAGGGTCAGGCCAGTTGTAGAACTATTTATTAGTCTGTTATTGAATCTGTTGATATGCTGATATGCAGTCCATTATAGTGACACAGTGATCTCACACTAATCCAGCCTGTTTTCTAGCTGTACTGGACGCCTCTTTTTCATCCTGCCCCTTCCTCATTAAACAAAACATGCGGTTGATTTGTCGTCTGAGCTACACGAGAAGCATTTGCATGACTCGACTTAGTCACCAGAATTTGATTTCCTCACGTGGGTCCCGACAATGCAGGAAGTCAAACCTATTTGTGCACGTCTGCTTCTGTAAACAGACAATCACACCAGCCGCCCTTGAACAACTGGATTCATATTGTGTCATGTTAACAACAGATTATGCAGCAGATGTAATCATCCATTTTTTGCAAAGACTGACTGACTTTGTGGTTGTAAAGTTTTTTTTTTGACTAATAATGGATGTCTTGGCGTTGACTCAGGGTTTCAAGGTGACCTGGTGGTTTTGTCGTCGCAGTAAGAAGTCAAACTTTCCCACCCTGAGCTGCCGCTGCTGCCTGTCGGTACACAGAGAGTTTCCCACCAGCCAGCTGACTGACAGGAGGGCAAAGGCCCAGCGTCGTCTGCAAACACAAGACCGGACGGAGACGAGACCTCCAGGCAGAGAAATTAACTTTTGTAGCGTCTGTGACGAAAGCAAACCGTGGCTGTGATCGGGTTTATCTCAAGATATCGGAGACTCCGCATTGACTGACTTGCATAGGAAGTAGGTGAGAAAGTTTTGTCAGGCTGCCTTTGGGTCAAATTCATTCAGTCAACAAACAGGCTGGTTTCAAAGAGCTTTGCAAAGAGCAAAGGCTGAGACTGTTTTCTCATGTGAACTGCGGTGTGATGTGGAAACCTCAGAGCTGATTAGATTAAGAGTAGAAGATTTGTGGTAAATCACAAAAGGTCAGTGGAACAACATACGTCTTGTTAATAGATGAACATGAGATATAATATGATGATTCATGAGTTCTGGAAAGCGTGGAGTCGCTGATTTCCATATCTGTAAGTATCTGGACACTGTAGGAGTTTAAATGATAAGTCTGATAAAAAACACCAAGTATTGCGTCCCAACAAACCACAGGCAAGAGCCAAAATAGAAATGTAGTGTGAGTGACGCAAATGTACGTCGAACAAACAAACATTTACATTTAGTAAGTACTAGATGTACTGATAAATAAATAAAAAAACACAGCCAGTCATCAACAAACACAGGAGAACATGCAAATGCTACACAAATACACAACTGACGCACTTCTCCACTGTCAAACACTCTTTTACCTCCCCTCACAGGACACATCTTTTGACTTGCTCTGATAATATAATATAATATTTGGAGAAGCACTCATAAAACATTCCTCAAACTGTTTTTTGTACCAGGCTGTAAACATGTTTATTTGACATTTGAACATGGGGACTTATGGAGACTTCACAGGCACAGAGGTAGTCGATTGGTACCGACCCCGAGTTTGGAAAAACTTCACCAAATTCATTGTAAAATACAGACTGAGGGTTTGTAGAGATCCTGAATTTCTTTAAGTATAAACTTTTTTTCTTCAGGACAGTTAGTGTCTTAAAGGAAAGAGCTGATCTGCCTCCAGCGTCAGGATCTTGTTTAGCAACAACCAGATCAGGCTGTGAATATTTCATCATCGAAGTCTGAACCTGATCTCAGTAAACACTGTAAAAAAAAAACCCAACCCTTAACTACTCATCCAGGCGTCATAATCTAGAAAATAAAATAAAATGTGCAAGAAATGGGAGGATTTTAATGTTTTACAGTGCTGATTTGGTTTCAATCATTTATTGGGCCATCTAAAAAAACATTATTAAAACATTAAATTTGAAACGACATGAAAGAACGAATACAAAGTTCACAAACGTTTATTTAACCCATCTTAACGTTGCATAACTTGTGAGGATGAATAGACTTCGCCGCTCACTGTGTTTCATTAATCGTTCTCCCCCCCTGAGAAGAAGAAGCACTTCAGCGTGGCGATCCTGCTCGCTGCTCGCCGTCTGCCAACCATCCGAAGACATTTAAACGAGAGTTTGGGCCCAGCGCCAAAACCCCGACTGCGATGTTCAATAAAAGGAATGAGAAAAATGTTTTAACTGTCGTTTGATTTCTCACGAGAACATTGGATCCAGCTCTGAATGCTGGCACGGCGTCAGACTCAGGCTCATTTGTTTTATTTAACCTTACTCAGGTTAATCCTGCTGGGATCTTATTCTTCTTATTGATGTCTTAAACCTTCGTCTTATAAACTAAAAACAGATCCAACAGTGGAGAGAATAAGACAAACTGCATTCACTCCAACAAACAGTTGGATCAATATTATCCCACCCAACCCAGACGCTTGTGCTCGTGTTGAAGGACTAATCTCGTGTAAAGACCTAACAGGAGCTCAGATTTGCCTGTTGGGTTTCTGTTCTCCGCTGCGTGCTCTGCAGGGAGGCTCGGCCGGGCGTTGTCATGCTTTCATTAGCAGGTGATTTGGCTGTCGCGTGACATTTAGCCGACCCTGCTGTGCAGCTGAGAGATTATCGGCCTCCTCGGGTGTCAGTAATGCGATCCAGGCTGTCGCCAACACATTCCTGTTGACCACAAACTCTCGCCAACCCGACCGTCCAAAACACTCTGACAAACAACAGTGAGGGGGCTTTTATCTGAGATATGTTCATATTCTCACCATCACAGGGCGTGTTCACAGCAGGGACGGAGTCGGGGAACTTCATGGAGGTTTGTGACTGGGCTTCTTTCCAGGAACATGTAGGAGCAGAACATGTTTTTTTGACTTGTATCAAAAGAGCAGGAGCCAAAACATACGGAAGATCAGCGCTGCCAACATTAACATGCATCATTCAATTAAGTTTGCCATCCGTCATCTGTCTAGATGTTTTCCATGATGTGACAAAATTTTATTTTCGTTGGGATAAAAATAAAACATCCAGATTAAACATACATTCCAAGTCAACTTTATCTAGTCCAATAAACAAACTGGTCGAATTTGACGAGACATTTGTTTTGACTTCGCTTCAGTAAGTAACTTCGATATTTTTTCATGTTTTTGGGTAATAATGACTAGTGAGGACAGTTTTGAATTCAGTGCATGCTACAGTCTGCAGCCACAAAACAAACTACAACATAATCTTTGTGGCACCATCAAATTATGTTAATTAAAAATGCTGGTTTGGGGCGCCCTGGTAGCTCTCCTGGTAGAGCATGCTCCCCATGTACGGAGGATCAGGCCTTGCCACAAAGAGGTTTGAGTCCGACCTGTGGCCTGCATGTCATCCCCCCTCTCTTCTTGTTCTGCCTTCCCGTCCCTATCAAAATAAAGGTTCGAAAAGGCCTAAAAATAATCTTTCAGAAAAATAAAATGTAAAAGTCCAGGTTGAAAAAGTTTAATAGGACAAAATGAGTCGAAGGTAAAGGTAGCACATGTGGATCCAGTCATGGTAAATTGTAACTTCTATTTCTTACATTTTTCATAAATTAATCTATCAAACATGAATTCTTGTTTGTAACCGGAGACTTCATTTTATGATTATTTTCCATTGTATTGAGCTTTTTCTCAGTTAATTGATAAAATAGTTTTGGCCATAAAATGACCAGAAAATAATGAAAAAATGTTCTCAAACCCAAGATGACATCTTCTAATATCTTGCTTTATATGACCAATGACCACAGTCCCAAAATATTCATTTTACTTTAATATAAAACATAAAAAAAGCTACAAGATTTATATTATAAGGAGCCAGAATCAGAGAATGTTTGGCATCTATTTTGTCCTATAAATGAGAAACGATTGCAGGTTATGACTCTAATCAGTGAGTGGACAAGTCCTTAGTAAAAGGTGACACACAACGCGGGTTGGTTTGATCTTAAATAAGTGAGTGTGTATTGTTTGCCAGTGTTGTGTTCCCGCTCTCAGAGGTGTTAGTCGGTGAAAACGCTGAGGTGTCACATCAGCAAGTTAGTTAAGGAGGAATCTTCCCTCCCTGCTGTCGGCGCGAGTGTCGACCATCTGTCGTCATGCGTGTCCGTCTGAAGACGAGCGGGAGTCTGAGTTTCTCCGGGACACTTTAATGACCACATGCAGGGGCGGTTGTTTTCTTCTCCGCCGTTCACACCCGCTCAGGCATTTTGTTGGCCAGCTGATGTCCGGCCCCCGGTACAAACATCTGCCATTTGGTGGACGCTTCTGTCTCCAGCTAACATGTATTTTTAGTTCAAAGCAAAGTCATTACTCTGTGTTATTTTAGTGTCTGAATCTCAGCTGCAAATGTTTATTATGAACTTTTAAATGACATTTGAGGCAGTTTAATTCTTCATGGTGTGAACAAAGTATTCAGAGTTTGACACATTCTTGAGTGTCTCAGCCCTTTAACAAACACATGATGTGGGTCTTGCAGTATTTGATGCTCCTCCATTGATCCGGCAGTGAGAACTCTTTTATCTAGTCTCATGCTGCTGCCTTTCACAGAGAGAGGTCAGAGGTCGCGGGTCAGGGGCGGGCATGGAGTGGCGCCGCCGGAGCTGGCGGTGTCCCACTCAAGGTCACGTGAGGTCAGGAGGATTGAAGGTGGGATCCGGAACGGTCCAGGTCTTATGTGGTAGTCCTGCAGGAGGAGGCTGAACTGATGCCTGAGACCTTCTAGGATCTGTCTGTCTGTACAAAGCCAGAGTGATTGTGAGGTGTGGCGAGGTGGCAGGATGATGTTAGCTGTAGGCCGTCGCAGTGATGGATCAGCAGGAAGAGTCAATAAGTCAGTGTTGACTCAGCAGCTCTGTTTGCTGTCAGACTTGAATGGATCATAACAGAGACTTTCACTGAAACTAAGTTTCAGTATCGTATGTACTCTGCACCTCCGCCCTGTGACCTACAAACTGCTGCGTGTGCTCTGATCTCTCTCTGCGTCTCCGTCTGTCTCCTCAGGTCTGGACGACAGCCTGCAGCAGTACATCCCGTCCTTCCAGCAGCAGCAGGTGGACGGGGAAAAGCTGCTCCGGATGTCCCACCAGGAGCTGCTGTCTCTGGGCGTGTCGCGGGTCGGACACCAGGAGCTGGTGCTGGAGGCCGTGGATCTGCTCTGCGCCCTGGTCAGTAACCCGTCATGGACTCACGGGGTTGCCAAACCCAGGATGAATATTAGTGCTGAAACGTCACACTTTGCTTTATGCAAACACAAGAAAAACAGCCAAACAAAGATTTTTCCTACTAATCTTACCCAGAGAAAATTTCCACAGGTTTTGCCCAATCAGCTGCTTTTTCTTCAGCTATGATTTTTTGGAGCTCACTGTTACCTGCCCAGCTAACAGTCAAACTGCCAAAGCTTTTTTTTCTCACAGATCTCTTCTCCCTGTGCTGAGATGTAGACAGAAGTCTTGTACCAAACCCAAACATCTGCGTTCCGTTACACCCCGAATAAATATGTGATGCTTCACAAAAGGCAGCTTCACACACTCAAACTGCAGCAGAGTTATCTGAAAACAAAACACAAACACAACAACAGAAAACCATGTTTTCCACCGTAAACCAGAATTCAATTATAAGGCCAGATAGCTGAATGTATGAAACGCTCCTCATCCGTCAACGTGTCACGAAGCTCTGCTGCTGCTGCTGCTGCTGCTGCTGCTGCTGCTGCTGACAACATCTCTTCATGAAGTTGCTTCATGTCCATCACATGGTCTGATAGCTGTGGTTTCTGCTGGCGCTGGCTCTCGTGCACGGAGAATGTGCTGATGTAAATAAAATGCACTCTAAATCCTTATCAGATCTGGCAACACGTCCACACTGCTCTGGATTTAATACTGCTGCACTGTAAAAAAAAAAAAAAAAAAGAAAGAAAGAAATGTAGGTGAGGTTTCTGCAGAGAACTGATATTTCCCACTAGAAAGAAAGTTCAGAGTTCAGTTTGTTGTTGTGTTTAATTCTGATTTGGAAGTCCTTCTTCCATCTTACATGTGTTTTTAATACAGTTTTATTCATTTTACATGAAAAACTGCAAGAATCGAGCCAAACGTCCCTGTAGTCTTTCACAGATCATCTTTAAATATAAGAAATTAACCAATTTTAGAGTGACACAATCTAACGTCAGCTCAAACTCCCATATTTTGTTAAAAACCCGCTGAGGAATTTCACAAAATGCCTCCACGTTTAATTTTTACGATGCGGTGACGAGACCGTGACGAGAGCAAAACATTTGTTTTCGACCGACAGCGTCTGAAACGGTTAAACAGCGGACAGAAAGTCCTTCAGTCAGCTGTTTATGAGCTCTGTGTGTTTGTGTCACAGTGAAAAGGAGGATTTACAGTCGGTGCTGAGGTTTAATGGTGTAACTGGACTGAATGGGATCCAGCAGCAAACAGAGCCTGACACTCTGCCGTCACTGCTGACAAACAACAAAAGTCTGGCAGAGTCCGCTATCACACACGATAACTAACTATACTGTTTAAAGTCAGGCTATTGAAGATTTTTGCATTGTGCAAAATGTACTAATGAGCTGAGATAAGATGTGACTCAGCTTGTTGGAGATACAAAGGTGTCGTGTATCTTGAAGTGAAGCAGATGTACAGTCAGTGTCTTCTGGTTCTTACTGTATGTGTAGGCAGAGAGACGATTGCAGCATCTCCTCCAGGTCTGACCTTCAGTTCAGGTCAGTGGTTCACAGTTTTTAGTCACTGAACCACACATGCAACTTTATTTCCTTTGGTCTGTTCTCTCTGTTGTTTTTTCTGTTCATGATAGATGAGAATTTAGGGACTGACCCAAGCGGCAACTTCTGAGGCTGTGAAGTGAGTCAGTCTCCATAAGTCCCCATGTTTCACAGCAGAAATAAACATGTTTACAGCCTGGTACAAAAAACAGTTTTGGTCTCTGTAGCTAATTTCCCCGTTCATGACAACTGTACTGAGGGTGAATTTATATACAACTCACCTGTTCACATTATATTAAGGCTTAAAGTTATGCAGGATTAAGAGCGTGGACGCTTTGATTGACAGGTAAGTGTTGTTACAGATGGCTTGTTTGAACAACAAGGCATCAATCAGCCGGCCTCAGGTCTGATGATGATCCACGTCTTTGCCAATATTTAGATTAGACGGGAGGCGAAGAGGCAGCAGAACAATCCTGTGGGTGATGTCACGCGTACTTTGTCTATTCTTTATACTGTCAGTGATGAGACAAGGTGAAAGTCTCAACTGCTTGTAATTTTTCTGCAACTGGATGAGACGGTGTATCGTATGTTGCAGCTGGATATAATTTGTAGTGTCTTGAAATATGAATGAAGAAAGTGATAAATAAATCCACAAGGTCCAAACTCTGTGCCATTTCATCCAGTCGACAGGACAGCGTATCCATGATGTCACCCACAGGTTTCTGAAGAGCTGTTTTGAAGCTCAAACATGTTTATTTCTGCTGTGAAGTTGGACATTTGAACATGGGGACTTATGGAGACTGACTCACTTCTGGAGCCAGCCTCAAGTGGACAAGCGTTTTTGCATCCGCACAGGTTCGGGCTGAAAAACCTGATATTTGAGGCCTGAATACTCCCAAACGGACGCGTACTTCTGAAGCTGTCACCATGAGACAGAAGCACAGAACTTTATTCATCACACCCCCTGAAAACATTTTCAGATGCTGACCTCTGTAACAATAAGACCCTGACATCAGAGTGCAGAGAGAATGGAGGCAGCAGATCACACAGCAGCTCGAGTGTTTCAGGGAGAGTTTTCCTGTAAGACTCAATAGAAGGTCAAGTGACGCGCTGTGGATATTTTCTGCAGTTGAGTTCACAGCTCTCTGGTGTGGAGCAGGAAACAGATGTGACCCCTCCCACCTGTCTGAAAGACCCCCCCACCCTTCCCTTGATGCACACACACACACACTAACACACACACACACACACACACACACAGTATACAGCATGCAAAGGAAGCGGCGTTGCAGTTTTGTTCCAGCAGCAGTTTCCGTCGGCTGTCAGATGATCAGTTTCCATCTGATTCACTTTCCCTGCTCTGACTTTTACCAGTTGACATCACTGTTGGTCAGCCCTGAATAAAGCACAACGCATTTTATTTAGACAATGCAGAAGAAAATAACAGTAATTGAAAGTAGAGGCTTAAACTCACACATCAAATCTTGATAATCAAATAATCGTTTCAGCCATTTTTCAAGCAGAAATGCCAGATATTTGATTTTCATAAACTCAGTTCAGGCAGACTTTGCATGTACACACATGACATGCCGCTCAATCAAAACATAAATCCAAACACACCTTTCAGAATCTTTGCTCTATTTGAGCTGTAAAGAAACTCCCATCCCTCCCTCTGCTCTGCATCAGCCTCACCATCCACCTGCAGGCTCTGAGGGGAGGCTTGGAGTGATGACACCGGAGACTAGACCCCAAACTCAAACTATATTCTGCTTCCGCGATAAAACAATCCAGTCGTTCTGTTTTTTGATGCGGCCTCTTTCAAACAACAAAGGTCTAACTTCACTTCCTCTGACTGACACGTCTAGAAGATTTGGAAGTTGACTTGGAACTTGATTTTAACTCTCATGTCGTGTCGTGTCGTGTTTGGTTAAGGTGGATCTTTATTTTTTTTACAGTGCAGTCAGTCGACAGGTGGAACGTCAGTTTGGCTGCAGATGTTTTCATTGGCTCTGAGTGTCACGACGCCTCAAACATCTGAGCTGCCTCAGGCGAGCCAGCGCGTTCACACCGTCAGCTGACAGAGTTAATTAAAGGTCTGCGAAGACGAGTGGAACCAGAATTTGTTCTGTGGACGCTCCGTTCTGATCTGTGCAGTCTGTTTGTTTATTGATGACTGATTCATGCATTGGATTGGAAAACAGCTTTTTGTTCATTTGTCGCTATGGCAACCAACAAATCTCAATTGAGCATTCGTTATCATCATGATTTGTGTAAGCCGTCACTCCGGCTCACTGGGTCTCTGAGTTCGGCTTCAGTTTGAGCGAGTTTGACACGGTGTGGAATATTGTTTTAGCCAGATCATCGTCATGGTGACTGCTCTGTAGGAATGTGTGTGTGTGTTTTGGTTAGGTAGGTGGGGTGTCGTCCATCAGGGGTCATGAGAATCTCTTCCACATCGTCCCTGCATGTGATGTGAAGGTTTCGGTTTGTGATTTCATGACCCGAGCTCACTGGAATCGCTACATTTAGTCATTTACAAAACAGCAATCGAGGTGCAGTGTGACAGGAACATGTTAGTGCAGCAATAAGTACTGTCACAGTTGTAGAGGGGGACAGATTTATCATGTCCAGTTGGTAGTGTTGGAGAGGAGGTACAGAGGGACGCCCCTGATCTGGTAGGAACGGGTAGGACGTTCCACCAACGGGAAACAAAAGACGAGATATTCAAGTTTGGATTTTCCCGATTGTGTACGGATGGCAGAGCCAGGCATCGACGAGCAGCGAGATTGTCGGTTGAATCTAGAACTCAGAATCTAAAATGAAAACAAATTAGCATAAGGGATGCAGTATAAAGTAGTATATTCATCATCAGTTGATCTGTTAATAATTTATTGTGAGTTATTGGGTCAGAAAATGTTTCCCAAATCTCTAATTTTGACCAAAATCTAAAGATATTCAGTTTGCTGTCAGAGAAGACTGAAAGAAACCAAAAAATATTTTTAGATTTGAGAAGCTGAAATTAGAGAATTTATTAAATTAATCAAATGTAGTGAAATAGTCAATGAATTACTGTTCTGGCCTGTGCATTATGTATCATAACTGTCTTATCTGCTTGAAGTGAAGGCGTAAATCAAATTTTTCAGTTTATTTCAATCAAATTTCTCCTAGTGTGCATTTTACGTTGTGATATATGATTTAGATCTGGAGGGAAGGGAAAACTAAGACAGGCATCATTTGAATTGTTTTCTTCATTTCTGACAGAACTACGGCGTGGAGTCGGACAACCTGAAGACTCTGGTGGGGAAGATGAGGACGGCGCACCACAGCCTGAGCAGCGCCGTGTCGCAGCGCAGGAAGAACCCCGCCTACCACAGCAAAATCTCCCATCAGCCCTCCAACGAGTTCCTGACGGCCGTGGTCGAGCTGATCGGAGCCGCCAAGAATCTGCTGGCCTGGTTGGACAGGTAGACGGGAACACGCTCAGTGCACACTGATGCAGTAACAGAGTAAAACAGCAGATTTGTGTCTGTGAGAGTTTCATGTTCCTCATTGTGTGATAGTGTTAGAACTCACACTCTCACTGCCTCACACACAGTTATTAGTGTTAACACGTGTGTCGTCTGTCAGCTGTCAGTGCGTCTCTTTGTCTGTCTGACTCTCAGCTTGTATCGGCTTGAGAAACATTCCAGCTCGCTGCAGCTGTTCCACTAAAACCCCGACAAGTTACTGCACTGACGCCCGAAACACACCTGACGTCTGTGTGTGTCAGATCTCCCACCTACGAACACCAAGAGTTTTATATTGAATCTCAACCTACGTCTATTCATATAGTCTATGGTTATTACCTTGAAAATCCTAAAACATGAATATATATGTTTGTCTTTTCAAAGCAATAATTTGCAGCATCAAAGTGAGATGCTTTCTCACCTGAATGTTTCCTATAATAATCTTTCTTAATTTAAAAAGAGCGAGACAGCAGCATCGCCAGTTCAAATCAGGTTTCTATCCTCCTCCCCCAGACATAATAATAGAGAAAACAGCAGGTAATGATTGACACTTGAGCACTCATTGTCCCGCCCACAGGATGTTTACATCTCCATAGAGCAATTTTATAAAAGAACGTCCTGTTAAAATAAGCAGCTACAACAGAGGGTCGAAGGGTTTCATTCAAAACTCCTTGAAATCCTTAAAAGGGGAAATTTCAAGACCTAGAAAGTTTTTGAAAATGTTTGAATTTATAGATTTTATATTTTTACTCTCACTTTTTAATTTTCTGTCAGCTTCTGTAAAGCTGCTGCTTATTAATTAACCCAAATAATGTTGCAAACTATTTCATGTTAAATCCTTAAATCTGAAGGATTTAGGCCTGGAAAGTCCTTGAATTTAATGCTTAGGAAAGTGCAGGAAGCCTGAAAAAGACACTCAACAGATTTGAAGTATTGTGAATGTGTCCTACAAACTCCTGACATAAGCAGCGAGCTTCATGTTTGTTTGTTTTTTCTTCAGGTCACCACACTGTAACAAAACCAATAATCCTTCATGTCTTTCCAGGACTCCTCTGACGAGCGCCAACGACTTCACCTCGACCAAAGGCCGAATCATCCAGCTGTGTCTGGAGCTCACCTCCACCGTCCAGAAGGTGAGTGAGGCTCAAACATCCCTCTGGTGGACATCAGAGACAGATGGTCATGAACTGGAGTTACTCGTCGTGTTTTGACCCTCTGGGACTGTTTGATTTCAGCCTTTGATGATGATGATGATGATGATGATGATGATGATGATGAACCGGAGATAACGTCTGTTTACATGCACAAAGTCCTTTTGATGATGATACCACTTTTACCAAAACAGGAAAGAACAAGAGAGATTTGAACTTGCATAAAACATATTTGGTATCTTTAAAACTTCAAAGTTCAGGGGAAAGTGGGAAACGTCGAATCATGTCAATTCATGCAGGTGTTAACGCTCCCTCGCATCCCCTCTGACATGCACGTACATGACAACTCACACGCTTACTCAGACACGTGTACAGCAGACAGTTTTCTCTCCAAATCCCATTTGAAATAACTTAGCAGAGCTGATAAAGAGCAGAGAGCTCAAACATGCAGCTGGTAAACCGCTGTGGTTACATCGTCTAAACACAGCAGTAAACACGGCAGTAAACACGACAGTAAACGCGCTGGTTGTTCAAGGCGTTTAGCACCAAGGTGTGATTATTTCACCTTTTTTAAAGTTCAGTTTCGACTTCTTATAAAACTCCGAAACACAGAAATCACAAGTGATATTTGGGAAGTGTTCGACATGTTTCGTGTCAGCGAGTCCTGTGCAGCGTTGAGGCGTCGCCTCGCCACTCTGTCATGCAATCATCCCGTCAGCCTGTTTGCAGGGAGCTGTTATTTCACCGACCACAGGAGGAATCCTCTCTGTGTCTCTGGGAGGCGTTTGCGGTCCCTCCCTCTGGTTTCACTCTCCTGTAGGCTGTCATTTCTCAAATATTTGTTTTCCCGCTTTTCTTTTTTTTCTTTCTCGCATCACATCTTTGTTTACCACACTCACAGTTCTTCACACAGACAGTTGTGAAAAGGAAAGTTTTCTCATTCCATCCACCGACATTATTGTCTAAATGTTAAGCCTTTTATTTTGACTTTTATTCTGAAACTGTAAAATTATTATTCTTATCATATTTGTCTGTGCAGCTCTTTTTTAAAGGAGTTTTCGCGGTCACAGAGTTTAATGATGTGACTTTCTATTCCTCATTTCCTCTGATTATTTGCTGCCCTGCTTCTGTATGTTCTTCTGCCTCCTTCAAAATAAAAGCATATTATCTAGAAAGAAATCACATCGACGTTAATAGGATTGAAGTGTGAGTGTGTCGGTCAGTCGTTCTGTCTCTTTACTTGCAGGACTGCACCGTCTATGAGATCGAGGAGAAGATCATGGAGGTGGTGAGTATTGCTTCTGTTTTTTCCTCTGGTTTGGATGTTTGGAGATGCTAATCGGAAACACACACACACACACACACGCACACACACACACACACACACAGTCAGTGTAACACACATTTCCTTTTCCTGTCTTGTACTGAGTGTCCTGTGGTGTTCACTCTGTGTGTGCGTGTGTGTGTGCGTGAATCTGCAGTATTGTTTATTCAGCTCAGGACCGTCCACTTCCTGTCTTAGATAACGCTTCCTGTTGGTCGTCCTGTTGTTCCCAGATTACTGCATCAGCTGATGTTAACTCACTTTCCCTGCTGGCTGTCATGACTCTCTAATGAGACCACAAGTTTCAGTTTAGTGTCATTAATCTACACTCGAACCTTTCAAGGTTTTTAGTTCATGCTGGAGACGAAGAGAGACTCTACTTTTCCAAAACGTAATACTACAAAACAATGTGCAAAACATGATCAGAAGAAACCTGCGACAGAGCTGCTGAGCTACCAAACTGAAAGGGCTCATGTTGTTTTACTGTGGCCTCTTGTGTCGCTGTATTATACAGTAAAGGGATCGGACTCTGACCGGGATCCGGAGTAAACATCCCAGCAGGCCTGTTCAGTAATCCGCCCATACATTCCTCCACTTTACCTGACGGCAAACACACTTGAAGGGGCGTTTGTTGAGTTCAGTGAAACTTCTTTATCCTCTAACTAACAGCATTGTCCTGTGGCTGCTCACCGAGAGGCTTTGGTTCAGTTTGTTTGTCCAGGTGACAGAGGGAAACACCGTGAAGGCAGATAAAGTAGCAGGAGTCACCCCACACACACAGTGAGGCCTCACAGCATCATACACAGTGTTTGTCAGACCTCACAGATGAGCATTCATAAACAAGCAATAAAAATCAGCAACATTTCAAGAAGGGATTAAGTCAGGCATGTTTTCCTGCTTTACTTGTAATTTCCTGTTGGTTTGTGTTTTCCTGATCACCTCAGACCTCCCGCTGAGCTTCAGGCCTGACAGTTGACTCAGTGTCATGATAATTTGAGGCCGTGCTCAGCTCGTGGAGGATCCTCCTTGTCTGCTGTTCAGCAAAACCAACGACTACATTTAAACCTTTTGTTTTTTTCCTGTTGCCTCCCCACGGAGAGGTCAGAGGTCAGGGACAGGCAGCTTTAGTGCTGCCACAGCAGGCAGTGATTCAGCATTTCCATCAGAACGGACGTTTGGCATGAGACCACCACACTGCCACTGACTTCCTCGCTTTAATAAATCAATCAAAGAAGAGATCTCTGATTTCAGTTCATACAGTTTAACCTCCTCCACTCCACCCCTCACTATAATAAACTTCTTTAGCAGGTCAGCTGTACTGTATATACCACATATTTAACATATTCAAAGTTTGAAGAGCATGAGGACAGAGAACATGATGAATGAAGTACATAAGTGTCATTCTTGTTGCCATGTTGCAGCAGTTTTTGGGTGGTTGCACAGATTTGGTGACAACTTTAATCATGTTTGCCACATTAATACACCAAAACCTCAGGAAGGAACATCACACACATTTTCATTTTCTGCTTCTCTTCTGGAAATCGCTCTCTTATTGTCAGTGCACGTAGGAAAGCCGTATATTGTCTGAGTGAACTCAGTCTCTGCTTTGTGGCGGTACAGTTTGACAAGGCTGTGATTATCACAGAGGTCACGATAGGTCATTTTATACAGAGAGGTCAAGTTCCAAAAAAACGACAATGAAATGGCAAACATCATCGCGCATGAATAAAGCCGACTCTGCCTCACAGTCAGACCCAATTCACACAAGTCCAATACTGTTCAACTACACGTGGCGAAGGTGACACATTGTTACTGCCTGAAGCTGTATTTGATTAACATAAAGTGGAGACTTGTCGGTACCTTTAGAACATATTTTCATTCGGATGTCTTGAGGTCAGAGGTCAAGGGACGACCATGTAAGTTTTCCATTGCCGACTGCCGAGGGTGTTATTCAGCCCCCTGCCCAGGACATGGTTTGCTAGTTTTACAGCTCCGCCTGCTACAGAGGCTGAAGGTGTCGGCGTATGTGTGGAGTGGAAGAGGTTAACGTCTGCCTGAGGCTGTGAGACAGTGTACAAATAAATGTCAGAGTACAAGTAGAAACCAAATAAAAGTTAAAGGTGAAACGAGGCAACATACTAGTGTTTCTTTATCCTACAAACACTCATTCCACCTCATGAGAATTATTAAGTGTGTCTGAGGTTTATTCAAGTTATGTCACGTGTTTGAAAAGAACGGAATAATTAGCAGGTTATTGCTCATTGCTTCAGCTCTATATGTAACTTGATCTAATTTGGCAATGAAACTGTCGATGCTGAATTGTTTCTATGTTTCCTCGTGTGTGTTTCAGTCTCGATCTCTGAACAGTATCTGCGAGAAGACGGTTCAGGAGACGTCCGACCCCTCGAAGAGCGAGATGGCGTGTCTGGAGGAGGTGCACATCACCAACGTGAAGCCCGGAGAGGGACTGGTGAGATGAAAAAACATAAAACAAAACAGACATTGTCGTTTACGTTCAGAGCACGATCAGCGGGACGTCACCGTCACATAAGTAACAAGTACTGCAAAAAGAAAAAAAACCCACAATTTGACTCGACTTCCCCCGGAGTAACACTAACAGGTATTTTAGTGCTGCACCATGAACCACAATCAGCACTGAGTCGAAAACAGAAACAGATGTAGGTCTGAAAAAGGACCACAACCTTTGCAGCAGGGAATTACAGAGAAGCCACAGGAGGTTATTTATGTACAAGAGTCGTATATACATCCTGAAACACTGACTCCTTCCAATGTTCTTTATCTTCCAGGGGATTTACATCAAATCCACCTACGACGGGCTTCACGTCATCACAGGAACAACAGAGAACGTGAGTGCTGCTGGTTCTGAATCACAAGAGACACGTCAACAGTGTCTGATGAGATATTAGTGTGTGTGGACGCTGCAGTCTGTGTTGTGTTTCTTCCCATGAGAGTAAAAACAAACTGTGATTCTGCTCGTCAGTCTCCGGCAGATAAAACCAAGAGGATTCATGCTGGAGATGAAGTCATTCAGGTCAACAAACAGACGGTGGTGAGTCAGTCAAGTCCACTCTTTAAAAAAACGGTTTCACATTTTCCGAGAGCTGTTAGCTTAGCTTAGCATAAAGCCTGGAAACAGCTAGCCTTGACTAGTGTGAACACACGGTAACATTCAGTGGAAGAAGTGTTAAAGTTTAAATTCGTCAGTGTTCTAAGGCATCTCGTCTGTGATTGGTCCAGGTGGGCTGGCAGTTGAAGCACCTGGTGGAGAAGCTGAGGGCGGAGTCCGGAGGCGTCGTCATGGTGGTGAAGAAGAGGCCGTCGGGAACATCCGGCGGCTTTGCACCCGCTCCGCTGAAGAACCTGCGCTGGAGACCGCCACGAGTACAGGTGAGCTGCCCCGACATCACGGCATCATCGACCGTGCTGTCTGTCAGCCAACACTGCTGATGTCTGGACCACACAGACAACCTGCAGCCTGCTGTGATCTCTCCTGACTTTCTTTCCTTCCTGCAGTAGTATTAGTATAAGTATAACCAACACAGCAGCAAAGGCCGAGTATAAGACAGAAAATACAAAAGAATACTGTGGAACTGAATTTTTGGGGGGGTTTCCACTAAAAACGATGACTACAGAGAACTGTCAGCTAACTCCCTCAGTAACTCCCTTTTAGTGTCTTCTAGCTCATTGTTTTGGTTTCACAGTCCACACCTTATACCACCCGCTCAACGCCAAACAGCAGACAGACACTTAGAGACAAGCTGGTGAACACAATGTTCAGATGTTTTTCTCTGAAGTTGGTGGAGGACAAATCAGAGCTAAAAGAAGAGCAGCAGTCGAACACAAACATGACTCGACATAAACTCTGATGTTGGTCTGTGTCTGCAATGATATGAAGTGTAATGAGAGTCTAAAAGTCTCAGACTGTTTGAAACTGTCTCTCAGGTGTGTGCCTGTGAGTTACAGTGAGGATCTGTCATCGTAATCACATCATCCTTCCCGGCCTGCTGCTCCGCCGAGGCGAGCGGCTGAACAATGGAGCCTTTCTTCTGTTTTCCTGTAAAAAAAGAAAGATAGGAAACTCTCCAAACATCAGGCTGCGTTCATGTCAGGCATCTTTGGAAGGTGACTCATGCGTTAAACCACAATGTGACAATTATGAATTCACCAAAAGCACCTTCAGGGTTTTTGTGTCGAGGGTCCAGGATGTGTGTGTTTAGGGAAGATAGACCCTCGACTGCGGCTATCAAAACACATCTGAAGTCACTCCGACCATTCAGTTCAAAGGTCAGCTCGAGTCAACAGTTACACCTCCTCTGCTTCACTGTGAAATACATTATCATGGTTCACTGCTGGAAAGTTTAAACAATGTGTAAAACATAAATCAAAATGGATATTTCCAACATTTCCAGCTGAATTCAGCACAAAGACAAAATATGTAACGCTCAAACTGATCAACGTTTTCTGTAAATATACTTCTGATTAGTTCTGTTTTTATTTATTCAGAGAATGTACGGACTAATTGAAAATGAAAAGAATCAAAGTGATTTAGTTTAGTTATGAGAAAGTAATACCAACATTTGATTTTTACTTTATAAAGTAGCAAAACAAACAGTCCACTAACCTTTGATTACTACAAACTTTTACCCTCTCAAAGCTGATAAACTGGTGTTAGTCCACACTGAAGACCAAAACCAGCTCTCTGTTCGTCCATCTCTCAACACTTAATGACTTTCTGCCTGTGGTGCTGATGTGAGTCGAATGGTTGAAGACATAATTCAGCTCACAAACGTGTAGTTACAGGAGGAAACGGTGCATTTGTTAGGGACTATTTTCAGCAGTGGATTAATCCACATTTAAGAGTTTTTGTGACTCCTTCATGATCAGCAGAGGAACACGACGAACACGCGTCCGCGTCTTCACCTCCTTCAGTATTTTTCCAACACAGACGAGAAAAGGAGCTGAGCGAAGTTCCTGTGTTTATGGAAATATACAAACTTTAGAGTCGAGGAAGGAAACAGAAGAGCTTCGTCTGCTGAACGTCTTATTGTTGTTCCATGATAAACACCATTAGAGGAGTCATTACTTCCTCTGCTGTCACAGAAATTCAACAGAAACTCATTTTTAAAGTGATCATTTGTGTTTGTCTTGTTGTTTCCAGACCTCTCAGGGAGCTCAGGGTCTCTACAGATCTCGACAGCCAGAAACCTCCGACGCTCCTGGGAAGAGAGGGAAGACGACCATATTGGATTTGTACGTCCCTCCTCCACCTGCAGCACCGTACATACCGCTGTGAGTACCAGCAGAGGGAAAGTTCACACGGTTATCCTTCGTTTGTCCTGTGTCATGAACACTGGTTTGAATCCTCTCTGCAGAGATGCCAACATGAATGTGTCTCCGGCTGTCAAAATGAGGCCCAAGTCTCCAAACTCATGTCTGGACGCAGACGTACGGCGACGCGGCGCCGATGACAAGCGGACATCCGTCGGCCCAACACCTGAACCCAGCCAACCGGTCCATGTATCCCTTCGAAAGCGCTCCTCTACACGCTGTGAGTGCACACACACAAACACACACACAAACATCTAAACTTCAATCATTAGTTAGATGATGATGAGCTTTAACTTTTGTGTTTGCAGGTAAACCTCGACCCGTCTCCATGCCAGTGGAGTCGTTTTCAGCAGACTCATCCTGCAGGTCCGGAGCTCATGGAAGGAAAGGTAAGCTCCAGCAGTGGTTATCAGTGATGGCCGCCTGTCTGTCTCATTAACAGCCGAGGGCAGGCGGCGGCAGGGCGTGCGAGCTGCGTGCTTTGAATTTCTACCTCGTCGATCATTAACCCCGAGAGCCGCCGCTGCATCGACGGAGCTGATCTTAAATGTTCTTAGAGCACTTCACCTTGAGGAAAACACTGTGTCGATCTGAACGTGTTTGTGTTGGCAGCTTGTCCGAGATAGCAGCTTGTTAATGGATTTTCAAGACGGTTAAACAAGGACATATTAAGAGTTGACTCAACATTTACACGTGACGTGACTCAAACTTTAAATCAGATTCATGTTTCTTCTCGTTGACTCGTGGCTCCTGTCTCGTCTCCTGAACAGGTCGGGACGTTCTGCACAAATACCTGAGTAACGAGGGAATTAGCACCATCACGGAGGAGGAGCCGTGTTACCCTCTGCCGTATCGAGGACACCCGTCGGTCCGCGGCGTCGACCACATCAGAGGCAGCCAGTGCTTCATCAACGCTGACCTGCACAACAGCGCCACCATCCCTTACCAGGAGGCGGTGTCCAAAAAGTCGCCTGCCTCCAGCTCTGCCTCCGCCGCCGCCGCCGTCTCTCCTCCTCTGGCTGTAAACAAACAGTCAACGTCGCTGCTCGGAGGCTGGCTGGCTCGTCTCAGGCTGCTCAGCCACTGATGGAAGATCTGGATCCTCCAGGAGGTCGTTTATTCTCAGCCTGATCCTCAGGATGTTTTAAGTGTCAGCAAATCACAGAGCAGCAGTGTGGACAGTTTTGTTTTTCAGTCATCACCATGAACTTCATACTAGAGACCTACTCGACCTGCGTCTGACCTCCAGTGGTTTAACTTTAACTCCAGGACACATCACTCTTCTCATGTTAGCATTCAGCTCCAAGCACTGCTATACTCAACAGATTTATTGGAATATTAAACCAGCAAGCATCAGACCGACTCCAGTTTGTGAACCAGTCGAGCTGAACTGGGATCCATTTTACGACATGACGGACAGTATTCTGCAGGATGACCGACCGACAAACACACATCTGAAACGTACCTCCGTGAGCCGTAAATCACTCGCTGCTGAAACCTTGTCGTCATGCGACTTTCTAAGTAATCACACCTTTCACATTGGTATCAAAGAAGTATTGAAATATCTGGAAACAACTTTTCACTGACGAGGTTTGGACTGCTGAGCTTGTGCATGAAAACTGAAGTCTGCTGGAAATGAAGCTGGTTTTTGTTTCCAACAGATTTCTGTTTCTTTTTATTTGTCAAGAATCAAAAAGCAGAATCAAAGTCATATAAAATTTTTAAGATTCGAATAACCAAACCTCAGTTTGTCTCTAGTTTAAAAATGGTGAAGCATTTCTAAAGTCGTTCTAAGTCTTTTCCTTCAATCTCAGGAGCCTTTAGTGCCTCTTGTATCTAAACTCTTTACTGTGGTTTGTCAGGACAAAACAGTTTGTAAATATTCTTTATAGATTGTATTTTATCACCGCAAGTTTCACTCGTTTATCTAAGAGAGGTGTGCTTTTTTCAGAGTGTAGTAAACACAAGAGCTCGACATGTTACTAAATATTTCTAAAGCTTTACAGAAGTCTTGTTACTTACAGTTACAGTCATAACTATATAAACTTGTTTTAGGAGAAATAACGAATAAACATAAAGGAAGCATTAGTTTACCAAAGTTTACCAACAGGGTTTTTTTTTTCATGATTTATAAATATTAATAAAGAAGTCTTAAAGCTACTGTAAATAATACAAAATATGTTTGTGTCATTGTTTTGATTGAAAATAACTCAAACTGAAGAAAAGTTCAAAACAAAAAACTTCTATAATATTTCTTATATTTTGGTTTAAGAGTGAAATTTAAATGTTAAATCCTAAAACGCTGTTACAGATTTCACCTTCTCAAACGTACACTTGATTTTATTTTGAAATCTGTCGCCGCCGTCATTTTGCAGTTTTCTGCAGATGACCTTTGACGCACGTCTGCTCAAAGCTGCTTTTAAACTTCAGGTAAAAACTGACTTAAGTATTTCAGGTGTGGCTCTCTGCACTCTAATCTTCATTGGTTCTTCTTACGTGTGTTTGAGGTTTCTTAATGTCCCATTAAAATCTGAAGGAGTTCCTCAGGGAAGCGTCACGGATCCCTCTGTGTTTACAATCCGAGAAGCTCCTCGCGTCTCCTTAAGATCTTTTTCTTCTTGTAAAGAGTGTTTCTGCTTCATTCATCAGGTGCCTTTATACTAACAAAACATTATGCAAGAGCTCTGACAGCGTATGTACAAAACATTGTGTAGATTACGAGAGTGTAACTTAAACTGTAAATATCACAGAGGCGACCTCTTGTGTTGTGGTGTGGGGGGAAAAAAACATTTCTCTAACACTTTGAAGAGTTTAGAATATTTTTCTGATCATAACATTTCTAATAAAAGTGAGATTATGTGACTTTTTAAAAAATTATTAAAAGTTGAATTTCTCAGCTATAATCGATACATATCGCTGCGTAACTGACAATACCGAGTCAGATTTCTGACTTTATCTACAGCTCGTGGTCACATGGTCTCACTTTGAGATGAAAGTTTGCATCGTTTTGCCAAACGACTTGTATCGACATCATTAATCTGTTTTGTCCTGTTGAGTATTTTTCACGTGTAAATCTGAATTATTCCAGAGCTCCGCAGTACGACGCCTCTGTGCTGCTTTGTAACTTGTGGAAAAATATTAAAAAAAATAAAGTGCAATTTATTTTAAAAAAACTTCCTGTCGTTTTGATATCATGTAACTTTTAGAGTGACGGGTAACAATATCATGAGTCTATAAAAGCTGGGTAAAACAAAATATATTGTAATAAACTTATATGTGTGTATATAAAACATCTTTCACACACACAATAAAACAAACTGCAACAATAACAATAAGTTCAAAGCAATAAATCAATAAAAAAATAGAATAAAATGTGACACAGGTAAACTAAAAACTTTTTTTTTTTCATTTTTAAACGTTGACACAGTTTGCAGCACTGACTGCAAAGTCTCTTTGGACTGAAGAACAACCAGGACTGTCACACCTGAGGAGGGAATACAGGGCAGGTAAAGTAAGGTATACCAGAATCTGTGGTATAATGTGAGTCCGAATCCTGGCAGGAGAAGTTTAGATGTTGCACAAATCAGACTTTGAATTATCGATAAACAGTCCTCTGTGCAAACCTTCAGAATAAAAAGACACGCTGGAAGGTTTAAATGAGGCTTTGTCTAATGTAACTTTTGATGAAATCTACAAACGCAAACTGAAACAAACAAACACCTGAACGTGGAGTCTGACAGGAGACATGCTCTGGAAGCAAAAACAGACCAAGCATTGGTTAAAAGTTGCAAAGCTGATGACGCCATCTGCTGGTAAAAGTAAACCAGTGCAAAGTAAAGAAAGAGGAAAAGAAAGCACATCCCACATGAAGGATGTTCTGACCTCCATCGAGGAGGCTGTTTTCAGTTCCTGTTGTCTCTGTCTGGAAGAGCTGACAGGTTTTAAATTTTAAATTTAAAAGCTTTAGAGTGGAGCTGACAGCCTTCACACTCAAAGACAGATGTCTCACACAGTTCAGAGGTGACTCAAGTCAAAGACACTGAAAGCAAACGTCTCCCCTCAGACTTCTCTGTGAGCGTGGGTCAAAACAAAACTCCTTCTGAGAAAATGTTTTTATTTTCTAGAGCAAAGAGGAAGTTTCTAAGCAGAGAGAGAGAAAAAGAGACGAATGGTCTGAAGAACTTGTGAAACAGGAAGGACGGTGTGGTGTGGTGTGTGTGTATATGCATGCATGTATGTATGTGAGTGTGATTCTGACTCTGTGGTCTGTTTGTGGGTCGACGCATGAAGTCTCTGAGTCTGAGAAAAAAGCTTCTAGTTCCTCCTCTGCCGAGCATCAGTCTGCTGCAAAGGAGCTGCCGGACGTCCACGAGCGAGCAGGTAAGATCTATTTATGAATGATTTTGTCATCGTTAGGGTGGAAGTGAGTTATTTAAGATGTTTGTAGTGGATGTATAAGGCGCTTTAAATATGACACACCTGATCCAAGGTGTGTTTGCAGTGCAGAGAACATAAAAACACACCTTACCTGCAGCTTTGTTGTTAAATGTTCATTATTTTTGCTGCTTTAAGAAAATCTGAGAAGAAAATCTAACTGAAAGAGACTCAAGAGCTGGTTTCACAAAGTCAGACTGTGACTCCAATAATACTGATATTACTGATCAGACCTCAGGCAGTGGTGAACTTTGTGACACATTTACATCGGTGCACAAAAACTCTGCAAAAAAAAACGAGACCACAAGTTAAAAAAAACAAGATAAATCATCCAAATAGAAGAAAATAAATAAGTTTACAAGGTAAGAAGACTCAAAATGTGAGCACATAAACTTATTTGAAGCTGCAGACGTTCAGCGGAGGCGTTTCAGTCAAATGTTTGAAGTTGCAAACGATCCACTGCTCTCAAACCTTCTGCCTGAGACTTAAAAAAACATAAAAAACAAAGACAATAAAGCAATAAGAATACATTTTATCAGCCGTCAGTCATGTTGTTGGTCAGTACTGTCGTATAAATGTAGGAAACAATCGTGATTTTTAATTTTACTGTCAACAAAGTACCCGAGAACTGTCGCTGGATTGCTTTGATACTGCAGAAAACTCGTTCTGTGTTTTCTAAGCTGCTTTCTCTGCGTTTATGATCGATGGACACTGACGTGATGGCATGTTGAGGAAGTGTGAGTCACACTGAATCTAAAAAAAAATAATGTGTCAGGTCAGATTTGACTTCATCACCCAGAGAAGAACTTCAAACTTCACACTCTAAACTTTCAAAGTGCCTCTGTTCTGTATCAGCATGCATGCACCTGTGCCTCCAACACAACCTCTGCAGCACACACACAGTCGACGCCAGCTGCTCGACCTGTGACATTTCAAATCACACTTTGCTCTCGCCGCCCCCCTTCTCCTTCTTTCTTTCTCTCTCTCTCTTCATCTCGACTGCAGCCATGAGTCGGCGGCGGGTTTCGGTCAAAGATCTGGGCGCGTTGGACTGTCAGGGCTGGCTTCTTCGCAGGAAGGACAGCCGCAGCTTCCTGGGAAGCCGATGGAAGAGATACTGGTTCGTCCTGAAGAGGAGTTCTCTGTACTGGTACGCCGACAAGGAGGTGAGTCACTGCAAGGCTGCAATCATCGACTACGCCACTAGGGGGCCACGAAATCCAACACAGTGGACCTTTAACGTGTTTCTATCCGGCTCCGACAACCTCGATTCAGCTCTCGACTCGATAAACACAGAAGAGAGAAGAAGAGCACACGTGATACCATGTATAGCTACACTGGTCACAGCTGCCTGTGGTTGGCCTCTTTAACAAACCTCGAGGCTCTCTCTGACACGGACTCTCACCGTCCACCCCAGACCGACGTGTTATATTAACACACACATGCTCTAGTAATAAAAACATCTTGCACACTGCAGACTGTGAACCTTTGAACATATTGCACATAGATTGATATCTTCTGCATATTTTTAACTTATATTTGTCATGCACCAAAACACAAAGACAGATTCCCCGTATGTGAAACTTACTTGGCGATAAAACCTGTTTCTGACAAGTTAATACATTTAATTGTGTTGCTTGTTCTTCTTTTTTTTATAGTTTGGGCCTTAATTTTAAACTTTTGAAATCTTTCAGATCACTGTGGTATGACCGCATAACCGCTGGTGGTTGCTTAACTTTCCTGTAGGAGGAATCTCTGAAATGATCCGTTTTTAAATTTAAAAGACACGTAGAAGACACGTTGATTCACATCGTGTGTCATCCGTGAACGGTTCAAATATGATGTGAGACGGTGAGCTGAGGTTAAATGAAGGGTTTGAAAACTCTATCAGGAAGAGAAGTGTGGATCCGGAGGACACTTTTAACTAACAAATTAGATCTGGATCTTGAACCTATCTGCAGCTGATCAGGGTCGGCCTACGTAGCTGGATTTCTTAGAAAGACTTTGAGAAAAGTTGGAAAAACACTGTTTTGTACGGTGGCCCTGAATTGCAAAACACAACAGCAAATCGAATAACACAACAGCAAATTCAAAAACACAATAGCAAATTGAATAACACAACAGCAAATCGAATAACACAATAGCAAATTCAAAAACACAATAGCAAATTGAATAACACAATAGCAAATCGAATAACACAATAGCAAATCGAATAACACAACAGCAAATCGAAAAACACAATAGCAAATCGAATAACACAACAAACAGCAAAGGGAATAACACAACAGCAAAGCGAATAACACAACAGCAAATCGAATAACACAACAAACAGCAAAGCGAATAACACAACAGCAAAGCGAATAACACAACAGCAAATCGAATAACACAACAGCAAAACGAATAACACACCAGCAAAACGAATAACACAACAGCAAATTGAATAACACAACAGAAAATCGAATAACACAACAGCAAATCAAATAACACAACAGCAAATCGAATAACACAACAGCAAATTGAATAACACAACAGAAAATCGAATAACACAACAGCAAATCAAATAACACAACAGCAAATCGAATAACACAACAGCAAATCGAATAACACAACAGCAAAGCGAATAACACAACAGCAAATTGAATAACACAACAGAAAATCGAATAACACAACAGCAAATCAAATAACACAACAGCAAATCGAATAACACAACAGCAAATCGAATAACACAACAGCAAATCGAATAACACACCAGCAAAACGAATAACACAACAGCAAATCGAATAACACAACAGCAAAACAAATAACACAACAGCTAAGCGAATAACACATCAGCAAAACGAATAACACAACAGCTAAGCGAATAACACAACAGCAAATTCAAAAACACAATAGCAAATTCAAAACGGAAAGTGTAGGTACCCTCAGGTGACAGGAATCGTCGCTGATTGGACTGGTGGCCCTTTGAACCGGAAAGACACGGCTTGCATGTTTTCAAAATATGAGCGCTGTTAGTGACAATGTACGCGCTGCTATTAAAGAATATTTTGATGCACGACATGGATATTACGTGCATCAAATACCTACCCTTTCCGTTTTGAATTTGCTGTGGTGTTATTCGATTTGCTATTGTGTTATTGGATTTGCTGTTGTGTTTTGCACTTCAGGGCCACCGTAGTTTTACTTAAGAGTCCAGGCCTTAACTTGACAGACCGACTGTGAGTCTCAATGTTTTGGTGTCTGACTCGGAGCAAATCTCCCAAACCAAGGTCAAAAATCAGGCTGAAAGACTGAAACCAGAAGCAGCAGATTAATGGAGTACAGTGATTCAGTTTTCAGGTATTCTGCATGTTTCAAACCGAGTGTTGCTTCATTATTTGATGATCATGTATCACTGCTGTCTGTTCTTTTAATTGTCTAACTGTGGTTTTGGTTTCTTGTGATCACGTTCTCCGTCACTAAACACTTTGTATCCTCAGACTGAAACACTGACGTTAATCTCAGTCGAAATAAAGTTGAACAACAATTATAAGAGGCGCCCGTACTGGAGACCACACGCTTTAAAAATAAGCACTGTAACACATGCAGTCCGATGTGGTGAGGCGAACACATCCTGTGACTACGACCACCGACGCTCAGCGAGTTTCTGTTTGTGTTTCTCTGCAGGCCGACAAAGCTGAAGGTTTCATCAACCTGTGCGGATTCACCATCGAGCAGGCCAAACAGTGCAGGAAGAAGCAGTACGCCATCTTTGTTTCTTTATGTTGACGCGCTCTGAAGGCCGGTCTGGGTGGAAACCACCAACAGTGTTACTCAACTGTCTGACAACATGCTGCCTCCACAAACTCTCTTATTCTCATCTGTTCAGTTCATAGACTCATCGATCTTTCTTCGATGTTATTAACAGCTCAGTTTTGTGTTTCAGTGCCATAACGGCCAGTCATCCACTGGTCGTGACCATTTTCATCGCTGCAGAGAGCTTCACTGAGATGAATAAGTGAGTCGTTCTGGATGTGTTTGTCCTCACTGTCCTGTAATGTAGAAAAAACTTCAGCCATGTTAGCGTTGGCGGCTGTAGGGACGCGATGTCGGACCAAGTACCAGATGGACTGCCATGAAAATTTGCTACAAGCATTCATGGATGAATTGTAATAACGTTTTCTCTAGCGCCATCATGAGGTCAAAATTTCAGTTTGTTTATGTATGGAGGTCCAGTTGTGGCGATACGTCCTGAGTTCAGGAGGTGGCTCTTCGTCTATAGGTGGAGGAGCATGAGTGTAGGGTTTGATTATGGATCTGACTGATCTTAGTCGTGCAGTTTTACTCGATTACCTTCTCCAAGTTTGTTTTCATTATTCACCGCCAATGAGAAACACATCTCTCCGCTCTGAACTCCTCTCAGTTCGTCTTGCATGAAACGTAGATGCTGCAGACTTTTCTTAAAGGAAGCATCTGTTCGGATTTAAAGATAGCAGTCATCGGGTCGATGTCCTCATCTGTCCATTTTGACATTTGATCGTGAACTTCTACAGCAAACTGACGGCAGAGTATTTTGGTCTGGACTGATGATTGTTGCTTTAATTTGTTGCCACATAAAAATAGATTTCTCTTCCTCTTTATCGTTTTTCATCCACTTCTTGTTTTGTTTTTTAAAATATATTTTATTTTTGACCTTTTCAACATGCAGCAAAGGGCCGCAGGTCAGATTCGAACCCTGGGCCTGATGCTGAGTCTTCATGCATTGAAATCGTTTATATGCTGCTGTGGCATTAAAGCATCGTGTCTCCGTTCACAGGTGGATCAGCAAGCTGTCAGAAGCAGCCGAGCGCGGTGAAGAGATCAACACCGAAGGTCAGATAAGTTGATGCTACGTTAAAGAGTTATTAACATTCAGACGGGTGACGAATTAAACAAAAAGACCTAAAGACAAAGTGTCTTTGAGAGGTGTTGTGCAATCATGAGCTTCGATACCTCTGCAATGTTTCTATAAGTCTACTGGAGGGATGGACGCCGTTCTTCCAGGAGATATATGAACATGCTGTCTTACTAAATCTCGCATAGGTGTCCAGTTGTATTGAAATAAGTTGATGAGTCCATAGCTGTTATGGTTTAGTTCAAGGTGGTGAACACAAATGGAGACAGTCCAATAAACGGTCCGTCCAAAACGGAGATACCCAAAGAGCAGAACATTGGGGGGAAGTTTGAACAAAGCAGGACCGGTAGACAGACAGAGGGACAGACCTGACAATGAAACCATGACTACAGGGACTGAATACACATGTGGAGACCGGAGAACAAGCGGTCATCATTCTTCAAGAAGCGTTAAATCTGAGGCAGCTGGACTTGGTTGTAGGCAGCAGGGGGTCCAAGGCGGGATCATTGACCAGGCCTTTGTTTTAGTTGTTGTCATTGAGGGTCACCTGGTGTGAACGACGGTCGTTCAGGTCACCTGATGAGCACCGTTGTGGACCACGACCAACAAGAAACCCAAATCCATGACTCTGATCCACATGACTGTCATGTTCCCCTCGTGCCCTCTGGGCGGCATCTACATTCACTCATCTCAGGTTTTTCCTTTAATTCGTCACCCATCTGTTCGTAATACATGAACACAGGAAACTAAACATGCTCAAAGTTCATGTCCTTAAAGCTGAATTCGCTTCTTTAACTCTTTTCCGTAGACACTTTCTCTTCTCCTTCCACTTTTTGTTCTGTGGTTCTTGATTTCGATTCTTCCTCCCTTCCTCCTTTCTTCCCGTGGTTCCTTCTTCCTCTATCTTTCCTTCCAGTCATTCGTCCTCCGGTCCTTTCTACCCCTCTTCTTCCATTCCTTCTTCGTCCCTCTCGTCACTTGTCTCTTCTCCGTGTTGCAGAGTGTTACAGCGAAGACAGCGATCAGGAAGGCGATGACTGTACGCTGACTTCCTGTCCTCCGGACCCCGAACAGGAAACAGAAGAATCCGAGAACGTGAGTGACGGAGTGTGAAGGTGTAAAATGTCTTTTATTTAGAGTCTGTGAACAAACCCGCCATCCTCCTCGCAGGGCGACGGTCTTCAGCCTCTCTGCGAGTCTTCATCCTCGCCCACGACGCCGACGGAAGAAGGACACGACGACAACAGCAGCAGCGGAGGAAGAAGAAGAAGAAGAAGCACGTCGGAGGGCGCGCCTTTGTGTAGAAACAGCAGAAGAAGAGCAGCCACGCACGGAGGTGAACGCCTGTCCTGGCAGGAGCAGCCCAGGCCCGAAGAAGCCGAGAGGGCGGTGTCGCTCCCTCTGATCCACATCAATGAAGAGGAGGAGGTCGTGCACGGTAATCACACTGGAAACACACCTGGTTACCATGACAACTGCTGCTTTTTTGATGGCGGGGTCTTTGGTGTTGCAGGAGTGTCACAGTGATAGTTTGTTGGCGTTGTTGTTTGCAGAGAACCCTCCTGACGAGATGGAGAGCCTCTACAACCACCTGAGGGCGGCCAGCTTAACTCCGATCGGAGGCGCCAAACGGAAAGACTTCAGAGCGTCGTTCATCAGGCGATGCGAGAACAACAAGATGAACGAAAAGCTTCACACGCTCCGGATCCTCAGCAGCACGCTGAAGGTGAGAATCAGATGCATCTTCGTTCATTTAGACGTGCAGGTAGGCGTATGTTCTCACCTTCGGACCCGCTTCAAAGTCTTTACGCCTCACATGTATGAGAATTTTCTCATTTCTGATAACTAAATTTGACTTTTGTTTCAGAAAAAGTCAAAATAAACATTGTTTTAAAGGTTGTTTTATGTTGATGTAAGCAAGAAAATCAATTAGTTTGAAACACTTTGACAAAAAGCTTCTTGAAATATGATTAAAAGAAAAAGTCTTGTGCTGTCACCTAATTTTTTTAAGTACGTTCCTCGATAAAACAGATTTCTCCATTGGATTTTGGAAGTTTATGATAATCTTAACACCTCTAACAAATTATGCCACAGTCAAAAGAATTTACGCGATCAGTGTGTTGAGGTTTAATGTGACAACTTCTGTGGTCTCGATCAGCCACTTGTTAGCGACCGCCTTTTTTGAGACACGTAGATGCTTTGCAGAGATGTCGATGAACCAAATGTGAGATTTATAACAGACTTAATTTAGGAATTGATTGATTTAACCCATCGACTTCGAGATGAGGGAACCAGAAGTCCAGAACTGCAATCTAGATTCCAGTTTTTAGGACCCTTAAAGGCCTTTAACCCTCTGGTTACCCTTTAAAATAATTACGTTAAAGACCCTTCCACACATAAATGTGCTTAGGGTCGTTTGAGGGTTAAAGGAGCAGCATGTAGTGACATCTAGTGGTGAAGTTGCAGACTGCAACCAACTTAAGTAGCAGAAACTATGGTGGCCGCTCCAAAAGCTCCAACTAGAAGAGCACGACAGTTCAACAAAAATAAAATAAGATTCCTATTTTCAGGTGGTTATCCGCTGATGAATAGTTTTCTGTAAACAGAGCGCTCTAAAACTGACACAGCGGACCTTTAACTGAAGGAAAAGTCAGTGGATCCCCAAAGTTTTGACAATCCGTGAACCTGCTCTGTCTTTCAGGCTAAAGAGTCGGAGCTTCGGGCGGTGGAGCAGCTCCTGACCCAACCAGCTCTCACGGCGTCCGTATACAGGACGTGGAGAACGTCCAACACCATTATACTTCAGGAGATCGGCCAACGTGACCACGCAGCAGGGGGCGCCCCAGAGCTGAGGCCTCCCGAGACCTAACGAGGATAAAACGCGGTTTATCTTCCACACTGACGAAAGAACAAAACGGCCTCAGCCACGACGTGTTGGACTGGGAACAAGCGACGTGCCCTGCAGAGGGCAGTGGTGGAAAGTAACTAAGTACTTTGATTTGATGCGACCTTGTACTCGCCACTACATTTTTATTTTTACAGCTTAAGTTTTGTGTTAATCAGAATCTAATCTAATCTAATCTAATAAATGTAAAAACGGTAAAGTCTGATTATTATCCAGTAATAAAATGATTTATATTTTATTTTACTTTCTACTTTTACTTCTTCCACCACTGCCGGATGCTCGAGGGTTACACAGTCAGTTTTCTAATATCCAATATCTAACTCGACGTTTTTTCTGTTGTGAATCTGAACTTTTAACCAGTTCACTGTGGTTCCTGCTGGAGGATGTCAGTGGCCTAAACTTGACTGGAAGGTTTTTGGTTTTTAGTGGGTAAAAGGTGATTAAATGAACTTTTCAGGTGGGAAACATTTTCACTGCAGCAATTCCGACTGTTGGGAGTTTGAGCAGTGAACACAAAGGTTCTGGCTCCTCTGTGTTTTGTCAGGTTTGTTATTTCATTGAGTTTGTTTCATTATAAAAGTTATTTAATATTTACATTACATTTAGCAGACGCTTTTATCCAAAGCGACTTACAGAGGAGGACATAAGCTGAAAAGGTGTAAAGGAGCACAGAGTAGTTTGTTAGTTTTGTTAGGCAGGCATATTTCTGCAGTAAGTCATTTCTTACACCTGTATGTCACAGATATAAAAGTGTTCAAACTAAAAACATCCATAAGTCTTTATCTGAATTACTATTTATGCAAGTGTAAAAAGTTTAGAGAATTAATTAAATCTGGCACAGCTGTTCATCATTTCATCATAATATTAAACACTTGTTAATGTCCAGAGTGAAACGATCAGAGGACTTCGAGCTTTAAACAGACAGGATCATTCAAACCTTGAAAACTTAAGAAGCATTTCCCAAACTTTCAAGGTTTTGAATGAACCCTGCATAGAGCTCATTATTTAGACGTGTTAAAACAGTGTTTCTCGACCCTGGTCCTGCATGTTTTAGATGTTTCCTCCACCACCACACCTGATTCCAATGATCAGCTCGTCATCGAGCTCTGCAGGGGCCTGATAACGAGCCACTTGATTGAATCAGGTGTGTTGGAGCAGGAAACCTAAAAACATGCAGGGCAGAGGGCCCCAAAAACCAGGATTGAGAAACAGTACAAACATACAAGAACGCATCATTTCAGTTATTTAACTTATCGCCTGAAGGTGGCGCCGTAGGAAACGAGCCCTCACAACAGAAACATTCAGAAGCATTTCTGGATTTTCTGCAGAGGAAAGTTTAAAAAAAAAAAAGACCAACGTTTGTTTTGACAGTAAACAAATTTATTTTGTCATCTGCAGTTACAGCTGGAATTCTGGGAATTCAAACACGACGTCTTTGCCTGTGAGCTTCTTGTAGACACCAGAGAAAGTTTCCACCTGAGAGAGGACGGGAAACAAAGTTTAATCACAGTCAGGATGAACTAGATGAAGCTAAACATTAACATATGATGTTACAAAGCAGCAAACATCCTCATTAACAGTTATGTAAGCTTGGTGGACACTTTATTAGAGACACCTGAGCTCATAACAGCCTCGTCTTTCACGAGAACTTAATCTGTTTCAATAAAAACTGAGCATAGAAGCGTCACCTGTCGACAGACTGAGCTGTACAGGTGCATCTATAGTCACTCTTCAGAGAGACGTGAACATAGTCTGTGCACTGCATGGTTTAGCTCCCCAGTAACGGCCCCAGAGGGACTCTGGGAAGATGTAGGAATATGCAGGACGCCCGTCCTCACCGACCAACCGGCCGGGGACAGAGCTTAGTCTCCGACGACGTGGAACGGGACTGTACGTCTCAGCCCGGAGGCTACGCTCCCATACGCCACCAGGACAGAGCCAGGAGAGCAACCTCGCTGGATGTCCACGTCGGTTTGTGCGTACTCCCCGTAACAAGGAGTTGAACTTACTTTGTGTTCCACGTTGTTCTGCTGGGCCTTGTCCAGGTGGACCTTGATGAGCCTGCTGCTGTCCATTTTGACTCTGATCCTCTTACCCACGATCTCGCTGGGGAACACCAGATCCTCGAGGATGGCGTCATGAACCGCGGTCAGAGTACGGCTGAGAGAGGACGCAGAGAAACATTAACACCAGAGATTTACAGAGTTAAACAGCAATTTCACTTCACGTCGCATCTGCATCGACTCTTTTCAAATCAGGTAATGTGCACTGCATGGTTTAGCTCCCCAGTAACGGCCCCAGAGGGACTCTGGGAAGATGTAGGAATATGCAGGACGCCCGTCCTCACCGACCAACCGGCCGGGGACAGAGCTTAGTCTCCGACGACGTGGAACGGGACTGTACGTCTCAGCCCGGAGGCTACGCTCCCATACGCCACCAGGACAGAGCCAGGAGAGCAACCTCGCTGGATGTCCACGTCGGATAAACACTGAGCTCGCACTCGACTGAAGATCTGAAACTCTGAACATCGGCCTGAGGCGGACTCTTTGGACAAAAACATCAAGACTCCAGAATCTCCCAAAACAATCACTGATAAAAATAACCTGCAGATTAATCAGTCTCTGTCGTATGTTTTGGTGTTGATTTGTTTTAAGATTTCACACATGAACAAAACGTCATCCTTAAATTTCATCAAAATGTAGAAATGTCTCTGGAGGCTTTAATCAGTCAGACGATGATCAGTGTTCACGTTAATGACAGAAGCAGTTCATTCTCCTACCCACATCAAGATTTCATCTCAGCCTGTGACATTAAACTTCGACTCACCTCCTGGGACGCTTCTGCTTATTCTTAATGCGGCTTTTCCTGGTGGGTTTGGGAAGAATTCTCCTCTGAAAAACCAAAAAACATCCGATGAGGACTCGGCAGTTTCAAACTAAAATCAAATCATTCAGGGTCAGACTGACGTCGGGTAATGTGCACTGCATGGTTTAGCTCCCCAGTAACGGCCCCAGAGGGACTCTGGGAAGATGTAGGAATATGCAGGACGCTCGTCCTCACCGACCGGCTGGCCGGGGACAGAGCTTAGTCTCCGACGACGTGGAACGGGACTGTACGTCTCAGCCCGGAGGCTACGCTCCCATACGCCACCAGGACAGAGCCAGGAGAGCAACCTCGCTGGATGTCCACGTCGGATCAGATCATCTCGTTTCATGTCAGATCACTTTATCATGCATACGTGCAGTATCCATCCTCACCTGTGCGATGAAGACCACGTGCTTTCCGCTGAACTTCTTCTCCAGCTCCCTCACCAGACGCACCTGAATCTTTTGGAAGGACTTCAGCTGAGGAACGGGAACGAAGATGATGATGGCTTTCCTGCTGCCACCGACCTCGATTTCCTGACACAAGACAAAGACAACAAGCTTCAGTTAGTTCTTAAAGTTAGATTTACCGAGAACAAACAGCCATTTCAGTCAAACTGATGCAAGTCATGTGCACTGCATGGTTTAGCTCCCCAGTAACGGCCCCAGAGGGACTCTGGGAAGATGTAGGAATATGCAGGACGCCCGTCCTCACCGACCATCCGGCCGGGGACAGAGCTTAGTCTCCGACGACGTGGAACGGGACTGTACGTCTCAGCCCGGAGGCTACGCTCCCATACGCCACCAGGACAGAGCCAGGAGAGCAACCTCGCTGGATGTCCACGTCGGATCTTGATAGAGTTTGGAAACGCTTCTCACCTTTGCTGCAGTGATGTTCAGCTCTCTCAGCTGAGCCTTCAGGTCAGAGTTCATCTCCAGCTCGAGGAGAGCCTGCGGAGAGACGAGAACGTCGTGAAGACAACCTCAACCACCACGTGGACCGCCTGGATCGAGGAGGTCAAAGCGGGCGTTCACACAGGATCAGGGATTGCGGCAACTTGTAGCTTGCTGACTGTTATTGTACCAAAGCGTTCTTTCTAATCAGCGGACACAAATCAAACTTCTTCGTGTCACAATTTTACAGCATAAAGTCCAAATCAGACTCAGATTTAGAAGCTGGTACATGAAATTTCAGGCCGTCTGTGGAGGTTTGACCGATCCGAAGCTTGACGTGGGGCTCCGTTTCCCCAAAACTAAGATCTGGATCAACTTGTCTTCTGCACGCCGGCGAGTTTTTTTTGCAGACCTCCAGTGAAATTAACTGAACAACCTGATCCTGTGTGAATTCACGTGTGACGGACAGTGACAAGATCAGAACTATCCACAAAGACCACACAAACACTTTCCTCTCCAGCATTCAACATTTTAAATGTTACAGACACAAAACTCAAACAGGAGAAGCTGAACGAATAAAGACCATCGTCGTGACTCTTACCTGGGAGATCCCAGACTCAAACTCGTCCGGCTTTTCGCCATTGGGCTTCACTATTTTGGCGCTGGTACTGAACATGGCCTTTGTCTCTGCAGAGAGAAACACAAGATACATAAATACATGTACAAGTACATGTATGACACACACAAGCATGTACAGGCTAGGCTAAAGAAGCTAACCAGGAGCAGCAGGTTGTAGTTCACACTTTTAAAAAAGGAAAAGTAAACTTTAAGATGATAAATATATCAACATAAAGCTGCAAAATTAATAAAATAAGTGTTTAAAGTGTGTAAAGACAAACTGTGGGTGAGCTACAACAACTTAAAGCTGAGCTACAGAGCTAATACCGAGCTAAGTCGGCTGTCATTAATGTTTAAATATGAACTTTAACAGCTTTAACTTTAAATATTTCACATGAATCTGCTCACACACTCTCAGACTCTCAGACTCTCAGCTCCGTGTGTGTGTGTGTGTGCTGTAATGTAGCTGAACACATGCACGGCCTGCTAACGTTACACTTCACCCCATTCACCAGCTCCATCACCTATTCCCGCTTTATTTACTGATATAAATAAACCATCCGCCGCCACAGGCCGCCTAATCTAAGGTATCAGAGGCTTAAGAAGCGCTACGATGTGAAAACAACCAGATTAAACGAGTTTAAAGCGAGTTTTGAGGTAGAAAAGTCCGTCCTGTGAAAAATAGCACGACTAACCTCTGTCAACGACGGCCAAGGAAGAGGCCGGGACATCGCGAGAGTTGCATTAATCTCACACTGCGGGCGGACGAGTTCTCGCGAGAGTTCCCAGAGTCCATGCTGGGAGTTGTTAAGAGATATCGCGAGACGGGAGTGGTGATGGGAAGTTCGGTTCTTTTTTAAGGAGTCGGATCATTTGACTCAGCTCATGAAAGAAAATAGATAGATAAACGACTTTATTAATCTCTGAAGGGAAATTATGTTATCAAGCAGTCCAGTATATTTGAATACAATAAAAAATACAATAGAATAAAGTAGTGAGATAGAAAAAATACAAATAAAAACACAAAATAGGACACTTGAAAGATAAGGTAAATAGGTAGATAAGGTGCAGTGGCAAGATGATGGTAATGTTATTGTTAATAACAGTATATAATAACAGTATCAGTATATAATGATAATACACCATATTACAGGTATTTTACCATGTATAACTTTATTTAATTCAGCCAGATATAACGCTGTTTTGACTTATATTACTTAAATTTTTCAATACATCCTTTGTACTGAAGTATTTAAAAGTTAAAAAAATACATTTTCTAATATCAGTAATTAGATTAGATAAACTTTATTCGTCCCACCACGGGAAGATTTACTTGTTACAGCAGCAGTGGATCAACCTTCAAAGAGAAAAATACTGAGGATAAAAAGTGGCATGATATATAAAAAGAGTATTGTAATATAAAGTGATCATAGTATAAGAAATATTGCAAATAAATAAAAAAATTAAAAAAAATAGCCATTGGTGGTATGATACTAGTATATCCTGACGTGGTACATGCAGTGACATTCAGTTAGCACCCATAGTGGTGCACTGATAAAAAAATAAAAAATAAACAAATAATAAAAAACATAAAATAATAAATAACGGCTCGTGGACGTGAGTCGGCTCTTATAAGAGTTCTTTGAACCGGCTCGTTCACGTTTGACACATCTCTAGACGGAAGTGACGTGTACTAGTCAACATTAGTTTGAGGATATCTGTGTTCGCAGCGTTCTATATACGTTAATTAAACGTTTTATTTCGGTTTGTAAGACAGGCTCCAGTTATATTTAACTCAAAGCGCCGTGACCGTCAGGATGACCGCCGCCCCTGAGCCCCATGCTGCCGGCAGGCAGTGATGCTCAGGCTGCTCGGTGTGCTCAGAGCAGCGCGCAGGAGCGTGTGCAGCGCGGCCGACGACATGCCGAAGGGAAAGTTCTTCTACGCGGTGAAGAAAGGCTTCAAACCGGGGGTGTACGCCACATGGTGAGACTACAGCTTTTATAATAATATTTATAAAATATTTTGTTTTCTGGAAGAAATACATGTGCATGAAATTAAAGGTCCAGTGTCCAACTACCAACTGACATCAAATCCTGGATGAAGACTAACTTCCTCAAACTGTGACAAATCCAAGAGACTGTCAGGCCCGGAAATGAACGGGATACATTTCAAAATAAAACTGCAGACCTCCACTGTCAGGCCTTGAAATGAACGGGATACATTTCAAAATAAAACTGCAGACCTCCACTGTCAGGCCCGGAAATATCAGGATACATTTCAAAATAAAACTGCAGACCTCCACTGTCAGGCCCGGAAATGAAAGGGATACCTTTCAAAATAAAACTGCAGATCTCCACTGTCAGGCCCGGAAATGAACAGGACACATTTAAAAATAAAATCGTGAATTCGTGAATGCACTTCCGGTTGAATCGTTTTCCTTACAAATTAATTAATTAGTAAACAATGACATAAAATCTTTCAATTCCCGGCCTATTTTACATATTGTTTTTATAGTAAACTTTTGTTTGGTCAGTGCACATTTTTTTTAAGCTATTACTTACTGCTTTTTATGTGCATTCTTGAAGGAAAAGGGTGAAACGAGAGAGAGTATTGGATTGCTAGGTGTGTCACACATGCTACACACTGGACTTTTTTTTAAAGATGTGTTAGGAAATTAGGATTTTTTACTAATTAAAAAAAAAATCCAAAATAGATTTTTCTGTAATAGAAATAAGAACTAGAACCACAAATAAAGATAAAAACTATGTATGGACATTTAAATCAGGCAATGAAGCAGAGGTGAGTATATTTAACATGATGCTAAACATATTAAACTGTGATTTTTATTTTATTTTTAGGGATGAATGTAAAAGCCAAGTGGTCAAATTTCCATCAGCTGCTTACAAGAAGTTTGCGTCAGAGAGAGACGCCTGGGCGTTCGTCAGAGGAGTCGAAGCTTCACCTCCCGAGGTGAAGAAAGGTACTGTGGTCCAGACCCACGTTAAGCTTTTCTTCTTAATATTATTCTTTCTGTTAAAATAACTCGTTCAAGAGGCTGAGGATGATCAGTGCTCGAGCAGCGGCTGAGATACTTTCAGGACTGTGCACTTAAGTTAATTTATATCCACTCTGCTTGATTGTTTTCCCAGTTATGCACTGATACTTCAGGGCTAAATACCTCTATGCCGTCATGAAAACACACAAACATTTTGTGTTTTTTCGGCTTTCAGTGTCTCAGATCGTCGAGTCAGCCGTCGATCTGCTTCCCAAAAGAGGCCCGGAGCCTCTGCAGTACATCCCGCTTGGTAAGAAGAGATGTCACTCGGAGGAGGAGACGGAGACGAAGCCCAAACGAGTCAAGCAGTCAGAAAGTTCGTCTTCAGAAAGCTCCGATGGATTCACGTACATGGGTAAGTCGGTCAAACGTAGTGAGACGATCTGTTATCGTTGCTTCAGTTTCACTCAGCCGTTTCCTTCTGCTCAGGTGATTCTGTGGTCGTTTACACCGACGGTTGCTGCTCGGCCAACGGACGACTTGGCGCCCGAGCCGGCATTGGGGTTTACTGGGGCCACAACCACCCACTGTGAGAAAACACACAAATACTGTGTCATAGAGAGACACTCGTCGTGAACTGTAACTGAAGTCTCTGTAATAAATCTGTTACTTTGTCATGTTTGTCACTGTTTTCCTGCAGAAATGTTGCCGAGCGGCTGCAGGGAAGACAAACCAACCAACGTGCAGAAATCCAGGTGTGGCTCACATACCAGACAGACTTATTTGAGTCTTAAGACAGATACAGAGAGTTAGTGGCTGAAACCAGGTTGATTTTCTGTGTCTGTGTGTGAACCAGGCAGCCTGCAAAGCGCTGGAACAAGCCAAAGAGAACAACATAAAGAAGCTGGTCCTCTACACGGACAGCAAGTTCACCATCAACGGTCAGTCTTCCTGAACGTGAAGCATGTCAGGTGCAGATCAGGGTCACATCCATCCTGAAGTTTGAAGTGTGTGCATGTGTGTGTGCTGCAGGTGTGACCAGCTGGGTGAAGACCTGGAAGCTGAACGGCTGGAGGCTGAAATCTGGAGGTCCGATCGTCAACAAAGAAGACTTTGTGAAGCTGGACGGGCTGAACGCACAGGTGGAGGTGGCCTGGGTGAGTTTCCTTTATCTCAGCTCGTCATATTAAACTTTTCTACATACTGTCAGTGAGTCTGCAGCTTTAAATTCATACATGATTCAACATAATCTGAAGACAGCCAGACATAAAATCAATATTCCACCAGTGAGAGTCTGCAGCACTTAAAAAAAGTGCCACAAGAGGCGCTAGAGGCACTTTATGTTCAGCTCTAGTCACCAAACCTCGAGGTTATACAACAGCAGTTAACAAGTAAAGCCAAAGTGATGCTGATAAAATGAAATCTGTAGCACTGAGACGATTAAATGCAGTTCTCACGCTTCCTCTTTTTCCTCCAGCTGCATATTCCAGGACACGCCGGCTACCGAGGCAACGAGGAGGCCGACAGACTGTCGAGAGAAGGAGCGGCGAAGCCTTTATAGCAGCCGAGACGACGACGACGATGAACGAGATGTGCTGCAGGACGCTGATGTGCTATATGCTGCTTTTCTTTCAGTATGAAACTGAAACTTCAAGGACAGTCTGTGTCTGTCTGTTTTCTGTTCAATGTTTATTTTTTAAATTTGTTTCTGCTGTAAATAAAGTTTGTTTGCTTCCACCGTCTGTCTTCATATTTCTGTGACATAAGAAAATCAGCACTAATAGTCGAAGTAGGGTAGGTGAGAAAGAGAGAAGTCTGAAAAGAGGATGGCCAGGTCCAAGAAGAAGAACAAGAGGAGTCAAGGTAGGAAGGAAAGGTTGTAATACAGTCAATCATCCAGCAGGAGGAGCTCCAGGCTGGTGCTCGAGTCTCAAAACTCACAGCAGGACATCAGGTTTATTTAAGGACCTGCTTGAACACTGATCGACACGTTTGATTAATTTTAGTTTCATTGTTTTGAGAAGACGTCAATTACATTGAAGCTCAGCTGAGGTTGCTGGAAACTGGAGCTTTCTCCCTCAGTCCAAAGACATGCAGGTAACTGGTGACTCTAAATCTCCTGCAGGTGTAAATGGTATATATCGTCCACCTCTCACCTGGATATCAGCTGGGACTGGATCCAGCCCCAATGTGACCCTGATGAGGATAAACGGTTATGCATGGACGGCTGGACCTTAAGTGTTAAATTAGATTTATTATTTTTTTTTTTTTTCATTGGTAGAAATGAAGAAAACTCACATTAGCCTAAAACATTCCCAATACAAATAACTTTATTCTGAAAAACACAGTTGGATCTAACTGTCTTTATCTCACGCTGGGAAAGATTAAAAAACAACAACCTCCTGGTGCAAAGATGAAGTGAACATTTCATTTTTTTTATTTCTTAGGATCCTCTTTAACTCCGTCAGACAGATAAACCACATGAATCATCATCATACAATTTATGTTTGTACTCTTACAGCACTTCATGTATCTGGCAGCTGTATTAACTCGTAACTTTGCAGTATATGAACTTATTATGAAACATCTGGAGTTCAGTTTACTTGATCTCCATTTTAAAGTTATTTTCTTTGAATACAAAGTCAAAAAAATCTGTATTATATTTTAAAAAAAACAACCCAATGTGCATATCTATATTACTATTTTCAATTACACCTAAGATCTATATCTTTTTATTTGCATTTGTGAATACTTTTTTTCTCCACCTTGTGTACTGTGACAATACTGAGAGTTTACAAATATCACCTATGCGGATAATTAAAGTCGGTCTTATCTTATCTTATAACATATAAAACTGGTTAAATAGTAATATTATATATTATAATATTCGTATTTTTAATGTACTGACAGATATCTTCACTTGTTTTAGGACATAAAAATAAATATCTCAATGAAATCAGTGAAAAATATTTTCATAAGTATTTAAGATTTGTTAAACTTTCAGTCCCCTCACACATTACTGCATCAGTAATAATCTTATAGTTCATATACTGTAAAAAAAAGTCTAACACAACACCATCAACTTTAACTTGTAACCGAGTACTTTTACTACTTGTACTTGAGTATCTGAGTATTTCTTCCAGCACTCCTTCTTGTCTCCTTCCCTCTGGCAAAACTTCTGTGTGTAAAAAATATGAAATCATTTGTTTCTGCTGATGGAAACAGAGAGAAAGATAAATTAGAGCGTCACCCCTTCTCACTCGCACCCTTCTTCTTCTTCTTCCTCCTCCTCCTCCTCCTCCTCCTCCGTCCTCCTGCGGCCGGTCGACCGGTTGGTGTCGATGTTGGAAACGGCAGGACGGAGGCTTGGAGTTCCTCGCTCTGACCCCGGCTGCTGCCTCGCGGCGAGCGTGGGGCGCCACGACCCCGCCAGAGGCAACCCAGTCTGAGAGAGAGCGCCTCTCGCAGGTCAAAGGTCACCCCGCAGCAGCTTCACCTCCTGGTGGGCTGCGCCTCGTTAGCACTCCTCCTCAGCACACACACACACACACACACACACACACACACACACACACACACACACACACACACACGCACACACACGTTTCTCCTCAGCAGACTGAGCTCTGGCATTGGTCCACCGTTGCCCTGCTGGAGGGGAAGAAGACCAAGCTAACTGTAAAGAAACTTAACAAACCAGACATTAGAAACATCCTGCTCACACTTCAGTGAGAGGTTTTTGTCAATTTTTAGCCCAGCAGAGTCTAAAATAGACCACGATGTTCTGCCAGGGTTGAAGAACTCTCTGACACCGCAAACCGTCTGACACCGAGCGGGGGATGTTCGCTAAAGTGCTCGCAGTTCTGATGGGGGAAGAAAGAAAACTTCATGCGGACGTTCAGATGTTTGACAGGAAAACAAGCCCGGACTAGACACAGAGTCCAAGTCCAAGTTGAGTCTCATGAAGTTCGACATCGTTTGATTGAGCTCATACCGTTACTTCCCGAGGTCATCGAGCTCACGTCTGAGTCGTCGAGGCCACGTCCGAGTGTCTGGGGGTCTTACCGACCCGAGCTCGAGTCCAAATTGTCGAGGCCAGATAAAAGTCAGTGAGTTAAAGAGTAGCTTAGCACCTCCTGGAAGTCTTGTGTCTGTCGACCTGCAGTGGGTAAACCTCTCACCGTGCTGCAGGACTGCTGCGATGTCACTGGTGGGTGATGTTACAGGTGCAACACGACCACACCTGACACCTGCTGAAATCATGTCTTATTTACTTCATGGCTATGTTGATGAAGAAACTTTTGGCCAGAACTTTTACATTTCCTCTACATGGATCAGGATCTAAATTAAGTTCTTGCTCAGGGGGGGGGGTAGTACTTTAAAAAAGTACAGGACGACTCTGATTGGTCGAGTACTCGCAGCATTTTATTTCAGCATTCATTTTTTTTTTTAAATCTGCTGCTTATTTTGGTTCATTGTCCTTCGAAACATCACATGGAGTTAGAGAAAGATCCTACCGAGCGTCTACACCCAGCACAGATTGGCCACCTGCAGTGCAAACATTGATGTGAAAACAAACGCCGCCTTGTGGAGCACCTTGTGTTCTCTGCAGAACCTTTTCTGTGTTGTTTAAGGTTCTTTGGAGAACCGAATGCCCCCAAAAAAAGAGTTCTTTAAGTGTTAAAGTGCTTTAAAGAACCTGATCATGTTTAATAATTGAAGATCCTTTGGAAAACCGGTTACTGCTTCTTTAAGTTGAACCGAAAAAGGTTCCTCTATGGCATCACCGTGAAGAACCATTTTAGGTTCTAAGTCAAACCTTTATTTTTAAGGAAAATTCAAAACAGTGGGTTGAAGGAACCTTTTAGTTTCTTGAAAAGTTCCTGCACCTAAAAGATCTGGAGACTTACAGCTTTGCAGAGTCTGTTGTTACGACCCGGCTCGTTTAGTGAGCCGTAACATAGAAAGGGATAAGAAATGAAAAGAAAAATGACACTTGTCTCAGGTTCATCAGTTTATTTTCTTACTTTAACAAAAGGTGCTGAGGAAAAATGGAACAAAAAGAGAACTCTAACAGAGCCGATTCTATACTGAGTCACTTTAAAGAAAACCAGAAACAAAAACCTCACTTATCTAACTACTTTTATCAATAACCAAAAAACATTGAAAACAGCACCCATAAATTAATGAATCTAACAAAAAATCTCAGTACCTAAATCAAACTAAACCCTCCCCAGTCCCAGAAATTCCTACACCAACCTTCACAATTTACAAAATACGAGGCGAGCTTCTAAATAACACAAAACACAAAGCCGCCATGAACTAAGAATGCCCAGTCGATGTGCAACATCTTCAGGGTCATGTGAGAGTCTTGATAGTCTTAAAGTTCTGAGGATTGTGGCCTCCGATGGCACCATGAATTGCGCATCACTCGTCCCATCTCGTCGTCCTTTTCTCAATAATATTGCATAAACTGAGCAGTTTGTCTGTTAAATGTCCATCTTGAATTTTCTGTCGGAGTCTCAGTTTTTGATCTGAAGTTGGTGGTTGAGCTGCTTTCGAGTCAGAAACTCTTCAGATACAAGAACAACACTTTCCACATGTGGAAAAAATGTTTGATTTGAAAGAGAAATGAATCTGATTCTAATAATACCTTTACTAATTACGTGTGACTCACTGTGTATGGAGTGTTTTGTCACATTGATTGTTGAGTGAAGTGTTTTAACTGGGCGTCTCAGCACATCGAGAGCTCTTTCCCCTCCGACTCGGCTGGACCGTTACAGCGCGTAACAATCGCCTCCGATTCTCACAGCGGTGGGTTTTTAATGTGGTTTCATCGCCTCGTGGTGAATATCAGGTATTATACTAACCGTTCCATCTGTGCACATGTGATGTACCGTGATGCGTGTTACTCCGTCTGGCTACAATCACTTCCACCATTATGACTGGATTCGCTTCAGTTACCAGCAACTCTCTGTGAAGATGCAGTTATTTTTTACGCTGGGTGTGTTTTTCTTCCTTTTGCAATGAGGCTCATTTACATAGAAAAAGGCAAATATAATGCACATTGCATAATTTAGATGCATGCAAATAGCAGCAGGGCATCAAGACGCATTTGAACGTTTCATGGGTTCTTTGTGAGTTTGTTTTTGTCTTATTCGTGCAGATGTCTCTTGAGTAATTTCCACGTTTCTCATATGTGAGGTCGTGTGTACAGTTGCTGATCTCATGCTCGAATCACAGAGGCCACATTTGAGTCCCTCTCCAAAGTTCCTGTCCCTTTCGCTGAGGTTATGTCTAGAGTTTTTCGAAAGATGAAGTCCAGTTTTTCTAGCTCCTGCCAGGTCGTGTCTCCCGAGTTAATATCTAAGTTGTTGAGGTCACGTCCAAGTCTCAGAGTTATTATCTAATCCTCTGAGGTGACATCCCAAATTTATGAGAGAACATGCTTAATTTACAAAGCTCATGTCCGAGTCACCGAGGCCACATCCAGATCTCTGAGTTAATTTCGGAGTCAGTGAGGTCACGACTGTGCAGCTCAGGTAGCATCGAGTTGCTGACATCACGTCCAAACCCTTGAGAAAAGGCTCCTTCGTATCGGTGCGTGTTCTCAGGATGCAAACACTTGATTTGGTTTGTATCTTTTAATCGTCAGAGCTCATCTGGCATTGACAGCGTTGCTCTGGAGCCTCGCTCCTGCTCTCCTCTCCACCATCCATCATCAGGAATGCTCAGAAAATATGATGAGTTTTTATTGGCGCCTCCATTTTGATCCGACGTCTAGAAGCTGTACGGCTCAGCACTGCATCGATGTAGCACAGGAGGAGTTGCAGTCAAAGACGGCTATATGAACAAAGTGCTGTCTGTTTCCATGACAGCTGTCTGTATCTGGCTCTGAAACAAGCTCCCCCACCTCCTCTGCTACCATCATGACGTCTGAGATGATGAAAACCAAGGGCTCCTTAAAGGTTTCTGTGTTTACTGGTGCTGGCACTCGGTTTCCGAGAACTCCCGATTGGTTACGTAAGGATTGTCATCTCCATTAGGAACCGAGTGAACCGGTGCACTTGTTTTCTCCAACAACAAACGCAACAGAAATGTGAGAGATGTATTAATTAGTGAAATCAGAAAGCAGTAGAGGTCAGAGAGAATAAAGACGCCTGCCAACTCGCTTGCTCATTAGGAAACCACCAGATTCATCTTTTAAAACAAAATCTCAACCTCTTTTTTTTTCACTTTGATCAAGATCAGATGGTTTCAAAATCTTGGCATCTTCTAATTTAGTGAAATGACCCTTCAAACTAAAAGTATTGAGCGTGTGGACAATGAAAACACCCATAGGTCCCCAATGGGCTGCATACAAAGACTAAATGTTGCTGTTTCTTTGTGGTGATGGGTGAAGCTGTTGGTCAGTCGGGTCAGCGAACACACCACGGGCCTCGGCGATGGAGCCTGATCACTGCTTCCTTTATACTAACCGATCGGCGTATGAGCTATTAGCGGCTTGGCAGGTTCTCGTCATCGGGGGCTTCATTATCTCGTCTCCCTGCTGATTTGCATCGCGGACAGAAACGTATGAATCAATCTGTGCCCTCGTCCAAAGTTTGGCGCCGCTCCACACCCTCGCAGCCATCTCTGCATTTTTTTTTTTTGCAAGTTTTACATCAAAATGAGATTCTGAAAATTATGACGCCTACTCTGATTAACAAAAATAAATAAAATCAAACACTGGCATGAAAGTGAAAATCATTATGGAAATATATTAAACCTATCGAGTATTCATGGGATTTATCTGCACACAGTTTTTTAGTCTCTTAATGAGTTTGTTTCATTGAGTAAATATTTGTTTTACATAAATTTAATCACAGTTTTTAATCAGAGTCTGGCGTCTATATTTTAGTTTCTGTCAACAAAACACACTGCGGTTTATTTTGTACCAATCCTACAAACACCGTCAATATGGACGAATCTCCCCAACAAATGTGCTATTGTCTCCTTTACCTCGCTCTGCTTGAATAACGGTGTTTTAAAAATACATTAACCAGCTGTTTTAGGAAATAAAACACACAAATCTGTGTATTTCAGAGGTAAAGATTTATGTCCTCGGCAGGAACCAATGAGAGCCACAGACTGAGCGGAGAAGATGAATATTCACACAATAAAACAACCATCCATCCTCCACTCAACTCCCTTTTATAAAACACAAACCAAGGAAATCAAACAAAATCCTCCTGCGGAGAGCCAAAAACTGCAGCTCCTCAAACGTCCACCTGTTTACAGCCTTTTTCCATCAAAAGAAAAGCTGGTTTTCCATATAATTAAACATGAAAATACTTCATAAAATAAAGGTTTTACATTGAAATATTAAAATATTACAGTGTTTTACTGTACAATTATCAGCCTCTTATATAAAATACTTCATTCTGTATGAATGCCCTTAAAACACTGTCTAAATAAAGGTTTTGCCATGAAGCACGACTGTGTTTTATGACATATTTTACGGCCTTTTTACTGTTATTGTCTTTATGCTGACTCACTGGTGGAAGAAGTACTCAGATCCTTTATTAACATACTAACACCCATCCATCAATCAATTCTCCATAACTGTCATAACAATCTTTATCAGTGTTACAGAGCGTTGGAGCCAAGTAAGTAAAATTATTTTAATATTAATCAGAAAAGTGTACTTATTCTGCAGGTGTATGTTTCCTCTCAGTGTTTTAGTATCTTTTTGGATGTATATTCCGGCTGTATGTTGCATTTCACGGATGTAGATGAGCAATGCACCATGGTGTGTAAGATCATCATATGTTTGTTTGTTGTCCTGTGAGAGCTTTAAAAACTTCCATGAGCTCATAAAATGCATTAACGATGCACTTTCCAGCAAACCCAAGAGTTTATCTGGTGTAAGAAGCATGGAGGAACACGTTATCCTCCAGAGAATGGTGTTGAGACTTGTAACTACAGCTGTCAGATAAGTAAAAAGTCCAATATTTGCCTTTGAGATTACATAATGACGCTCCTAAATATAATAAAAACTTTCGTTATATGTTGCTGTGACGAGACAATAAAAAGACAGCGAGGGTTGTATTTTTGGTCCACGGTGCTGCAGTTCCTTTTTTTGGTTCAGGTACGGTTTCAGACCCGTGCAGACCTCAGCCGGGCCGAGGTGAGGCCAAGGTCGGCAGGGTGGAGGTGCTGCAGTGCCATCCATCAGCTGCCAGGGCTCTAATTATGCAGCAGAGTCCTAACCAAGCGTGAGATGTCATTACACAGATGGAGCTCCAGAGGAGAGAGAGTGTGCATCTGTTTGTCTGTGAGTCTGTCAGTCTGCATCAGTGTTCAGCTGTGTGTGTGTGTGTGTGTGTGTGTGTGTGTGTGTGTGTGTGTGTGTGTGTGTGTGTGTGTGTGTGTGTGTACATTCATTATCTGAGGCAGTATAGCTGGAAGCCAGGTCCTTCATATTCTCCATATATGAACATAAACACAGATGCTTCCAGCGATGGAATGATGTTTCCTGTTTCCCGCTTTGTTGTCCTTCTAATATCACCTGAAAATTCACAAAGATGATGGATGACTTTTCTTAAGGCATAAAAAATAAAACAAAACCTGCTCAACTAAAATTATGTTCATTTCTTTTCAGTTTCCTGTAATTTAAAGCTATTTTTCTTTTGTAATTCTTCTGCTGCAGCCTTCTAAATACCCTTCAAACACTCACACCTTAACCTGCGACAAATTTCAGTGGTGCAATAGTCAGAAAGGTTGTTTGAAGAACATTCATGTGCCAAAAACTGCAGTTCCTCTAACGTCCACTTGAGGCTGGCTCCAGAAGTGAGTCAGTCTCCATAAGTCCCCATGTTTCACAGCAGAAATAAACATGTTTACAGCCTGGTACAAAAAACAGTTTTGGTCTCTGTAGCTAATTTCCCCGTTCATGACAACTGTACTGAGGGTGAATTTATATACAACTCACCTGTTCACATTATATTAAGGCTTAAAGTTATGCAGGATTAAGAGCGTGGATGCTTTGATTGACAGGTGGGTGTGGTTACAGATGGCTTGTTTGAGAAAACAGGCGTCATTTGGCCCCCTGAGACTCCGACGACCCACTTCTGTGCCCAGGAGTCCTCTATTTATATATGTATATATGTGTAAACTATAGCAAAGATAATCGCAGAATCCCAACTGTCTGTATTTGGCCAAAGAGAGCTGCAAATTTACTCATAAACCTAAAAGTTCTGCTACATCGTCCGCCTCCAAAATCAGCCAATAGCGGTATTCAAATGCAATAGCCAAGTTTCAACCAGAAGGGGGAGGTAGCTCTGCATATTTACAGCACAGTGAGTGTATTTCAAATCAGAAACTGCCAAAATTTTGGACCCGGATTGTTCAACATCACGACTAAATACTGCTTTCCATCTGAAAGAAACGTGGTTTGAGTACCGTCATTTCATTCACATTCCCGGCGCTCTACCTCAGATTTAATAATCAGCAAAGATGCTTTAAAACATCAGAAACTCCACCACCTAAATGGTGGTTAACTTCAAAACCGCCGGTGTACATCACACAGAGTCACACTTTTGTTTCAAAAGATAATTAACTGTAGATTTTGCAGCTTGCAAAGGGTTCAAATCCTAAAAATCAGAGCTGTAAATGTAAAATAACTGCCTCCGCACAGTTTTCTGTACATTGTTTAACTGCTGATGAGTCATTTTCGGTTTTAAGCTGATCACAGTTCAGCATGCGTTACTCAGTCCAGTGGAGAAATGATCAGACGCTGCAGAATAAAAAAAGTCTTTGTCATAATTATCACGAGGAAAGATTTTTGAAAGCTTCACATCAGAAGAAAAAACACTGACAGCTGACTGCGGCATCAAACCCACAATCCCGCTTTCACCCCTTTCACCAGAACTGACTCATAAACTTCTTTTAATTGCTGCTTTCAGTGTTTGAACTCTGCACCGCGAGCGCCCGTCGTCCTCATTATGAGGAGAGGTGAATTGTGGGTAGAATCTGCGGGTGGCTCGACGGCCCGCTGTGAGCGCTGATGTTTCAGAAGGCAGGAAACAGGAGAAATGAGACGAAAGGGGAGGACGAACGTGATGGAAGGGAGAGAAAGAGATCAGACTGGGGAGAAACAGACGGCGAGGGAGGGAGGGGGGGGGGGAAGCGGGAAAGAAAGAGAGACGACAACGGTGAGCGAGTCGGAGGACATTTGAGGCAGAGATAGACAGAAGAGGAGGAGGAAGAAGGAAGAAGGGAGGGAGGGTGTTTGGGAAGAAAGAGTGACTCAGGAAGAGGAGGAAAAGTAACGTGGACGCAAAGATGATTGATGGAGACAGACGGAGACAAGAGTGTGAAGTGAAATGATGAACATCTGTACGGAAAGACGTGGAGGAGAAAGTGAGAAGATGAGTCATGGAGGGAACACAAACCAAAGAAACGATGGAAATGAATAAAACAGTCTCCTGAATTGAATAACAAGATTTGGGGCGGTTAGTAGCATATTGGGTTAAGCGGCCGCCCCGTGTGTGGAGGGTATAGTCCTCGCTGCAGCTGGCACCGGTTCAAATCTCGCATCGGACGACTAATTTACTGCGTGTCACTCCCCCTCTCTCTGCTTCCTGTCTATCTTCAGCTGTCCTATCAATAAAGGCATAAAAGGCCAAAAAAATAACAAGATTTAAATAACTTTTAACCACCGACTGTGTCACTGATTTTGGTGAATCTGGATCTTAAACAAGCGACGTGCAGGTTTACCTTCAAGGCCCCATGACATCATGGTTGGGTGTGGTTACAGGTACAACAGAGCACATGTCTGACCACTGCCTTTTTAGCCTGGGGATGGAGTTAAACTAAACACAAATGGTTGAGGTTGACGGGAATGCCGTTAGTTCTGCTGGTCCCTAAAACATCCATCACCCACTGGTGCCTTCTCCTCCATGGGGGCCAATCAAAGCTTCAGCTAAATGAATAAAATGTGCTGGACAAATTAAGAAATTTCACCTGGTGATGGCTCCTAATCGTCCAAGAAATCAATAAAGTTCATCCTGAGGGAACATTTGTGCAAACTTAAAATCAATAACTGTTGAAATATATCAGTCTGGATCTGTCAGCAGACGGGACGTCGGCCAAACTAACAAATCAAAGATGCTTCCTGACATTTAAAGTAGTTCTTGTCGCGCTGATGTTTGTTCAAGTGTCCGATATTTCGGATAAGTTTGGTTTTAATGAGTTATCAGGTGCTATAAAAAAGAGGTCGGGATGCTGCGGCTCCAACCGTGGCTACTACTGCGCAGACTGGCTCCAAATTACAGATGGCAGTTTGGAGATGTGTCGTCCATCGTTATACGGAGTCTGTGGTCTGGAGCAGAAGATCCTTGCTGCTAATGGGGGTAAAAATAAACTGAGATTGTATTTAGAGTCTTAACCGTCAAAGAAAGAAAGCAGCCATACATGTTGGATAAATGCACATGTACAATATTTATCTCTGAAATGAAGCCTAGTGAAGGAAACGTAGGGAGGAAGTGCCTCCACTGTGTATTTAAGTACAGCACTACTCGAGTAAATGTAGCTCATTACTCACCAGCTCTGCTGTCAGTACTGTCTGTGGTGGAAATGGGACACCGAGGCGCTGTGAGCTGCCTGCTGGCTCTTAAAATGCTGTTCAGGTCTGCAGCAGGCTGAGATCCAGCGAAGCAGCCGGCAGCAGAGGCAAGACTGTGTCTGAATCCCAAACACACATCCTCCATCCTCCATCCTCCATCCTCCACCCTCCATCCTCTGCAGGATACATCTTCATCCACACATTCAGGACGTTGTGTTTTAGCGCTGATGAATCATTATTTGACTAGACGCAGACTTGTGAACAGAAAAATCTGAATATCTGAGCGAGGGGGAAAGGTGGCTGATGGGAAATGTAGTCACAAACGGTGACCAGTCATCCCTGCTGTATCATCATCGTTTAATTACAACAAGCCAAAAGTGAAAAGTCCTGTGAGGTTTCTGCCACAAGCCAATGAGTGCCTGCATACATCTGCATAAATTAGCTTTTAGGTTTTTCTTGGCTGATATCAAATGTTTCACATCACTCACTTCAGGGGGAACCAGAGCTTCCTCTGCGGTTCAGTTATAGGAGGAATAATTATTACGTGGGTGTGTCGTAATTGACTAAGAAACAAACAAAAAAATGTCTCCAGTGCTGTTTGGTTGAGCGCCGTCTCCCTGACTGAGTCATATCTGTGTGTTTTACAGGTTGTTTCTATTTATTTATCGTCTCTCTATCGTCTTTCATTCGTCGAGATCTCGCCGTCGATATCTTACAACATGCAGTGCAGAATCTGTGTTTGAATAGAAACGATCCCCCCGCACTGTACCGTGCTGTTTGTGTTGAAGAAAATCACTTATAAAAACAGGTTTTGATAGATTTTCCCAGTGCCTGCGCTTCGGTAATTGCTTTTGTGTCGATTTCTTTTGTTGTGTTGCAACCGCGGCTTTGTTGAAAAGATACAAAACACGACAAGCGACGACGCAGGTTTGGTTTCAGGAGTTAGAGGTTCTTCAAACCAAATGCTTCGAATGAATTTGGCTGTCATGGACGTGGTGTTGGGCGTTCTCGGGGTGGTGTGGCAGTAGAGGATCCATAAATAAGGTAGTATGTGTTGTGTGTGGGTTGTATGTAGAAGTGTGTGTGTGATGATCCACGTCTTTGCAGATCTTTAGCTTAGCTGGGAGGCGGAAGAGGCCGGACTGCCAGCTAGAGCTCTTCAGGAACCTGTGGGATACGTCCATCATTTATACTGTCAGTGATCAGGGATCAACGTGTCGTCGGTCATGTGTCTCAATAAAGTTAAGGGACAAGAGTATGAAGCAAACTGAAGCAGCACAGACAGAGATATTCAGACTTTTATACAGTTTACTCCACGTGACGAGTAAAGTCGATGGAATTAATGTTTAAATTTATTCGACAAGACAGGAAACTATTGCCAGCGCTACAAAAGGTTTAATGTTTCTCTGTCTGTCTGTCTGTCTGTCTGTCTGTCTGTCTGTCTGTCTGTCTGTCTGTCTGTCTGTCTGTCTGTCTGTCTGTCTGTCTGTCTGTCTGTCTGTCTGTCTGTCTGTCTGTCTGTCTGTCTGTCTGTCTGTCGGTCTGTCGGTCTGTCTGTCTGTCTCAGATGCTCTCATCGGGCTTCGCGTTTCTTAATTCAGCTCCAGATCTTCTCCTCATTCTTTATGCAGAAATCAGCTCTGAAAAGCCAAAACCCTGCAGAGAGACAGAGACATGCTTCACTCCCTGAATACGAGGTGGATAGACAGACAGATGGATATATCTATTTTTAGAAAAAATGTTAAGTTTGTCTTGAGGATGCCATCAGAGGGAAGGTCATGGGTTCGTCCTCGGGGGAGCTCAAATGCTGCCAGTAAATCTTAAGATAATCTGCTCAGTATTACTGTAGACTTTAGGATTTCTAGAAACACTGTGGCGCTCTTGACGTTGGAAGAAAAAAATCACCATGATTCATCCTCTGGCGACCATCAATATTCACAGCACAAGTAGAATAGGGAAATACCTGCCTACAGCAACAATAGCACCCTCTTGTCATCATATTTGTGTCCACCAGATGAATAAATACAATATTTATTTCTGGACTCTGGTTTGGTCTCCACCAGCTCCACTTTCTTCCCCAACTAGTCTCTGTCTGCCGTTTGTTGGTACGATGGGTTTGTCAGAGCTCGTTCGCTGCCTGATGTGCCATAAAACAAAAAATAAATGCACTTTCAAATCAGTCTTCTGATTTAGTGTTCATATAAAAACATTATACAATTAGTGGAGAGTTCATTTCTTATTTTCCTGTCAAGTCTGCACCGTTGTTGTTCATTTTAGGTACAATATGTATTTTAAAACACATATTTTAAGATTCTATAAGTAACACTGTTAATAATGACGCCTCTGGGTGTTCAGTGAACTGCAGTCAGCATCCTGATGAACTTACCTGTATGCATTTAGATTCACGTTACTGATCTGTAACATTTCCGATATTTTATTTGGACTGTTGGCTTCAGGATAAAAAATAAAAACTAGGTTGCTATCTGCAAATCAACCGATAGGTAGCTCACACCACAAAGCAGATATGTTGTCCACAAATATGAACTAAAGGTGATTAATACCCAAAATTACCCAAAATAATATGCAAGACACTTCAAAATCTTGCACATTTCACCCTATTGCAACTATATTTTAGTGAACGTGGGCTGTGATTACACGTGACGTGAATTTACACGGACATATTGTGTTTTAAAACCTGCAGGCTGTTATCAGGATGCACTTTATTACCTTTAAATCTACAGCACGGTATGTTTGTGCGTGAGAGAGAACACACTCTCTCTCTCTCTCTCTGCAGCTCGGATCAGAAGCACCGTCACCACGGGGAACCACAGTTTGATTGATGGCAGCCGCATTTACGCCATCAGCTTCCCTGTGAGAATCTAAAATGGCTGCCTGTTTCCACGGAGACAACAGACGTCCCCCCCACCCCTCCACCCAACCCCCGACCACCTCCACCTCCACCTCCAACCAAGGCGATGAATGAAAAGTCTCCTTTTTCCATTAGAGAGAGAGGTCACAGGATTTTTTTTTGGTTTAATTGTATGCTGAACAGGAAGCCCTGCCATTCATTCCTATTAGAGATGATTTTAAGAGCAGCTCCCCCGGTGGTTACTCGCTCTGTTGGCTGTCCAATGACCCAGGCTGTCTAAATTTTTCTCCATGATTCGGTTTAAAAAGGGCAGCTATTGGAGATATGGTGCACAGTTTGGTTCGTATCCCGGTTTAGGAGTTTCGTTGCCAGGCAAAAATGTGAAAAACCATTGGTTTCATATTTGTAAAACTTTCCTCAAGCCCAAAAAAAGTCTGTGACGTCACCACAATGTAAAGTCTATGGGCCGAGCGTGTCTTCACCAGAAACCAGGACGTGTTAGGTCAAATATTTAGCGGACCCAAAGCCCAAACAGCAGGTGACCACGATCAGTTCAAACGGTTCAACAGAGGTGAGCGTGCAGTGGCGAGCTGAGATCTCGTAGTGAGGGATGGTGGGGAGAGGCTGAGCACTGCAGGTGTTGATTGGATGGCGAGGAACAGGTGGTGTGAGGTGATCAGGCAGGTGAGAGGGTCAGACAAAGACGGCAACATTTTGTAACTGTTTTCTTACTTGCAGCCATAAAGATCTCCAGAAAAGAACATTCAGGAATATTTCCAAGGTTGAAAAAGGTAAAACAGATTTCAGGTCTTCAATCTAGGAGACCAAACCGTCCACTCACTTTTCCAGGAGAAGCTGGAAAACATATAATATGAGCATGGTCTGCCAAAGTTCAACCAGCAGGAGTGTTGAGACTCTGATTTCTGGTTGGGTTTAATGAAAAACTTCCTGCAGAAATTTCCAAAACAAGAAACATACTTGAAGCATTTCCTCTGATATTATTGCTTTAATCTCTTTTCATTGACTTTAGTGGGTTGATTAATTATAATCGTCAATATCAGAGTTAGATTCAGGGATCTCTATTCCCTTGAGAAAGCTCTGTAGATCACGGTAAAAATCCTCTTTGCCGGGGCGGTTGGTAGCATAGTGGGTTAAGCAGCCGCCCCGTGTGTGGAGGCTGTAGTCCTCGCTGAAGCTGGCCCCGGTTTGAATCCCGCATCGGACGGCTAATTTACTGCATGTCACTCCCCCTGTCTATCTTCAGCTGTACTATGAATAAAGGCATAAAAAAGGCCAAAAAAATAATCTAAAAAAAAAATCCTCTTTGCCGAGCTCAGACTGACGTAAATCCTCCAAATTATTAAGGTTTAAATTTGATATGATTTTGAAAAAGTAGCACGTAGATTCGTGATCGCGACTTTCTTATTAAGATTGAAGAAGATACAGATCAAGACTTCCTCTGATTTACTGTAAACCTGCTGTTACATCTGAGTATTTCTGCAGATCCTTATATTCTAAAGTTCATTCGATGTCATATATGATGGAAATAAAAGTTGAGTAATAATTTGAGCACACCTGAGCGAGCTTCGATTGAGACATTTGATTTTAAAAGTTCTGCAGCTGGAGTAAAATAATGTTACTTTCTTCACAGAGATGTTCACTCCTCTGAGAAAACCAGCGAAGAAGAACTCGTCTTCAGCATCACCCAGCGCTTCCTGTCGGCTGTGATTGCTCACGCCTCTGATTGGCCGATTCATCAGCTGGTTGCCTCACTTCAATAAAACCTCTCTCTCTCTCTCTCTTCGAGCACTGCGGCCGTGCGAGATAGGAAGTGACCTACATAGCGTGGCGGTTCCCTCGCCTCGGCTGTCGTTTGCATTTCAAGGGGTGATGAATAATTTACGCACACACGACTCCCAAATCCCCCCCATCCCAACATCGAACGTACAGCCCACCGCAACATGACAGGCCTCAATAACGTCAGATAACTGAATTCAAATATGGATTTCTGTGTGTGTGTGTGTGTGTGTGTTATGGAGGAGGTGGTAGGCTTTGAGGAGGTGTTGGGAGGAGATCTTTGTGCCTGAGGCGCTGAGAAACCACAGGTGAAAACTTTCTATCTGGAGGAAGAGGAGAAGAAGTGATGAGGGAACAGGAGAATAGAGATGGAAAGGAGAGAGGTGAGGTGAGGAGAGGAGGAGAGAATAGGAGACAGGAGAGGGTAGGTGACACAAAGAGAGGAGGAAATAAGACAGAGGAGGAGATGAGGAGAGGACTCAAGAGGTAAGGAGATGATGAAGAGGAGGAAATGGGAGAAAGAGGAAGACAGATGAAAGAAGAGGAGGTGAGGAAAATGTTGGAAGTGGAAGGAGAAAAAGGAGAAAGAGGTTAAAGAGGTTAGATGTGAGCGCCATCCAGATGTGAGCGCCATCCAGATGTTTCTTTTGCCCGTGATGCACCACTGCAGGAGAGACGACCACTGTGTGTTTGCAGAAGTTTGGGATGATTGTGTGTGTGTGTGTGTGTGTGTGTGTGTGTGTTGTAGTGATGTCCTCTCTGTAGGTCATCTGACACACACACACACACACACACACACACACACACACACACACACACACACACACACACACACACACACACACACACACACACACACTGTTTGCTGATGTGATCAGGGTTTGGCTGATAACTACAGCTGGGGTGTTTCAGGTCATGTGACGCCCACTGACCCAAAAAAAGATCATTAAAACAGAAACACAATCTTTTGTGTAATGGATTACATTTCCAACATGTAATATTTTTTACAGTTTGGTATTTGTATTTCCTTCATCGCTGGTACTTAGTTACCTTCCATTGCTGGTACTTACTTACCAACCATCGCTGGTACTTACTTACCAACCATCGCTGGTACTTACTTACCACCCATCGCTGGTACTTAGTTACCGCTGGTACTTGGTTACCATCCATCGCTGGTGCTTGGTTACCATCCATCGCTGGTGCTTGGTTACCATCCATCGCTGGTGCTTAGTTACCTTCCATCGCTGGTACTTAGTTACCTTCCATCGCTGGTACTCAGTTACCATCCTTAGTTACCTTCCATCGCTGGTACTTAGTTACCATCCTTAGTTACCACCCATCACTGGTACTTACTTACCACCCATCGCTGGTACTTTCTTACCACCCATCGCTGGTACTTACTTACCGCTGGTACTTGGTTACCATCCATCGCTGGTGCTTGGTTACCATCCATCGCTGGTGCTTGGTTACCATCCATCGCTGGTGCTTGTTACCTTCCATCGCTGGTGCTTGGTTACCATCCATCGCTGGTGCTTGGTTACCATCCATCGCTGGTGCTTGGTTACCATCCATCGCTGGTACTTAGTTACCTTCCATCGCTGGTACTTAATTACCATCCTTAGTTACCATCCATCGCTGGTACTTAGTTACCATCCATCGCTGGTACTTAGTTACCTTCCATCGCTGGTACTTACCATCCATCGCTGGTACTTACTTACCATCCATCGCTGGTACTTAGTTACCATCCTTAGTTACCATCCATCGCTGGTACTTAGTTACCTTCCATCGCTGGTACTTACTTACCATCCATCGCTGGTACTTAGTTACCTTCCATCACTGGTACTTAGTTACCATCCTTAGTTACCATCCATCGCTGGTACTTAGTTACCTTCCATCGCTGGTACTTAGTTACCATCCATTGCTGGTGCTTAGTTACCATCCATCGCCGGTACTTAGTTACCGCCCATCGCTGGTACTTAGTTACCGTCCATCGCTGGTACTTAGTTACCTTCCATCGCTGGTACTTAGTTACCATCCATTGCTGGTACTTAGTTACCGTCCATCGCTGGTACTTAGTTACCATCCATTGCTGGTGCTTAGTTACCATCCATCGCCGGTACTTAGTTACCGCCCATCGCTGGTACTTAGTTACCGTCCATCGCTGGTACTTAGTTACCATCCATCGCCGGTACTTAGTTACCGCCCATCGCTGGTACTTAGTTACCGTCCATCGCTGGTACTTAGTTACCATCCATCGCTGGTACTTAGTTACCATCCATCGCTGGTGCTTAGTTACCTTCCATCGCTGGTACTTAGTTACCATCCATCGCTGGTACTTAGTTACCATCCATCGCTGGTACTTAGTTACCTTCCATCGCTGGTACTTAGCTTAGTTACCATCCATTGCTGGTGCTTAGTTACCATCCATCGCCGGTACTTAGTTACCGCCCATCGCTGGTACTTAGTTACCGTCCATCGCTGGTACTTAGTTACCTTCCATCGCTGGTACTTAGTTACCATCCATCGCTGGTACTTAGTTACCGTCCATCGCTGGTACTTAGTTACCATCCATTGCTGGTGCTTAGTTACCATCCATCGCCGGTACTTAGTTACCGCCCATCGCTGGTACTTAGTTACCGTCCATCGCTGGTACTTAGTTACCATCCATCGCCGGTACTTAGTTACCGACCATCGCTGGTACTTAGTTACCGTCCATCGCTGGTACTTAGTTACCATCCATCGCTGGTACTTAGTTACCATCCATCGCTGGTGCTTAGTTACCTTCCATCGCTGGTACTTAGTTACCATCCATCGCTGGTACTTAGTTACCATCCATCGCTGGTACTTAGTTACCATCCATCGCTGGTGCTTAGTTACCTTCCATCGCTGGTACTTAGTTACCATCCAATCGCTGGTACTTAGTTACCATCCATCGCTGGTGCTTAGTTACCTTCCATCGCTGGTACTTAGTTACCATCCATCGCTGGTACTTAGTTACCGTCCATCGCTGGTACTTAGTTACCGTCCATCGCTGGGTACTTAGTTACCTTCCATCACCGGTACTTAGTTACCATCCATCGCTGCATACAAGCGTAAAATAATGACGGCTGTGCATTGTAGAAGCATGTTGGCGTGATGTTAGAGACAAAGTTATGGAGGAAAGATGAAGAAGGAGTCGCCCTCCGTCTTTTATTCTTTTTTCTCTTCGTCTGTCCGGAGACCATCAGTGAGCGTGCATGTGTGTGGAAGCCAGAGTCAGGAGCAGAATATAAAACAGGGGGAGCAGAGTCTGTCCCAACACACACACACAGGATGGAAACAGAGGAAACAACACACGGGACGAAGTATTCGACAGCTCTGCTGCTGGAATCTGCAGGACTGGATCAAACTTGAGCGTATGAGGTTATATAACCACCTATTGAAGACATATGAGGTTTTATATGGGGATATATTAATGTTTACAGAGAAATATAATGAATATTTGTTACGTAGGAGAAAACAGGATACGATAATTGATAAAGAGGTGTGAGGGGAGCATGTCAGGTTACAGAATATGAAAATATATAGATTATTACGCCCTGCATGCACCCGGATAAATGTTCTTCAGCAGACTTTTGACTTGTTCTTTAGCTTTTCTATTTAAAGGTCCAGTGTGTAGGATGTAGTTTCGATTGTAACCGACTGAATACAGCCCTCTGTTGTGTAGAAGATTGACTTCAAGTTTTAGTTTTGTGTTGCGTCGGCTTGTCGTGGTTTTAATAGTTTAACATGTTCAGTGTGCGTTACAATAAACGATAAACATTGATCATTTAAAGGGGTTAGAACAGAAGGAAAAGACCAACATTTGAATTATACGTTCGGCTTTATAGCTTTAAATCTTTAATGATACCTCACAAATATATAGTACATTTGTTGGGGACTATTTTCAGCGGCGGAACGATCCACATTCGTAGCAGCAGGGTGGCGGTGTGTTCATGGTAATTAAGAAACGTGTAACTCATGTAACACTCATGTTTTTCTGGTTATTCTCAATATGTTCCATAGACATGGGACACTGTACAATATCAACCCTTAGTGGATTATTAATCGAGCTCTACGACAAAGAAGACTTCTCTGCTGTAGAACATAACTAGTTTTATCCTTTAATGAACAAATTAAAGGACCGAGTGGCATCAGAAAATGTGAGAAGCTCCTATCCGGAGCCTGTCTTTGGACAATAATGCAGCGCTTACTGTTGTTTTTTGGTCTTTACATGAGATTTATTGACAATTAGCAGACTGTAGAATATCAGAAGTATCTTTTAAATAAGTGTTCCTAGAAGAACATATGTAGGAATACATGCCAGGCAAAAATCACCTTCATGAAATGAACTATCTGCTAACAGAGAGCTCTGGGGTAAATGCTATAGGGTATATTCAGATATGGATGTACAGTATACTGTAGATTACTGAGCAGTATATTGGTGTATTGGGAGGTGAATGGGGGGGTGTCTGAGATATAACGCTGTAATCAGCTCACTGCAGGAGGAAAACCAGTGGAGCTTATTAGCTTCTGCAGAGAGAGAGAGAGAGAATCAGGCCGACGCTCCCTCTCTGTTTGAAACGCAACACTGCTAATCCTGTGCAGCTTCAGGCTTTCACAAACACACACACACACACACACACACAAACACACACACACACACACACACACACACACACACACACACACACACACACACACACACACACACGATTGTTCTTCTATACTTGAGAGGACCCTCAGTTGACATAATACAATCTAAAACTTAACTGTGTGTTAATGTTAAACACAACCTAAATATGACTCAATTTAAAGCTGCTATAGTTCATGTTTTTATATAATAATAATATATATAATAATGTATAATGTTTTTTATAATAAGTGTCTGACAAGCAGCTGCCTGAAACCAAACAGAAGAGCCAAAAACTGCAGTTCCTCTAACGTCCACTTGAGGCTGGCTCCAGCAGTGAGTCAGTCTCCATAAGTCCCCATGTTTCACAGCAGAAATAAACATGTTTACAGCCTGGTACAAAAAACAGTTTTGGTCTCTGTAGCTAATTTCCCCGTTCATGACAACTGTACTGAGGGTGAATTTATATACAACTCACCTGTTCACATTATATTAAGGCTTAAAGTTATGCAGGATTAAGAGCGTGGACGCTTTGATTGACAGGTGGGTGCAGTTAGAGGTGGCTGGTTTCAATAACCAGGCTTCATTAATCAGCTCCACATCTGTATCTGGGGGTTCTAGGTGTGTGTATATTATGTATATTCAAATTTTGTAATGAAGAGAGGAGTCCAAGATCTCATGCACTTTAATACGAGCTCAGATCCATTGTTATATGCGATGGGAATGAACAAAGGATCTTCTTTCTTACTAACTCTATTACATGTGGAAACTATGTTGTTGTACATCTCTCCCTGGAACTTAAGAAAGTTCTGTATTAGGTTTGCTTGTCCAGACAGAGGACGCGTTGACCTTGACAAATATACAAAGGTCAAAGGTCGCATGGTTCACCTAAAGGAGTCATCCTATATTAAGATAGACGTCAACTGTGATGAAACAATCAGAAAATGCCTTTATTCCTGGTGATTCATCGGCTTTTTGTTGGCGCTCCCTCACTCTCATTCACTGTCTATGTCACTCAACCACTGCTCTCTCTCTCTCTCTCTCTCTCTCTCTCTCTCTCTCTCTCTCTCTCTCTCTCTCTCTCTCTCTCTCTCTCTCTCTCTCTCTCTTTCTCAAACCAAAAGAAAATTCCCTGGTGTCACTATTTTGCAGCATGGACTATGAATGTAAGAAATGAATGAAGGAGTTTTACCGCAGTGCCAGATTTGGTGTGAATCGGGCCTCAGGACGCATCAGAAGCCGAAGGGACCGCACTCATTTTTCTGGTCTACGGTTTCAGGTCATTGATTATCTGTCCGGTCCAAAACTAGACTGTTCACTCTCACGGCCCCCCCAACATGTTCAGCTGCAGCAGCCAGAAAAGCTCTAAAAACCCTCCACCCTCCACCCTGCACACAAACAGCAGACACACAGAGAGACTCGATGGTGAACATAAGCCGGAGATAAAACAGATAAAAAAAGAGTGACTTGGACTTCAGATGGACACAGACACGACTCCAAATGTTGCTCTGTGTCTTCTGGATGTGTAAATAAGCAACTCTTTGATAAAACAGATTCAACGTATCAGCTTCAAACTTGTTTCCGCGAAAATCAGTTATCGCAGGTTTAAGGTCTAAAACCGAAGTCAGTCCTCATAAATATAGAAGCACTGGATCACACACACACACACACACACACACACACACACACACACACACACACACACCGCACACACACACACACACACACACACACACTGTGGAGACAATGAGACTCAGCTGGTGTGTTTGTGTGGTCTCATATTTTTTTCATCCCAGCAGAGAAAGCGACTCCAGCCAGGTGTGTGTGTGTGTGTGTGTGTGTGTGTGTGTGCGCGTGTGTGTGTGTGTGTGTGTGTGTGTGTGTGTGTGCTGTTTAAGCGTCCCTGAGCAAGGTGCTTCCTCCATGTTTCTTCATGTACGTATGATGCCTTCAGGTGTGTTTGTGTGTAAATTTCCATCTCTACGTGTCACTTCTCTTCAGATTCAGATTGTGTGTGTGTGTGTGTGTCGTCAGTGCCAGAGGTGTTGTGCGGCTCGGAGTGAACACAACAACAACACCAACAAAGCCTGAAGCTTCCTGTCACCTGGCTGCCGCCTGAGCCCAGGATTTGCAACAGACGCACAGAGCTCAGCTTCCTGTTTCACCGTCCATCTGTTCTTCCACTTCCTGTCACTCACTGATACAAAACAAGCTTTTTAATTCAGCCTATCAAATCTTTCACAGCGGAGACGCGAGAGCATTCTAGGAATAGTCTGTGAGGGCAGATACAATCTGTTCTCTCGCAACTCGATATAACCTGTGACGACTCGCACAAGAAAAACTTTAATTTACAGTTGTGAGAAACTTTCTAGACCAGTAAACACACAACTGGTAACGTGTTGGTTAAAATATGTCTCCATTTATTCTTCCACCGCTCATCTGGGGATTTGCAAAGTTTCTTGAACGGTGGCGACTAACAACCAGCCTGCCTTCCAGGACATGCTGCAGTAGCTCAGTCCGTAGGGACTTGGCTTTGGGAGCACCATGGACCACAGTATGGAGCATAGCACCTCTCTCTGAGCAGGACACCCAGTGAAACAAACTTTAATGGACTTAAACCCTGTAACAGGAACCAAATCCTGCAAATGAATCCTTAAAACAACTGTTGATGGATGTGCTATGACTGATATGTCGAGGGTGGAGCAGCAAACTAGACATTTATTATGTATATATGTATTATGTTTTCTGTTCCCGTCATGTTACAGTGTCAACTTGCCCGAGCGGTCCGGAGGCAAAACACAAGAGAATAATTCTCCAGGGTGGTAATGTATGTGTGTTTATTCCACACATACAAAATCAAACACTTTGCGCCAACAATGCCAACAATGCCAACAATGCCAACAATGCCAACAATGCCAACAATGCCAACAATGCCAACAATGCCAACAATGCCAACAATGCCAACAATGCCAACAATGCCAACAATGCCAACAATGCCAACTCCACACCTCGCTACCCCAACAAACATTTCTCCGTCCCTTTTATCTATTTCCCCTTAATCACATGACTAATTAGTTCAAACCATTGATAGGGGGTTTTACATATTTACATATATATTAATAAACTATAAATATTCACATAAATACAATATAAACACCTATTTACAAACCCATATACCATTATTAAACACCAACAAATACATACACATGAATATATGAGCATGAACCTATTTACATAACCCCACAAAAACTCCCCTACTCCCACTTCCCGCTTACTGCTGTCCTCCAGAACCATACATAAGGGCCACGTTCCCCGGGGACCTGTTTGGATGTGACCCCATGTGCAGACAGAGCAGCAGGTTGTGGTAAGTTTTTTTAAAGTATACTTTTAACACATCTCCTATGCGTCCTTCTTACAATATGTGCATGCCTATGGGGGTAACAGGGAGCCCGTCGTTACATACAGCCTCCCAGTCCTTGTCACCAGTGATGTATTTAGTTTTAATCACTCCAGATGGTTTCCTATAATATCCTGGATAGTGTTCTCCAGTCATTTGTCTGTATTGATCCGTTTTGGCTGAAGGTTTGGACTCCGTTCAGCATGAATCTGGTATTGTCCTCAATGACAACACCGGTGCTGTCAGTGTAGTTAAACTGACATGACTAAAGTAACCTACATTTATTTTAGGTTGTTTGTTCAGTCAACGCATTACTAAGGACCTGCTATTCTCCACCTGTCCACTAGATGTCCTTAGACTTTCCCACCAATCCTCATCACCTGTTCCTGAATCATCCAAACCTGCCTCTCATTATCTAATCAGTCCTGCAGGTTTGTTATGTTGTGCATTTACCTACATGAAGTTTACCACCTGTGCTCTGGTTAAGACTATACAATAAAATGTAAATATTTCAAATATTTACATGATACCAAACAATCTAAAGATATTATTTATTGTATGTGACAAAAGGTTTGTGTATATCAGTTTGCAGGCGTCTAGTACAAATGTTGGCGGAGGCTCGAGACTCGAGATATTTTGGTGTCGTTCCTGTAACTTTAGGATGAGTAACGGATCAGAAAGGGGATCCTGACTGTTGATTAATGTGACAGTGGAGGAGGTCCAGAGGAATCTAAAGAGTTTCCAGATGGAGAGTTCGACGATCGTCTTCCTGTGTCTCCTCAGCGCTGATATTAAATCGTCAACTGAGGATCAACCCGTCTGTCGTGTGTTTGACAGCTTGTCTCTTGATCCAGAAGATTCAGAATATCAGGGATCACTACAGAAAATATAAATTACACAGATTATTTCTGATATTTACGATGAACTCATTCACTTTTATCTCCTGATTTTTGTTTAACATCGATAAACCGCTCGTGTTTTTTGGTCTGTTGAAGCGATTTCAGCATCACGCATGATTCACAATATTATAACAACAAATATAAAGTTTGCAGTGATCCAATCCTTAAAGCTAGCTCCTGCAGATTCATAAACGTCTGAGCCTTTAAAGTGATAAAAGCAATCGATGACAAACTTGAACATCAGCGCTCATGTCCTCAACGCAGCATGTCGCCGCTCTCTCCACACTTTCCTAACTGTAACTCTCCAATAAAGGCCTAATAATAATAATAATGATGATAATGATATTAAAAGTACAGTCAGATTATCTCCTGTCCTGTGTTTCAGTCCTCCTCCCTGCTGCAGCTTTCCGGGCTCAGCGTCTGGAAAGCCTCCGGAGGGCAAAGTGCAGCACTCGCCGCCCATACATGCAGCCGGGGGAGCGCTCGGCGGCGGCCATCTTTACGTTCTTATCTCCCTCCCATACGCCCCCCCGCAGGCCAGGCTCAGCCCTGCTGTAATTGACTTTCTCCCACTGAGCCCTGGCGGAGGCTTCAGGCTTCAGGGCTGCAGAGCTGCAACTGAAAAAAACCTATTACACACTGCTGCACACCTACACACTGCAGACCTATACAGAGGGAGGGGAGGGAGGAGGGAGCGTGTCTCTGAATTCTTTGAGAGAAGTCGACAGCTTGTGTCTGTTGATTCAGATCCAAACAGGTAGGAACGACAGAAATCTGAGTAACCAGCTTAGACCTGTGTGTGTGTGTGTGTGTGTGTGTGTGTGTGTGATATCAGAAAACAACCTGCAGAGGCTACAAAATCAACTTTCTGTAACGTATCGCAGTCAACATCGTGTCTGCTTTTATTGTCAGAGTTACGGCCCTGCAGCCGGCAGCGAGGAGGAAGACAAGGTCACTGTCGACTCGTACGCCATAAATCCTCAAATAAAAGTCGATATTCAAATAAGAGCCGGCCGCGGCGAGCCCGGGAGGCCGGGTGAAAAACCCAACTGAGGGGGCTGAAGTGACTGACACATGATTGATTTAGTGATATGTACATGTTACCAAGTTTGTTACCAACACACATCGAGTCATAGCGACTCAGTCTGCTCTTGCAATGAACAGACGTTTCACTCGGCCTTGCTCGGTCTCAGACAAAAAAAATTTTTTTTAGTTCCAGACAGATCAAGACCACGAACTGCAGGGGCATCAGTAAACTGACAAACTGTGCATTGTCTGATATGTTTGGTAACTGTCTGGGAGGAGGCAAAACCTCAGTGATTAAAAAAAACTACAAGGCAACAACTTAATGAAGTGACTCAAGGTAGAGACCACGTTTCACGTGAAGAGTTTTGGTGACTTTATACTGTCTGGTCTTGGACTCAACCCCTCAAAATCTTAGTCTTGTTAGACTCTGGTCTTGGTCTCAGTTTAGTTGGTCTTTACTACAACAGTGGAGCCCAGCTCTGGTTCTGGCATGACACCGGCACCACCCATCCTGCACATGAAAACCTCCTCCTGCTTCCAGTGGTCCAAAGCTTCTGTGCTACCAGCATAAACCAGCACAGGGTATAAACCCCCAGGTATTTTTCTACATTAAGTAAAAGATCTGAATACTTCTTCCAGGACCTCTAACCCTCACATCCACATGCTGATTGAAGAACTCTAATTTTCTTTTAATAGAATAAAAACGGGTTAAAAGAAAATGACACGTCAACAAACTTTTAGTCAAATTATCTCCGACCTTTGACGCCTGGACTTAAAAATGGATTCACAAGTTTTCCAGACAGAGAGATAAACAGAGAGAGGGAGAGAGAGAGACCAGTGTTTCTTTTCTCAGTCTCAATGTTTTATTGAAGGGAGAGTCTAACTAGGTCAGCCTGTTCAAAACCAAGCTCGCTCTATCACTCTCTCCGTCTCTGTATCCTCACTTCACTCCGCTGTCAGAGACGGAGAAGTAGAAGAAGAAGATCGTGGAGAGGTGGAGGAAAGAGGACGGGAACGAAGGGATGAGGGGAGAAAAAAAGAGGGAGATAGATGAATGGGAAGGATAAAAACAGTCTGAGGGATGTGGGAGTGAAAGGTGATGAGAACGGGGAGAGGAGAGAGCAATCAGAGGAAGAGGGGAAGGATGGGAGAATGAAAGGGAAGCAGGGGAACGAGGGAAGGATGGAGGCACGGGAAAAAAGAGGTTAAAAATTGAGACTCCTTCCAGTGGATGAATGGAAGGATGAGGGAGGTAAATGATGAAGTGAAGGTAAATGAAAGAGATGATGGACAGATGTTGAATAAGGAACACTTTGATTGGCAGATGGATCCACGTCTTGGTCGATTTTTAGATTTCAGAGCTTCAGGAACATCTGGTTGACATCACGCATACGCTGCCCATTCTTTACGCTGTCAGCGCGCCAATGCACAAAAACAAAAATACCTGTTTGTGCATGTATGTGGTTTCTTAAGTTGCACGTCTCAGAGATGCCTCCATGATCTGAGAGGAGCACGGTTCAGTTTGATTAGGCTCAGTCACAAACAGAACACGGCTCCTTCATCAAGACTATAGGGGACCTTCGTCATCATGGCTCTCAAAAGAAAAACATCCACCCGTCCGTCCTGTAGCAGCATCAGCCGACTTCCTCCTCTGATTCAAGCTCTGGGACTTTGTCTCCTGACCACAGTGAAGTGTTATTCTGGGGCACTGTCTGAGGCGACTGATGCTGGTGTGTCTCTCTGGGGACAGACTGAGAGAGGCTGCCTCTGTTTGCAGACTCTGCTCCATGCTGCTCTGTTCCAGCGACTAAAAAAGACCCTGAATGTGTTCTTCTTCGATCAGCCAGAGACATGTGACCGCCCTTCAGCTGCTGCACACACATTTGTTCTCCGTCTTCATTTATGAGTCTGTAGTTTGGTAAACGATGCAGCTCGATGATGAATTTGATCGTAAGTGATGAATTAGAGCTGAAAAAAAGACAAAACTAGTGTCGTACCACCGGAGGATTCTTCACAATCAACAACCTGGAAGTTATTTTAATTAACGTGCGATTAATAATCTGTTAAACTCCAGATTGCAGCACTAATAATACTAATAATAATAATAAAGTTACAGTCTAACTGCTTTGTTGCACCGAGACGAACAAAGGAAATTTCAACGTCTATACACACTTTGTTTCAGTGTGTGTGTGTGTGTGTGTGTGTGTGTGTGTGTGTGTGTGTGTGTGTGTGTGTGTGTGCGTGTGTGTGTGTGATCCAGTCTGCGGGCTGGAAAATCAAAACAACACCCAGAGACTCACTGCAGGGCTGCTGCCACACACACACACACACACACACACACACACACACACACACACACACACACACACACACACACACACACACACACACACAGTCTACATGCTTTGAATTAATTCAGAGAGAGAGAGAGGGAGGTAGAGAGAGGCAGGGGATGCATTGCCATCCTTGGAGAGCTTGCATGCGCGCTCCTCTCCTCCATCCATCGGGCGCGTCGCCGCTGGGTTTGCGTGCGCGCCCACGTGAAATAGAGAGGAAAAGAAGCAGGAAGGAGAGAGAGAGAGAGAGAGAGAGAGAGAGAGAGAGAGGTAAACCTTCTTCCTCCTCTGCTGCTGCTGCAGTGTCTGATTCTCCCTCCACCATCTTCATCATCACCACCATCATCATCCTCCTCACCCTCCTGTCTGTGTGTCTGGGTCTCCCCTCCCTCCTCCTCCTCCCTCCTCCCTCCTCCCTCTCTGCTCCATCCAGTGAAGGCACGGCCAGATATCACGGCGACAAAAGAGAGAGAGAGAGAGAGGTGGAGAGACCTTGACACAGACTGAGAATAGAGAGAGAGAGAGAGAGAGAGAGAGAGAGAATGTGAGAGAGAGAGAGTGAAGGAGGCTGCAGACTTTCCGAGCAGAGAGGAAGAGGAGAGGAGGAGGAGGAGGAAGAAGAAGAAGACACAGAGGAGTCTCCATCTTCGCCATTCCAGTATGTTTGCCTTTCTTTCTTTCTTTCTTTCTTCTCATTTTCCTCTGACACTGTCTGACGCGCCGCATGCGCCTCTTTCTTTTTCTTTTTTTTTTTTTTTGCGCCTCCACAGCTCCGGTCACCTCTATGCCGCTATCCCCCTCCGTTAACTGTGTCAGTCACGCTTCTCGTTGTTCCACAGCTCAAGACTTGTGTGATGTTGCGTCTGTGGCGCTCTGTGTGCGCCTTTTTACATATATATATATATGTGTGTGTGTGTGTGTGTGTGTGTGATGCTTCTGTAGTGTGTCAGTCATGCCTGTGCTGTAAAATGTTCTTTAATTATCTGTGTGCTCATCCCCACACTGACCTGTCGGTCTGTGCTGACCTTATGCCACCTCTTGATTATGTTTCATTATCACACTCATGCATAATTTCCATATTATTACTCTCGCTCCTCTGTAATGTTCCCACAGAGTGCTGTGAAGCCTGTATTGTTATGTATAGCAGCTATAGCATAGACCCTAATAGGATATGATAATCCAAGCCGGGGCTATTGTGCGTGTGATATTTTGTATTCCTACAGGGTGTCAGACAGTGTCAGCGTTCACATAATATTGCTAGAATGCCTCCACGGTGAGCTCGAGTGTCTGTGCCTCTAATTAGAGAGTCTGCAGTCACTTTTTTTTAATGAAGTTTATCCTCCCTGTTTCCACTTAAATAACACACAGCGTCAGCTTTAACAGCCTTCAAGTATTAAACTGATCTGACCGTTAAACAAACAAAAAAAAAAAGCGTAAATTAACATAAGTTTAGTTGAAGTGACACTTGACTGAAGTGGCAGGACTGGAATAAATAAATAACAGTGAGTTATTGCTGCTTTGTTTTGTTGTAAACGTGATTGAAATACATTCAAATTGTGCAAAACAAGTGCGACAAAGCCAGACTGTGATTTTACATAAATGAAAACCTGGAATAGATCCAGTCCAATAATCATGAACAGTGAGTTAATGCCACTAAAGGGGTCCTGAGGATTATAATATGTTCTCTATAGTAGCCTACAGTGACCTTAATGTATCCAGGTGAAGTCTTGTAAATATTCGTGTTGGGATTAGAGTGTCAGACTTCGGTTTATTAATTTAACGGCTGGTTATTGTTGCAGTGAACTGGGAGGGACGTTTGTGATTCAGAGTCGGAGGAGTTTAAACTTTCTGATGTTCGCCTGTAAATACAGAGCGATGGAGGGATGTGAAGAGTCTGCAGTTTTATTATTTACTGGCACAAAACAAACTACGTATATGGAACAAGTACGGAAAAGTACATTAACATCATATTTGTTGGGCTTTATAAATAAAGTTGAGTTGTTAATTTAGGGGATGCAGTAGATCGAGAAGAAGTGCCATCACACAGAGTATCATCAGAATAATAAATATAGTTTAATAATCATGAATTAATTTCTCAAATGAAAAAAAGTAAAAATTACCATGAGTATATGAGCTCTTGAGGATTTTTTTTATTCATAACTTTATTGCTTGTTTGCTGTGTCTACCTGACAGTGTTAGCAATGACCTTTAGCTTATATTAGAGAGTAATTATTGGATTTATATTCATGACGTGAACACAAACACAACTTCAAATTATTGTTAATGTCGCTCAGCATCTGCTGGATCTGATAATAAAGTCTATAAATAAGTTTTAAATCGTGTGTAACTGGATGTTCTGCTGCCCCCAAGTGGCCAAACAATTAATGCCGCTTTAAAAATGTGTCCTGCTGAGAAAGATGATTTAAAACTTATCAACCAGTTTGTTTGCCAGTTATCCTGACTGTGTGTGCGACCTCTGACCCTTGTTGGTTCAGTCAGACCTGGTTGGCTCCGTGTGGCTCCAGTAGACGGTTGTTTTGCCGCGTGAACGCTGAGATCAGGTGGAAATAATTTATTTCCCGTCTGCTCTCTGCAGAGACAAACCAGAGGTGGTGATCACTCATAACTGCGGAACCAAATAAATCTTCCTCCTCTCTGCAGCCCTCTGTGTGTGTGTGTGTGTGTGTGTGTGTCTGTGTGTGTGTGTGTGTAACAGAGCATGTTAAACACAGGCTCAGCTTACAGTTGACCAGTCATACCAGACTGCTGGTCACACCTGTAGGTCTGTTCACATCACAGCCCGTCACAGACCAGCACCAGAGATCTTTGTGATGAGTTCAAAGTTCACTTTATTTCTGCATATTCTTGTAATCTTATCTGTCATTCCTCGTCGTTATGACAACGATTATTCACCAACTTAATTAGCACGATCTGAACGCAGCTTTTTTTACGACAAAGTCCAGGGAAAATAAAATATGCACGCTGGGATAGTTTCCTCTCACTCAATCTGGCACGTTACACGAATTAAAAACCGAACCCCACGCTCGCCACCCATGCACGAGCGTGACAGCTTTTGCAGGACGTTCAGTGTCTCTGCTCAGGCGACACTACAATGGCTGCCCAGCTGGCTCAATAGGCAGCTTCGTCTGAATGTCATCCCCGCTTATGCGGCGGCACCACGTCTTACAAAACAGCCGCAAATTAGCAGCTAATTAACGACTTTTGCATGCATGACTCGTGGTGTCTTGACCGGTCTTAGAAAACCATGCTTCAGGCTTGTGTCTTGGTGAAGTGTGAAGCTGAGCAGACATGGTATGTTTGCACAAATATCATGTCTGTAAAGGAAAATTGTTGTTTTAACTCACACTGCACATTTGGTGTTGGCAGTGGTCGATGTTTCAGAGCTTCCGGTGTCGTCAACGGATATCTGGAAGACTTCCTCCGAGTCCGATTGGCAGCTTGTGGAGCGAAAGACACATTTATCCTAAGCTCTATAAACAGATGTCTGCATTTGAATGCAGATAACTCTAAAAAAAGCAAATAAAATTGTCATAAATTGTCATCAAACGATAGCCGATGGATTCTGAGATTGCATTTCGGCCAATGAAAATCTTTTGGTCTCCACACGGACTGTTGAAACCAAAATGCCGCTGAACGTGATCGGGCAATACTAACACTTCGAGTCCCGACAGATTCTGCATATGCAGATATCAGTTTATAGATTATGAATTAGACTGGATATGATGTGTAGAACTTGTCCAGTAAAGTGTATTCAAACAAACAGACCTTATATTTAATGTTTTAAAAAAGAAAGGCAGCATCATTTCCTGCAGAAAGAAAGAAAACATGGAAGCAGAAGAAACGAGAAACTGCTCTGTAGCAAAGTTCAGTTTCATATCAAAGATACAGTAACATGTAAAATACTCCTCCGGTAATATTAAAACAAGTTCACTGCAGTTTAAAACGGATCTTTTGATGGCAGCCACGGAGGAAATCCCACCGTGAAGCTGCTCAAACTGCAGACGATCGACCCAAAAAAAAAAATCTAACATTTCAGAAATCCATCTGATCGTCTGCTGGCCAGACCCCGTTGATCGCTCGGGTGATTTAATCAGCCGCCGTGACCTCAAACTGCACCTCCAACGACAACCTATCTGGCAGAAATTGGGCCCAGGTTCTAAAATTAGTCTGGAGCGACCAATTCGAGGCTAAGATTTGTCTGTGTCTGCCAGACGTTACGGAAATAAAACCCAGAGTCCGTCCCGAGCGGGAAAAGTAACTCCGGCTCTTATGAGACGTTGACACGAGAGTGACACAGAAAATCAGCATCACATTTGTCTGAGAGGGGTGCAACAGACTGTGTTCCTCCATGATGGAGGTTCAGCTGGTTACTGTCTCGAGGACGGCGATCAAGCTGTCAAGTCAAACCGCCGAGACCTCGTCTGAACTGCCTGTCTGCCCGCCTGTCTGCCTGCCTGTCTGTGGTTTATTAAATCTGAGCTGCTGCCAAGACACCCATCAATCTGATTAACTCATTCTGATCAATGGAGGTCAGCACACACACACACACACACACACACACACACACACACACACACACACACACACACACACACACACACACATGCATACAGCAGAAGGCATCATCCACTTTCTATTCTGGAGCTCCGAATGACTCATAGTGTAAAAACACACACACACACACACACTCTGTGCAACGCTTTTAAACACACACACACATTTTTAATGATTCACCGTGGGTGGATCCTGTTCTTCATGAAGTGTGCGTGTTGGAAATCATTCATGCAAATGGCAGCAGACAGCTGTGGGATCCACTTTAGAGGCTGAAACTTTTTTTTTTGAATTCGCTGCACCTGCTTTGACCTCTGACCTCCCCTGAACCGTCTCTTCCTCCTGTCGATGCGACTGAGCGTCTGGAGTCTGGATAATCTGCAGAATCAACCCCCCCTCGAAAAAAAACGGCTCGACGTTTTCCGCTCACGCGCCAACTCAAGCGGGAGTAACGATCGCGGGCCTCTGTTGCCAATGACGACCTGCCTCGTCCGCTTGTTACAGATCATTAACACTTCACTCAGTGACCACATCCACCTCTCGACCTGTCAATCACTCCCCCTCCCCCTCTGCTCCGCGCTGACAGAGGTGAAAGAAGGAGGCCGTGAAAAATGTCTCTTTGATTGAGACCGGGCGCGTTAACCCCGGCGGTTACAGCGAAGAAGCATCGACGCTGTTAAATCACACTTTTGTTTTAAAGCGATGTTTAATTTACTTTGCTTCGCTGCAGTGCAGCAACATGACTGTAGAGGTGAGGCGAACTACTGAAGCCACGACAACCAGCTGAGAACACAGAATGTAATAAATTAAATAGTTATTATGGAAGTAATCGAGTAAATCAGTGAGTAGGTATGAAGGATCCTAGTGCTCTGGTGTATCTGGTAAAGAGGAGACAAGGCCGGGTTATCCGGGTTATCCGAGTGGCTGGGATCCTTACAAGTTGTTCTCAGGACTGTCCATCATTCATCGCATCAGAGCTCTCAGCCAATAATCACACTAACGTTCAGTTAAACTCGTTAACTCTGTCACTAATGACGACGTAATATCAGTTTGATAATAGAACATCAGGAATGAAAACGTTCGGACAGAAACAACGTTTGAGTCCAAATTTTTCCACCTTGTCTCGCCGAGTTTGACAAATTTGTAGTGCTGTCAAAATAACACGTTAATTTTGTCGATTAATTTTAAACAATTAATGCATAAATAAAAAATTAACGCAATTAACGCGGTTTTGTTTACTTCCAGTGGCGGCATAACCTTTTTGAGCGCTGAATTGTACGTCGACGACATTTTGGATGTGCCAAAGTAGAGCTTTGTTTCCCAGATAATTAATCGCGATTAATTACAGATTTTTTTGCGATTAATTAGTTAATTTTTTTTAATCGATTGACAACCCTACAAATTTCACAGTGTGTACTGTGACGTTGACCAGGAGGAGCTCTCCAAAGAGGAGTGATGTGCCGTGAGGTGGAAGCGTGACACAGAGGAAAGGTCACAGGCGTCAACATCGTACACGTCGCGTCGTACGCGCTTTCCGTTCACGGAAGTCAAATGCTTTTTTGTCACAACACAGAGTTTAACAATGAAATGCATGTTGTAGTCTCTTTGTCACACAAGAAAATCTATTATTCATGGTGGAGTGAGGAGGAGAGGCTGAGGAAAGAAGCTGCTCTGTAGTCTGGTGGTGTGGCGGTGGATACTCCTGTGTTGCTTGCCAGGCTGCAGCTGGACTCTGTGTTTGTCTTTTAGTTTCCTTCGGGCTGCGTGCATCATCATCACCTGCTGCAGAGCCCTCCTGTCCTGGGCCGTGCACAAACAACGCTAATTCATAAAGTTTGTGTTGGTCAGCGCTTCAACAACATCTCTGCAGATTTACTTCTTTGTGTGCTGGACTTTTCTTTGGGAAGACACCGTTGCAGTATGTCGACGCCTTGTGATGAATTGCTAAAAGATAGTTGGAACTACAGCTCTTGTCTGTGACACAGCACAACACAGAATAAAAGGGGGGTGGCTGCTGTGGCTCAGGAGGTAGAGCGGGTAGTCCACTAATCAGGTGATCGGTGGTTTGATCCCGAGCTTCTCCGGTCTGCATGTCGAAGTGACCCCAAAAGTCTCCCTGGATAAAAGCGTCAGCTAAATGGTTAAGTTTTTATATGCTAATTTTCAAAATAAAGTTCCCCAGAGTCGTCAAAATGAAATCATTCATGTTCGACCTGTTATAGTTGCACAGCATGTAAAGATACTGACTTCAGTGATAATCAACAGCCTTGATGTTTCACAGGTTGCTACTTTTGTCCTTGGCTACCTTTTTAATATTCAGCGGCCTTCAACCAGGTGGCTTTTCTTTTTTATTTTTTTATTTTACTGCAGTCATCTGACGACAGGAACAGCTGGATTTGGTCATCAGGAAAAGTAAAACTCGATTTGAAGCTGGCACAGCAGCGTGCAGACATTTAATACTGCAGATACTCGCAGTAGATGAGTTCCCGCTATGAGGCGAATATCGTCTGACAGAAGATAGTCCGAGGGCTGAAGAGGACTTTATCTGTTCTGAAGTGCTGACATGACACCACGGACCTGGTCATCGAAGCTGTGAGGGGGAACAGGCCGGCGGTGCGTTTGTGTCCAGGGCGTGAAAATCTTCAGCGCTTCACACGGCCACGTTTACAGGGTTTAAGGGGTGAACATGAAGTGTAACAAGGTTTATTATGGTCGGTAAAGCCTGCAGGGCTGTCAGGGAAGTTCACGGGTGGAGTGGGCACGTCTATTTAAAGTGTGAATGTAAATGCAGGGATCTCAAAGAGGCGAAAGCAGGTGAAGCAAAAGCAAATCTCAATTTTTGAAGCCCACAAACAAACACGGGAAAACAAATCGACCGCCATGCTTTAAAATCCAACAAACAGAAAAATGACGCCGTGGAGTTGGTTATAATAAACAACATTTTAAAAAAAAACAAGTTACAAGGATGTAATTTACTATGCTAATGTCGAATTCCCATACGCGTTCATTGTTATTCAACACGCAGCGTTCACACGTCTGAATTCGGCTCTGATCCGATCTGCAAATCACAGTCAGCTGCTGCTGCTCGGGCTCTCTCCGTGATTGGTCAGAGGTTAATTGATGCGGCTAATCACCCGATCAGTCCAGTCTCCATGGAAACCAGGAGTGGGGCTCATAATATACAGGAGGGAGTTGGGGCCATCACAAACACACATACACACGCACACGCACACACACACACACACACACACACACACACACACACACACACACACACACACACACACACACACACACACACACAAACACACACACACACGCACACACACACACACGCACACACACACACACACACACACACACACACACACACACACACACACACACACACACACACACACACACTGAGCTGCTGCTGCTTTTTTTTTTTATTTGTGTGTTTGTGTGTGTGTTTGAGTGTGTGTGTGTTTTTACACCACTCACTGTACAAACTGTACTGTGGAGTCACAGTGAAACACGTTAAAGAATCATTATATGACTTTTTAAGGCAGCTAAATATATATAACTATAGCTAAAATGCTGCATATATACAGTATTTATATTTATTTATAGTAGTATTGATGTAATATTAGTACATAATGTTTATTTCCAGTGAGCGAAGTAGCAAAAATACAGTATAAAAATACTAATTTACTGTACCAGTAATAGTCCTGAATTCAAATTATACTCAGACATTTAATGTTCTTCATCTGAGATCATTTAAATGTCTTTGCTACTTTAATCTATATTAATGCATCGTCCAACATCCTAGTCTGCAGAGTACACACTATACCTGTCAGGCAAATGTAGAAGTACCCTAAAGCAGTACGTATGCAGTATATCATGTAGTTTAGAGTCAGGCTGAGTTGGTGTTCCTCTTTGAATACTTGAACACTTCTACAATGACAGTGGACAGTACAACGTCGCGTTAACTTTTCGTTTAGCAGCCAGCAGTTTCAGATCTGAGCATTGTAATGATCAACGTTCAATCAAAACTGATCGGTAGCGTAGTGAGTTAACCGGCCGCCCCGTGTGTGGAGGCTGTAGTCCTCGCTGCAGCTGGCTCCGGTTCGAATCCTGCATCGGACGGCTAATTTACTACGTGTCACTCCTCTCTCTGCTTCCTGTCTATCTTTAGCTGCACTATCATAAAAGGCCAAAAAAATTATATTAAAAAAAAACCTTCCAACTGTTAATAATCTCTGATCGCTATGGTTACTGTTTGATTAGATTCAAGCACAAAACTCGGTTTATTAGATTAAGAAAGCGTCGTGGTGGTTGAAAGAAACCAACGTTGTTGATTTGAACAGCGGTTTTATGGCACCAATACAAAATTTTGCCACCGCCTTTAATTAACTTAATGGCTCGTGTTACTGTTTTTGTGTTTTATGTGTTCTACAGTACGTCTTTTATACCTCTGAGGTTGTTAGTTAAGATTCTTACCAAACTATGAAAATAAGTTTAACCCTTTCTCAGACGATGTAAGTACTGATGCATCAAGAAAAAGTTCCTATATATATAAACAAGCACTGTGACAACATGCTGATGTTCAGCAGGTAAAACGTTCACTATGTTCTCCACACTGGCTCAGGGCTGTGACGTCGCCCACAGGTTTCTGAAGAGCTGTTGTCAAGCCTATGAGTGTTTCTGCTCTGGCTGCTGCTGCTGCAATTTTGGCTCCACCGCCTCTTGGCCTCTTAATCCAAAAATGGACAAAGACATAGAGCGTGGGCAAGGCTGAATGACGCCTGGTTGCTCACACAAGCCACCTAAAGGTGGTAATGGCACCTCAATGAAAACGAGCACGGTCTTAATCAATAACTCTGCCTCAGTACAGTTGTCATGAACGGGGAAATTAGCTACAGAGACCAAAACTGTTTTTTGTACCAGGCTGTAAACATGTTTATTTCTGCTGTGAAACATGGGGACTTATGGAGACTGACTCACTTCTGGAGCCAGCCTCAAGTGGACGTTAGAGGAACTGCAGTTTTTGACATAATGGGTAGGGTTAGTAAGGTCAGTCAAACTGCAGCTCGAGCTGGCCAGACACGGAAATGGCATAAAGAATCTAGTGGATTTTCAAAATAAAACACCCTGTGCAAACTTTTAAAGAACGGCCAAAAAGGAAACGATTTAACTACGTAGCATTTAGTTGCTGTAGCTGTAAACATGTTTATTTCTGCTGTGAAGTTGGACATTTGAACATGGGGACTTATGGAGACTAATTCAAATTTGGTACCTCCAGGTTGGTTTCACTTTACAGCCACGGAGCTCGGTGCTTGGTTCTGATACTTCACTGTCCTTACAAGGAAATCCCTCCAGCTCTCAGCACATGTATCATGCCTGTTTACAGGCCAGGTACCTGTATCTGCAACCAGATGGGAGCAGTATGAAGCCAATTAAGCCAAAATTTGATCCCAATCTAGTCCGATGTTTCACCAGATAGGTGAAAGTTTTGGTTGTGCATGTAACCGCTTCCCGTTGACGTACAGACAGACACGAGCAGACAGACTACAGTCAGAGCACTGCAGCTCTCTCCGTCTCTGTTCAGTTGTGTTGTTTGTTTTGTGCACTGCAGCGTCACATCACACACCAGGTGTTTCTGTTTGTTGGGTTTGATAAAAGTGCTCCGCTGTAATAAAACACCGAGCTGCTGTCGAGCTTCGTCGCAAACACACACCTCACCTGGCTGCCGTGTGTCTGCGTGCGTGTGCTTTGTTTGGGCTCACAAACATTTGCCCGCGAGTGTTTGTGTGTGTGTGTGTGTGTTGCCGGCTCTTCAGGCCTTGAATCTGGAACATTTTCCTAGAGGCCTTAAAATGTGACACTCCCAAACGCAAAGTAAAAAATTTCAATACAAATATTTTCTCTTAATTGGCCGGGAATTACTTCATCGTCTGGATTTTAGGTGGAGCTGCCATGACTGCGGGGACATCTCGCTTGTACAACCTGTACGATAACGCAACAGTTTTACTTTTAAGGCACTTTTGTGCGAGAAATGTGTCTTTACGCCTCGCTACATCTTCTTACATTGTCACAGAAATGCTGCTGCTTTTATTTAGACCAGTGTTAATAGATGCAGACGTGTCTTTTCTCCTGCAAATCACCAAAACTCGGTGCAGTAATAATTCAAACGTGCAGTACTCTGACATGAATACTGCATTCACTTCACCTGATATTCTTTTTTATACATTTCTTGCATTGAACATATTCATAGATTCCTATTTCTCAGCAGTTATTTACAATGTTGTATAATGTAGTATATATATATTGTAGTAAAATGCACATATTTCTACATACTTCTTTGTATTTTAATTTCTCTTTGTTTAAATAGGTTTCTGGTTTAGAACAGGAGCAACAGCGTAACCCAGTTGCCCCTCTGCGAATCAATAAAGTATTTCTTATTCTGAAAAACCGTCTTTAACAAGCAGCTCTAACACTTAAAACAAAGACGTCTCTGCACTGCGAAGTCATTTTCATTTAAAATTCATGCCAAAATTCTCCGAGCTGCTCCGTCCAAAAAAAACGCTGCATAGTTAATGTCGTGCTTCCAGGCCACAAGCGAGCGCTTCACCTCCTCTGTTCGATTCATTAAAACAGTCTTATCTGATCACAATACACGGAAATCAAGCATCGAACGACCGATGGGTTATAATTATAAAAAGTCATAGACATCAGTTTCACGCCCATCAGATGAAAAAGGGTTAAACCAACAGAAGAAAAATCAAATACATGTATTTTTCCAGGCGCGTATCGACATACAGTAGGTCTGCTCATAAGCAATTTAACCACTGCTGTCAACGAGTACTGAAGTTATATTAAACTACAGGTAACTATAGCAACAGCACTGATGCTTTAGGCTCCGTTAGTGGTGAAATTTGCCTAAAACACGGAGGATGATTTTTTCTTTGTTCTTTTGATGAGTGACCACGCCGTATAATATTAATCCTCCCGGCTTGGTCATTATTTGTTGTACACTTGAACATCATCACTCACTTAATAGTTTCCCCCGAGCACATTATGTCGTTGTTAAATGATCGGTCAGAGCAATAAGAGAGCATCGGCGTGAGGTTTGGTGTCGACTCTGACCTGCAGGGGGCGCTTCATCTGTTGAAGTGGAACCGTGTCAGGCTCTGTGCAGAGAATAAAAAGTGTATTTCCAAGGCAAAGTGGGTGAATCTACAGTATGCATGTCTGTGTGTATGTGACTGTATAAGTACTTGTATGTGTGTGTGTGTGTAAGTGTGTGTGAGTGTGCGTGTGTGTCTTAGTATAGAGCTCTGCATCATATTGTACCAGACAGGCAGAGTGTCGGACTGAATACTAAACAGCAGGAAGCTCCTCTACACACAGCGCCAGTCCAGCCATATAGGACACTGTGACACACACACACACACACACACACACACACACACACACACACACACACACACACACACACACACACACACACACCAGTGTGTTCTTTTTCTAAATCTTTTGCTTCAGTAAATCAGGTTAGTCTTCCATAAAACTAAAATAAATGATGGAAAAACTAATGAGCAGCATAATATTGTTACATTACTATTCATTACCATTATACATAATGATATTGTACATCATTATACATAGATGTGCGCATCCACGCACATATGCTTGTACCTTTTATACTTGTAAGGACTCTCACTGATTTCAAGTTTTAACCATTTGAAGAAATGAAGACAAAATGTCCGCATTTTCAGAAAATGTCCCGACCTTCTAAAAATGTCCTGACTTTCCAGAAATATCCTGACTTTTCAAAAAGGTCCTGATTTTCCAAAAATACTCTGACTTTACGAGAAGGTTCCTAACTTACCAAAAATATCCTCGCTTACCACGAATGTACCCACGTTTAAGAAATGTTATTTCCTCTAGACTCTGTCACTTTTTCAAATTTGTTACTGTCTTTCCCCAAAAACTTTCCAAAAATGCCACAACAATTTAAAAAGTGTTATTATTTTACATAAACATCCTGACTTTCCAAAAATGTCCTCACTCCAAAAATGTTCTCACATACCTAAAATGGCATTAAGGCCCTCCCAAAAAGTTTTGACTTTCCATAAATGTTTTGACCTTCCTTCCAAAATTATTATGATATCCGGACTTTTCAAAAATATCCTAGTTTTTACTAATTTCTATTCTATTCTATTCAAAAATATCATGTCCTTACTTTAAGAAGGTCTTCACTTTTACAAAATATTCTGGCTTTCCAAAAACTATCTACAGTTGTCCCTCGCTATATCGCGGTTTTGCAGATTTTTTTCAGTGTAATTTTGCATGCTTTTTTTTTTACAGCGTGCTCTACAGTATAACGCGCATTGTGTTCTGCGTCCTGTTCAAGGGAGTACTGTACAAAATGTGTATAAAAAGGTGTATAAAAGTGTGTGGTTAGGGGTTTTACGGCCTTAAAACATGTAGAATAATTGTAAAACTCACTTCGCGGATTTCGTTTATTGCGGGTTATTTTTAGAACGTATCCCCCCGCGATAAACGAGGGACCACTGTACTGAATTAAAAAAGTCTTTCCATGAATATTCTGACTTTCAAAGAATTCCCTCACTTGTGTCATTGTTCTCACAAAAGTGTCTTCACTTTCCAAAAATGTCTGCAACATTCAAAAAGTCCTCATGTTCCTTTAACGTCCCGACAATCCCAAATGTCTTCTTTCTCGAGCTTTAAAATCTCACGTTGGTCCTCACATAGATAGAAGTACAAGAACAGAAGGACACACGTGAAGAGGCAGAATAAGGACACAGCCTATGGAAACGCATATATTAAGACACACTGAGGCACACAAGAACATGCATGGACACACTGCGGCACACACACGCACCCATTAGTGTGTGCAGCCCACTCGGTCGTATAGTTTCCAGGGAGGTGGAGGATTTTTTTTTTTCAGATGATCTCTTCGTGGTGGTGGAGAGAGGGAAGACTATGTTTGATGTAGGATGCGTTGGAGCGCGCTCAGTGGAGTGGCGGCCTTAGATGCACTCGGCCTCGGTATGCTGTGGCATCGTAATGGGAGTAGGCTGAGAGTTCAGGCGAGGCTGTCCAGAATTTACATTTATATTAAAGCTGCAACCCCCCGAGCTGCACTGCAGCTCAGGAGAGAGGAGCATGCAGAGCTGCCGTGTTCACGTCTTCATCATCAAGCTGCTGTCTGTTTTCTTTTATGTTGCTGTTTGCATTGAAATGCTTCCAGCCAGATCTCATGTTCTGCTCTAATAAAACCGCCCAAAGTGAGATTTCTGTGTTATTTAAAATGTGGAATAGTAAATCTGTGGGCGAGGGACCTAAAGTTTCGGCATCAGAAGTGTTTGGTTTTTGTAGTCTGAGCTGTATTGACCGATCATGTTTCAGTGGGATTTAGTTGCATTTAGGTAAAACAAGACAGACTGCATGATATTCAGCCTCAGAACCTAATAGCTGTTTTATGTCATACATTTTTCTTTCTGTTTATAGAGACGAGCTGAAATTTACCTTTCTCATCATTCCCTTAAGTTGCTTTTTGGTTATCTGTTTTCGAGAGATTTGCAACATTGGCCCCCAAAAGGTTAAATTATTGCTGCAAGACGGCCTGTGGGTTACAGGGTGACGTCGGTGTTGTATTAACTGAGATATTCCATAATTTCTAATAAGTCAAAGATAGGATTCACCAACAGAGGAGCTCTGGCAGTATTTTTCCCTACAGGCTTTCAATTAAAGTATACTAACCATGACTTCGCTGCCACATATTTGTTGAGGAAGACAGTCAGGAGCTGTGGCAAATTCAGAAACACCAGATCAGATTGTTGAATTGATCTAGAATTGAATCTGAAACTTAACTGTCAAGTTTAGACAAATTGACTGTCTGGATTGGGAGCTGGGAACACCAGAGAGGAGTTGGACCAGGGGTCTGTCTCAGAGGTTTGTGTCTGTTTTCTGTCCTCGACCTCCAGCCCTATTCACTTGGAGGCCCAATGCTGAGCCCAGTGCCACTGCCTGCTCGCCTGACACCAGTTCTGAGTCCCACCTAAAAAACCTCTTGTTCGTGGTGGTGTGAAGCTATTGTGCTTTGAGAGAAATTAAAAGAATAACGTGTTAATGCAAGGTTGTAATAATGAGTTTAGGGTTCACTTCTGAATTTGATTTAATGGTAGTCAAGGTCATACTCTGAAGTTTTGTTCGAGATCTCCGGTGTATCGTACCTAAACGCTGCTTACTCTGACATTTTCTTTTGTTTCTATGCACACACGGAGTTATTTTAATCTTTCAACTAGGAAACAAGTCACGTTCCTCCGAGCCTTTGAGATCTTCAGCTGCCATTCAACTAAAACAATGTGTAGAAAATGACTTTACCGTACTTCACACTTTCAGAAACCTTGATCAGCCTGCTTTTCAAACCTGTTAATTTTGCTGTCCATATTAAAACTTATAGTTTTTGTTGTGAGTGTTTAAAATCCCTCAAATGAAATTCAGTTCACGGGTTGAGATGTTTAGATGAATGTATGTCCGTTGAAACAATAACACCAATTATTGTGATTCATCTTTACCCTCCGCTGAAAGGAAAGCGCCGCCGTTAACCGTCGTAAATTTCAAACCTTGCTGTTCACGGCTGGTGTAGTAAGAAGCCGTCTTGCCTTTGAAGCAACTCATTCTTCCAGGATTATGATAAACGCTATGAAACACTTCTTTTATCCATGTTGTTGGCTTTGTTATGGGTCATTTGCTGGCTGTGCTTGTAGGTCACCGAAATGTTTTCAGCAGTGAATCTGTAAAAAGGCTCTCCAGAGAAGAATCTAATTGACTGAATGAATTAAATGTTATGCTGTAGGTTACTGAAATCTTTTCAGCGGTGCATGTGTGCAACCTCTCTGGAGAAACACCTAATAGACTGAATGAATTAAATTAAATTTCACATTTGAAAATAGTCAGTAAAAATGTGCGACATTTGGCAGGAGCCTCTCAAGTGTCGAAATGTCATTAGAATATTTTAATTTTCACAGAGGAGGAGAGGTCAGCATTGAGTGTTTGTGAGCTGTTTACAGGTTTGAATCTGACGTTGCTGTGTTTTTGTTTTTTGCAGATCATGACTCTGGAAGACGGCTTCTGAAATTCGGTTTGGTAATAAAGACTCTTCAGCTACATGACCAGTGCTACACCAAGCTCTGACCAGGTGGGTACACTGTCACAGCCAGCTGGTGTTTTTGCCAGAATGCATAAGTCACACTCTTTGTTTTTGCACGATTTCCATGTGTTGTTGTGAAATCAGAACAATGAGAGAAAAAAACCTTAAATGCAGAGAGAACAACAACAACAACAACAACAACAATTTCTGAAGAATCAAGAAATCACTTTTTCTTGCTGTGTCTCAAGAATCAATCACAAGTTAGCCTTTTATCTAAGCGGAGATTGGTTGCACCCCACAAAGTAATTCGTATGTAACGGAATCAATCAATCAACTAACCTATGTAAAACAAAAAGTAAGAAATATGGAATATGGTCAACACAGTGTGACGTGTCATGATGAAATGATGATTAATAACGATGGAAACTGGGAACAAGTTCACATATTTTACAAAAAATACCACAACATACCTTACATGACCAAATAACATTATGAAACTATTGCTAACTATGGAATAAACTTATTTCTTAACATATGCTTTTTTAAATATGATGAATAAGTAATGCTTATTTATTAGATTAGATTAGATTAGATTAGATAAGGTAACAATGAAATGCTGTTGGCATATAACCATAAGTTCAGAGTATGTATATGAACAGGATATATACATATAGTGCAGATTTCAATATGCTATAGGATATAGGGCTGCACGATATGGCCTGTAACAAATATCTCGATATTTTTTAAGCTATATCGCGATACGCGATATATATCTCGATATTTTTGATGTTGTTTTGTATTGTTTATTTCATACATCTCACAGAGAACAAGCCGCGATGTATCGAGTATATTCGATATATCGCCCACCCCTAACAGGATATATACAGTAGGTCAGTATGTTATAAAGTGGTTGGCAGTTAAGTTTAATGGATTGTTTGAATTTATTTTTTGCCGGTTATGTAAAAGCTTGCGATGCTACGGTGACTTGCTTTTACTTTTTATGGCTTAATTGTACTTTTAATTAAGTTTGTTTAGTAATTTTTTGAAACTTTACACACAAACATTGGTGAGACATGGAAGAACTACCTTGTGTGTTTAGACGTAGGTGCTACTGCCCCTAACGTCCTTATAAAGTCTTTGCCTACCACCACTTAGCAACCATCTGCTGTTTAAGTAGAGTTATCAGGTGGTTCAGGTGTTATTGATTGGTTAAAATTTCCAAGGTAGCTCGTCAGTGAAGGTGCTACTTGCAGTTCACTGGGTTCAGCGAGGTACGGTTGCAATAGGCAGTTCCTTTGTGCAGAGGAAACTCGCTTAATTATGTGGATGCTTAATTATAACACAACATGCTTTTCTTCCTGCTTTCCCCAGTCTCAGGCTGTTGACTTGTGTTTTCCTCCTCAGATGGAGGTGAATGTGGTTAAAAAACGCCATCGCACACGATCCAAAGGAGTCAGAGGTACGAGTCTGTCTTGCTTCCTATCTGTCTTTTCATAGCCTTACTCGAGACCTCTGAATCACCGAAAACATGCTAATTAAGGCAGCCTGGCTACAGTATGACGCCTGCATACAGTAGATGTGTTAATTATTGTTGGCTGGCTGTAGATCGTTGAAGTTATAACATCTTTCTGTTCTGTCTCCGTCTGAAGTTGCCGTGGAAGCAGTAACACAGGAGTTATTTAGGTAAGTAAACCTCTGCTCATCCACGCTTCAGAATACATTCGCCTTGCATTCATTAAGATAAAATAATATTGAGAGATATTTTCCTGTAATTGAGTCTCTTAATTATGAGTCATCTCGTAATTTGTGCCATGTGGGCCCACCACGGTTGGAGTCATGTGACTCCAGCGCTCTGCTTGGCAATGATGGAGAAGCTTTGGAGGTGACTTGCCCCTTGATCACGGTAACTGCGTAACCAAACAATGTTTCGTTTAGGTCTTGAACCTTCCTTGTCTGTCTGGCTCCAACTTCCAGACCCCAGACTCCTTAATAAACGCACCACCACGGCAAACATCTCAACTGGACTCGATGGTTTCACCAGGAATGACTGCACTTGTCATGTTCTTGACATAACGTTAAAAAACGATGTTACCCTGGTGGTGCTAAGAGGCAGAGATCCTGAAAGTACCAATATTGAAAAATAAATGACTCCAAGTTGTACATTGTCAAAGAACAGGCTGGCAAAATGTATTTAAAGTATCAAGGAAAAATATGCCTTCGAGGAGCCATTTTTTTTTCCTGAATTATGAGTGGAAGAAGAAGAATGAGTAGCCTAAGTATAGCCACCTACTACAAGACTGGCCCAGAATTACATGTTTGCTTTTTGCAGGATGATAAAGACCTGTTCAGACTATGAAGCAGCTGGACTGAGAGTCCTTATATTCAAGTTTGAAACCACAAAAAGCATGAATAAGTCATGTTAATGTATGTATATGTATATGTATAACTACCACACCTACAGCTCTGGTTCAGGATTACATGTTTGCTTTTTGAAGGATGATAGAGGACCCTTAAATCCTCCGAGTATGATACTGTTGTTGCTTTTACACCAGGATAGTCCGGAGGGACTCGGTTCGATTGGGCGGGGAATGCCAAAGAATTTCACACTTTCATTTAGTTCGGTTCACTTTCACACTGCACAAACCCGCCTGGACAACGTCATGCAGTTACAACAGCTGCTCGTTTCGGAGGCGGTATTGCGCAAAATAAGCACTGACTAGAAAACAAAAAAAGCACCAAAAAAATAAAGAAAACCCAGCGCGTTGATTGGCTTTTTTGACCTTCGGTTTGCTGGATAGTCTGTTTGCTTTCTTTGGTTCACTTGCAAGTGGACCAGGGTTTGGAAGAGCATCCAAGGACTTACCTGAGGAAATGAGCTGGTGTGAAAGAAGCAGTTGGACTGAGAGTCCTTACATCCAAGCTTGAAAACCACAAAACCAATGGATCGTCTTATTCGTAAAGCTGATAGGTGGGTAGATTTGGTGCCTTGGTGACACCGGATTTTTGAGGGAGCTGAACTCGAGGCCAGTAATTCGTTAGATTTTGATGACTTACTACATTTTGTGTCCTGGCTGGAGAAACCCACCAGCAGCTGCTGACATTAAATGCTGAATATGACTAGTACCTGTGTGTGTGTGTGTGTGTGTGTGTGTGTGTGTGTGTGCTCGCAAGAGGGTTTTCTGCTTCACTTAATCTCATTTAGTAAAACTGACAAATATTGGTGTGTGCAGCAGATTATGGTTGAACTCGGTTTGATCCAGGTCAACGCTTTACTGTAAACAACGTGTCCTGTCTGCGCCGTGCGAGCCCTGAGCAGAGGAGCAGAAAACTCAGCGTGATTCACCCAGAATTTAAATCTGATGGGTGTCGGCGAGGGCGGCGCACCCGGGGCCAGACGTGGACAGCGACGCTTTGAAGTTAGCAGTAATGGGCTGAAATGATTTGGTACGGTAAATGCTGTGGAAGCATGTCATGAGCAGTCGTTGAATATCTTTCATCAATTTCATTTTCTCCATCACAGTCACCGACTAATCTGCAGGGATAAACATATACAAATGAATTTGTCATTGTGGCGCAGCAGATTTTTTTGGGGGAAAAGAAAGACATGTGGCCGTGATATTAAAAGTCTTAATTTTAATTACTAAATAAACACATCACATCTGTCAGCTCAGTGGGGAATCAGATCAGTCATTGCTGCAGCGTTTCAGCTCTGAATTTGAATTTGAGTTTGCCTGTAAGCCTCACCGAGAGCACGACTGGACAGATTTTCATGAAATATGATGTTGATATTTATGGTCCCCTCAGGATGGATCCTTATGTATTTGGTAAACTTTACTCAGGAACCAACATTTGGCAAACATTTCCACATATGCACAAGAAAAAGCAACATTTCATGGGTATATTGTCATCAAGTTGGTCTAGTTGGCCTAGAAAGTAAACGATACTTGCACTCTTTGCATGATTTCATGGATAAATACAAGCGGCAGAAGTAAAAATCCAACGTTATAAAAGCTACAAACAAACTTCAGCAGAGTTGCATGACTTATTTGGGGTATTTGGGTAAGTTGGGTATTTACTGAGGTTCAGTTTTATGTGGACATCTCTTAAGCTTCTGTTGACCACAGACAAAATTTCAGGCACCAAATTAACCAAAGAAACTAAACTAAGACTTTGAGACGAGGAAACTGGACGTGCAAAAATGCTAAATGACTTCCAGATTTAGTCTGTGCTATCAGGACATCGGCATCAGTAAATAATACAGATCTCTGCGCTGAGATAAAGAAATAAATAAAATAATGAAACAATACAAGAGTTTAGAAACTTTCGTGAAAGAAATATTCAGTTGCTTTGGAAACAAGTGGAAGTTTTTTTCTTCTTCCTTGTTTAGAAAAGGAGGATTTTAAGACTGATCGCAGCAGCTTGGTGAGGTTAAGGTTGCACTGATGCATTTTGGGAATTATATCATGATTAGAGAGTGTGTGTTTGACAGAGTATCAGGAAAACACACACACACACACACACACACACACACACACACACACACACACACACACACACACACACACACACACAGCAGCTGTGCCGGGATCAATAAGTCAACACCATCACTCTCCGCTCCCACACTGATTGATGAGCGGCTTCAACTTGAAGCTGCCTCCTCCTTCTGCTCGTTTCCTTCACTTGTTCTCCTTCTCATCCTCTTCCTCCTCAATTCCTCACCTTGCTTCCATTCTTCCTCCTCCTCTTCCTCTCTGCCCCCTTTTCCACTATGTTCCTTGCCGTTACCCTGTTCTCCCTCCTCCTCTACTCGTGATGTTAAATCTCCTTCATCTCGGTGTAGCTTTCATTTTAGCCTGTATATACGTAGATCAGGTGGCGCTGGGTGGAGGGTGGGTGGAGCTCTGCAGTGTGGGGTCAGAGGTCGCAGGTGTTGAGTCCCTGAAGCCAGGCGGCGTGCGTTTTTCGGTCTTCAGGGCAGCGAGGCTTGAAAAAGCTGCAGCACGGTGACTCAGAGCTGCCGACATCCAGACGGGAACTCTTTAACCTGCAGCTGAATGAGATGAGATGAGATTGTTGTTAACTTCCTTCACTTTACATGTCTTAGATCTGTGTGACCTCGCTTCTTAGTTTTAGTTACTTATGAACTTATAACTGGATGTTCATGCTGGTGGTTCTTGGTCGTCGATCCATGATTTGAAGGTTGAAGGCTTATCCAAAAGCCTGAACACTGTGCAAATGTTTGTCACGTGATTTCACACCAACGACTGCAAAAATATAGAAACACGTTTTCTTGTTTACTTGTCAAAAATGGCAGCCTTGTCAATGGTCCTACGCAATCTAGGACACTGTAGATTTAGATGCCCACGGCATCTGCAGATTTCTGTGGGCAAGCAACAGCAACAATCAGCAGTTTGCTTCTGTCGAGGCACAAAATAACTTAAGGTTAAGAAACAGGTGTACTTGGATTGGGTTAAAATAGGTACATTTTACGACGTTACATCGAAAGATGTTTTTGAAAGTTCATGTTACCAGGAATTTACGCTTGCATATATTTTTCCGTCCAACTCTTCTTTGACGTAAGAGGTCGTATGACATTGCAGGAAAGTTGAGCGACTTAACAAGTCGACCCTCTTTGTTGCCTCAACCTGAACCTAAAAAAAACCAAGTTGTTGCTCGTCGTTTGTTGCGGACAGCATCCGAAGTCGACTTCAGATTCCAGTAAAACTCAAAGTCATTCGTAGAGATTTCTCAGCCTGCTCATGGAATTACAATCATTGATCCAAATATTCATCATGTTCCTAACAATTGTCACTTTCCAGGTTCAGATGCACAGTTCTGACCATGTGTGTGTTTCCTCCTCAGCTGTCCAACCCCAGGCTGCGATGGCAGCGGTCACGTCAGCGGGAAGTACGCCAGACACCGCAGGTACGAACAACTTATTGATGATGAAAAGATTCAGACAGAGTCAATGTCGAAGTAACCTTTGATGGAAGGATGTAGACTGTGTCACCTGACATTTGCTTTGGTGCTCTTTGGTCAGTGTTCTTCTCATACTGCTGTTTCTGTTTGCTGCCACTTTAAATCATTTTCTTCTGGTATAAAAGGTAATTCTAAAGATATTTAAAACTAAACATTGTATAATTAGATCTCTTACTGCAGACACTTTCTGTGTGACATTTAGGGTTCGGTCAGATTATCTTCTGTACTAAACCAAAAGAGACGTGCATGAAGTGAAGAAGAGCAGAGACAGAAACTCTGAGGTAGAAAAACATTTGTGCTGTTGTCAGAAACGCTGTTTGTTAAACGTGTGACGGCGTGGACGTGAATCACAGTTTGAGTCTTTGAGACATTCAGGGTCTTTGAAAAGGTGTGTGCTCGTCTAAATATCTACCCAAGTCAAATCAATTGGCAGGTTGCTGCATTTTGTCAACTCGTTGGGTTCGTGGTTTCAAATATTTCTGCTTCACACAGTGAGATTTAAAAGAGATTACGAATTTAAAAAGATTTTCTTATCGAGAATTTTGATGCACAATGCTGAAGCTGTACATTAAGAACACCGAGCTCATGTCTTGGGTCTTTATTCTGTGAGTTTCAGAAACCTGACAAGAGATAAGTTGCACATGATGAGCCATTTAATGATTGATTTTCTTTTTAGACAATCTCTACAAAAATAATAAACTAATACTGGATTTAGTAGCATTCAGCATTCAGATCTGTAGTGATTTAAAATTTGTTGTTTTAAAAACATTTAAATGAACAAAAATAAAAAATAAAATCAGAAACCTGCACAGACTTCTCTCGGTGGATCATAAGAAAGTTTCTTAAGGTGGGTGGAGTCGGCCACGGCTCCCACCTGCAGGCTTCAAACGTCTCACTCAGCAGCTCAGACACCGAATCGCACCGACGATAAATGAGCTCACGTCACGGTTTCAGACCTCCTGGATCGGCAGCGTTTGCAGGTCGCAGCCTCCAGCTCCAGTAAATCCAAACGCTCCGTCGCCGGGGCCACAGATAGAAAAACCAATCAGGCAGAGAGTGGAGCTGTGAAGTCCTCAGGTCACACCGAGTGATGGCTGTCCATCCTGCAACTCCAAGGGTCGGACTGTCGGATAGTTTCTCAGATCTCTGACGCCTTTTGGAAACGGTGAATTATCGACAAACGCAGGAGGTCGCTGCAAAACGTGACGCTCTCTACGAATCATTTCAGCTGGTGTCGAGATCTTCCGAGTCTTATGCTGCAAGAAATGCACCTTAACAAGCGAATTCATCAACTACTAAAGTTTTAATATCGTATTTTTGTCTCGTCGAGTAATAAAACTGCAACAACGTAGAGCTACAGAAACATTCTTCTGCACAAATCCTGGTCAGATTTTATAAAACAGGCGAAATATAAATCAAAGCGAGTGACTGTAGCTGCATTGAAGTAGAAGTGGACTTCATCTGAAGCCTGAATATGAAGCTGTGGAGGAGGAGATTGAAACATTTTTCATTTAGATGGGTAAAAAAAAAAAAAATCTGATTTAAACATCCATTATGAAATCAAAGCACTCGTCGAGATGTTTTGAGGTTATTTTGGAGATTCTCTATGGTATTGTTTTTCAGTGTGTGCGTGTGTGTGTGTGTGTGTGTGTGTGTGTGTGTGTGTGTGTGTGTGTGTGTGTGTGTGTGTGTGTGTGTGTGTGTGTGTGTGTGTGTGTGTGTGTGTGTGTGTGTGGGAGGCTGGCGTATAGAGGTTGCACGGCTCAGGACAGCGGTGGTTTGACGCCTGAGGTAACAGAGAGATAATGAGAAGGGCAGGATGGCGAATCGCTGGCAGAGCAGACTGATGGTGCTGCGAAGGGCACGGAGACACGCAGGAAAATTCAGCATCAGGCAAAAAAAACAAAATAAGTGCAGTAATCATGCCGTCTTATAAATACTATGATGGCAGTTTTTTTTTTAAGGATGAGATATAATGTCTGTGGGAAGACGAGGAATAAGATTTAAAAACTCTGTAATTATGACAGGAACTCTCTATATTTTAACATCTTAGAGCAGTTCTTTGTACTGAAGGGATTATTTTACCTTCTTTAGTATTTATACTGTAAAAGTCCGACCACACCAGCGATATAAACCACAAGATTTTGCTTCAAAAAACTTTGTAGATCCAAGAAATGTAGATCCAAATCAGAGGAAGCCATGACATCATTTATTAACAGCATGTCAGAGTTTTATTTAATCTCCCCTGTTGAATCTAAACTTCTCAGGTTTACAGACACGAGACAAGAGTCAAATGTTAAATAAACCTCAGGAAACTTTTGTGTTAACATGTTTCCGACTTGCAAGTGTGTTAGAAGTTAGTTTGCCAGACTCTCGTAGTTTAAACTAGCCCTACAGGTAGTCACTATGTTTGTAGAAACAAATATTTCAAGGACTTTCTGGTGTGACTGGACCTTAACTAATGTTTCATTGCTTCACGTCGACCAAAAAAAAAACTTCTGGGAAGTTTCTGGATGCCCCAAAACTCCAAAACTCAAAATTACAAAGCAGAGAAATCCATTTTCCGTATTAAAACCCCAAATTGAAAAACTTAAAACCCCAAAAAACAAAGATCCAAACCCCAAAGAGAACAAGCAAAACCTGCAGCGCTAAAACCACAAAACACAAACATCAAACTGCTCCATACATCTTAACTTTAGATTTCTTTTGGCTTCTTATTTCCCACGTTCAAATGTCAACATGGTTTGAATGTACGGTTTAAATCAAGTTTGTAACGTGTTCTTTGGTAAGTGCTCTCGATCACATCACATGATCTTCATCAGCAGAGTTTAGTCGTCACTCGATTGCAGATCCGTTTTGTTCTCGTGCATGTTTCACTTAAAAGCTGAAAAGTTTCTGTCTCGGCGTTGAACAGAAACAGCAGCAGCGATCTCACCTCAGGTTTTTTTTTTCCCTTTTATCATCTCTGATGAACACTGAGGTTGACAAACTACTGAAGTGAGGAAAGTGACAGGAGAGGAAAGACAGAGGTAGTGTGATATCAGGCAAAGCCAGACAGAGGCTGAGAGACAGAGAGAGAGAGAGGGAAGTAGGTCGTCTGATGGTTTCCTCTCTGGGGAAAATAACGGCTGAATCACTTAATCAGTTAATCATCGGCTGATCACAGTGAGTGTACAAACGTCTGATTTCACAGAGACACACAAAGAGGAGAGCAAAATTGTTTTGTTGCCTGTTTTCTTTCTGTATAGTTTGGAAAGTTTCCTCCGACTCTACCAAGCATTGATCAACCATAGCTTAACTTGCTTGACTTGACTTCCCCGGTCGGAGAAGACGATGGATGGCTATCAGCTTCAGTTCAGTGTGTCCGGCTGGAAGTAGTGGGGGAGCTGGTAGCAGTAAAAGTAAAAGTAACTTTAAAGCACTTAGTTCACCAGCTAACTGAGACTGCAGCCAGAAGCTCATAGTTTGGTGGTTTCTCAACTGGATAATCCAAAAACAGGCAGACGTAGAGCATAGGTGGAGCTGAGGCGGGACCTGTTACGGCACCCACCTGTCAATCAAAGCGTCCACGCTCTTAATCCTGCATAACTTTAAGCCTTAATATAATGTGAACAGGTGAGTTGTATATAAATTCACCCTCAGTACAGTTGTCATGAACGGGGAAATTAGCTACAGAGACCAAAACTGTTTTTTGTACCAGGCTGTAAACATGTTTATTTCTGCTGTGAAACATGGGGACTTATGGAGACTGACTCACTTCTGGAGCCAGCCTCAAGTGGACGTTAGTGGAACTGCAGTTTTTCGCATGATGGGTAAGGTTAGTAAGGTCCGTCAATCTGCAGCGTAAAAGAATGGCATAAAGAATCCAGTGGATTTTCAAAATAAAACACCCTGTGCAAACTTCTAAAGAACGGCCAAAAAGGAAACAATTTAACTACGTAGCATTTAGTTAACAAAGTCTGACGGGCTTCTGAAACACTCCTGATGGGCCACGGCTCCGACGTGATAGAGACGCGCCCGGTGGAGTTTTGACGTAACTGACGTGTCTGCTCTGAGACTTGGTGAAGACCTGAAAGATGTTAAGATGCTCTGTGGAGCTGAGTGGAGCCTTTTCTCATCACACATGCAAACAGACATTTAACTCTCCGTTCATTTAAACATGCTGTAATTCTGACGGTTGATCTCACAGTTGGTTTGCAGTGCGGAGTCGGAGCGCAGCATGTGAAGCTCGTGTGCACAGGCATGCAGTTTGAGTCCACCGGGTCATTTAATGGGATTAGTTGAGGATTAGAGAATTATAGTACATATATATATATATATATATATATATATATATATATATATATATATATATATATATATATTTACACCTTTAACCTAAGCTCCACATCTCCTCGTCCTCCTGCTGGGATCTTTAACTTCTTGAAGCAGAGACACAGTTTGCATTGTTCACGGTGCTGAATGAGTTGGAGGGTGGAGGAGGTGTAGTCAGGTTCAAAGTCACTGCCCCCCCCTCCACCTCCCTCTCTCTCTCTCTGTTTCTTTCTTCCTCCCCTACCTTTCTTTGTCTCTCTCTCTCTCTCTCTCTCTCTCTCTCTCTCTCTCTCTCTCTCTCTCTCTGGAGGATGTCACCATGGCGACAGCACCGTGCGGATGCTGCAGTATGAGGACCAGGAGGGATGCAGCCAGTCTCCCATGGCAACCGCTAGTATAGGATGTGAACACCCCCCCCCCCCCCACCCCTCGCCCCCACCTCCGTCTCACCGCCACCACCCAGTCTCTTATATATATATATATATTTATAGATATATATCCCCCCTCTAACCCCGCCCCCATCTGTTGGTGCCAAAGCGTTACCACGGCGATGAGTGTTGGCATGTGGCGTTGCCGGTGGCAATGATCCCACCTAACTACACATACCTAGATGTAATTATCACACTGCAGATGATATTTCTGTCGCCGGCATCACTCCCTCTTCAGTGACACTAACATACATGTTTTTTTTTTTTTTTTTAACGTGATAAAATTAAAATCAAAATCTCTGATTTAAATGAATAATTAGACAAATCAAACCCGGCAGTGATTCAGCTTATAATAATTAATGAAGAAGACGATAGTTTATCAGATATTATTAAACGTAATTCATGTTGAAGGAAGGAAGACACCTGTTTCTGATTGGCTGACAGGTGGTGGCCTCAGACTCTTCTGATCTAAATAGGCGGCCAAGGTATATTGAACTGCAGGTAACCGTAGCAACAGTACGGATGCTGGAGGCTCTTACAGCAGTCAAGTGACTGGGTTAAACTGACGACAAAGACACAGAACACAGAGGTGGGTTTGAAACTCAGCTTCTCTTTGTTGTCGTCGTGGTAGATCGACACAGTGTAGAAGACGTTAATGGACTCCCACGGGTCCACGTAAAGACAATAAAGGACTCCAGGTGCCCAATTAGTACAGAAAAATGATTTCCGAGTGTCCAAGTTGGTACTAAAAATCCAATCGAGGTGTCCCTAAAGACACAATAGTGGACTTAAGGTCTCCACCTAGTGAGCGTAATAAACCCTGTCGAGGCTACAGTTGACTCCAGGTATCCATATAGAGACCATATGTAGACTCTGAGTGTCCTCATGAGACAAATATGGACTCCAGGTGTCCTCATAGAGACAAATATGAACTCCAAGTGTCCTCATAGAGACAAAAATGGACTCCAGGTGTCCTCATAGAGACAAAAATGGACTCCAAGTGTCCTCATAGAGACAAAAATGGACTCCAAGTGTCCTCATAGAGACAAAAATGAACTCCAGGTGTCCTCATAGAGACAAATATGGACTCCTGGTCTGCACTTAGAGACCACAATAAACCATGTAGAGACTACAGTTGACCCCGGGTGTCCATTTAGAGACAATTAACAACTCTATTTGTCAAGATAGAGACAAAATGGACTCAGGGTGTCCTCGGTGAGACAACAGTGGATTCCAGCTGCGTTTGAAGAGACAGAAGTAGACTCCACGTATCCACATAGAGACCATAATAAACCCTGTAGAGACAACAATGGACTCCAAGAGCCCGAAAAGAGACAGTAACGGCTCCCGGTGTCCTCGTAGAGACAAAAATGGACTCCAGCTGTCCATGCTGAAACAATAATCAACTCCAGGTTTCCTTCTAGAGACAGAAGTGGACAAATCCATGTGAGATTAGTGGAAACAACAGTAGACTCCAAGAGTACCAATAGAGACAATTCTGGACTCCAGGTGTCCTCGTAGAGACAATACTAAAACTAGTAGAGACAACAGTAGACTCCAAGAGTACCAATAGAGACAATTCTGGACTCCAGGTGTCCTCGTAGAGACAAGAATTGGCCTTGGGTGTCTCAAAAAGACAATGGGTGTTCACATAGACAAAGATGTGCACATGAAAGCTGTCAGGTGTCCAAATAAAGACAGAAATTGACTCCAGGTGTCCTCGTAGAGACAGAAATGGACTCCAGGTGTCCATTTAGGGACCATACTAAAACTAGCAGAGACAACAGTGAACTCCAAGTGTCCTTGTAGGGACAAGAATTGGCCTTGGGTGTCTCAAAAAGACAATGGATGTCCAAATAAAGACAGAAATTGACTCCAGGTGTTCTCAAAGAGGAAACAAAATGTGACACAATCCATGATAAACTCATGTAAATTAACATTTTTAGTGCTGACTAGTTCTAAAAGACACACCATGGACAGACGATGGAAGTAACTTAGCAACTTTAATCAGAATCAGAATCAGAATCAGAACAACTTTATTTATCCCGAAGGAAATTAGTGTGCCAGAGTTACAAGAAATAAGAAGTATAAGCAATAAAAGAAGTATAGGCAAAAAAAAAAAAAAATAACAATAATAAATAATAGAAATACAATAAGAAATGCCATATGAAACAAGTGATAAGATAAGGAGTGCAAGTTAAACAAGAGTATAAAAGTATAAAAATATTTCACGTGGTATGAGAATTAAATATGAAATGTAGTAATATTGCACATTATAAACAGTGTGTTGTAATATTGCACATTAATGAACAGATAAGAAATTTACAGTAAGTGGGTGAGTTTTTTTTTATTTTTATTAAGATTCCCTGCGGCTGAAAGGAGAGGAATTATAAAGTCTGATAGCCTCAGGTAGGAAAGATCTCCTGTGGCGTTCTGTGGAGCTCCTCGGTGGAATCAGTCTACGGCTGAAAGAGCTCTGACAGGACGTCAGTGTGGCATGCAGGGGGTGATCAGCATTGTCCATGATACTGAGGAGTTTCCTCAGCATCCTCCTCTCAGACACCTGCACTACAGACTCCAGTTCAACACCCAGGACAGATCCAGCTCTCCTGATGAGCTTGTTCAGTCTGTCTGTTAGTCTGTTTAAGGTTGAAAACATCCCATAATTGCAACATTCTCTGTAAAACACTGGTTTCACGGTTCTCCTTCTCTGTTTCAGACAAATATTTATGATATTTGGGCTGGTGCAGTTTCGCTCAGTCTGATCCTCGTCGGGATCAGTTTTCAATCGATTCAACACGCAGTATCAATCACGCTGCATCACATCAGATTTCTTCAGATCAGTTTAGTAAGAAGAGAAAATGTAACGTCTGTGTGAAACCCCCCTCCTTGTCTCTCTCTCTCTCTCTCAACATAATTACCATGCGCAGTCTCTCGCCCTTGTCTGCAGCATTCCCTTGTTTCTGATCTGCTTTAATTACCATCGGAATTTTAATTGGCGGGAGACAGCAAGGTGGCTGAGGTCACACACACACGCGCACACACACACACACACACACACACACACACACACACACACACACACACACACACACACACACACACACACACACACACACAACTGATAAGGTAAGAGATGGAGGGATCATTTGAGAAGTGTGTGTGTGTGTGTGTGTGTGTGTGTGTGTGTGTGTGTGTGTCTGTGTGTGTGTGTGTGTGTGTGTGTGTGTTACTTATGCTGCAGTGAATGAAATTGATTTAATCACAGTTTCTCTCTGTCGTGGTTTAAACTCAATTTAAAACTCAAATTCTATTTTGGCATTTCTGAAATATTAATCGTTGCCAGATGGAGGACAGATTTATGTAATTAATAATCAGACCATGTGAAACTGAAGAAGCATCTAAATACAGATCATACGTGACGACAATGAGTTAAAAAGATTAAAAAGCCTTTTTTCCAAAGCTTTGATATTCTCAAATAATTGTTTTTAACCATTATGATTATGCATTATTATGTATAAATGCATTTAGGACGGGTTATTTTCTTGGTATCAGATGTTTTTAGTCTATTAGTTTTTTTCCCCTCAGGCTGGAAAATCTTGTTTGCCTCACTGAAATTGAAGGAGCTCCGCAGGGTTCAGTTCAAGGTCCTTCATTATTGTCAGCCTACTTGGGTCACAGTTCTAGTCGCACGGCAATTGTTTGCACAAATACGCCGATGATACTCAACTGTTAATTACAAAAGATGGTCGAGAGGAGCACTTTATATTTTTCTAAATGGTCTCTCATGCTTTTAGATTGTATAAAGTCCTCTTTACAAATATATATATATATTTTTTTGCTGTTTATTTTTTGTGAAGGGTCCGCAAAAGAAAAAAATAATGCTTTGTACACAGAGGAAAAACAGTTGTTCGGTGGTTGAACCAGGCTTCAACTGAAAGGCCAGAAAGAAATAAAGATTCTATTTATAAATATCATCATGAACCACTGGTAAAAGAAATTAGACAAACTCAATAATGTCTGTAACAAAAAGCTGGGATTGAACGAAGCCCTTCTTTAAATAGAAACAGAACGTTTGTCCAGGTGGATCACGTTCTCTGGACTGGACAACAAAATCAAAACAGAGGAAAACGGTTACAACAGTATTCTCGCTGATCATGCAGCACGGTGGGACAACGACTTAATTAAAGTTTTACTTAAATTCATCTCGCCAAAACTATTTCAGATGATACATTTGGTGTCTGAATTATCCTGTTTTTAATATGATAAAGTAGCAGTTATTGAAGGAAAGCAATAAAGCCAAACTTTTGAGTGCCCTGGTGGTACCTGGTCTTGTTTAGTGGATGAACGTTGCAGAACTAAAATCTGGTGGTAACTCTGTCAAGCTTTTTTTTTCCATGACCATTTTTTATAAACTGTATGAACTCTTCATTTGCTACATGCAAGTTTAAGTTTACGTGCTTCTGTTTTCAAGATGTAATCTTATGCAAAGGCTTTAAAAAAAACAGTCTTCCAGTCTTGTCATGGCTGCAGTGTAGCGATGTCAGTCTGTTACTCTCTTGGTTCAGAGTGAAGTAGCTTAAACAACTGTTGGATGCATTGCCATGAAAGTTGATATTCATATATTGATTTTTTTATTCTAGCACGCCACATATGGAGGTTAGACGGGGTCAAGCACATGTCCTGAGGTCACTGTAAACCATAGCAGTCCCGTCGGCAATCAATCCTACTAAAAATATAAAAGTGCTAGTGGCACTTCGGTAGTTTTCTGTCTTGAACGTTGGAATGAAGGCGGGTCAGTAGCAGTAGTATGTTTTTTTTTTCCACAGGTTTCAGTGAGAAAAGCAGCGTCACCTCCTCCAAACAACAAAAATAAGCTCTTTTCATATGGAAATGTGCTAATTGATTTCCTAAAAATCCACATTAAAGCCGTGTATAATTGTGCTCGCTGTTTTGGAGCAATTAAAGCAGAATTTTCCCAACAGTTAATGACTGTAATGGGATTTGCGTAATTGAGGCCCTGGTTGAATAAGCTTAGTTTTCTTTTCTTTCTTTCTTTTTTTTTTATTAAGTCTCCTCCTCAGCGAGGGCGAGTGGAAATCCACTGCAGTGTCTTAACACAACAGAGGGAGGGAGTCAGGTTGACCTTTGACCTTTAAGCACAAAGCCATTCTTTCTGATCCTAATGATCATCAGACTCTGGCCTGTTTTTATTTTATCTTTGAGCTGGAAATCCTCCCTGGACGCTACAGAAAAGTCCAGTGCGTCAGATTTATGGAGCTCTATTTACAGAATGTGACAGAAATGGAATATAACATGAATAACTATGTTTTGTGAGTCTACAATCACCTAAGAATAGAACGGACAAACTCAACCCTGGTTCCAGATCGAGACTTCTGTGGTCAGCATAGTTTCTCTTTTTACAGTTTGAACTTGTGGATGGGGCTGCAACATCACGAGATTTGATTTTTGATTTATTTTATTTGATTTAATTGATTTAGCACATAGTTAATTACATTATCCATAAAAGATAAAAGAAAAAACTCAAAAACAAACAAACAGCAAAAGGACATTATGCACAGCGGACATGCAAGGAGGTCCGAAAAAACCCTCAAGGGGCTTGTCAAGAGAGCAACTGAATCCTACACACTGATCCTTCAAATGTATTTATTCCCAGTTGACCAGTTCCCACACAATATAATACAACTCTCATGTACACATGCACGTGTAAAGCCTCGCTGTTTGAAAGCTTAAAATAAACCTCAGATCTTGACGGTAATCTAATTTTGAACACTGGAATGATGGTGTGATCTTGTTTTGTGTTGTCATAAAAATGAATATTTTTGAGATGACAAATTATTATTTAAAATCACAAATAACACAAAAAAAAAAGTGTTTTGCAAAGCCGCGTTGTTTCAATTGGGAAGCAACAATGCACGTGCAAGGTCAGATACGGCTTTGTTCGTACGCTGCGTTCACTTCATTCTCACGTCAATCAAAGGTGGAAACAGGAGAACTGTCGGGAAACAGTCAAACACAACAAACATGATTATAATGTGCTTAAAAAAACGTGAAAAGCTAATAATGTGATCCCCTCATGATGAAAAAATATAAAAACATACCTCTAATTGGACAAACTTGGCTATTTATTCGTGATGCATTATAACTAGACCTTCCGACTTTAGGACCGAGTTTTATTGACATCACAGCTGACATTTCATTTTTAATAATTGACATTAAATCTGTGTGATTACCTCATATTGCTGCAACTGGACGATATTCCCACTGGCACTATATCTTTGTGAAGTTTTCGCTGTAACATTGGCAGTACGGTTCCAAAGAGAACACGTGAGATCCGTCCTGGTTCCATCAGCCAGATTTGGAGCTTAATGTTCGCGCGTACAGTTGTGAGTTGTGTTCTGAAGGACCCAAAAATAATCTACGACCACACTCTGCAGCTAAGTTGGGTTGTTTACAGCTCGTCTGTGTTCTGGCTCTGTAGGATCAGATTTAATCTGGGTGAGATGTGCGTCTGCCAGATTTTGTTTTCAGACTTATTTGACCTGAGAGTCGGCTCCAGTTAGCGGCAGAAGAGCGAGCTTTGGGTCAGCGAAAAGTTGAAGATAACATTGCTAAAGATTGCAAAAGATCAAATAGTAAATCAGAGAACAAAGATGGCTGCTGATCATGTGTGTGCCCTCTGTCTCGCTTCAGCGTCTACGGCTGCCCGCTGGCCAAGAAGAGGAAGGCTCTGGAAAAACAGCCACTGGAGCCGGCTGCCAAGAGGAGGCCCTTCCTCACCTCCTGCCCGGGAGAGGAGGAGGAGGAGGAGGAGGAGGAGGACGCCAGCGCCTACACCAGCTACGGTAATGAAGCCATGGAGGTTGGGGTGGAAGGGAAGGAGCAAGGGGAAGTAGTGGAGGAGGACGAGGAGGAAGAGAGAGAAGGGGATGAAGACGGCGATGTGGAGGACGAGTTCTCGGAGGACAACGAGGACCAGGGAGAGGAGGAGGAGGAGGAGGAGGAAGACGAGGAAGAGGAGGAGGAGGTAGAGGTGGAGAGAGCGGATGCGACAATGGGAGGAGGACGGGCGGAAGAGGAGGAGGAGGAAGAGGAGGGGATGTACGAGGAGGAGGAAGAAGTGGAGGATGGCGATGACGAGGAGGAGCAGGAGGAGGAGGACGAGCAGGAGGAGGAGGAGGAGGAGGAAGAGGAGCAGAATCGTCAGCATGGTGAGTTTGCTGATTATTTATTAGTCGTTCGGAGACTCTGATTTTTTGTCGTGTGACACAAAGATGTGCAGAAACGTTTTCTGCGAGTTCCACAGGTCAAACACTGAGATAAAATTAAAAACTGTAACGTTGGATTAAACACATGCCTCTCGTTCCCTTGAGCGTAGGTAGGTAAATTAAATTAAAGCACGAGAATGACGGACTCTGCCACTAACACCGAGGAGTAATATATAAAGAAGAAGTCACAGAATGTGAATATATTTCATGACTGTTGGGACTTTGGGCTTTGGAAACCGGAGGGTGGTTAGTTCAAGTCCATCACGGGTCACATGTCCTGGGCTCTGCTGAGGTGCTCTTGAGCAAGGCGACAAACCCCCTAACTGCTCCCAGGTTGCCCATCACTCTACCTTTGCACTTTTATAAACCGTTTGTGTGTAAAAAAAACTGAAACTTCTTATATTATATAAAAGTTTGGTTTGATTTTTGCAAATCTTATGAAGATACTATTAAATAATAAGTATGAGAATCTTTATAACTTCAGTGATTTTTGATCTAGAGTCAAACTAAATCAGATTCAGTGTCAAAGCTCTTATGTTGGTGCAGTGGTTTGCAGTGATGCCCAACATACAAACATCTGCAATCCAGATGTTTGCATGTTCCACCAACAGTCCAAAGACGCTCAGGTTAGGTTCACTTGCCCGTTGTAGATGCAACTAATTGTTTGTCTGTGTGTGTTAGCGTCAGGTAGACCGGTGACCTGTCACCTGTCTTTGCCACAGTCTGACATGTAAACTAAATGGCAGCTGTGAAATGCCGTCACACATCAGTTTTTTGAACGGTAACACCGGCTGTGTCACGACATCTCAGCGGGGGCGTGACTGCATCGTTTATGACAGATCCAGGGTCAGCTGTCTGTGATACATTATTGACACAGGTAAAAAAAAAAAAAAGATGAGTGATTCCAGCTCCTGAAACAATGACATGTCAGAAAATTATCGACCGTTTACGTGATTAATCGCTGTAATTATGACGTTCCTCTGGTCGTTATTCAAGAGGTCACGTCTCAGGAAGATGTCGACATGAGTTACAGGTCACTTTGTGGGCAGGTGATCTCATTTTGGATCATGCATCATGCTTGAACAGAGTCAACGGGGAACTTTTTTTTGTATGAAAGCAACAAAAGCTGTTCAGGTTGGAGGTCATATCCCGGTCTTGGTGACCGGTGTTGGTTTGCATTGCAGTGGAGAGAGCAGAAAGTGTTGAGAGCTGCTGAGCCCAATCTCTGGTAGACCAGATGCTCTGCGCCTCTCTCTCTCTCTCTCCCTCTCTCTCCCGCCCGCCACATTTCCCTCGACCTCCCTCCTCCCCCGACACCCCCCCGTGTCCTCAATCGTTTCTGACAGCGCTTCACGAATAATCGGGAGAGGAGCTCTGCTGAGTTATTAACTCCCCCACCATCCTCCCCATCCCCACCACCGTTCGCCTCCCTCGTCTCGGCGGACGTGTCACATGCGCTCTGCCTCGGCTTCTCCTCCTGAGAATATTTATGGCTCCTGAATCGGAGCACCTCACACGCCTCCCTTTTTTCAATTTCTCTGCTCTCATTCGCCGTCTCTCTCTCTCTCTCTCTCTCTCTCTCCTCTGTCCCCAAAATCAACAGCGAGGCTTGTAGCTGCAGAGCAGAGCGGAGCGACGCTGCTCTGCACAGCTCCTGGTTGTATGTTTTTTGTGAGTAAACAGTGGATCATAATTGGGAGGGATGCGGCTAATGTATTCAGAAATATATGAGAATCTGTGTTCATTAGCATTGCTGGGTTTATTAGAGCTTCATCCCTTTCATCTGCAGGATTTCTATTCTATAAATAGCAGACAGGAGATGGTTATATTATCTACAAAATGAATCCATTTCCTCTTTTTGACCAATTACCTACTGATTATGTTGTTTATGGTGCAAAATACTGAGTGAAGCTCTGCTGATTTGTAAAATCCAGCCGTGATGTGAGATGGGTTTTTGTGTTCAGACGAACAAACGCTGCAAAGCCTGAGAGTTTCTTTGTTCTTTCCTGACAGTAGAGAACCACTACAAACCCAGTGGACAATCAAAGCTCATTCCAGTTCTGAAGGACGACAACAACAACAGCTGCACCATCGGCGCTGGTAACGGCACCGGAGAGGAGTACGAGAACTACGACGAGCTGGTCGCCAAGTCGCTGCTCAACCTTGGCAAGATCGCGGAAGACGCCGCCTACCAGGCCATGACCGAGTCTGAGATGAACAGCAACTCCTCCAACAGCGCCGGCGAAGACGAGGACGACGATGAGGACGATGGCAGCGATCAGGGCGACCGTAAAGGAGAGCTGAGCGTGGACCTCGACAGCGACGTCGTCAGAGAAACGGTAGACTCCCTGAAGCTCCTGGCGCAGGGTCACGGCGCCATGCTGCCCGAGGACGGATACCCAGAAGGTGCCATGGTGGACGACGGCCATGCTAACGGACGGTGCGGCGTCGGGGTCAGGGTTCAGGCAGATGAGAGCGAGGAGGAGGTGTGTCTCAGCAGTCTGGAGTGTCTGAGGAACCAATGCTTCGATCTGGCTCGGAAACTGAACGAGACGCAGACGTCTGATCGGCCCGTCCACCACACCCTCCACCACCAACTACAGATGCCAACAGACCAGCAGATGGTGCATCACCTGAACAGGTACGTCATCTCTAAAGAGTCGATCATGTTTGTCTTCATTTCACATATTCATATTGTAATGTCCAATGTTATTACTATTGGCGTTTCGATTGGGAGGGAAATCTTTACATCAGGGATTAACACCAGCCTTGGGTGATCTCAAGTTGTCAAGTAAATTGCGAATGTACCCAAGACGCACTGAGGGTGCACTACGATCCGATTGCTTTGACTACATTTCGACACGATGTGAAGGACCAGCTACTTAACCGGCACCTTCTGCATTTGCAGAAGTATGTACTCATGCGCCTACGGCATTACAGTAAAGTGTAAAACAACAAGACGAAGCCACAACAACAGGCAGAATGGATGAATGGATGGATTTCCATTTGGGCCGAAGAGTCAGTGCAACAGAAACTGGATGATTCATATCCAGAAACCAGAAATGATGTAAATGTTTGTTTCTTTCTATTTGTGTGAAGTGAAAAGGGGGAGATGCATAAAAATTAGTTGTTGTTTATCATAATTTGGCTTCCTTTGTGCTCATGGAGAGTTACAATACTTCGTCTGAGTGCCTGATTTCTGCAATTGCGTCAAATGAAGTAAAATAAAGGGAGTCGTCTGTCAACGTTAAGCAATTATAGAAAAAGAAGCACCCTATAACTTACCTGAGAATCATCACATATGTAAGTTTGCTTCAGTATCAAAGTTTTTCATTCAAATTATGGGAAAAATTAGAGGACCCAGTTGTCCTGATGCTGTCTGAGGGGGAGTGACTTCGTACATGCACTGTTTTAAAGTCCATGTAAAGGTAACTCTAAGATTTATTTCAAAACACATTAAATATGTTGGAAAATAGTTGGTGAAAACACATAAAAAGACTTTAAACGATATGTTACTGAAACAATCAAACAGTTTTTCACCAGTTTTCAGTTTTAGGATTTTGTGGGCGGTCCTTAAAGGGCGGCTCGATGACACGCTGAGGCCTCCCTGAGCAGAGACATAGAGATAAATTCATCTCAGCTCGGAGTGTTTCAAAGTTAGTCATGTCATTTTATGAACGTTTCAGTCGCTTCAAAATTCAGAAGACACGCCCCCACAGTCCTGGAGCTGAGAATTAATTTTACCTGATTTTGACACCTCATTTCATAAACGTGTCGATATTTTTAATCCTTCAAATTTGGCTGGGTGGTTAATAACACTTTCTTCTTTAGTCTGACAAACTCACAACACATATGTATTATTTTTATTCCTACCCAGACTTTAAGATTGTATCTATGGCGAATTCCTCTTTCTTCCTCTTTCTAAGTGACGCAGAATTGCAGCCGCTTATGTTAATAAAAATGTATGTGCAATTGACATGTTCATTCTTTGTTGTACAAGAGACTAAAGATGTTACTGACAGGTTATCCACACTGTTCAAACACATCGTCCTGCTTCATGGCACTAATGTTGTTGTTGTCATTTCTATTAGAATGCCATCTGTTTGTGTTTGCGAGACACAAATGTGTTATGGCCAAATACTGTAGGCTAAAGCTGCGGAATTAAATCTGGATTCAAGTAGGAGTACTTGAATTCAGACTGTGTATTGTAATAACTGAACAGGACCTTCAGACGATGTCTGGTTTTCCAGACAAACCAATATTTCTCCAGGCGCTGAGAACAAATTACCAGACAACCTTCTCCTGTGTTCTCACCGGTGGTCATTTCTTGTCCTACTTACCTCTCAGGTACGACAGCTGCCAGCAGGGCGCACCGGGGGAGCCCAGGTCTCTTGAGCGCAGCTACTCCGACATGGTGAACCTGATGAAGCTGGAGGAGCAGCTGAGCCCAGCGTCCAGAGGTTATCCGACCAGCTGCAGCCAGGAGGGCGACGAAGACACCACATCGGTGGCCTCTGACCGCTCGGATGAGACCTTCGACATGGCCAAGGGAAACCTGTCGCTGCTGGAGAAGGCCATCGCGCTGGAATCAGAGAGGGCAAAGGTCATGAGGGACCGGATGGCCTCGGAGCACACGTTTCCTCGCCGGGATCACCACCACCACCATCATCGCGGCCACGGCGAGCATAGCTCGAGGTTGAGCAGCGCTGGAGAGGAACGCAAGTCCAGGATGCACCACGATGGGTTGAAGAGGGCGTACTACCCTAAAGGTAGGCAGCATAAACCCACACGCTGTGTTTATCGATCGGTGTTCAGCAAAGTTTGAAGTTATGTTGATTCTATATGTTTGTTCATGTCACAGTTTTAGGGTACGGAAGTAACTACTTAACTAGTTAACTAATTAATCAATGGTGTCATGGACAAACTTTTCTTTCTGCAGCATAACATGCATGAACATGTGCTGTTCACATAACCTGCAGCAGAACGAGGCACAGCAGCGTTGGTTTCAAACTTCTCCGACCAAACGATGTCTGGTTTCCTGGGCAAACTTTTATTTCTTCAGCATAACCTGTTCAGTTTTATACAAAGCTTCGTGTTCATGAGGAGTCTACAGATACTTTACAACTGGGGGAAAGAAAAAATAAGTCTGGGAGGTTTATTTTTAACACGACGGCTGGACTTCCAGAGGCAAATTTAGTTCATTCAGTCCGTCAGTGTGCAGCTCTACAACAATAAACTACATCAGCGTGCACAGCACCTGAACAAAATGTTACGTATGCAGTAAAATTAATACACAGTAATTAAAATGCTACAAAACTATAGTGGCGTTGTTCTGACTCGGTGGCCTCTCGTATGAGGGCAATCCTATTTGCCACTAAAGTTTTTCTACTAAATATAGTGGCGTTCCTTCTGGACGTCAAAAAAGCCACTTCCCGAGCTGTAGGCGCAGCAACTTCAGTCTGACGCGAACGACAGGAGATGTAATCCAGTTCAAACGTTTAATAAAAAAATAGAAAAACAAATTACAGTCCGTCACACGATAGAAAAACTTTATGCTCCCGTGCCTGCCGCAGCTCTAAACATCAGTCACTGCGTGCATGACGACCAAAATAAAGTTCCAATATTCAATTTTATCAGGGACGGAGCATGAATGATAATAACTAACATATTAAATGTTTTAACATTGTTTCCCTGGTATGCACATGAAATAACATGAAATTATAAATTATGCATCATATTTAAATTGACTTAAATTCACACAATTCACAGAACGAGGTCTCTTTAGATCTGACGAGGTCGTATTTGGGATTGATCCATAAAAACGTCACATACATGAACTGCTACCTTTTCAACAAAACATCTCCAAGTGGAACGGGACCTCTAGAGGATGTTTAGTTTCCAGCATATCATGTTTAGTTTTATGAGAAGTCCTTATTTTTTCTTCATCCACATGGTCCAACGCTCAGATATTTTACATCTGGGGGAAAGAGGAAGTAAGTCTGGGAGGACTATTTTTAACACGACGGCTGGACTTCCAGAGGCAAATTTAGTTCATTCAGTCCGTCAGTGTGCAGCCCCACACATCAAACTACATCAGTGTGAACAAAATAATGTCCAAGCAACGATTTTAAAATAATCTAGCAGTAAAATAAACAAACAAGCTCTGGATCTGTGCAGTAAGACGATAAAAACAATGAAATTTTTGTTGTGTTTGAACTGTGTTCGCAAAGCCGTCATCTGATCATGTTTCCTCTCTAAATTGTGCCAGTTCCTCCTCACCTCTTTGCATCACATTTGACCTGAATCTGCTTTTTACTCCAAAAATCTGACCCCAGGTCAGCTGGGAGGAAGTTTATCTAGTCTGCCTGACTTATTGTAACCCTCAACAACACTGAAGCCGCCGGAGGCTGTGGGCACTGAAGCAGGAAAACAAAACACATAACTGTAACTTTAATGTGAGTCTTTTTCCTCCCTGATTCAAACACTTATGTGCACATCGCTGGGCTGAATGAGTTTTCTGACCCCTGGGCTCTTAAAACCTGTTAAAATCCCATTGTGTTATTTCAGAAACGCTGTACATGGCCGCCGTTGAGATAATGGGCACTCGTTTTGTGCATTCAGGACCAACACGTTTCTTTTTTTTTTTTCTGCAGATGCATGGTTTTCCTCTGACAGCAGCTTATGTTGTTAAAATAGGCCGGTGTGGGAACATCAGACGGCCGGCTTGTCAGGCATGAGTAATGGCAATCTGCACGGCCCGTTAGGAGAGCAAATCCATCTGTGGGACGCTATCTGCGGCCTATTTCTCTAAATCCACTCAAATACAACCCCGACGCCGCTGGGAAGGGAGTCAGAGCGGCGCAGTCATCAGCCGCACAGCGGATTCGGATGGGCTTCAGACTGCTTCATTAGCACAGATGATGCCTTTGTTAGCCCGCAGGAAGTTTATATCACAGGAAAACTTTCATTATGAATCCGAACAAGCGCAGTAAACTCGGAACAATTTCCGGCCCAAAGCTCGACCCGAGTGCACAAGTGGAGCCGTACATTGTGGTCATGTTAGCAAAGATATCCTATAGCAGAAGATACCGCTTTGCAATCTGCACCCAGTGAAATGCAGCGGTGTTGTGAACGTCGTGTAGATGGATTCAGACTGTTCAGAAAGTTATTTAAAGGTCCGGTGTGTAAGATTTAGGAGCATCTATTGGCAAGAATTGAATATATCATTCATTAGTTTGTTTTAATTAGTGTATAATCACCTGAAAATGAGAATAATTGTGTTTTTGTTGTCCTAAAATTAACCTTTTATGTGCACAGGGAGAGCGGGTCCAAACACTGATCTAGATATTTTATGTGAGTTTTTCTTACATGCTTGGAAGGAGTGGGTGAGGCATGGGAGAGTATTCGTTTGGTTGCAATCTCCAACTTCACCACTAGGTGTCACTAAATCCAACACACTGGACCTTTAAGTTTTAAGTTCAGTTGTTATGGATCATCTGTGGCGAAACCAGACCGCGTTCTGCCGCTGAGACTGGTCTCGAACAAAGTTAAAAGATATTTGTGCCCGTCCCTAATCCTGCAGTCGATGCTCCGATTGGTCAGTTGTTTCTCTACCTGAAACAGCCATCAGTGGTCGGTGGTCAGTCGCTAACAAATCTTAGATATGTGCAGTAATTCAGACATCTAAAGCCAGGTGACTAACTAAATCTGGCACCCGTTTATGGCTCAGACCCGATTCACATGTGCCAGAAAACAGCCGACTGTGCCAACACTCCACTCGACACCGCCCCCCCCTTTCTCATTTTCTCTGTCTCATCTCTCTCTGTCCTTTCCAGACTCTTCCAGAGGAGAGAAGAAGGAGAGTAAGTGTCCGACACCGGGCTGCGACGGGACTGGTCATGTGACGGGTCTGTACCCACATCACCGCAGCCTGTCCGGGTGTCCTCACAAAGACCGAGTCCCGCCTGAGAGTAGGTCCACTGCCTGGATGTCATGCTGCACTGAAAACACGCCGAGATGTAAAAAAAAGTCGCAGTGGAAACGGTCTGACAAGTCATTTCAGCTCGCACGGTGCTTCAGTCTCACGTTGGAGGTTGTGGTTTTTTAGTGTGCAATCATTTCTCAGAGGTGAAGCTGCTTTGCTCATTGGTTGAATTAAATCTCAGCTGAGAAACTGATACAGGAAAGAAAAACCTTTTACGTTTTTCTTAGTTATAATTCTTTCTTGCTACGATATTACTGAAAACATCCCACAGACGTGTTAATAAATCAGTGGGAAAACACCATCACTGTCAGCTACATCAAACTAAAATTCCATATTAACTCTGATTTATTTAATTCAGCTGATTAAAGGCAGTTGAGCAATCTGGTTTCACTCCTACAATTAACATTAAAAGCAGCTGATTTAAGATGTGCAGACTTGAGGTTTTTGCTGTGAATAAACAAAAAAATGAAAATTTGTTCTTTAATCTTTAATTTAACAGATTGATCCGATTATTTTTCTGCCTCTGAGAAACGTTTGTAGATCTGACTCCATGATCTTTAACTGTAAAACAAAATCTGACAGTATTTAGATGCAGCTGTGTAAAATATATATAACATATAATAATACCATGATCCATAACTGAAGTTAATTTGATGGATAATCACCAATTTCCAATGGGCACGATTGGAATAATCTCAACATGCATCTCATTTGATTTAAGGTTTCAATGATTGAACTGACTTTAAATGACTTGTTAGACGGATTGTGTAACAGTGAAAGTCGGAGAATGTCGGGCATGTTAGCTGTCCACCATCGTGCGTCCGTCCTGCATGACTCACACACATTTTGTGTTTCGTTGTGCTGGAGCCCGGGTTGACTTGCTACAGGTGGAGCTGAGGATTCACTCGTGTTTTTATTATGAATATGTGGCTGTTCCCGCTCAGTCTTCATAGTACCAAACGCTCTTTATGTTCACCAAGAAGGTTTTGGGTTTTTTGTTCCTTTAGTTCTCGTGTCCTCCTTTACTTTCTTTTCTTCATCATCATCATCACACCTGCCTGGTGTCTGGTTTTGGTATCTGTGTTGCTGACGTAACATGAACAGCATGAACAAAAAGTTTTGGTCCATCTGCTGCCTGCAAAGAACTCACCAAAACCACCTGCATGAGAACAACGCCGAACCACCCAACCTAGGAAACACGATGCTTTAATTTAGATCAGACTAAAGTCACCTTGGTGGGACGATATAAAGAAAAACAGAATGGAAAATAAATTAATTAGAAATAGCAATAGTTGTGTTAATATGTATAACTGAAACTATGTTTCTACGAGCAGCAAAGACTCAAATTATTCAACTAACTCCTAAAACTAAGTCACAACACGAAACCTTAGAGATGTTATATTAGTATATGTAATTAAGTTTATGAGAGTAAAGCACATAGTTTTAAATTTTTCCAAGACACATCCAGTCCTAACTTGTCCAGTCCGTTATTTTCATCATTGATTAATCGTCAGATTATTTTCTAAATTAACTGATTGTTTGGTGAAATAAAATGTAGAAAATAGTAAAAATCGTCCAAGGTTATGTCTTAAAATTTTTGTTTGGTCAGTCCAAGCCCCAAAGATATTCAACTCAATATGATATAAAACAGAAAAGCAGGAAATCTCCATTTAAAGAGGCTGAAAACAAAATTTTCTGACATTTTTTTCCATGAAAAATGACTTTAAAAGTCCAGTGTGCCAGATTTAGAGAGTTATTTACAGAATATGTCTGTCAGGATATGTAAAATATTCATAACTATATTTTCATTAGCGTATAATCACCTAAAAATAATATTTTTTAAATGTTTTTGTTAACCTATATATCTATACAGACGCTGCAGATCCTCTTCTTCCTCTTCTATGGAGTCCAAAATGTTGAACCACAGTGTTTCTATTCACAAACTAAACACTGAATCTAGACGCTAGGAAGGAGAGGGTGTGCAGACTGTGGTGCAGTCAGCGACTACACCACTAGATGGCACTAAAGCACACACACCGGACCTTTAAGGATGAATTGATTATCAAGATAGATGCCAGTTATTTTAATAAAAATATGCACAGTATTTAAAAAGCGTCTTGTCGTAGAGAAAATGCTGCTCGACCTGTCCTTCCACCGTAGATGGAAACGTGACACACAAACAGATTTGAATATTTAATTCTGCTCATCGCCGCCCCGCACACGTTGTCCGTGCACCATCTGCAGAGTCATCAGTAGACTTTCGCTGTGCATGACAAACTCTGGCTGCTTCCAGTTTGTTCTCGTCTCATGAAATTTCATGAAACGAGCGTCGGCGATCAAAATGCAGATGAGACTTGTGTTTCCCCAGCAGGAAAGGATTACATGCAGCAGACATGACTGGAAACAGAGAGTAGTTAGAGGGGGAGGACGTTCACGTTTAACTTGTGGCAAAAACTTGCTTGCTTCTTCTTTCATTGTGTAGAAGCAGCTCTCGCCACCTTTCTGGAACCAACAGGGGAAAATGTGTTTGCTTCTGACACATAATCCTTTCACGCTGCTGTGTTCATTATCATTTCTTTTAAAAAACAACTGGCCCGTTGTCGAGCACTTGTAATCTGTGCATGCCCTAACCGCCGTAGCTGAACGCTTGGTGACTCTTCCTGTCTGCTCCTAACCCTCGCTGTCTTTCTCACCTTCTCCTGTCTGTCAAAGTCCTTGCCATGTATGAAAATGTTTTAAAGTGCCCCACTCCCGGCTGCTCTGGACGGGGTCATGTCAATAGCAACAGGAACTCGCATCGCAGGTGAGTAAGCGTCCTTCAGCCCCGGGCCGCTAACTGTGGCACATTTTACAGTACAAACACTGTAAAGTCTGCTCGCAGTTTGATTGAGGAGCTCGAGATGAATCCGTTGAAATCTCAGCCTCTCTGATTGGTAGCCACTTCTCCGATGCCAGGACGTCACATTTGCTTCCCCTAAATTTGCGTTCAGTAAGACTGGAGTTTATTTCTGGAGCCTCCTGCGTGGAGTTTGCATGTTTTCTCTGTGTCTGCCTGGGTTTTTTTTTCATCCGGGTCATTTGGCTTCCTCTCACAAAGACATGCAGAGTAATTGGTGACTCCAAATTGCGCGTAGGTGTGAATGTGATCATGAACGGTTGTTTGTCTCCGTGTGTCAGCCCTGCAGTGAGTTTTAGTGCTGCAACGAACAATTGTCTTCATCATTGATTAATCTCCTGATTATTTTTTAGATTAATTGGTCTAAATATATTGTGAGAAATGTCCGAGGTGATGCCCAGTGTCAGCTGGGATCAGCTCCAGCCCCCTGCAGCCCTGCAAAGGATAAGAGTTTATCGATGTGTGAGAATTTTTTAACACGAGGTTTCGATCTCAGAAAACACTTTTATGATAGCATGAAGACAGACGTTAAAATACAAATAATATTTCTCACTTTTTGAGTTTTTGAACCATCCAATTTGACCTCTGCTTACGATCTTTGCATCATGAATGTAATGAATTCAATTAAATGTTATTTTGTGTCATAACAGAAGATTTCTCATGACTCTTTCCATATAGACCATCTAGATCGCAAACTGATATTGAAACAAAATAGATCAGAAAATGTAAAAGTTGTATCTCTGTTTTTTCTCTACAGAGTTTTAGAACCAGTTCTCTAACAGAATTTGGCACCGTATAATAAAAAAGAGAATTCCCCAGCTGCATTCCTAAATAAAAAAGTCTTGTGTCCTTGAAGGTCCGGATTTAGTGGCAGTGAAGTTGCAGATTGCGACCGACTGAATCACCCCTCGTGCCCGCCTACATCTCAGAGCATGTAGGAGAAACTTCAGCGGCTGAAAAGCTCTCTGTAGATATGAAGGGCTTATTTCTGCCAATAGATCCTCCTGAAACGTTACACACTGACACTGGACCTTTTAAGGCAAAGTCAAGTCTCAAGACCTCGGAAGAAAGTCAGTTATCTTTAAAAGTCTTAATATTGAGACAAAGATTTGACCAGGCAAAAACCTGAGCATCGTGTGAGCATATGAGGTCGTATGTAAATCAAGTCTCTGTGGATTTCATTGGGTCGTAATGTCAGTGGCCTCTCTCGTTCTTCAAGTTTAAAAATCAGGAGGCACAGTTTAGTGGAAGTCTCTCGTCTCCACAAACGCTCACATGTGAGATCTTTGTTCGTCTTTGTGTTTTACGCTTGTTGTCCCACATAGAGCCGTTGACCAAAGACCGATCAAGGTTTATCTCGACCCTGATGGGAAAAATGTTTCTCTGTTTCTACTGTCGTCATGCAAAAAAGGGTGGAACGTTCGCTCATTTAAGAAAAAGGATTTTACTGTGTTTGAGCTGAAGGTGTTCATCAGCTGTTCAGCAGAGCATCACATGCAGGCTGCAAACACACACACACACACACACACACACACACACACACACACATACGACACACACACACTTTTTTTCTGAATTATGTAATGTGATTAGGATTCACACTCACATTTTCTCACGCATACATAGAGCTTCGGATCACACACACACACACACATGCACACAAAGTCTTACTGGAACACACAATCACATACACACGCACACACATGCACACAATGTGTGTAAGACACTTACAAATTAGCTCACAGACAGCAGCTCACGTGCGCTGGCAGACAGAAGCACACACACACACACACACACACACACTCGCTCAGACGTGGCTGCAGGGTGTGTTATGTAGCACAGCTCCACTGGGAGAGGAAACAAAGCGCTAGCTGGCTAGCTTAGCTACTGTTAGCTACCAGCTTTCATGTCTGGCAGTCGCCATGGAAACGCCTTCATAGCAGCAGCAGCAGCAGCAGCAGCAGCAGCAGCAGCAGCCACCGTGCTGATCTGTCACACACTCCTATCATCCTTTAAAATACGTGTGTGTGTGTGTGTGTGTGTGTGTGTGTGTGTGTGTGTGTGTGTGTGTGTGTGTGTGTGATTGGGGATGTGCAGGAAGTTTTTAAGTTTTGTGTTTTTTCCTTGAAACTCACAACAAACCACGAGACTCGTAAACTCCACGTGAACGTCTGTCCGTCCAATCAGCATCGACTTCATTTAGATGCTGACTTGATATCAGCGAGCCGCGAGGAATACCAGCAAACTATCGACCTGTATGGTGGACAAACCAAACAGCTGTGAACCAGTCAGTCAGTCAGTCAGCCAGTCAGTCAGTCAGTCAGTCAGTCAGTAAACCAGTAATGCAGTCATCATAAAGTAGGCCATTTAAAATCCATAATTCATCCCGTGCTGCTGTTACTGACAGCTGAGCCACTCTTCATTCAGAGCCAGATGCTGTGTGTGCGTATGTGTGTGTGTGTGTGTTCAGTACAGTATGTAACCAGGCCGTGTGCTGTCTCTCCTCCCTCCACCTCCTCCACCTCCTCCTCCTCCTCCTCCTCCTCCTCCTCCAGTCTGTCCGGCTGTCCCATCGCTGCGGCAGAGAAGATGGCGAAGGTCCACGAGAAAAGCCACCCGACTGACAGCGGCAGTAAGACCAATCAGACGTCAGACCGTGTCCTCAGGTACCACCCCCCCCACTCTGAATTAGAGTCAGATCAGCATTAAAATCATGTGTTTTAATTATGGTAATGTGCTCGGTCATATGTTTATGAGGGATGCCGAGTGGTGCACAAGTCCTTCCTAGTCGTATTCATTGTCAACAAGGGTTTGGGGAAATAGCTGTAGACTACATTCATTTTCTTTTTAAATCAGGGAAGCTGAACGGTGCAGTGAAATTACCTTAATAAGTTAGGGATGCTCAATAGTGCAGCAAAACTGTGGAGAAAAAAACGGTATGAACAAGCTAGCCTTTCCCCTCGAAAAGTTATATAACACAGGAAGGGATTGGCAAATGTCTCATAGAACTTTTTAGGTTCTTGTCTCATTAATCAGTGATGCCAAATGGTCCAGTGAACCACCGGCACATAAAGCCAGTCTTTTCCCTATAGTCTGGGTCGTCAGGGAAGTCAGCATGCATGGGTAACAACTGTAAATTATATTAACCCTTCTTACTTAAATTAGAGATTTTATTGTTGTCGTTTTTTAATGCTGATTTTGAATGTTGCAGGCTAACTTTTAACCATCATGTGTTAATTAGGGATGCTGAATGGCAGCATTGATATCTAAACATAAATCATGCATCACCTACCCTGTTACCTTGTTTTCTTGCCATTTTATGATGGGAACGCAGCAGTAAGATATATCTAACCGTGTTACCTAAATCGGGGATGCTAAATGGTGCAGTAAAAAAACTCACATTTGTATTGGTGGAAAGCAGCTTCAGAACATACGAACTTTAACTCCGGAAGTTTTTAAAAAAATATCTTCAGACTCAATTGTTTTGTGTCTTAAATCAAGGATGCCAAATGGTTTAGGGAAGTTAACAGGACCACAAACCCTACAAACACAAACACAGTGTTTATGTCAAACGATAAAGTTAGAGGAGTAGAACATTCTCCTCCTGAACTAGTGCGTTTAGTATGTTTGGACTTTAATCAATGAGGGATGCCCAATGGTGCAGTCAAATTTCCAGCGTACTACTATGAAGTGTTTACCTTGTCTTGTTCATGCTCATCTTTGTTTTGGGAAATATGTTGATTGCAGTCTTAAATCAGAGATGCCGAATGGTGCAGTGTCTACAAACCCCGGCCTCCTCAATTGTTTTGTGTCTTAAATCAAGGATGCCAAATGGTGTAGGGAAGTTAACAGGACCACAAACTCTACAAACACAAGTTAGAGGAGTAGAACATTCTCCTCCTGAACTAGTGCGTTTAGTATGTTTGGACTTTAATCAATGAGGGATGCCCAATGGTGCAGTCAAATTTCCAGCGTACTACTATAAAGTGTTTACCTTGTCTTGTTCATGCTCATCTTTGTTTTGGGAAACATGTTGAATATATTTGCACTCTTAAATCAGAGATGCCGAATGGTGCAGTGTCTACAAACCCCGGCCTCCTCAATTGTTTTGTGTCTTAAATGAAGGATGCCAAATGGTGTAGGGAAGTTAACAGGACCACAAACCCTACAAACCCAAACACAGTGTTGTGTGTCAAACGATAAAGTTAGAGGAGTAGAACATTCTCCACCTGAACTAGTGCGTTTAGTATGTTTATACTTAAATCAATGAGGGATGCCCAATGGTAACGTCAAATTTCCAGCGTACTACTATAAAGTGTTTACCTTGTCTTGTTCATGCTCATCTTTGTCTTGGGAAACATGTTGAATATATTTGCACTCTTAAATCAGAGATGCCGAAGGGTGCAGTGTCTACAAACCCCGGCCTCCTCAATTGTTTTGTGTCTTAAATCAAGGATGCCAAATGGTGTAGGGAAGTTAACAGGACCACAAACCCTACAAACACAAACACAGTGATCAGAGATGCCGAATGGTGCAGTGTCCACAAACCCCGGCCTCTTATTTGCTTCTGGTTGTCTTTCAGGCCGATGTGTTTCGTCAAGCAGTTAGAGATCCCTCAGTACGGCTACAAAAACAACATTCCCACCAGCACGCCGCGATCCAACCTGGCAAAGGAGCTGGAAAAATATTCCAAGACCAGCTACGACTACAGCGGCTACGACAACCAGCACGGCGGCTACGGAAAGAGAGGCCCGACGGGCAAGTCCCACCACGGACGAGACACCTCCCCGAAGGGATACGACGGTAAGAAAAACCGAACGCACGTCGTCTGAATTCAGTCTCACGGTGAGATTATGTGACTTTTGCGCATCGCCTTTGTTTGAAGGAGGTGTTGTGTTCTCATTTATAGACATTTTTTGCTGTTTTTTTGGCTCCCTGGTGGAAAACAATATGTCACAGTGGGTGGCAGCATTGCACAGATGCTGCATCTTTAGTACAATAACAAGAAGTAAGGTCGTTGTTTTCTAGAAAAATCTGTTACATTCAGTCTTAATCCCATTTTCTGTGTATTAATATGCCATCTGCTATATATATATTTTTTAATTATGATTAAATTAATAATGTTTCCTGTCCAGATTTTTCTTACTGTCATTTCTTTGTCTTCTTGAGGGGAATAAAACCTGCAAAATGATCCCACTATGGGGGATTTCTATTCATTTTCCTATTCTAGGGAGAACATTTTGTACTTGACGACAAAAGCTTGACAACACACACACACACACGCACACACATGCTCAGCACTCAGTGTATTCTCTTTGTTACAGCACTGAAAGCGCCGGTGTTTTCCGCCTCTCCACATGGCTAGAGTGAAAGCAGAGCAGAGTTATGGAAATGCCAGGCTAAGAGCCTGCCTCCTCTGAGCGGTGGATGGACGGAGGGATGGAGGGTGGTAGGAGGTGCAGATGGAGGGATTGTGAAGCAGGAGAGAGATAATGGAGGCGAGCCCTGTTTCTTTGGCTGGAAGCCATTAGTGAGACGCAGGCAAGAGGGAGGTTTTTTTTTTTTTTTCAGCCGAGGTGTCTGCGCTCCCCCTCCGTCACGACTCCCTCCCTCCTTTCTAACATCCTTCCCTCCATCAGCATCACTCCAGCCTGCTGAGCACCATCACACACCAGCGTACAATCGCTATATCTTTCTCCCTTTCTTCTTTGTCCCTTGAGATCTTTCTCTTTTCACCTCTGCCTTATTTTTCCTCTGACTCCTCGTGTCTCCTCGTCTGGTTTAGATTCTGTCTCCTCACTGTCTTCACATCCAGAAGAAGAAGCAGCGCGTTAGTCCGTCTCTCAATACTTTCCGACTTCCCTTTTCCGTCTGTGGCTCGCTCCGACTGAAAACATTAATTTCCTAAAATCGTCAAACATCTCTGTAGTCTGTCTAAAACATAGAAGGAAGACACAGTGCATCTATTTTTAGCGGAGGATTAATCCATATTCGGTGCTCTAGTGAGTATTTGGGTCAGCAGGACGGTGTATGAGGGAATGAGTCAAAATAAACTACAGTTTGTGTTCATGGTAATGAAGGGACATGTCACAAAGTGCAGCAGTGTGGCTCACTCATGTGTCTTTAACCGTTTATGGACGATACAGGAGGCACCGAGGAATCATGAGTTGTTTTGGTTTTGATGCAGAATATTTGTGCGTGTGTTCAATCTCTGTCTCTTTTGCACGTTTTAAATGCAACAGAGCATCTGTTTCCAATTTGATCTGCTCTATCTGCTGCACATTTTGGCTGAATGCCATCTAACAAATCTGTATGTGCATGTGTGTGTGTGTGTGTGTGTGTGTGTGCATCCCGACAGCCAAGCGCTACTGTAAAACGTCAAGTCCGGCCAGCAGTACGACCAGCAGCTACGCTCCCAGCAGCAGCAGCAGCCTGAGCTGTGGAGGAGGAGGCGGCGGCGGTGGAGGAGGAGGAGGAGGTGGTGGCGGTGGTGGTGGTGGAGGAGGAGGAGGAGAAGGAGGGGGAGGAAGCAGCGCCAGCAGCACCTGCAGTAAGAGCAGCTTCGACTACACCCACGATATGGAGGCGGCCCACATGGCAGCCACGGCCATCCTGAACCTGTCGACGAGGTGCAGGGAGCTCCCGCACGCTCTGGGAGGGAAACCCCAGGACCTGCTGACACAGGTAGTCTGAGGCGGAGTGCACGAACACACGCCGGCCTCCGTGCATCACATTCACACACTGTGGCAGGAGTGAAAAGAACAGTATCAGAACATTATTTTGACCTGTGTAGGGTCAGATAGCAAACAGAGGACTCAAAACGACAGAGGAAAAGTTAAATACTGTGAGTTTTTGTAGATTTATTCCGACCTGAGTCTCCGTTTTGTTGTGTCATAATAGCATTTTACACACAAAGATAACTGTTGAGATCTGGAAACATGCTGAAAACACTGAAAAGAAGTCTGACAGGTCAAGAAACACGAGCTGTCAGACGGTCGGGCAGGTTTACTCCAATGTTTTTGAACTTTTGAACAAATGCTGTGAGCGAAATAGATAATGTGCATAAAATGTTTTTTTCCCATGTCTCCAGATCTCAGCAGTCAACTTGGTGAGTACCCTGTTATTATTACTGTTGGACAACAATAAGGGTGCTTTCACGTGTCACCTTTTATCGTCTGAAATCAGTTTCAACTCTACGAGGGCCCGACTGATGTGGAAACACTGACATCGATATCTGAGAGTTTAAAAGCTCCGGCGATGATATTACAGCCGATGTTTGCTTTTTGCACATGAAGATCAGTTTACTCGTCGAGTACCGGCGAGTAAAATAAGCCAGATGTTGTCATGAGGGTGTTCTCGGGCAGCTCGAGATGTCAAACTTCCAACAGAAAAACTGTGTTACTAAGCTGGGACGTGGAGTTTGAAAGACGTGGGTGTAGTTCTGCAGAGAGACTGTAAGTCAGGATATCTGCTGCTTTAATCTCTGACTTGTGAGCCCACCAACTTGAAAATGCAAAGATGAATCGCTGCACCTCTTTCATTTTTAAAGAGCTGTGCTGATTTCTGCACCAACCTTCAAACATTCTTATTTGTTTGCACCTGTGAGCATCAGATCTTTCCCTCCAACCTGTCTCCAATCAGAGTCCGGTTGGCGACCTGGACGACAGCGGCGCGGTGGATGTGGCCGGTCAGCCCGGCGGTCCGGAGGGCAGCGGGACGGTGTTAACCCCCCTGCAGCCGATGTCGCCCCAGCGGCAGGCTCTGCTCAGCAGCCGATGCTACCAGCTGAGCGAGGCCGACTGCTGGGACCTGCCCGTCGACTACACCAAGATCAAACGGCTGGGAGACGAGCAGGACCACAAAGAGGTAACGGGAAGGTCGACGTCACACAGAGATTCATCTCAGGGGGATTAGGGTTCAAATAGATGCTGTCCATGCAGTTTACAGTCCGGTTTGTATTAAACATAGTCTGTATTTAACAAAAGCAGCATGTGTTTTTACAGTGCAGTGAACAGAAACAACTCATTAGAGCTCATTTTCAATTAAAACATTCATATTTCAAAGTTTATATAGTTAACTGTTTACAGGTCGAGTTCACAGACTTTAATTTGCAGTTTGCAGGAGTAAGAAAAAATAGAAAGTAAACTTTCATTCATTTAAGTTTCCTGAATAGAAAGATTTATATTTATATATGATTTAAATGTCGATTGTTGGACGCAAATGTCCCTTTTCTGCGTGTTCAGCCGGCCTGCTGTGCACAGACTAAAAGACAGAGCTCTGCTTCAACAATTGATTGCAATTAATTCACTTGAAATGCACCAAGTGTACAGTGTCTAGCCTGTAATTAGTGGCAAATTACATACGTTTCTTTCCAAGAAACTTTGCACGAAACATTCACAGAACTAAAAAAAACGAACTGAGCGAGTCGCAGTTATTTGTGCACCATATGTTCAGTTCAAACCGTTGGAGAGTTCAGTGCTGTGGAGGCAGAATGAAGTCACGTAAAGCCAACCTGAAGTTTTCACATTAATGCAACATATCAGATTTATTCAAGTCGCTTTTCGTGAGAGAAATCCGCCTTTATAAATAAAGATGAAAACGAGGACTGCAAGTCGAATAGTGCAAATCTAAAACTGACAATAACATATGAATAAATATCATGAAACAATCTGTACATTATGATTTAAATGAACAAGCTGCACAGTTAAAGAATATTAAATATGTGCATTAAATAAGACGTGAAACAGTAAAGACTGATCCTCTAAATGTTGCTCCTGCTCCGCACGCTGCCCCTACAGCATCGAGCTTTAACCACCTAATTTAATATTTAGTCAGGCTGTCCCCTAATCACAGCGAGCGAGGATAATTTGAAGCATGAAATTGAGATTTAAGGAACCCGGAGTTTATATAAAAAGGGGTGCGCGGATAGATTAGAGATGATTACGCTTTATAAGCTGTTTAAAGGGATGCTTGTCCTCCGATGCACAGCAGCAGAAGAGCAGCGCGGAGAAGTTGTGGACTTGTTTTGCGAGGGCGGACTTCTGCTCGCTAGTACGCATAATTTTTGCATCACTTTACATACATAAGAGGGGAATTTGTTTGAGTTTGGAAAGGACCAGCATGTGTGTGTCTGTGTGTGTGTGTGTGTAAGTACACCTTCGCCAACCAAAAGGCGTACAGACTACACAGAGCGACAGTGCTCGCCAGCGTCGTGCATTTACAGCTCAGATTTTTGCTTTTTCTTCACCCCCGGAGCTGCGAAATAGAAAAAAAGTTCAGCACTACGAACGAGCCAAGTCCAGAGACGGCAAAAGAAAATGTGTCACGGCCGGTGTAGAGAGAGAGTTTACAATCAGATCCGACTTCTGAGAGTTAGTGGGAGGCACGATGGGGCCGTGGTCCCCGTCCAGGGTGTACCCCGCCTCTTGCCCCAAGTCAGCTGGGATAGGCTCCCGCCCCACAGGACCCTCATGAGGATCAGTGGTTACAGATAACAGATGGATGCTTTAGCATAAGAAACCTTTTCTAATGCACATTTTACTTTGAAACTGTCCAAACTGACCTTTATAATTGTAATATACCTTGAATTATGACCAGTTAGACACCTTTGTATCCATTTAGTTCAGTTTGTTTCTCTAAAACGTCTAAAACAGACGAGCCATGTGCAATAAAATATGGTTCTTTGCAATAAGACACATTTCCACGTGACTTATTCCTCACAGTGAAGTGATCACGTGTCTGCTCAGAGACTGCTGCTGTGTCCGAACTCATCCATTACTCCCTATAAAACAAACACGTGAGCTTTTCTCCACAGCGAGCAGGATACTGAGATTTCAGACACGTATCATTTTCATGGTTTGTGCAGCGTGCTGTACGTGACGTGGACATTCACTCACACACTCAGACATTTAAAAAGACTTGAGGGGGGGGAGCTAAATGTGGCACTCCATATTATGAATATGGAGTGATTTCAAACACCAGATATACTTCACGTCTCCTCTATCGGTCCTTCGGGGCGGCACGGTGGTGCAGTGGTTGAGGTCCTGGTTTGAACCTCAGGCGGTCCGTGTGGGTTCCCCCTGCTGGGCTTTTGTCCCATGTCCTAAGGCTGAATCTGTACCACAGCACTCTGGGTTCGATTTCAAGCCTGCAGCCTTTTTCTGCATGTCATCCCCTCTCCTGTCTCTCCTCCTTTTATCTAATAAAGTTTAAAAAAAGGAGTTAAAGACCAAATTGTCAAGCGCCGACAATAAAGATACATGAAGCGTGATGGCAAACCGAATCAGTGCTCGCTTTAGTTTGCTTGTTCGCTGATATGATGAATGTAAAATGGAAGAAAAGTGGTGAATCATCAGATCAGACGCTCACGCCGCCGTACTCTGAATTACACAAATATCTCCAAACACAGGCGACGGAGTTTTTAATTCAAAAGAAATGTGATAAGTGGCTTTTATTCTGAAGTTGCAGTCAAATCATTTGAACTTATAGCTGTGTGATGAATAACCCCGGCTGTCCTGCAGGCTCAGTGCGCTCTCATGTGGTGGAAAGAGGCAGTGCCGCCTCGGCTCAGACGCAGCAGCTCTCTCTCTCTCTCGAAGAATGCTTCCAGGAGCTCGAGCACGGTGCATTAAAATGCCGAATTACACCACTAATACATAAGTAAAACATGATAGATCATCTGCACGCTTTAAATCCTCCCAGATCTGATATCACACAGAGCAATCCATGCAGCAAATTGCTACATTTGCCTCGTTGGATTTGGAGCGCTCGAGTGAAAGGTTTTAATCAGGAGAGTAATTGCGTTTGTTAATGAAGCACGACATTGCAGAGGAGGCCACAGCCCGGAGCTCCAAGGCTGATGGGATTTTCTCCCAGACAGTCCTGAACGATTTCTGCTCCCGACTGAGGAGGTGTGATGTGTGGACTGCAGAGCAGACTGCGGAGCTCGCAGCCACAAAAGCTTCTCGTCCAACTGGTGCAGAGGGAGAGAGTGTGGTGCCGGTTAACTGGTGATGATTTATTTTACTGTGTGTCAAAATAATCAGATAATACAGTGCAGGAGGAGAGCAGGAGGAGAGCAGGAGGAGAGCAGGAGGAGAGCAAGAGGAGAGCAGGAGGAGAGCAAGAGGAGAGCAGGAGGAGAGCAGGAGGAGAGCAAGAGGAGAGCAAGAGGAGAGCAAGAGGAGAGCAAGAGGAGAGCAGGAGGAGAGCAAGAGGAGAGCAGGAGGAGAGCAAGAGGAGAGCAGGAGGAGAGTAAGAGGAGAGCAAGAGGAGAGCAAGAGGAGAGCAAGAGGAGAGCAGGAGGAGAGCAGGAGGAGAGCAGAGGAGAGCAAGAGGAGAGCAAGAGGAGAGCAAGAGGAGAGCAAGAGGAGAGCAGGAGGAGAGCAAGAGGAGGGGGGGGGCAGGAGGAGAGCAAGAGGAGAGCAGGAGGAGAGCAGGAGGAGAGCAAGAGGAGGGGGGGGGGCAGGAGGAGAGCAGGAGGAGAGCAGGAGGAGAGCAGGAGGAGAGCAAGAGGAGAGCAGGAGAAGAGCAAGAGGAGAGCAGGAGGAGAGCAAGAGGAGAGCAGGAGGAGAGCCAAGAGGAGAGCAGGAGGAGAGCAGGAGGAGAGCAGGAGGAGAGCAGGAGGAGAGCAGAGGAGAGCAGGAGGAAGAGCAAGAGGAGAGCAGGAGAGAGGAGCACGAGGAGAGCAAGAGGAGAGCAGGAGGAGAGCAAGAGGAGAGCAGGAGGAGAGCAGGAGGAGAGCAGGAGGAGAGCAGGAGGAGAGCAGGAGGAGAGCAGGAGGAGAGCAGGAGGAGAGCAGGAGGAGAGCAAGAGGAGAGCAGGAGGAGAGCAAGAGGAGAGCAGGAGGAGAGCAAGAGGAGAGCAGGAGAGAGCAAGAGGAGAGAAGCAAGAGGAGAGCAGGGAGAGCAAGAGGAGAGCAGGAGGAGAGCAGGAGGAGAGCAGGAGGAAAGCAAGAGGAGAGCAAGAGGAGAGTAAGAGGAGAGCAGGAAGAGAGCAGGAAGAGAGCAGGAGGAGAGCAGGAGGAGAGCAGGAGGAGAGCAAGAGGAGAGCAGGAGGAGAGCAGGAGGAGAGCAGGAGGAGAGCAAGAGGAGAGCAGGAGGAGAGCAAGAGGAGAGCAGGAGGAGAGCAAGAGGAGAGCAGGAGGAGAGCAAGAGGAGAGCAAGAGGAGAGCAGGAGGAGAGCAAGAGGAGAGCAGGAGGAGAGCAGGAGGAGAGCAGGAGGAAAGCAAGAGGAGAGCAAGAGGAGAGTAAGAGGAGAGCAGGAAGAGAGCAGGAAGAGAGCAAGAGGGGAGCAGGAAGAGAGCAGGAAGAGAGCAAGAGGGGAGCAGGAGGAGAGCCGGAGGAGAGCAGGAAGAGAGCAAGAGGAGAGCAAGAGGAGAGTAAGAGGAGAGCAAGAGGAGAGCAAGAGGAGAGCAGGAGGAGAGCAGGAGGAGAGCAAGAGGAGAGCAAGAGGAGAGGGGTTTATTCTCACCAGATGTTTTTTACAGACACTACATGAAAGAGAAACATACTGGAAACTCGGCACATTAATATAATTCCATTATATCTATATGTACAGCAGCATAGACACTGTTTTTTAATTTAAAGTGACAGTGAGTTAGTGTTTTAGACACTGTTTACTTTACTGTAAGATACATAACAACATAAAGAAAATCAAACACTTTATAATAGGGAGATTGTCAGGCTTGCTCGTATGTCTCTAGACTTTTAAATATTGTGATGATAAAATACTGTTTGCTTTACAAAATGTCGGAAAACAATAAAATAATTAATAAGAAATGAAAGAAACCAGCTATACTCTCCAAAAAAGCCCAATGTAATGTCATCTTGTTTAGTCCGAACCTATAACTAAAGATATTTAGTTCATTATCACATTAGATGAATAAAAAAACAAAAGATATTCTTGAAACATTCGATATTCATGCTTATGCAACCCTAACCCTAACCCTATGCAAAATAAATAACTAGGGGCAGTCGGTAGCGTAGTGGGTTAAGCGGCCGCCCCGTGTGTGGAGGATATAGTCCTCGCTGCAGCTGGCCCCGGTTCGAATTCTGCATCGGATGGCTATCTTCAGCTCCACTATCATTAAAAGCATAAATGTCCAAAAAAAGAATAAATAAATAACTAAACTAATCGTTTAAGCTCTAGAAGATGATTTTTGTGCTAGCTCATCAATATATAATATATGTCGTAGATTTGTTCTCTGTGTAAACATGTCTGCACAGAGCCCGTAGTGACATGTTGTAGTCTGCTTATTTCTCGTCCCTGCACCAGAGCGACGAGCTCGACCCCTTCCAGGAGCTGCTGGACGAGCAGCGCTACCCGGCCGAGGTCACCATGCCCAGCCCCAAACACCACAAGTACCCGCCCTGCAAGGAGAGCAAGAAGGAGCTCATCACGTAAGACTCCGTCAGAATCTGATTAACGCAACACTGCATCGGATGCCTACAACCGGACTTCAGTTCAATTTATTGTCCCTGCATGGGAAACGACATGCGGTGCATGAATAATACATAGAAATAAACAAAAACAAACAACAATAGAAGAAGCTAAAGGCGAGAAAGAAACAAATGAATTGCATTCTCTACTACATCTCAGAGACAAATATTGTTCACTGACAGCTTTAGTTACTAGTTACTTTTCCGATTTGAATCCTCTCTGTGTTCAGTAAATCTGCTAAATAAAAACTTTCTGGGAGTTAGTTGGAAAATCGTCACAGAGATGAGAACAGGATGTTTTTCCAAGCATGTGTAAAGTTGACATGACGTTCTCAAAGGACAAATTTTATGGATCTTACGGATCATGAACTGGCAAAATAAAGTAGTTGAAATGAGCTCAATCTTATGCAACATGGTAGTAATTAAGGAAGTTTTTCCTTGCCACTGTCGCCAAGCGCTCGCTCATGGTTGGAACTGTTGGGTCCAGACCTGTTCTATATGTCAGATATAATGGTGAAACACTCACAGGGAACAATTTGCTGCATAATAAATACACTTTGTCAAAGAAAAGACACTTTTTTCAAAAGAAAATCGTAAATCAAAGATTCAGAATCAATTTAAAATGTTGTTTTTTTTTCTCCTGCAGGCTGTCAAGCTGCCAGATGGCCGACAAGAACATCCGCGGGATGATGACGACCAACGCACAAGAACTCAAGTGAGTCTACGAAGACCAAGACCAAGACGACAACTCAGCGCTCATTCGGTGTCCTGGTTAACCCTTGTGTTTGTGCCTCAGGTGTCCGACTCCCGGCTGCGATGGATCTGGACACATCACTGGAAACTACGCCTCCCACAGGAGGTACAGTAACCATTCTTTGGACTACAGCTGCCGTCACTGTAGGTGTCTTTGTTTTAAATTTGTCTCCTGTCCTGCAGTCTGTCCGGTTGTCCACGAGCCAAGAAGAGCGGCATCAAGATCCTCCACAGCAAAGAGGACAAAGACGACCAGGAGCCAATCAAGTAAGAGAGAGAGGCTTCACGGCTTTGATTTAAAGCTGCGACCTGAGAGATCTTTCCCTCCTACACCTTTTTTTCATTCCCTCAGTTTTCTAAATGATGCTGTCAAATGATTTAATTTGCATCCCCACTTCTATTTCACGGAAGACAGCTTCACACTTTCATCGCATCCAGTCCCAGTGATTTGTCTCACAGTCAAAACCTGAAACTTTCAGTCCAACGTGAAAAAATAAAATCCATCTCGTCTTTGGTGAAGGACAATTTAATTTTAGGATATTAATGAACTTATTTGAGAGCAAAGTTTTGCAGATGAACAGATTGTTTGTCGAGTTATAAAGCAACATTGACCTATTATTATTATTGAGACCAGGAGACAACTGAGCCACACAAAGACACAAAAAGTTTGTAGTAACGCTTCTTACGATAGTTTAATATTAACTCCCACTTTTAGCTCGGTCTTTGGTCTCCACCAGAAACCAAACAGTAATGTTGTGGCTTTAAAACCAAAACAAAGAGCTGAAAGACGCTAAAATGCTCTGCAGATACTCTGCGGGTTTGTTGCTATGTTAGTCATTTAACCTGCCGTTTATATACAATATAATCAAGAGCAACATTAATTATTATTAAATCATTTAAATTTAACTGTAACACCTATATATTTATTTATATATTTTGTTAAATTTCCCAGTAAACATGAGATTCATTAGAAAATAAGGAAGGAAGTCGGTAAACTAAACATAACGGGAATAAAACTTTAAATATTTGACGTCATTGATGAACAGTTTCTGCTCGAGTCACGTTAAATTGATTCCTTTAACAAAGAGGACTCCCGCGATCCCACGCTACTTCATAACGTCATCAGACTGATGTCTTTTGTTTTGTGAAATTAGGAAGTAAAAATGTCAAAATTGACTTTTAAAAATAGACCAATCATTGTCTTTATTATTGGATTAATTTAGCCAATAAATATAGTACAATAGTATAAAAGTATAATAACACAAACGATAGCTTGTTTAGTCTAATCAACTGTTTAAAACCCTGAAATATTCAGATTATAAAGATGTAAAACAAAGCAGTGCATCACATTTAAAAAACTGTTAGCAGTGACTTTTATTTTATTATGCTGGATAAGTAATTTCAATTATTGCTTAATTACTAAAATCAATCAAGACTCATAGATTAATCAACAAAATGTTCCAGCACTAGTTTGAAAAAGTGATTTAAAATGAAAATGCTTAAAAAATTCTCCCCTGATCTTCATATATTTTCTTCTATAACCTTAAATTTCAGCAGCCACGTTGCAGTCCAGTCAGTCAAGCTGTTGATAGATTCATCCATCCACTTTCTCTTAAAATGCCGTCTGTGTTCGCTGACCTTTCTAACTTCAGGAGAGAATATTTTAGAGAGGGGCCGTGGTCAGTCCTCCACTTCACCTCCCGCTCCCAGCAGGCCGAGTCCAGCAAAGGTTAGCACTAGTGAGCGTTTGACATTTTCCTTAAAGCAGAGCCGTAATGTTAAGCCAACACGACCTTGTGAATAATCTAAAGTTCAGCCGGTGTCAGTCTGCAGCCAGCTGTTGCTGCCACCTCTCTTCCATCCACCATCATCATTAACAGTGAACTCATAATTAAGCTTAACCTGAGCTCGGCTGGGGAGCGGGGCCCCGCCGACGCTCGGCTCATAATGATCAGCCCAAAATGTCACGGTGAAGGGCGTTTTGGGATGCGGGAGGCAGAGCGGAGCGTCTGGGAGCTCGGGAGGTGTCATCAGCAGAGCCAGAGGTGTTTGTCCTCCTCGTGGTTACTGCTGCCGTGGCCCGGAGGCCTCGGAGGGCAGGAGGGAGGGATGAGTCGTGACTCTGGGTACTTTTTTTTTCTGATTTACGTTTTAGTCTGATAGCTGGGGTTAAATGGAGAGCTGGCAGCATATGAAGCAGCGGGTATGATGTTTAATCTCCAGCAGCAGCAGGTGGTGGAGAAGCTGGGATAAGATGATAAGATGAACACCTACAGCTCGTAGGTGTTGCCAAAGACACCACAGAACCTTTTCTATTTGGACTGGAAGTGTGTTTATTAGTGCATATTGTTTAGGATGCTGTTGATGTGTCCTCTCTCAGGTGTCCGGTGCCCGGCTGTGATGGACAGGGTCACGTGACGGGGAAGTATGCGTCCCACCGCAGCGCGTCGGGCTGTCCCTTGGCGGCGAAGAGGCAGAAGGACAGCTACGTGAACGGCTCGCAGTTCGTCTGGAAATCCGGGAAGACGGACGGCATGAGCTGCCCGACCCCAGGCTGCGACGGCTCGGGACACGTCAGCGGGAGCTTCCTGACCCATCGGAGGTGGGCGTGGCTCTGTGTCAATCTGTTTTAAAGCATTACAGTGTCTTTGATTTTGTGTGTTATCATATTGAAAGCTTACTTCACCTCAGCTGATGCAAATTCAAATCAACTGTCACAGACTTGTAAATGTGCAGCAGACTGACGATCCATCACAGCTAACCTCTCTTCATTGTGCGTGTTTTTTGTTCCAGTCTTTCCGGTTGTCCCCGCGCCACCTCGGCCATGAAGAAAGCCCGGATGAGCAGCGTGGAGATGCTGACAATCAAACAAAGAGCAAGCAAAGGTGCAAAACCAAAAACCTGAAAGTTATCCTCCACTAAAACTCATCCGAATCAAATTAAACGTTTTGGTTTGTTTGTTTCAGGCATCGAAAACGATGAAGAAATCAAACAGCTGGATGAAGAAATCAAAGATCTGAACGAGTCTAACAATCAAGTGGAATCAGACATGATAAAACTGAGAACACAAGTAAGACGAGTGTGTGTCAGCGGCAGCATTAATACATCATATACAAGTGTATGAGCAGACTGAGACTGAAAAACAGTAGAAACATGTTCATTAACCGACTTTCTATTTTCCTTTTATTATATAATATCATATTTTATTTAATAAGACTTCTGCCTCCTGCAAGTTTACCTGTTGTCTTAATAGATTTCCTCACAGAAATTCTGTTTGCATTGATACTTTCCACCTCTTTCTACTTCTTTAGGCTAATATCAATGAAAGTCTCCATTGAAAAAGACCTCACGGATCATAAAACGCACTTCATTCAACAACAACACGACTCCATTGTATCTTTACACAGTAAATAGCTATATTAATGTCTTAAATCTTACATCTATAAACCTTAAGGCACCTCTGCTCTCTTTTAGGGGAGGCTTTTAATCTGAAACATCTCGGTAGCTTTAGATCAGATCGTTTGTTCCCTGCCACCTCTCCATAAAACGTCCACCGACACAGAAACATGCTGATGAACTGGTTTCCTCCTCCGGTAGATCACCACCATGGAGACCAACCTGAAGTCCATCGAGGAGGAGAATAAGGTGATCGAGCAGCAGAACGACTCGCTGCTGCACGAGCTGGCCAACCTCAGCCAGTCGCTCATCAACAGCTTAGCCAACATCCAGCTTCCACACATGGTAAGAGAGGAGTCGACGAAACAAATAGCTTGTTATATTTCTTACAGAATTATGCTTTACAGCAAAAGTAATATTATCCTGCGTCTAGACTCAGCTTTCCTCAGGATAGTTAATGAGGTGAAAAGTAAATATAAGGACTTTTATTTTGGTAGGTCAATAATCCACCTACCCAACAGGAGCTTGTTGATATTTCTTGTAATAATCATGATTTCTCCTGCCTGTCATATTAAAAACTTATCCAGATGTTTCATGTTTACCGTGCTAACTTTTGTTTCCTGCTTTATTTCAAAACATTAGACAATAAAGATTCAAACTGATCATCAAACATTTGAATTCAGGGAGGTGTTTAAAGTTTCTGTAGCAGCGACACTCAGGTTTTTTCCTCATCCTGCTTCTTTCTGTTCACCACCTTCTTTTTTTTCCCAGCAGTCCCATGCTGTGCTTCTTCTTCTTCTTCTTCTTCTTCTTCTTCTTCTGTGCTTTACAACGCCTCACAGAGTTTCACATAAGGAAAACAGCCCCGTCTTTTCTTTTCTTTTCTTTCTTTATTTTCAGTTTGAGCGAAGCGATCATGGCTGTTTTTTAACGTCATGTTGTCTCAGTGTAGAAAGAAGACTGGGGCTAATTGGATAATCTCTCTCTCTCTCGAAGCAGTATGAACTCTTAGCCTCCTGTCCTTCCATAAATGTATCGGACTGTCCGAAAAATGTCCGTCTTAACAAGCTATTTTAACTTTACACCCCCTAAAATAACCTCTAAAGTTTGCATCGGACAGAGTGGAAACTGGAAATTCAACGCGGTAGAATTGGTAGAACTTTCTTGTTTCTAGAAAAATACCAAATGTAAAGCTCCGTTCACACTGCAGGACACTAAGAACTCTGATTTATGGCATTGTCTTTTATTCTCACATAGTCGCGTCATTATGTCACGATAATGCAAAGAAACTTGTGATTTCTTTTGTTTTGCTGTCCTCGCTCAGACGTCCATTCAGGTCTGAGTAAAGCTGCAGTCGCTGCAGTGTGAACCGTGCAGGAGGAGGAGGGAGGGCGGCTTGCTAAGGCGGACATTGTGTTGTTCTTTCTCGGTGTAGCTTAATGAAGCCTTGTGACCACTGCCGTGCGTCCAGCGGGCTAATAGACTTCTCTGTACACCCTCTCCTGTAGAGACCGCTGCCACAGAAAGAGGCCCCAGTAAAGCATAACTGCTGTTTACAGATGCCTCCCAGAGTAAGAGATCCATTTATCCTTTATCCAATTATCCTTCTCTTCTGCACTGTCATCCTCCCCTCCCCCTTATGACTCCTTCAGCCCACTGTGGTGTCCACACATCACAACTATCCATTTATAGCGCAGTATACTTAAAGACAATAACAGTAGCTTAAATTACCTGTGGCAAAATTCCAGACTTTTAATCACTTTTCCCCCAAAACAGACTTTTAATCATAATTAATAATGAATAATAATTGGAATACACGCACATGAACTGAAATAATTAACTGATCAGACATTCAGGACTCCTCTGAGACATCACATTTACTGCTACTATTCTACTAGTTAATGCTAAAACTGGAGAAAGAGCTGCTCTGGAATCAGACATGATCGACTGGTTGAGTTAAACCGCGGTTGGGGGACCTGGTTTCCAAGGTAACTGGCAAACTGAAGTATCAAAGAAAGTCAGAATATATGTTGGTTTATGCAAATGACTGAATTTATTACACAAAAAGTGATAGAATTTAAATTCTGACAAAATAACGAACTTATTATGATATTTGACTAAGATGGCGATCGTTAAAACGTCTACATCCCCTTTGGAAACTGATAATTTGCAGATGTAACCGTAATACTACAATATTATTAGAATATATATAAGAACATTGATAGTCAACAACTCTGCAAAACCCTGGATTCATTCAATAATATTCTTTTTTAATGCCCAAGTTTAACATTTGCAAAATTCTGCAATCTTTCTACAATTTCTGCACATAGCAATTAAGTTGTTGGTACTTTCCACCTTACTGCATAAAGTGCACACTACTCCCTGCATTGGCAATGCACATTAATCCTGAGGTGTGGAATCATCTTATAAATGGATATAGTCAGTTTTTTTAGGCTGAGAAAGCTCATTCAAGTAAAAAAAGAACTGGGCCTAAAATGGAGCCCTGAGGTACGCCACATGTAAAACTAGCTGTGCCTCCTCCAAACAGAAGACTGTAGACTAATTCTATTTTTAAAAACACTGAAGTTTATTTGCTTTGACTGCTGAGTTTGAATTCAACCAATAAGTTTGTTTTTGAATCCAAAGCTGCTCTGTCCCTGACAAGTATTTAAACTCCCAGTCGGCTAAGATAAGTTGAATTGTGTCTCTTTCATCTGCCCATTAAACTCCCATTGGTTTTTAACATCCTGATTTTGTCTCCATATGCTAAACATTAACCTTCCATCTATCCACAAGCTAACCATCCCTCTCCTGATTTTTGCATGGTTTGGACTTGCATTGCGTAGACCTTCACGGGCTGAAGTATAGTTATTAAACGTAATATTAAAATTAGAGTGTTTGTGTAACTGAGCCATGCTTTCCTGATAGTGCTCCCTTACTTCCCTTGCTGCCCGCCTGTCTTCCAAACCTTCCCAATGTTTTAAAGAAAAGATGCTGATTGTCTATAAGCACATACACACTCTCTTCTAATCCCTCTGATTGTTTGTTTCTTCATGGCTTCTTTTCCCCTCACAGGAGCCAATGAATGAACAGAACTTTGACACTTATGTGAGTACACTGACAGACATGTACACTCACCAGGACCAGTACCAGAGCCCGGAGAACAAGGCGCTGCTGGAAAACATCAAACAGGCCGTCCAGGGTATCCAGGTTTAGCCCTGACTGAGGCCGAAATAACAAATGCAAAGCAAAAACAACAACAAAAAAAGTCAAAAAGAGGGGAATCGGTTGTTTTTTGCTGCTGTAATCTACCATAGTTCTTTTATTTCTTCTGCTGTTATGCTCTCAACTCCATGGGTATCTCTCTTTTTTTATCATTTTGATTGTCGTTGCCTTGCTTTAAAAAACAATTACCAATGTTTTAAACAACATTCACGTTTTGTACATTTTCATATGATCTAATATAATGTGATGTACTGTTTATAGCTGCTAATGTATGCACATTCTAGTGTATATGTATGTATTTATTTATTTATTTATTTATCGTAAGCTTGAATCATTTTTTTTATTTATTTAAATGCAATTTACATACATCGAAAACCTGGGCGTCACGGGTTTTAACGGGAAGCGGAGCGGCGAACGTGAAGAGCAATCACTTTTCGAAAGGCTTTTCTCGAGAGCTGTAAAGCTGGAGGTTGTTTTAACGGATGTAAATTCATTCATTTTTTTGTAATGTTTCAACGTGGACCGCGCGGACACACACTAATATTACTGTAAATCTTTAGCGAGAAAAAATTACGAGAAAAAACCAATGCTAATAAGAAGCAAGAAGATTTCAAACATCATGACACGGAAACTTACTGGTGCAAAATCCCATCGTTCCCCTTTCGGAGTTGTTTCATTTCAAACTGTCCTGTTCTGTCGCTTTTCTTTGTTCACGCGAAGAACGAAGCGGGAAAGACCAATGGCTACAGAAAATGTAGGAGACAATCTGCCATTCTGAATTTCTTTTAATCATCAACCTTGACTAGCTAATAGGACAACGTGTCAGCAATATTGGTATGATAATATTAAATCGTTTGTTTAGATATGGGATGCAATCTATATGAAAAAAAACGTTTGGGTATATGCAATTTCTTATGAATAAAACTAGCAAAGAGCTGATAGATCTTTTTACTAACTATAAATGTATTGCGTTTTGTATAAACCTTTTACTACAATCATGTTTTAGGAATCTGACGCGGGTGAAAGGACTTTGGTTCTGTCATGTACGACTTTGCACAGGGACACCTTTGTTTCCATGTTTTGATGTTTTTATTGTCGATTAAGAGGCACTTGGCAGGCGAAAGGATTTGTAGATATGATTTTCCTTTCTAAAGGCTGACGGCTCCACTGGACTTACAGGGTCAAACGTCCCCATCTGTCATTGTATATTGCACTCGTCCTGTAGAAAAAAAAACGTCTTTCCAATCATGCATCTTATTGTCTGAGCCACAATGGGACATGATGCCAGACGACATGATGACCAAGCAGCACTTTTTTTATTATCTTTGATTGTTTATTGAAAAAAAGATGAATGAAAACTAGAGCCAGCAGTCGTAACGCGTTGTCTGTGCACTGAATTTACCACCTTGAGTATTTGATCTGAATCGGCCTTACGATACGAGACGTTCGAGTCTGAAAATCACACAGCACTGATGGGAGTATGTTTTTCTGAACACCGTCGATCATGCATGCACTTTATTGGAGTATTTCAAAGTATTATCACGTGGTAAATGAAGCAAAAACTGTACAGCAAGTTTGTGGGAACTGTGACTTTCGACAAGACTTTGTGCTGGTGGTTCCTGTTTGAAAGCAACTGGAAGGTGTTTCACTGAGTTGATTTATTATTTAAAGGAAAACTCCCCATCCGGTCCTCTGACACTGTTGACCTGCTCCAAAAACAGAATGCTGAACCACACTTCTGTCAACTTGTGGTTGTTTCCATGCTTAACCATCTAAAATCTAATTTTCCTAACGGAAATATGAGCCCTGTTTCTTTTTTTTTCAGGTTATACAACCTGTCAGTAGAGTTGCAAAATAGGACGAGTTGTTTCTGGTGTCCAGGATTTTGTCAAAGTAAAAGTTCTGTTTATTATCTGGGTAGACATTGTTCTAGATGGAGCACTTGGACATAAAACACCAACAATTCTGGGTAAATTTTTGGTAAATTAGGCAACTAAAATTTAAATTGTTACAATATTCAGGAGCATCTTGTGATTCCAGTTTTAGGAAACACAAAAAGACGATCTTGAAATAGAAGTTTATAGAACAGAACCAGCAGCTCCCGCAACTCTGCTAATAAAGGTAAAGTTTTGCAAGACCGTGATGCAAAATAATGTAGAAACATGTAAACTGTCTAAAAAGAATAGCAGGTCACAACACAAAGAGTTTTCTAGTTTATTAACAGTATTTTATGGAACTGCGTTTTTCCAGATGTGGCGAGTGTTCAAGAGCTGAAAGTCTGATGAACAATATTTCTGACAATCTTTCAGAAAACGTTGCTCTCAGTCAAAAAACACATGACTCTATAGAAATGCTTACTAGTCAACTAGTATGTGAACAAAATGTCCTAAGACTGTGGCACACTGAATTTTAGAATGAATTACATCTGGCCAGGGTCTGTATCAGCTTTGATATTAACCTGGTGTATCAGATCTGTTTCATAGGGACCACGTGTTGAGTATGAAGCAGTTTTGATGATTTTCCAAGTAACAGAGACAGATATATAATAAATAACACACAGATAACAGAGATTAGTTGTATTTAGATTGAAGCCGGGACCCCAAACTTTCCAAACCTCTGAAATTTTTAAGAATATTTGCTAAGAGGACATGAAAACAATTCACCTTAGGTTAAAATTTCAATGTAGGCATTGTATAGCTTTAATGAACTGTCGTGACAAGCAGATGCACTTAAGGTGAAATCAACATTTGACCATCTTTTTTAGGGCTAACCCCTAAAAAAGTGATGTTTACCCACCAAGTTTCCACAGGAAGGACAAACAAACATCTCTAATTGGGGAGTTTTCCTTTAAAGATATTTCTTCTTTGGACTTTTTGCTGCAAAGCCTCATTCCCTGACTTCACATCTCTGTCCAAAGCTTTGTGTCTGCAGCTTCCTGCCAGTAAACTACTGCATTAGATAGACTGACAGCTTGTATTTTTTATTTAGTCAGTTATTCTTACTGATAACAAAGGAAATGGGAGTTAAAAGCACAATTCTGCCACTTAAAGACAGTCAATAGACTAGATATTGTAATATCAGATGTAAAAGCTAAACTGTAACTATTTACATAGAGAATCTCAACACTAACATGTGACATGCTAGAATGCAAAAGAAATCCATATGAATATTTGTGAAATCATCAGTTTATGAAAAATGTTTGTTTCTTTTCGGCGGTGCATTGGAAAGGGGTTTTTATACAACATTCATTTTCTCTCCTTTTACCCCTCTTTCTCTGTCACTCGCAAACTTTCAGCAACGGTTTTCTTACCACATGGCATGGGTTTTCGTTGGTATTTTTGCTGTATGTTTAAAGGTCACGAGTTGCTACGTGATATTTTAATTTGACTTGTGAAGTTTGTACAATTTTTATCATGCTGGTGTTGGCATCTCTTGCTCTGAATAAATCTTGTGTTGCAACACTGCTTACGACCTGCTCTTGTTTTGAATTGAAAGGCTGATGATTACTGCCAAATATGTGTTTTTTTTTTACTCATTCTAGGCGCCTGCTTATTTCTATGAATAACTGATTTGTGAAGCTTAAAAACATGCTGCAGATGAATAATTAGTTGCAGCAAACAGGGCTGGATGGCAAATTAACATGATTACACAGTAACTGACCCAAAATGCTGGCTCAGACAAAGGATGGCAAGAGAAGGGGATTTATTCCTGATGTGGAAAGAAAGGGGAAGCAGTGGGTGGAATAGACAGTCTGGAGATGGTTGGTGCAGAGCAGGCAAGTAGGTATATAGCAGAAGGTGATGATGGAGGATCAGAGGTTAGAAACGGGCTAGGAAACCAATGGGAAACACAAAGAACAATATAGGAGGTCCGAACATAGACTACCACAGTAGCTGAACAAGCGATCTGACAATGTGAGGGAGGAAGGCCAGCTGAGGTGATGAACTGGTGGAAGGCAGGTGAGCTGAAGAATGGCAGGTGTGCTTCATCCGTGATTATTCAGGAGGGACCAGGTAAATGTGCCACACCCACAACACACAAACACAGAGACTAACAAGGAGAGACTGTCAAGTAAACACAAGGAAACACAAAAGGGAACACAGGGAATTAAGTCACCAGTGCTATTCTGACACAAATTTCAAAGCTGGCTACATATCGTAACGTTGACATCATGGATTTATCTCATCAACCTTAAAGATCCTCTCATATGATCGTTAAGACAGAAGACTTAAGACAGAATTCATATAAAATCTAGACCTGCTTTAGAATTAAAATAAATGACGGAGGAATGGAAATCTCACTTCCTACAATGTGTTTTGACTTGTGTGAGTGAAAAAATAATAATTCTCTGTCGAGGCATAGTACATAGATAGGGATAGAAGTATATCTTCTTCTTCTTTTGTAGGGAGGTGGACTATAACTGTGCAAATATTACAATTAATTTTAAATGTTTAAATGTGATATTTTTTACATTTTATGTCATAGTGTTAATGTTCCAAAAATGATTTTTAGAGTCAGTTTTAAGGTTAGAAGCAGGAATAAATAATAACTCAGTAACTCTTGATTTAGTCTGAGTGTAGTAACCTTTAGATGGACGGTAGGTGGCGCCAACTTTTCCCTCCAATTGCTGAATTCCCCGGGTCATAGACACGCCCCTTCCGGTGTGAGAGTAAACAAACAGCTGAGTCGTCGTGGCGGTTGTTTCTGAATCCTGCACGGTCCCGGTGACCGGTCTGTGGAGGAGCCGTCAGTACCGGGTTTGGGTGCAGGAGACGCGGTTACCATGGTGAAGTGTGTCGTCTCCGGTTGTCCGAACCGCGAGGTGACGGTTAACGCGAATCTGGGGATCTTCAACCGAGCACCGAGGAGGTTCTTCAGCTTCCCCAAAGACCCGGCCAGGGTCAAGGTACGGTACCGGATCTCTGTGCTGCTTTGAATGTGCATGTGTGTAATATAATAAACATGAGATGTTGTTGCGACTGCAGACCAGCAGGTGTCACTGTGCGCTGCGTTCAGTGACACACATAAACATCTTGTCTAAAGATGTAACGATACGGTTCACGGTTTTTTGTTCACGATACGATTTTCTTACAATTTATTTATTTATTTCAAATCAAAATGAGCTGCAGACAAATTATGACCAAATTAAATTATCTTTTTATTTGTAGGAAATAATCAGCTTTCTTTACAGAGACTCTCAAACAGTTTGTGTTCTCTCATAAAAAAGTGCAACTTAAACAACAAAACACATGACAAATATCTCCTTTCTTTAGAAACAGTCTCACAGTAAACTGCTGTTAACTGCTGTAATCTGCAGTTTTCACTCATATATCATCAGAATCAGAATTAATTTTATTCGCTATGCAAGTTTACACAAACACAGAATTTACTGTGGCAGGATTGAGCATACACAGAACATATATGGAAAAGAAAAGATAAACTAGTATAGAAATAAAAATTAATTCATTGATATCATACCACTTTTAATGCCATTCAGTACTTATCTGTTTTTGAAGATTGATTGTTTTCTTTCAAGGTTATTGTGTAGTTATAGATACTTCTGTCTGTTTATTGTGTTTTTGTTTTTTGTTTTGGCCTCTTCTACTTTTGTTTTTCTATATTGCTGCTGTTACAAGTGTGGTGGGATAAATAAAGTATCTATCTAATCTAATCTAATCTTCTCACTGTGGTGGCGGCTAATATGTTGCTCATGTTGCTCGTGTTGCCGCTATATGTTGCAGTCTCTTGCAATATTTACTGTTTTGGTTTTGTCTGTCGATTTCTCACTGGTTGTATTTGTGTATATAGGAAATCCAAAACGCCGCCACACAGGTGATTTCAAACTGCTCAGTGCATCCTCTGTTTCAAAGATATTTTGTGCTCTACGGTTCATCACTGGTTGTCGCCGCCTCACCCATCTCTGTGAACTATATACAAAAGCTGGCATGCCTTCCCTGGAGATGACACACTACACACACAGTGGATGACTCTGGTGTATAAGGCTCTTCTTGGCTTAATTCCCTTTTTTTTTAATGCACTTTCCTTCGGAGAACCGAAAGCCGTTATGCACTACGCTCGAATGATGTTCTGCATCTTGCTGCTCCTCAGTTTTTTGACCACTATGACGTGTGCTGCTGCCTTTCTTGGCCAGGTCACCCTTGTGAAAGAGGTCTTGATCTCAATGGGTTTTTTATCTGGTTAAATAAAGGTTATAATAATTTTCTATTTCTAAAAAGAAATCGCGATTCATTTTTTCTTTCAACCGTTGCGAATCGCCACGCATTTGTGCCGATTTTTTTAATCGTGTCACGATGCATCGTTACTTCCCTAATCATGTCACTCCGATGACTTTGTTCAGGTGTGGCTGGCGGCGCTGAGGGAGACCGACAAGCAGAGCTGGTCAGAGCAGCATTTAATCTGCGAGGACCACTTCCTGCCGGAGGACATCACAGCCGATGGGGTCAACAGAGACGCCATCCCCATCATGCCCCCCTGCCTGGACGGGTCCCTGAGCATGATCAGCTCCTGGGGGGCCGAGTCGTCTGATGAAGAGGAGCAGTGGGCCACAGGCGGGGGCGACGACGAGGAAGAAGAAGAAGATACTTATGAAGATGTGTGTGCTGGTTTTGCCAACGTGGTGGCTCCTGTATGGAACCTTTCTGTACCAGAACCTCCTGCACCAGAACTTCCTGCACCTGAACCTCCTGCACCAGAACCTCCTGCACCAGAACTTCCTGCACCTGAACCTCCTGCACCTGAACCTCCTGCAGTGGATCCGTCACAGCAGGTGAGGAGATGCTTCATATTTTCGGTTTGTCTTTATTTTTTTACTAAAGGACCAAATACTTAAAGTTATTCAAAGTGTTTGGTGACATTTTAAAATAAAGATGAAGATTGTTAAAAAGTAAAAATCCTTTTGATTAACCACAAACACTCGATACTCGGCTCACTCTGTTGACAAAAATGTTAATTTCACCTCACAGATTATCGTGAATTCACCTAAAAATGAACAAACACAAAATAAATCTCCCCAAAAAAGATAATTTTCGCACTGTTAAGTCCGCTTTGGTCTAAATTTCTACATATTAAACATACATAGCAGCTCGGGAACCACACATGTAGCTCTAAATTCAAGATGACGTACCTTTTTTATTTTAATTTTTTTATTTATTTATTTTTTTAACCAGAGCAGCTCTAACCTACCATGTTTTCACTTCCTCTACTCCAGGATTCAAGTCCCTGGAAGACGTCAGGAACCAAGACGGCTGGGTAAAATTAACCTTTTCTGGTTTTTCCATCTGTGAGCAGGTGTTATGCATGATGGGACATTGACGAGGCTCCTGTACATGTTGACATACAGTGTATTTTACATGAGTTTGACAGAAATGACACATCAAATATAAAGTAAGATCCCCGAATGTGTGTTTGTTTCCAGTGACGGCCTGCAGCAGAGGACAGACGAGAACTGGACCGAGACCGACACCAAACAGGGTGAGTGCTCCTGTCACTTCTCTGAATCGTTGTTCAGGTCAGATAGTTTGAATCTGAAGATGATAGATAGAAACATCTTGTTTTTAGCAACAACACAGATGTAATTCAACCCTGCAGAGGGTTATGGATCTCTAACTCTGGGCGTCATGTTGCTTGTCCAGAGGTTTCCATGCACGTGCTGGTGAAGCGCTTCCTGGAGATGATGCTCACGGCTCCGGACGGCCTCCTGGACGTCAGGCAGGTGGTCGCGAGCCTGCAGACCCACAGGCGACGACTCAACGACGTCACCAACGTCCTGCAAGGCATCAACCTCATCGAGAACACGGCGGCCCACATATTCAAGTGGACGTGAGTGAAACAGACGGGACGATGTTCTTGTGAATCGCCTGTTTTTTCTAGCTTCGCAGTCAACCTGTTCTCTCACCGTCCAGGGGACAGAGTCGGATCTCCAGCTTCCTGTGGAAGAACGAGCAGATGTTCCAGAGAGAGTTGGACAACATGAAGCTGGTGGAGGACACGCTGGACGGCCTCATCAAAAGCTGCGCCCAGCAGCTCTTCGACGTGACGGACGACGCGGAAAACGCGGCATATCCTTTCACGTCGGACACAGTTCCATAGACCGCGACTCGCCCAGATCTCAGAGCTTCTCAGAACCTCCGATTTTTAAGAACCCATGAGGCGCGTGTTCTCGATTCTGCCTCGCATGTCCACTTTTAAAAAAACCTTTCTTTAACCTTTCCTTCACGTTTGCCTACGTGACTCACGAGGACTTCAGCCGACTCTCTGTCCTCCAGGAACAGACGCTGTTTGTTGTCAAAGCTCCAGAAGAAACAAGCCTGAAGGTTCCTGCTCCCAAAAGGGTAAAGAGCCGATGTTTGCATCGATTATTCGAGAAGATGAACTCAAATAAACATGCCCTGTATGTACTTTTAAATAAAACACCTGTTGATGTTTAAAATTTTTTAGATTTATTTCTCAGAAATCTCTCGTTACGTCACTAGAACACGTAGATATTGGACAGTATTAATAAATACTACTACTACAGACATTAAAAGCAACATCGTTGGGTTGACTCAGGTTGTGTGTTGATGTAGAACAACATCCAGATCCATCTGAAGGCGGGGAAGCCCATCACGGTGTTGAGCTGCGACGTCGGGATGGAAGACACGACCGGAGAGACGAGCGACTGCTTCGTAACGTTGGAGGAAAGCCGGATAAAGACGGCTACGCTGCACACAGGTAACAACAAGTCGTAGAAGGTGTTAAGGTAGCAGAATAATACTAGATGATGAGTTACTCGTTGTTGCAGAGTCCTCGAGGCGACGGAGCGCTGTGTAGAGTGCACAGCCACCGGCCGACCAACAGGAGGCGCCAGCTGTCCGGTTCAGACACAAGGCTGGATCATCTTCGGGACCAGGACGGTTCAAAGTGTCTTTTGCAGAGAATTTAAACCGACTGATGAGTTTAAACTTGCTGAGCTGAGCAGAGACAGACAAAGACATTTAAAGTGTTTTTATTGAACTCCTCGTGAGGTTGGTTTCGTTCAGTCCGATCCGCCTGCTGTGAGAAATCATGTAAAAGACGGTGAAGGTGAGGACGACCGAGCTGTTTGTCACAGAGAGGAGTGAATCCGTTCATTTGTTTGGTACACAGTTGTACCTCTGTGCTGCAGAGAGCTGCATTTGCTGCTGATGTTTTACTTTGTTCATATGTTTTTTTACTTTTCTTTGTATGTCGGACGTCAGCTGGTTGCAAAGAATCAATAAAAACTGACTGCTATCAAACTGGGAAAAACCGTGTTTCCTGTCACCAGCCGTAAGGTTGCCAGTTTGAATCCTCCGAAGCTGCAGGAGAATAATATACAGAGGTGATGTGGGACCTTACACACTGCGGAGGTGACCTTTGACCTCTCTGTGGTTTCACCTGTGAGCAGACAGGTACAGAGCGAAGAGGAAGGTCTCAAGTAATCTTTCAGGAAAACTTACTTTGTTGATAACTGGATAAAATGATTCAGAATAAACTTAAAAAGTTTAAAAACAGATAGAATTACAGGTTAATTAATGATGAAAACTCAGTTCAATGCACACCACAGTACCACTCACAGTGATCTACTTTATGGTAGAATAATAGAGCAGTTAGATTTACTAACGCGCTTTAAAGGAACTCTCACAGCTGTGCGTTCGACTGAGGAAACTTCATGTTAAAGATGAATGATGAGTCGTGATTATAAAGTGCACGCTCGGCTCGATTCTGGACTTTGTCAGACTGATTAATGATCTGCCATCAACGGAAAATTTAGTAAAGTTAAAGTTTTTCCCTCCACGAGCCGCAGCGGTTTGTGATCATTCAACACCTCTGCAGGATTCAAGAGACCTGCTTCCTCTGCAACACCGCCACCTGGTGGACAGACAGCAGCACTGCATCATAAGTCTGTTCTAGGGGGTATTTAAGAAAGTTTTCCTGCACGGTCAGAGCAGAAAGTCGACACAGAAATACCCGTAAAGAAATCTGAAACAGCGTGTGTGTTTTTTGATTTACTCACAGGATTGAATAGGTCGAGTCTGTCTCCGGGTTCAATCGAGGCTGCTTTCCTCCCACGGACATACTGAATATGGAACAGAGGGTAATAGAGGAAATGATACTTGATTGTCTCTCATTTTGCCTGTGGACAGGACCGTGATGGCTGCCAGGCACTCTCTGTGTGTGTGTGTGTGTGTGTGTGTGTGTGTGTGTGTGTGTGTGTGTGTTTCCCATGAGTGCCACCACAACCTCCAAACCTCAAAACGAAACCCTGCAGGCCGAACCTTCCCAGAGCCTCTCCTCTATCTATCAAACTGTCAGGAGGACCCACAGAGATACTTAAAGCTGTCTTGCATTTTAGGTTTTTGGCTGAAGTCATACTGACAGTGACAGGAGCAGAGGAACAAGTTGTCAGAGATCCAAAACTACAAGAGAAGCAACAAGAGAGTGACCTGGACGGGCTAGTACCCAGGCAGGTGACTTTAAAACAATTAAATCAATTAAAAATGCATCAGCTGTTTTGAGTTTTGGACATTTAATTTAGTATTTTGAGCCATTTGCTACTCCCAGTACTGTAATTAAGCATTTTTTGGGAGTACTTGTATGTTTTTAAACCTGTAATTTTACTCTTAAGTGTGCATTACTTTGCTGTCTACATCTTGCAATCTCCAACAATAGTTTTGGCGTCTTCTGTCAAGAAAGCACACTTTGGTCCAATGTAAAGCATGAAAAAGAAAAGGGAAGAAAGAAAGCAAGAGCAAGACACCCGAGGACGCACATGCACGACGCGGTATATCTCTCTAGCAACGTGTCAGCAAAGACAGAGGCGAGGCAGATCCACAGATTTGAGTGTGCATTAAGTTAGAGAAGAAGACGAGCTCGAAAACAAAGACGTAACCGTGTACCATAATAAAAAATCTGCTTTGCAGATGTTTTACGAGTAGGAAGTTTGTTAGAGCTGAAGGCGAGGAACACGGAGTGTAAAATGTACGTTTGATTATAAAAGTATTCCACGGATACCTTTTAAACTGCGATGATGAGGCTCGTAAGTCTCGATCCTTAGAGGCAAGTCCGGATTCGTTTTCCTGACTTTCCCAAAAATCTAGTGTGCAGCTACTTGGCAGCGACGCTTTGGCGCAGAATTACCTAAGACACCTCCTACGTGGTTTTGGTCCCAAGCCATGGGACCATCATGATCAGTTTTACTACTCTGATGTCTCTCGAGAAGCTTTGTCGACTCTGATAAAGTATCCAGCCTGGACGTATCTGTTGCAAACTGGGGTAAGAAGTTTTAAAAAGACACCATTGAGCATTACGGGAAGTGTAGGATGACACATTTTTTGCAGCTTAGCTATAATAAAAAAAACAAAATCAGTATGTCAGCGATATTAAATTGCAGGAGTGCTCCGTTAAATGACAAATTGTCCAAATCCCCAAACGTCACAGAGCAGGATCCCTTTTCCAATAAGTGACTCAGTCCCGCCGGAGTGTTTCCAGTAAGCCTCATCAACTAACCACACATAAAGTGCTTTATGAAGGGGTTAAAATAACACTACCAAGCATAGATTCAAGTTTTTTTCCCCGTCCAGATGTATTTTTTAAGTCATAATTGCACCAAAAACCATAAAAACACCCTTTTCTGAATTGCTACTCGTAGCAGTTTTACTGTGTTTTCGCTCTGGGGTTTTTTTATGGCGGCGTTTGGTGACTCTGGGAGTTCCTGCAGTGACGCTTTGAAGCTCAGAAAACATGCTGAAGACATGTTGAGACACACTTGGCATCGACTTTTCTGGCATCACTTGACGGGGGAAAATAAGCGACGTGCATGTAACATGGAGATGGATGGCTTCCTATTGGTTTGGCACGGCGGGTCCAACATTTATAGGAGTTTGTCTGAATCTTCTTCTTGGAAAAAACGTAGGAGGAGAACCACGACGGTTTTTATGACATTCTGTTAACCATTTCATGAATCCTCACTGAGAGAGTTATTTAGTTTCCTCTCTGGTCTGTTTGATTGTTGAATTGATGCGAGTATAACCCTGAACATGAGTCTAAACCTGGCACATTCGTCTCAGTGTCTTAGCATTGTAACTCCGGTGAGGTAAAGGTTAAATAAAAGCACATTGCTCACGCTGACAAAATGATTACCGTGGCACAGTGACAGCTTAATGATGGAGTAAAAAGTACTTGCCGTGAATATGAGTCCATTCACTCAGTCTGTGGTGCACTTAACTGCACATATAGCTGCGTTTGTTCAGAGTGAAGTAGGAAAAAGAAAAAAAAAAGCTTTAATTGACAAATCAGCAAAATATAAAAAAAAAATGTCAGCGCTGAAGGAAATGGAAGAAAACGTCAGGCGTTCATTCAAACAGAACTTCTGGAAAAGTAAGTTTGAATGAAGAAATGTTTTCTGTCCACGACCTGATGTGTGAATATCAGGAGATCTCAGTCAGTGTGATGATGTAATTAACAGAATGTTAGTCAAGCCTCAAATGAAGGAAACCCGTGTAGAAAACATCATGAGGAACGTTTCAGTTTCCTCATCGCTCCGCTCACATCTGATGATTTCCAAAGCTTCAGTGATGTTTAAAGGTCAAGTGTGTAGTGGTCTAATCTAAAATAATGCATTGCAATCTCCTCACATCACCCTAAAGGAGAAACTCCGCCCTGTCTAGAGTCAGTGTTTAGTTTAGTCTGTAGAAAAAAGTAAAAAGGTTCTTATTTTCAGGTGAGTAAACATGCATGAAAACATAGTTATGAATATTACATTTCCACCTCAGATAGATAGTTAGATAGATAGATAGATAGATAGATAGATAGATAGATAGATAGATAGATAGATAGATAGATAGATAGATAGATAGATAGATAGATAGATAGATAGATAGATAGATAGATAGATAGATAGATAGATAGGAAATAGGAATAGGAAATTCTTGTATTGCAGCTGCAGTTACAAGTCTTAGAAGCAGAAAAGCTACATGTTATATATACAAATATGTGCCATATATATGTGCCATCCTGTGTGATAGTACAAGAAATATGCATAAAAACAAGTGGAACAGTTGTAAAATTAATAGCAAGAAGTTTAATATGTATGTATGTGTATGTATTTAATCTTCAAACCTAAATTAAAATCTGTATTTGAGCTGATTTGTGTTGTTGGGGATCTCGTGTTTGCAGCGCAGCTGATTAAGGAAAATCTTTATTCATAATGTGACTTAGCTGCCAGTTACACACACACACACACACACACACACACACACACACACACACACACACACACACACACACACAGTGTGAGAGCTCGGCGTGGCGTTGGGTTTGGGCCATGACGCGTCCTGATGGTTAACATGTTGCATCACAGCGTGACTTTCTGCAACAGCAGTGGGTTGCTCAGGGCGGATGACGCCAATCGGGACTATGAATAACGCACACACACAGAAAGGAGTCCACCTTTGTGCGTCACGCCGATTATAAATGCCACCAGCCTCTCTCCCCCACACTCTCTCTCGTCCTCGCCTTTCCCTCCTCAGTCAGGGCTGCAGTCGTCATCTGCTCTCTCTCTCTCTGTAGGATCAAGATTACTGAAAGAATTTCACCTGTCGTAGCACAGAAACAAAAATCCTACCAACAGATTAGATAGTCATAATCTTATCCGTAAACTCATGAGTCTGATGTAGTTCCCAAACCTCCCAATTACATCTGACATTTTTCTTCATGGGAAAACATTAACAGCGTGTTTGTTTAACCCCGGTTGAGGTTCTGATGATGTCTGAAGCCCAGATCCCTCTAATCAATCTCCATTCATGAAGTACAAATGATTTCCTGCAGCTCCTCAGCGCAGCGTCCTACAACTAATTCAATATTCTTATATTATTACAGTGCCATAATTGTGTTTTTTCTGATTTATTCATTAACATAACTGCTGTGATTGGGGGTCAAACGTCCTGCTTTAAATGAAACCAATAAGTTTGCTACAGTAGATGTCACCGCGCTCTCCTCTACCTCCGTCTCACGCACTCCGAGAAAGTGAATGCAGGAGGAGGCTGAGATGAAGCCGTGGGGAGGTGTGGGAGGAGATGTCATGTGGCCAAATGTTTTGTTAATAAAATGAGTTCATCTGCAAAAATACAGAAATCATACCGCACCCAAAGAGATTAGGAAACATATTAGCTACCTACGCAGGCTACATATTGTTGGTCTTGGTCTTTACCTGATCTCAAACTCAGGAGACCTGCATGTGTGGACATCTTGTCTTCTTGTGCTTGTTGAGCTTCCTCATGAACCTTCAGTGTGTGTTGTTTTTAACCTTTTTCTTGCTGTATTTTTAATCTACAGATGAAAAGTAGCACCACATCACGTTACGTTGCCAGTGTCGTGCCAGAACAGGAGCTGCGTCTCGCTCTGAAAATAACAGCAACATTTTGTCACATTTAGCTAAAAACAATGTTTAAAAAACTGGTTTGAATTTTTGAGAGTCACTTTTTTGCACATTTAGAACAATATTTGTGAACTTAGAGATATTTTAAATATTTAAATTCAAATGTTAAATATAAATCTAAATGTTAAATATAAATCTAAATGTTGAAGCTAAATGTTAAATAAAAATCTAAATGTTAAATCTAAATCTAAATGTTGAAGCTAAATGTTTCGGGTGAAACTAAATATTTAGCTAAAATGCAAATTTAAATGACGGTAACCGGAAGTGCCAAAATAAAAGCTCGAGGAGGTCAGAGCGTGTTTATAGTGGTAAATAACGAATAAAACCATCTTATCCGGGGAAATGGACGCTTGAACATGGATTATTGTGATAATGCTGTGGACTGTAGCTGCTGTTAGATAATTCTAGCTAATGTTAGCTCAGGTTGTTAGTCTGGCTAGCGTTTGGCAGCTGGTGATATGGATGACTGGGAAGAAGAGGAGGTTTTTAGGCCTGGGGTGTGTGTGGGAAGGAGTGTCGTGCCAGAACAGGAGCTGGGCAAGCAGGCAGTGTAACCAAGCTCAGCAGCCTCTATGGACATAATGACAGAGGAGAAAACATCGAAAGGGAGCTAAGAAGACAAAAGTAGAGAGTGACTGAGCAACAAATAAAAGTCTGGAAGACGCCGAGCTGGACTGGCTGCTTGTCGACCTTGTTGATGTTTGGCTGTTTGCGAAGTTGTCGACTCTCTCTCTGAAGCCGGGGGGCGCTATATCGCAAAAATACTGATTTCTACTTAGTGTTGCTTGAACTTGACTACACACACACACACACACACACAGAGTAAGTCAGGTCTTGGCAGAGTTATCGCTCCTGTCACAGTCTCTCCATGAGCTCTGGCTCTCAGCGAACACCGGGCCAGTTTCAAGGTAAAAAAAAAAAAAACATGTGCAGGTACAGTATGTTCCTGGACGTGTGTGTTTGGTTGTGTATTGTGTGTTTTTTAGCCGTTCATGTACTGTATGTGCACACTTGTGTGTATTTCTGAGTGTGCTTGGTCTGAGCTTATTGATGGTTCTCCTTCATTTCTTAATATCGGTGAGCACAATAAATCGTCTGCAGAGCACACACACACACACCCACAAGAAGACCATCAATTCAGCCAGTGTCTGTCAGAAAAGGGCAAGGGCGTGTTGGATCATAAACAGGTTACTTCTATAGTCTCTCTCTCTCTGTCTCTACCTCCACACACACACACACATAAGTCGCCCTGAATCACAGCAGTTGTTGCTCCAGCCACAACTCAACCGCTGTTGACACACACCTGCAAGGCATTGTGGGTAATGTGACTGTAAATACCTAGTCTGCACGCGCTCCGTCTGGCACCGAGGAGGTTGAGAGGATTGTGTTTATTGTCAGGACGATAAATCACAAAGACGCCGAGTACACCCACCGCTGAAGGTGAAAACAAACCAACTTCAGTTACAGTTTATACACAGAACGATAAAGGAGCGCTACACTTTTTATTTTTGTAGTTTTGAACATCGTTTCTGTTGCTTATTATAAAATGGTACTCCAAGTTTTTTGTTTTTAATATATTCTATTTCTGCCTCCAATGCTCACTTTTTCTTTATTGTTCTGCACACTGTGGCCTCTGAGCCCTGTTTCTCTTGTCTTTTGTTGCTCAATCGCGAAATGTAAAGCTGCAATAATCTCCTTTTTTTGGCCACTAGGGGGCAGAAACAGCAGCTAAAAGAGCCGGTGTCGTGCCAGAACAGGAGCTGGGTAAGTGGGCAATGTAACCCCGACCGGGCAGCCTCTATGGACATAATTAAAGTTGCATTAATCTTTTTTTTGGCCACTAGGGGGCAGAAACAGCAGCTAAAAGAGTCGATGTCGTGCCAGAACAGGAGCTGGGTAAGTGGGCAATGTAACCCCCAGACTGGGCAGCCTCTATGGACATAATTAAAGCTGCATTAATCTTTTTTTTGGCCACTAGGGGGCAGAAACAGCAGCTAAAAGAGCCGGTGTCGTGCCAGAACAGGAGCTGGGTAGGTGGGCAATGTAACCCCCAGACCGGGCCGCCTCTATAGACATAATTGAAGCTGTAATAACCATTTGTGGCCACTAGAGAATAGAAACAGCAAACTAAAAAAAGTCATAGAAGAGCTGGTGTCGTGCCAGAACAGGAGCTGGGCTTAGTGGTCTCTATGGACGTAATGACAGAGGAGAAAAGACCAAAGAGGACGTTGAGGGAGGAAGCTAAGAAGAGAAAAAGAGGATGTAAGAGTAAATCTGTAGAAATAAAAAGGCTGAAAGACAGACGCCGAGCTGGGCTGACTGCTGCTGGTTGGTTGCAAAGTTGTCGACTCAAAACTTACGTAATCAGAACAAATACACGTGTAATGACAGTCGTATTAAAAATTTCTAGGCAGGGTTGCTTTGAACATGTGCAACACTTTGTATGAACTACTTTGTCTGTCGATACTGAACCATACAGTGTGCCATAAAAACAAAACACTGAGCTAAAAGAGGCTGAAAGAGCTTTGTTACGCTGCAGAGTTGGGGACAGTTCTCTGTGCCTCCAATGACATTACAAAGACATTAAAAAAAAAAACCTGATTAGTGAAGCTTCAAGCTCGCTCTCGTGGCGACCTTGCCATAAGCAAAGAAGACAAAAATAATCACGCTAATCATGTTGCCTTTTAACTGACATTGAAAACTCTGGAAACAAACTAATATAATCTGTTAAACGATGATCAGATAAATAACCATATGTTATTTACGGCTTTAAATAGAGCAGAACCCTTTCGCTGTTTTTCAAGAGAGAGAGGAGGAGAGAGTGTTTTTTTGGCCTTCGCGTTGGACTGGCACCGTCCACCTCGGCTGTGATGAACAGTCTGGATGATGGGATGCGGCCAACATGGCCACCTGGAGGACACCCAGATGGAGAGGATCCTGAGAGACTCTACAGAGCCGAACTCTGCGGTGGACATCGTCATGAAAAAAGAGCTTGAGATGAAGCCTGGAAACAAATACTCAAGGTAATGTATAACACATTTCAGTTGATTTATTATTGTTTTACACACACCAGGACACCGCAACACACACAGAAAGTTAGACTTGCAGTTGGAATACTGCTAAAAAAACTATTTCTTTCTATGTCTGTAAGAGAAAATGATGCAAAATCTGCAAACCAGTATGGAGTCACACCAGCCGACCTTTAAGGGGAAGGCGTTCCGACATCAAACACATGAAATCTGGCTCCGAAACAGCATTGCAATTACAAGCTAGTCCAATTAGTCAGCATCTCTAAGAAGCATTTCAGCAGATTCCTTTTTCAGCTGCAACACACCCATATCCCATAAAGCACAGGAACAAGCCTTTCTGCGCGGTCAGCCAGAATCTATATATAGGAAACACGAGTGAGCACCGTGAAGACATATGGCGAACGCGCAGGGCTGCAGGTGCAGGTGGCGAGGAGGAGACTGCAGGGGAGACCCACAGGGAGGATCCTCCAAACAAGGCTGTACCTGTGTCCTGGTACATCTGCACGATCAGCAGATCTTCCTCTCTGCTTTCCCCCCTCGCCTGCAACATTACTGACTGAGATTAAAGTCATCGCTATTCTGCAGTAAGAGGAGAAAAACACAGCGTGCATGGCACCGAACCTTCACCTGACCTACACGAGCAGAACATACAAACTTCTACTAATGCTAGGTAGGTAATAGGAAAGCTTTTTGGGAAAGATGGCAAACACTGTAAGAATAAAATTGTTGCAGACTAATGTCTGATTTTGTGGCCACCTGGGGGCACCAGAAACAAGTTGAAGACACAACATTGACATATTATCACCTTTTAAAGGAACACACTTACCCTCTCCTTCCTAGTTTAAAGAAGAAACTATGGTGGCCATGAATATAATAACTCTTATTTTCAGGTGATAAAACACCAATGAAAACATATATACAGTGGTCCCTCATTTATCGCGGGAATAAACGAAATCCGCGAACTAAGTTTTACAATTATTAAACATGTTTTAAGGCCGTAAAACCTCTAACCACACACTTTTATACACCTTTTTTCACGCATTTTGTACAGTACTCCCTTAGTTTATCAGAACGCAGAACACAATGCATGTTCATACTGTACAGTACACTGTAAAAAAAAAAAAAAGCATGCAAAATTACACTGAAAAAAATCTGCAAGTCCGCGAAAAGTGAACAGCGATATAGCGAGGGACAACTGATTCCATTTCTGCCATATTCTGTAAACAGAGTCTCCTGAATTTGGACCTTTAAGTTGGTAAGTATGGTAAATTTTTTAAATAGTTTTAAATTTAAGTCCAGTGGTTTCTCTCCTTTAGCTCTGTTTTTGGTCTCCACCAGTGAAAATATGAGGAATTCCTGAAAAACTCTTGAGACAAGTTGAAGATGCAGAAATCTGCAGTGGAGTTAAAGAAAGCAGAGTGAATCTGTACATTCATAATCTTTGAATATGATTCAGTTTATAAGTCAGATTACTGCAGTGCATGAAACTTGTATCTAAAAACTCATGTAGATGAATCTGGCAGCTGATTCATGCGTCGTGCTCTCTTTACTGTGGAGTCAGAGTCAGACACATTTACACAGACTTCATCATGTTCGGCAGTCACCTCCTCCGACAGATGAAGGTGACGAAGTCTGAAATTGGTTTCAGGGCGATTTATTTATTGCTTGTCCTGGGGGAAGAAATCAAATGGACGCACGGCTCCTGTGAGGCCTCCACGGCGCGGCTGTGACCTTGTTGTGTGGAGTCACGTTAAAGCTGATAAACCCAGCAGGAGTTACCTGACGCTTAAACACATCGCACTGTAACAGTAGACGTTCAGCCAGCGGACGCAGTGCCAAGCCGGCTCAGGTCTAAGCTCAGACTTTTCCTTGTCGGCACGAGGGTTTACCGGGAATTTATGAAAGTGAGATTTATTCCACAGAGCAGATTTTTGTGGATTTTACCTGGCATAATTTGACAGTCTATGTTTGATGTCAGGGCCACGAAACAAAAGACGTAAACCCTCTGCTAAAAGTTTAACTTAAAAGTTTTGTATACAATTAATATATTTACTATAACTAGTTCTACGGGATCTCCTGGACAGAAAGTATAATCCTTCTTTTAGAGACAGATTTATACGTGAGACACCATCACAGTGAAGTCAACTCGTCTCCTTCTGCCTACAACTCAGATACATCTTTTTAAAATGGTGAGCAGAAATGTGGTTTGGTCCTTTAAAGGTCCGGTCTGTCAGATTTAGAGTTATCTGTTGACAAAATATGGCAGAAATAATGTTAATGTTTTCACTGGTGTATTTGAAGTTTAATATGTATAATAAGTGTCTTTTATATCTTTTCTTTTATAAAGAAAAACTTTTGCCGTCAGCCAGCAAGATGAGCATGGAGCACAGGTGGAGAAGGCCACCTGTCAATCAAAGCGTCCACGCTCTTAATCCTGCATAACTTTAAGCCTTAATATAATGTGAACAGGTGAGTTGTATATAAACTCACCCTCAGTACAGTTGTCATGAACGGGGAAATTAGCTACAGAGACCAAAACTGTTTTTTGTACCAGGCTGTAAACATGTTTATTTCTGCTGTGAAACATGGGGACTTATGGAGACTGACTCACTTCTGGAGCCAGCCTCAAGTGGACATTAGAGGAACTGCAGTGTCCCCCAAAAGCTTCACTGCTAGATGCCACAAAAAGGCCCTCGCTCTGGTCCTCTAACACGCCAGCGATACAAATGTTTGCGTGTAGCTCGCAGAAGATTTGCGTGTTGCAGAGCTTCTTGTTTTTTTCTAATTTAAGATGCGAAGATGTTTTTAATCAAGACATAAATAACATATATTATATCCACAGACGTTTGGGGAGGGGGGGTCGCACTGCTGCTCTGCACTGACAAAAAACAGGATGGGATGTTCCGGGAAACAAGCGGCAAACATACGACAGTAAACAACTTATCTATGTCCACATCTGGTTCTTGTTAGACATGGACCTGATTCACTCACACACACACACACACACTCACACACACACACACACACGCAAACCGGCCTGCTAACACACATTACAGACACACGGGTGATTCACAAATTACACCTGTTGTTCTTGTAATTCAACCCAGAGCTGGAAGACGCAAAAAAAAAGACACAATCAGCAGTTTCGGAGTCCGTCTGATGCCAGCTGCTACTTGGAAGTCCTTGGCTTGGTTGCAAAGCGAGCAATCATGTTCTCGGCGTTGCTTTCATGTTTGAGGTGTGGTTTTTTTTGTCCTTTTGATGAAATAATGTTTTTGATCCGACTGTCCCCATGACTCAGGCTGTTTTATGAGCTCTAACGCTCTTTAGGCTTTTCCAGGAAACTGAAGCAAAACAACATTTCTCATTTCTTCCAAATGACCACATCTCTGCAGGCTGCAGTGCATCCAGCTGCCAACAGGGGTCAGTGTGTCACTACATCATCTCTCATATTTTTATTCTTTACTTTCTTCACTTCTTCTTATAATTATTCATAATTGGAGGACCTCTGCTTTGTTTGTCCTCCTTACCTGGTTTCCACTGTCTCTCCTCTCCCTAAGAAGAAATGTCTGCTGTCTTCTCTCTTCTTCGTCATCTCGTCTCTCCTCGTCTTCTTTTGTTTTGGTCATGACAACTTAAATCAGATTTATTTTGCAGTGAGTAGAGTTTCTATCCGCCTCTATCCACCCGTCCTCTCTCTTCCTCCTCCTCCAGCATTTTGGAAATAACAGAGGAGGAAGGCTTTCCAGGCTTCCTCTCCTTTCACCTCCGTGGTTGTAAAGTGTCTCCTCTTTTCTCCTCGCTCGTCTCCTCTAACCTCATTTCATCGTCTGTCCTTTTATCCTCTCCTGCTTGTTGTGGAAATGATAGAGGAGGACATTTTTCTCTTGGTTCGTCCTCTCCTCTAAACCATCTTCCTATTTCACTTCCTCCTCGCCTGGCATCCTTTGTTTCCTCTTCCTGTATTAGTGTTTTAATACATATCATCGTCTCTTTGCTCCTTGAGAAGACTTTAGAGGAAGGTGTCCTGAGTTTGTCCTCTTCCCTCTTCCCTCCCTTGTCCTGTTGTTTTTTTAGCTTCCCATCTTTCTCCCTCTTTATCTTGTTTCCCCTCTTCTTCTCGTCTTGGGGAACGATTCGTGGGTTTCGTCCTCTGAATTTGCTCCCGTCCCTTTTTGCTCTGGTAATTCAATCGAAACTCTCTTCTCCTCCACTTTCTTTTGTCTCCTTTCCATTGTGTTTTCTTTAGCTTTCTGTCTCGTCCTATTGTCCGTCCCTCTGTCCCTCTTACCCTCTCCTCTCCTTTTGGAAATTATAGGAGGAAGGTTTTCTGGATTGGTCCTGCACTCGCCTGTTATTTCATCTCCTCTCCTTCCTTTTGTCTTTTAAAATATTACAAGTCTGTTTTTGTGTCTCTCCTCTGTCTCGTCTCCTTTGTCTTTTTAACTCTCTCTTCTCTCGGCTCATTTCACCTCCTCTTTAATGACTAAAAATAATTAATCTCAGAATTGTTCTTGCAGGCGTCTCCGTTAGAAAAAAAGAATTCAAATTGAGCTGTCTTCACTTTCCATTTGGACACATGCATGACGAGGGGAAGGGTTTTTTCTGTGCTAATTCCACCTTTTTTTTTTCCTGGCAGCTAAAAATGGAAAGTTGTTTATTCCAATGAACAGATGCCTCCATGACACATAAACACACACACACACACACACACACACACACACACACACACACACACACACACACACACACACACACACACACACACACAGTCACACATAGATCATCAAACACACATGCACTCATGCACAAACGCACACAGACCACCCATAGCTGTGTGTGTGTGTTTCCGTACAGACACACACCCCTCATTTTATCTCACACCAAACACGCAAACTGCACGCAACACGCGTGCACACATACACTTGAGTCCGTGTGTTTCCCAGCGAGCGAGGCCGCGATCAGCTGCTGCAGCTCACTCCTGCATCTCTCCGTCCTGCACGGACAAAATATTCTCTTCTCTCGTGCAGGATCTGTGCAGATCTGAAAGCGTTGGTGGAGACGTGAGATCGCTCGGGCGGGGGGACAGACTGAACCACTTTTAGGCCAAATTGACCCTTTGTCAAGTCTCGCCTTCTCCTCCGCAATCCTTGGTTACGGTTGCTAAGCAGGACAAACAATGGCCTCCGAGAGTCTGTTTCCATTGAAAACACCTGTTGATTTAATTGACTCATATTTCTATTTATCCTCGTTCAGCCAGTCCTTTGTGGTTTGGTGAAAATGTGGTTTTAATATCTCGGGTAGCTCACAGTGAGACCAGTGATTGAGCACCGTATTAATATTTAGGGGACTGGTGAAAACCCATTGATAATATTCATGCGTGCTAATGTCAAGTTGGTCTTCTGCAGGTTCTGAAGAAGAATCACGAGACGACGTGTTACATCACGTCTGAACATAAAGAAGCAATGTCCTCAGCTGGTCATCGCAAAGTGTACAAGGTGCAGACTACGTCTGATTAAATGGCTGCATGCAAAGAATCTGCTAAGGTGAAAAATCAACTTGATGCAAAGATGCAGGAAATCTGTTGTTGTTCTGTTAGTGTTCATGTTCTTTCTGTAGCGTAATGCAAGTTACAAAGGTTAGCTTTATGTCCACACAAGACAGAAGACAATCCTGTGTTCGTTTGACCGGCTGCAGTTCCTCTAACGTCCACCTGAGGCTGGCTCCAGAAGTGAGTCAGTCTCCATAAGTCCCCATGTTTCACAGCAGAAATAAACATGTTTACAGCCTGGTACAAAAAACAGTTTTGGTCTCTGTAGCTAATTTCCCCGTTCATGACAACTGTACTGAGGGTGAATTTATATACAACTCACCTGTTCACATTATATTAAGGCTTAAAGTTATGCAGGATTAAGAGCGTGGACGCTTTGATTTGATTTGTTTGAGCACCCAGGCTTCACTGAGACCGCCTCAACTCTGACTGTCTTTTAGATCATAGCCTCAAACATCACAAATATGATGTCCTCACCAGATAAACCTGACAAGAGACCTCCTGCAGACATGAAGAAGGATCCACGTTGACCAGGCTGAGATGTTCTCCAGATTCTCCTTATTCCAGTCTGCAACCAAATGAACAAATAAATGAATGGGACTATGAATTTAAGGCATGAATCTCATATTTAAATAAGCGTCCAGTGAATTCTTTACCCAGCGTGTTCACACTCGGCCCAAGCACATAAAGTTAACAAACAGCAGAATATCTCTTTAATTCACCAAACATTACTCACTCACCCGGCTCTAAATTCAGTCCAACAAGCACAAGTGAAATCACAACAGCAGGCGGCTGCACCATCTTTCTTCATTCAGTGCTGGCTCTGCTTTACGTGACTCACTTTCCCTTCAGTGCCTCTTTCTCAGTGAAGAAAAATCAGACTTCCATTTCCTCCCAGGATGAGTAAAATCCACATGAAAGGTCTCACTACTATGAAGCACTGAAAACTCTTCATGCCAGAGAGGCTACGTCATGATGGTGAAGTTCAACCTGAGGTCTGATCGAAGTATGTAGTGAAAGACTCACCATGACCCTCCAATGTAGATGTAAAATATGATGCCTGAGGCTCTTCACTTCTCCTCTGTCATAGAGGCTACACTGCCTGCGTGCCCAGCTCCTGTTCTGGCACGACATATCAGAAGCTCCTCCTCTTCTCTAGGCTCCAAAACGCCTGTGACACAAACACTAACACCCCCACCGGTGCTCTGAGCTCACAGTCCGGGTCGCCCGGCTAACAAACTGAGCTAACATGAGCTAACAGCAGCTACAGTTTACTTCACTGTCCATCCAGGAAACTCTGTAAATCACAGAGATGTGAGGCGGAGCAGCCAGAGGACGTCAGAGGGAAAACAAGAAAACAATTTCTCCATAAAATTTCATATGATTATAAGAACAACCGAAATTTAAGTAGGCTAATTACTTTTCACTCTCACTGCCAAAAATCATTAAAATAAACATGTAAATCGTTTATATACTCAACATAAATACTGTGTGTGCTTCTTGGTGGATGATCTGTAAGATGAAACTTTCAAAATGAAACCTGGCAGAAGGAGAAAACCCCGCTTTATCTTTAGAGTTAATTACAGCTGGGAGCAGCTCTGCCGCTAAACGCGGTATTCCCTTTTACACACACGGGGTGTCCCACCACAGGCTGTTTGCTACTAACCATTAAGGCATGTAAACAAGCCGATTTGGGTGACACACGACCAGAAATGAGAGCTTTCCCAGGGTGCGCTCGGAGATCCGCACCACGTCGGTTGGGCTGCGGCTACAAAAGTGTGGCGGCGATACCGTGAGTTTGCAAAATAACTCCCAGTTGTAAAATGATACGCTCGGCGATGTGCGTAATTATTGTCATAGGGGGAAATTCTTCGCAGTAAATCATAATAATCGATCTGTGAAATGAGGAATGTGAATGCAGACGGGAACATATTTTTATTTTGAAGAGCTGGTGATCCCCGCAGCAGAGAACTGCTGGTTTTCCAAGTTTATTTTTATTTTTTTGAGTGAGTCAGCTGCCAAAAAAGTGCTGAAAAATAAAGAAACTACTCATTTCAAGTGGACTCCATGTTGTCTTTGCAATTGTGCATTTGTCTTTGTGGAGGTTTGGGTTGAAGTCCGGCTAAAATTAAACTGCAAAATGCTCGGCATCATGATTGTGCTGCATATTTTTGCATTAACCATCGGGAACGTCTGTGGTTCTACATCCATGTTGCTTTTTAAAGACAAGACATGTAAGAATGTCATTAAATTTAATTCAATTATAAACCAATGTTGTGTACTTTTAGACCAAATGCTTCCAACAATATTCAAACCCAGCACCGCGATCGGTTTCAGAAGCTTCCGAGAAGCTGGGACGAGCTGGGACAAATGTTGGTGCTAAAGAAGAAGAAGAAGAAGAAGAAGCGGTAAATTCTTGCGATTGTCATTTCTGGTAAGTTCACAACAACGTCAGGAAGTACCTAATGTACTGAGTGTACTGTTGTAGTACTGTGTACTAACTAAAGTATGTGAGTCGAGGCAGCACTGGACTCTGTTCCCCTGCTGGTGCTCAGCCTGCAAGCTGCTTCATTGTGATCAACTGATTCCTCTAAATGCCAATCACGCAAATAAATGGGAATAAAAAATATATATACAGTGGTCCCTCGTTTATCGCGGGGGATACGTTCTAAAAATAACCCGCAATAAATAATAAGAAATCCGCGTTTTACAATTATTATACATGTTTTAAGGCTGTAAAACCCGTAACCACACACTGTTATACACCTTTTTACACGCATTTTGTACAGTACTCCCTTAGTTAATCAGGACGCAGTAAACTGTAAAAAAAAAAGCATGGGGCGGTCGGTAGTGTAGTGGGTTAAGCGGCCGCCCCATGTGTGGAGGCTGTAGTCCTCGCTGCAGCTGGCCCCGGTTCGAATCGGGCGGCTAATTTACTGCGTGTCACTCCCCCTCTCTCTGCCCTCTGCTTCCTGTCTATCTTCAGCTGTACTATCAATAAAGACATAAAAAGCCAAAAAACATAATCTTAAAAAAATAAAAAGCATGCTAAATTACACTAAAAGAAACAGCGAAAAGTGAACCGCGATATAGCGAGGGACGACTGTATATGTTGAAAATGACTGAAAATAAGAAATAGTAATTTCAGTTTCAGTTTCCTGAGGTACGATCTCTTGCAGACGTGTTAATAATGACAAAATAATCTCAGAATGGGTGCATGAGTAATTTTTTTTGAAGAACTTTTGAAAAGGCTGAAGAGTTTTTGTCAATATAGACGACATAGATGACCTATGATGATAGATATAGACAGAAATTCATCTTTTTTTGCAGTAACTATAAATAAATATAAATAAATAGGAACTGTTTTTGCAGAATGTTCCGTTACCATCTGTCCTAACACTTAAACAATGTCATGCACATGCAACATGCAGACACACCTGCAAAAAAAGACACAAAGGCAGTGACACACTTGCAACACATGCAAGTCTCAGGGGAGATTTCCATAAGCGCTGAACCATGAAAACTACACTCACACCTCGCAACGCGGTGATGAAAGCGATTCCTCCGAACGCTAATCAGGACCAGAAATAACTCGCTTGATCATCTTCTATCAAAGGCCACGGGACTCACCGACACGTGGACACACTGACAGAATAAATGTAAGTTGACATCAACCCAGTTGTGTCAACAACGAGAAAAAAAACAGAGAACACTACCGAAAAAAAGTCGACAAGTAGACATATGTGGGACATGGTTAATGACAGGGACTACATTAAAATTAGAAATGAGAGTGAGACGGAGAAAGTGTGAAGATGGAATAAAGAAATGAATTCACTTAGAGTCATACGTGGTGAAGACTTATCGGCTGACCTTGTTCAAAGAGGATTTTCAAATAGATAGTTCATAACGGATGGGGGTTTGAATTATTGCTGCTGCTTCCACTGACACCGCTATTACTGCAGCTACTACGACCGCTGTTAAAGGTTCGCTGTGTCAGATTTATGGGGCGGAATATAATATTCATAACTATGTTTTCATTAGTGTATAATCACCTGAACATGCTAGGAAAGCGAGGGGGTCGCAATCAGCAACTAGATCGCACTGAATCCTGCACACTGAGTCTTTAACCGTTGACATTACTATTAATTTGAGACGCAAAGACATACTTCATCGATGTATCTTGTCTGATACGGACGCCGATATGTTAAATCCTGCAGGTCCACAAAGGTTTTTCTTTGCTATTTATAGGAAGAAGAACAAAAGAGGAATATATCTAAAATCATCTTTTAGCCTCTGAGGAGATTTGAGGAGACATGTTTACACAAGACGAATTTGATCAGGCATCACAAGCAGCGTTTTAAATTTGATAAGTGAAAATACAAACGTAGTATTTTGCACTTTTTCCCTCCAGTTGTGGAACATTTCCTTTCACGCCGCAGCCCAGACTCTTCACACTGTCTCAGTGTTGTTAACAACCGTCTTTTCACCTACAACAATAACTGCATCATCAAGGGGCCCTAACAGAAAAATAATATAATAATCATAACCATGTTTTTGTAAAAATAAGAATCTTTTAGAGTCTTTCATGTCTGCAGACACTGTGGGTCCACCATGTTTCTACAGTAGCCCAGAATGGACAAACCTTTTGTGTTTTTGTGTTGTTTTGTAGACACACAGTGTCTCCTTCATGCTACAAAGCAGAGGGGGTTGCAATCAGCAACTACACTGCTAGACACAACTAAAGTTTGTCCTCGTCACTGTCGCCAACACCAGTGCTTGTTCATGGTGGGAATTGTCCTGCTCTGTATGGAAAGCCTCATGAGATATCTTAAATCATACACACTGGTCCTTTCAAAGCACTTTACTGTAGCACTGGATTATGAAGAATTTTTTCCCCAGTTGAAAGAATTTGGTGACCATTTTATGGAAGCCCATTTCTGCCAGGAAAAAAAATCTGACTTATTTTCTCAAAATTCAGATTTTTTTCCTCAAAATTCAGATTTTTTTCTAAAAGTTCAATTTTTTTCCAAAAATTTGGACATTTATTTCTTAAAAATCTGATTTATTCCTCAAAATCCTGATTTTTTTTCTTAAAAATTCAGACAATTTTTTCTTAAAAATCTGACTTTTCCCTCAAAATCCTGATTTTTTTCTAAAATTTATGATTTTTAAAAAAAAAAATTGGACATTTTTTTCTTAAAAATCTGACTTATTTTCTCAAAATTCAGATTTTTTTCAAAAATGTTTGATTTTTTAAAAAAAAAAAATGGACATTTTTTCTTCAAAATCTTTTTTTTCCCCTGAAAATTCTGATTTTTTTCAGAAAATTTAATCCTAATTTTTCTTAAAAATCGGACTTATTTTCTTAAAATGTTTTTTTTTCTCAAAATCCTGTTTTTTTTTCTTCTAAAAAAATGTTTTTTCCCGAAAAATTCAGATTTTTTTCAAAAAATTCAGAAATTTTTTTCTTAAAATCCTGATTTTTTTTCTTTTAAAAATTCAGATTTTTTTCTCAAAAATCTGACTTTTTATCTCATAATTATGACTTATCATGTGAGATTTTTTTTTACCAGCGAAAATGCGCTTCCATACCATTTCGATCAATTTTCTGTAAACACTTTCCCTCCCGGGATGTTGGTGCCAATCCCAACAGGCATCGGGTGATTCAGAGTCACCAATCCTCCGGCATGTGTTTGGACTGTGGGAGGAAGAAAGGCCCCAGCTGGGGGTTCGAACCAGTGACCCTAACACAACATACTGTCATCATCACACAATAACAGAAGCCCAAACATATTATTTTATTCATATTTATTTGAAAACAACAATCCATTTTTCCACTTCTACTGCGATTCCTTGTTGCAACTGGGTTCATACATGATATTTGTATTAATTCCACAGAACACCATCACAAAAGTTACCCTTTTATATGCACGTTTACCTTTTTTTTGTCCTTTTTTTGTTTTTGTATTGTTGTCATTTCTAAACAATGACTTGTGCTTTGATATCTTTGAAAGAGAGAAAGAGATTTTTTTGTTTTTAAAGACATCATTGTCGTCATGATAAGTGTACATAACAGAGGGAGGATCGAAATAGAAAAAGAGTCGTAAGAAGAGGATATACTGGTCGAATACACACCGATACAGAGTACAGAGATACACACTCACATTGCAGCCTGCCCGACTCCACCCAAAACTGTCAAAAGAGAAAAAACGAGTTGTGTCACTGAAATCACCGCGACCTCCCGAACCTCTCCCTCCTCCTCCTGATTTTAGGGTTTTTAAGTACGCTCATTGTTGCCTTGCAACAAATACACTTCCCTGCCGGCGAGCAGAGTTTTGGCTAAATATTGCTTAGCTACACAAGAATATCCAGGAGGGATGGAGGGAGCGCAGGAGGGTAAATAAAAAAAAGCAGTGCAGAAAGCCTCAATGTCACAACTGTTAAATGTATTATTATTATTTTAATTTTTTTTCAAGACAATTTTGGGATTTTCGGAGCACGGGAGCAGTTTCACCTCCTAAAAACACTTCTATCAAAGTTTGCTGCAAAAAAAACAAAAAACAAAACAAAACTGACCAGAGTGCTGGGACTTCCATAGCCGAGAAATATAAGGTGCATTTTGTCAGAGAGTTTGGTGTTTGTTTGTTTGTAATAAAGAGTCATTAAATAAGAGTTTGGGTGGGTTGATTGCCATGGCCACGATGTGCATCAATGCCAAAGAAGAGATGTGTGTGTTGAAGGGAGTCGACTGAATATTATTTACATGGATTGGAATGTTTCCCCCTCCTCTCTGCTCAGATATCCGACGGATATGTAAGAACCTCGGCTGATAATCGTCGTCTGAAATTCGTGGCGACGACGGAGTACGAGGAGGAGGAGGAGGAGGAGGAGTGTGGCGGGGCGTGTGCGCAGGAGGTGGGTTTTTAAAAAAACAAAACAAAACAACAACAATAGAGCAGAATGCCACGGTGCAAGAAGGCATGTTCATTCACTTAATGCTGAGAGCAAATCTGTGCCTCGTAAATCAATCAAAAAAAAAAAAAAACGAGAAATAATAATAATAATACCACGAAAGTAAAAAAAAAAACAACCAGGGACGACAGGCAAAAAGAGCAGCGGAGAAAATGTACAAGCAAACTACCATAACCTTAATGTGAATGTCATTCTAAATGTTAAGTGCAGATAGATAGATAGATAGATAGATAGATAGATAGATAGATAGATAGATAGATAGATAGATAGATAGATAGATAGATAGATAGATAGATAGACAGGTTGATAGATTCTATATACTGTATGTATTCATATGCTGGGTAAATATTCTAGTAAATCTTACTTCTATGTGTATATACCTCCAAGCAGAGGGGGCTCACTTAGACGTATATAAATAGGTCTAACATATAAAGCCATATTACAGTGTACATATCCTCGCCCTAATGTAAGCGATTAGCAAAAAACCCCATGCTTTACATAGAAAAAGGCATCCACGACATTTAAGAAAAAAATGTACAATTTATGAAACATGGTAACAATAATAATAAATAGTATTATAGAATCGCTGCTGTACACGAAAAAAAAAGCAGATTTTTTAATTTTTTTTTTTAAATTTCACTCATATAAAAATATGTTTTAGTGCAACCGTACGTAATAGTAATATCCATAACTTCACATCGCTTGTCGGAGACATTTAAGGTGTCCAAAAAAAAAAAGAAAGAAGGGAGGAGGGAGGAGAGAGGAGGAGGAGGAGGAGGAGGGGTGTTGCATTTATTACAAAGCTGATACGCAAAAAACGAGATATTGTATTTACAGTTTACCTTCCTGCTTCTGTTTGCTCATACGTGAATATAAGCAAAAACAACAAAAACCTAAAAAGACTAAAGAAAAGGCACACACATAGCTGTCTGATTCTTTTTTCATGTTTATTTCTGACGTACCGTTTAAAACCAGAGTCCTTCTGTTTTTCTTTCGAGTAGCAGGTTTTGGTCGGGCTCATGTGTCGGTGGTGTTGGAGTTAACGTACACGTGTCACCGACCTCTTTAAAGTCTTTAAATAAGAAGGTTCTCTCTGAGAGCAGGCCCTCCGCTTCCATCGGGCGCGCTGCACATACACGTTAAAAAGTCCGTCCGTGTTTTTTAAAAACTTTTTGACAAGAGCTGTTTCTTTGTATTCGTGTGTGTGTGTGTGTGTGTGTGTGTTAGAGAGAGAGAGTGTGTGTGTGCATGTGTGTATAAACTGACAAATATGTGTGTAAAGTGTGCAAAAGTCATGTTTCTCTCTCTGTTGCACTTCATCCCTTCGTATTATCCAAAAAACAAATAAAGAAGTCCACGGCCTCTCCTCCTCCTCCTCGTCTTCTTCTACGACGCCTCTCTGTTTCTCTTTGTGCTTTCGCCCTCCCTGTCTCTCTCCGGCTTGAGAGGTTTGGACGCTGTCGAAGGCTGGAGGGCGTCGGATCCGGGGCTGGGAGGGTGAGGAGAGGAGGAGGAGGAGGAAGAAGGAGCAGGGGAGGAGGAGGAGGAGGAGGCGTGAGGGGAGGCGGGGATGGATGGGTAAGGGGGCCTGAGCTCCAGGCCGCTAAAGTGCTGAATCCCGGGACCTTGTGGAGGAGATGGTGAAGGATGAGGAGAAGGCGGCGACATGGAGATGGATGGCGAGCGCTGCTGCTGATGGGAGTCGGAGGACAACGCAGAAGGAGAGGAAGAGGAGGAAGGAGCTCTGCCTCCGTCTTTCAATTGATCCACTCTGACTCCTCCTCCTCCTCTCTCGGCGAGCTCCTCCGAGTCGATGCAGAGCGAGGCGATGGCCTTGGTGCAGGTCTGGATGCTCTCCTCCTGCTCCAGCCTCGCTCCTCCTCCTCCTCCACCTCCTGCTTCCCTCTCCTGCGACGAGTGGTGAGGTGAAGCCAACTCTCTCAGCCTCTCGCCTCCTCGAACTCCTCTCTCGGTGAAGGAGACGGGATGAGGGGCGGCGGCCTCGCCTCCGGTGGAGTCTTCTGACGTGCTCTTCTGCAGCACCAGGCGGGATGCGACCTGCTGCGCCTGCTGGGCCAGAGGGGTGGTGACGGAGGTGGGGACGGAGTGTACCATCTGGATCCCGCCGATGGGGATCATCGGGAATGGAGAACGCACCTGAGAAGACAATTTGAGTTTGAAAGTCTGAAGTCCAAAAAGTCTGAAGTCCAAATGTGGATTCATCCACCACAGAAAATCAATAACCTCTGCTTCTAAACTCAAGTTTCTTCATAGATCTTTCTCTTAAGTAGGAACCAACGGGCTTATTTGATTGGGTAAGAGTTATTTTGCTCCAGCAGGTCTGCAAAATTATTTTATAGTGCTAATAAAAAAGTGTATTTTCACAATAAATCTGTATTTACAAAGCGGTTTACAAAATAAAATGCAGATTGATGTAAAATAGAACAAAATAATAAAAAAAGAAATAATATAATAAGTTTATATAAATTCATATACAATATTTCAAATATAAAAAAATTTATAAAAAAAGTGCAAATATATATATATATATATATATATATATATATATATATATATATATATATATATACAGAAATAAAAAAATAAATATAATTAAATAATAATATAATAATATAAAATATAAAAAAGTAATAATAAAATAAAATACACAAAATTATATTTATTATTATTACATATATAAAATAAAATTAAATATAAAATTAAATATAGTAAATAAAAAATCCATTAATAACAAAATTAATAATAATAATATAATATAATTTAAAAAATAAAAGAAATGACACAAAATTATATTCATTAAATTAAATTAATTTCCTCAAATAAAATCAAATTTTTAAACAACACAAAACACTAAATAAATTAATAATTAATAAAATACCTGGAGCTGAGAATGAAGAGGAAGGTGACTGAACAGGACTTGGTGAGGTGGGCTGGACTGGTTACCGCGGCTACCGCCCTGGTCCCGTTCCCCTGACAACGGTGAGCCGGGACGATGTTCCTGCAAACACAAAAGAACAAGAACATTCAAACACGCGGTCGCTGTCATCTGTGGACGTAATCACGAACCAGTGAGTGAACCTCAGAATTTTTTCACTTCTCTAACGGGACTTTTAGTTTGACTCTTCAGCAGGAAGCAGCTCTGTTGAAATCCTTTAAAAAAAAAAGAAACTCTGAGAAAATCCGACGTTACGTAACCGAGCCGAGAACTCACAGGAAGCTAACGGGCAGACGTGGAGAAGCTCCTGCTGTGCATGGACGACTGAGAATAAAACCCAAAACTATCAGTCCAAATTTCCTCTTCCACCCCAAAAAAAAAAAAAACTTCTGTGTTGATGTTAAGTCTGACGTTTAAATTTAATGTTACGGCACAAACCGCACAAAAAAGAAACACACGCCCTCATTGGAGCAGCAGCGCTAGTTACAATAAACACACATTTGAGGCTTCGCGATGGAAAACCAAATATTATGTGACAAAATAAATTAATAGGTCTTGATGAAAAGTGCGAAAACAGAAGTGTGCGGCTGCGCCGGGCGGCAGGTGTTGGTAGAAAAAACAAGGCTCAGTCAAACATTTCGGGTCTGAATAATGGCTGTTAAAACATTAATCTATCATTTATAGAACGCTCGGTTATCAAAGCCCGAGCCCGGCCTCGCTCTCTGCTTCACGCTTTGTTTGAGTGGGACCAGCAGCAGAAGCCAGAGTTTGAAGTAGGGCTCTTAAGAAGAAAAACAGCCGCGTTATTAACCACACCACCGCCAGCCAAGATCCCATTACCACCAAAACCCAGCAGCCCTATCTTCAATCATCCCCTCTCTAACACATTCAGTCTATCTGGCTCGCTCTGTATTCCCTCATCCTCTCTGAATGTTTCTGCTCCGTCTGCCAGACGCTTTTCTTCTCTCCACTTTTCTCTCTCTGAGCGCTCGAGCTTTACCTCGTCTTTCAGGTTCAACATCGGAGCACCGAAAAGTTCGGTAAGTGTTAACGTGTCCGTTTGAGAGGCGAGAATCTCGAATTAGGGAGAAGGAGTGCGCGGTTTCATGAGCTTAAAGTGCATTAACTGGAGTGAGAAGTCCGTTCATGCGAACAAAGACTCTCGCCGCAACTTTTCCAAATAAAACTCTGCTGCCAGACTTCATAAAAACAAGAAGCGACAAATTGAAAATTCGTAAGAAAAACAACTCTCTCTCTCTCTCTCCAGACAAACTTGAATTAACTGCTGCCAAATGTCGTCTTTCTTTCTTCTGTACCGGAGCCAAAACTCTGTGACACAAAGATGACCCGGGTTATGAAAGTCTTTCCAAAATGCAAATGTTATTCAGGTGCATCATGCCAAAGTGCACCCCCAAAAAGGTGAAGGCTAATGTAGAAGTTTTGTGGACGCTCACCGTCTCCATCTCGGCGCTGCCTCTGCAACGTCCCAGCGGGTCCAGCTCGGCCTGACCCAGCACCCCGGCCTGGTGACCTGGCCTGAGGCCCCGAGATCCGCTCTGCTGGCTGGAGGAGGTCACATAAAAAAAAATATCTCATTAAATCTAATAATGCATCAAAAATTATTCTTGCAATGCTGATTTTGTACATTTGTATGTACAGCAGCAGCTTTTCCTTTGAAATTTGTATTATTTTCACCTGTTGACCTGTTTAAAAGAGCCTGGACACTTTGAAAGATCGATTATCCTCGACTCACCTTTGGTGGTGGAGGTGTTGGTGTAGCCCTCGACGAGGAGACACAGGCCGGATCATCCCCCTGTGGCGGCCTCGTGGTGAAAGGTCACGCTTGTAGTCTCGTCCTGCCGGAGACGTGGGTCGAGACAGAGGGGAGAGCAGCGAGAGGTGTCCTCTCCTGGGGGACAGGTCTCGCCGGTATCCCCCAGACACTCCCAGGTCCCTCTTGGGGGAGATGTGACGCAGAGGAGAGATGTCCCGCCGAGGTGAGAGGTGTCCGGTGTGAGGCGAGAGGTCACGGTGCGGGGAGAGGTATCGGTGGGCCGAAGGGGAGGATGAAGGGGAGATGGGGGACGGGCAGCCGGAGTGGTCGAGCGAGGGCGAGGACAGGCGGGAGGACGGGGAGGAGAGGTCCGGGGAGGGGACGGGGAGGTCTTCATCCATGGAGGAGGAGGGTGGAACGAGCAGCCTGCTGCCCAGCGCCCTCTGCAGGCCTCTCTGGTACTCCACCTGACTGCGCTCCCTCCCCGCCGGGTCGCTGTGTGGAGCCTGCGGCGTGATCTGGATGCTCGGCACGGTGGTGAAGTAGCCAAACAGCGGAGGCTTGTTGGTGTTTCCCAGGAGGTCGGAGGCTGAATGATGAGAGAGGTGAGGAGCCTGATGGGAGGAGGCCACGGCTGTGATCGACATGGAGGGCAGGGCGTAAGGCTGCGGGCTGGTAGAGCGAGAGCGAGTCTTCGGCGTGGAGTCGCCGTCGTAGTCATCCTCTTCGTCGTCGTCGTCGTCCACCTCATCGCCGTCTTCCTCTCCACCCTCTGAGTCGTCGGCATCTGAGAACTGGTGCTCCGCCATGGCACCTCGGGAAATCTTCTCTGACCTCTGACCTTCATCTCCGACATCTACGAAAGGAGGAGGAGGAGAAAAGAGAGGTCAGGAAGATGAAGAAGAAGATGGACCAAGCTGCAGGAGGAGAAGATTACGAACAAGATGAAGAAGAAGAGAGATGAGGGGAGGGGAAGAGAACCTTGACAGACTTTAAGCAAAGGAAGAAGAAAGGAAGAGGCAGGAGGAAACACAAAGTGAAGGAAGTCGGACAAATGAAGGCAAGAATAAAGAAGCAGAGAAGGAACAAGAAGTAAAGAAAAAAGGCAAGTGAGGAAAGATGTAAGAAGTAAAGGAAGAGGTAAGAGGAACATTGAAGCAAGATGAGGAGGAAGAGGTGGAAACGGAGAAGGAAGAATGTGAGGATGAAGAAAAAGGAGAGGAAGAAGAAGATCAAGAGGAATCAAGAAAAGAAGAAGGAAAGGAAGCAGAGATGGAACAAGAAGAGGAAGAAATAAAGAAAAATAAGCAAATGAAGAATGTGAGGAGGAAAAAGGAAAGGTAGAGGAAGGAGAGGAGGACAACGAGATAGTGGAGGAATCAAGGGAAGAGGAAAAAGAAAAGGAAGAGAGATAATGGAGCAGGATGAGGAAGAAATAAAGGAAACCGATTAGAAAGCAGGAGAGGAAGAAGTGAAGGAAAAGAGGAAAGGGTGGGAGAGATGAGCAGATGTGGAAGAAGAGGAGCGGGGGAAGTGGGAGATAAAGAGGAAGAAAGAAGAGTAGAGGAAGGAGAGGAAGACAATGAGATCAAGAAAAAAGAGGAAAGGTGGAAAAAGTAGAAGAAGGAAGACAATAAAGCAAGATGAGGAAGAAGAGGAGGAAAAGTGTGAGAGGAAACGGCAAACAAAAGAAAGACGAAGTGGGAGATAAGCGAGGAAAGAGAAACAGTTTGTGTGGCAGCAGAGAGAGTTGAGACGTGAAGCCGGCCAGCAGCTCACAGCAATGAAACGCAGAAAACACAATAAAACAAAAGCCAGTGAAGATAAAAACGCTGCGGACGCTCCCTGCACGATGGCCGGCGGCCAGATGTTGGCGAGGTCTCATCGTACAGTAAGTGCAGAGTTACTGTTGGCAGGTGACCAAGCATCACTTTGACTTTATTATTAACCGATCGGCTGATAAGTGAGCGAGAAAGTTTGTGAGCTAAAAGAGTCAAAGTTGATGAAGTTTCTCTCAGACGATTTCACGCAGCCAGAAGTCAAAATAAGAAAAAATAAAAAACACACGCGTGATATACAGATACTCTCCGTTTCTAACAGTTTGATTTGGTCCCGCTCCAGCAGCAGAGCAGCAGAAGGCGTTCGGAGTTAATAAATTGTATTGAGCCGACTGCTACGAGCGGAAATCAGATCCACTAACACTGGACTACTTTTCCAGTTAGACTCTTATATACAAAACTTTTTCACAAACCACAAATGTTTATGTCTCGACGACTCGCTGACTGACTTTCTGTAGCTCGCTCTGTTCCAAAAAATCCCCCGTGTGAGTGTGTGTGTGTGTGTGTGTGTGTGTGTGTGTGTGTGTGTGTGTGTGTGTGTGTGTGTGTGGGTGGGTTTGAGTCCCAATTAAACACAGAGCCAACACACACACACACACACACACACACAGGGTCACTTTAAGTAAAATGTAACCCGGTGGAAAATAACACCGGCTGATGTTTGTGTGCAGTATTATGATAACGGCTTCGTCCACCAACTCAAACCAGCTCCGGCTCCTTTAACTCCGACACATTAAAACACCTGCTGACAGGTAAAACACGCGGCGGCGCGGTCACCTGTGAGCCGGCGTCCGGTGGAAACGAGTCAAGGTTAAATTCCTGCCCTGCGGCCGCTGAGAGGTGTTGGATTTACATTTTGGGGTGATTATCTAAACAGACTGCTGCATGAAGCCCGCTGACATGCACCATGGAAACACATCAGGTGTGAATGAAGCTTCAGTGCAGAGCTCTATCAGGTTGATTTCTCATGGTTTGTTAATAAAATAAATAAATGTATTTATGTTCACCAGCTGCATGCACTAAAGTCCTAAATCTCCAAATTTAACTTACTTACTAAACGTTTATGTTCATGATAATATTATTACTGATGAGGTAGGATGATGAGTGCCCGCATCCTGTACTTAAAGGTCCAGCGTGTAGTTGCATCTCCGCACGTCACCCTCACCTTCTCAGTGTAAAGGGGAAACAACATTTTAAAGGCCCTGTCTTTAGTTTAGTTCAGTCTGCACATAAAAAAGGAGAATTTTTAAGTAACAAAAATGTAAAATATTCTTATTTTCAGGTGAGTAAACACGCATGAAAACATAGTTCTGAAACTAAAGGCCTCAAATCTTAATTTACTCGAGTCAAAATCCACCACAGCTGCTGTTCATCCCCATTTAATCAAGTAATTTGAAATCTAACAACTGACAGGGACACAAATATTAAAGTTAGGACACATTAAACATAAAATCTATCTTTTCTACAACACTATGTTTTTTTACAGCTCATTGAATTAAGATTAAAAAGGTCCAAAGTGCAGATTAGTTGCTTTGTTGCCGTATAGCTCTTGACCAAAAAACAAGGCAAATATGAGATTGTTTAAATTTTTTAAACACACATATAAATGTGCACAACTTTGTGGTAAGTACAGCAATGGGAAGACTTTTTAGATTCATGTCAGACTTGTTAGTATGGAGCAGTCGAGGTTAATAAGTTAATATTTGCGAGTTGTTGTCGTCGTTTTTAATGCTGAAAACTCTGAAGAAATAAAACGAATCACACCGATTTCCAGCTTCATAATCAAGTCATCGAAAGATCATCGAGGCGCCGAAGCCCCCGACTCATCTGTTTGGCCCTCGAGAGAGAGACAGCCGATGACAATTTATTATTTGTGAATATTTCATGGGAAATCACATTCATCCCTCTCAGCCCACAAACTTCACGACTTCACGGCTCATGAAGCTCATGAAACCCGGCGTGACGGCAGTCAGAGGCGATGAACGGGAAAATGTTTGTTGCTATTTTTGAGTAAGTGGAGGGGAAATAAAAAGTGTGGTTTTAAAAAAAAAGTGTTCATGGGAACATTAGAATAATATAATAAGAGACCTCAAACAAATGCAGGACGGATGTTTCTCTGCGTGTTTTTAAAGCGTCGGTGCAGTTGTTTGACACGAGTCCTGGCTGTCAAGACCGGCTCTGCTTTCCATTACACTAATTGTCTCTGTACAACGAGCTCCGAGCCAAAGACGCTGCAGGCGGCGGGATGTCAGTGCAGTGTGTGTGTTCATGTGTGTGTGTGTGTGTTCATGTGTGTGTGTCTTTGTGTGTTTCCCACCTCCTTCATCTGCCTCGTTGTCCTCAACAGAAGACATGGAGACTCCCAACTCCAGACACTTTTTCATATGAGCCTTCGACTTCATGTGCTTCGTCAGGTTTCCTGCAAAACACACACACACACACACACACACACACACACACACACACACACACACACACACACACACACACACACGCACACACACACACACACGCACACACACACACGCACACATGCACACACACACACACACACACACACCATTTAATGACCCCTCGACTAGTCTTACTGGAAACCAGAGCTCGTTTGGCTGCGTCGACGCGAGAGCGAAAAGAAAAGAGGGTGAGATGGAAACAGAAGAAAAAAAGAGCGACACCGCAGAATTAGAATTTAGAAATGATATATAATTTATGCATTATGTAATTTAATGACAAAACGGCTCGGCCGTGTCTGCTTCAGACACACGTGCCCGTACACGAAGAAGTTTAAGGTTTGAAAATCTATCGGGCGGATTATGTTTTTTCATTAAAGATCACATATCGGCGAGTCAGCCTCTTCGACCAAATATGATGGAGGATCCTGTCTGACCACAGCGACAGAAAACAGCCTCCGTGCATGTTTTATTCATTCATTTAACCACTTAGCTCTTTATTCAAGGGTTTAATTCTTCACTCGGAGCTCTAATGTGGAGTTCTCTTGCTGAATTATATGATTTACTGCAACACGACGACCCAAAGAGGTTTTTCTGAAACAATTGAAGGTGTAACGGTGACAGCAGGAGGTCAGAGTTCACAGTGTGCGAGGTTCTAACCTTTCGTCTTGAAGGCAAAGTTGCAGAACTTGCAGACGTACGGCCGGACGTCGGTGTGCGTCCGGATGTGTTTCTTCAGCATGCTGGGCTTCTTACAGCGGATGCCGCACTCCTCGCAGATGTATTTCCCCCGACCGCGACCGCGGACGTACACGTAGTCCTCGTTGGATTTGTACCTGGAAGAAAGAGCGAGTAACACAGACTGTATGATGACGTGTTTCTTGCGTGCAGGACTGGTTGACAATTGCAACCCCCTCGCGTCACCTTGTCTTCCTTCCTAGAGCGAAGGAGAAACTGTGGTGACAGCAAAGTGTACAAAAAACATCTAGATTCTTCTTCTTATATTCAGGGTTCCCACACCTTTTTCATGAACAAATTCAAGCACTTTTCAAGCACCTTCAAGCACCAGTTTTTCCATTTTTCCAGCACCTTTAAATAGGTAGCCTACTAGTTGTGTTTGCCATGATGGTCATGGGAAGCGCAGCGGTGCCACTGTATGGCATAATAATATGGGTCTAATTAGCATTATTTCATATGGTGGTAGATTGACTGTTTGGATTTTTAACTAATTGTGAATTGGCTTGTATTCTCAGCTTGTGAGTGGTGTATTGTGTAACTACCATAGCGCAATAACAGTGACCAACAGGTGTGGATAGTAGTCTACTGTTATTTCTCTGCAGAACACCAAGCGAGTATGATAACTGAGTTCTGCATGTAAAGGCATCGGATCAAGCGCGTAGCCGCTTAGGAAACATTTTTGTTTTCTCTTGGTTTATTGAGATAGACATCACACAAATTTCAAGCATTTTCAAGCACTTCACAAAAAATTCAAGCATTTTCACAACCTTGAAAACACTGAATTGAAATTCAAGCATTTTCAAGGAATTCAAGCACCCGTGGGAACCCTGAATATTTACATTTCTGCTACATTCTGTGAACAGAGCACCCAAAACCGGACACGTACTGGGCCTTTAAGATAATTCAGGTGAATGTGACAAAGATTATCACGACAAAGCAGCTTGAAACTTAATATTAATATGGTCACGGTATTATTTAATTACATTGTTTTGCTCCCTTCATGATTATTCACACGTGAAAATCGAGGATTCAACGATACACAATATACCATCAGTCAGTAAACAGACTTTATATATATAAAAAGCATAATGCTTTCTTTATCGTGTACTCTGTTGTCCCTCACGCATCCTCGGAGAGGTCAAAGGTCAGCAGCCCTGCAGCAGATACATTCATTGTCATGCATCAGGACACAAACGTTTGCTGACGCAGAGGTTCTGCTTGAAATGAGTGTTTCTAAGATCGTAAGAGGGGGAGAGAGAGAAAAGGCCTGAGAGTGTGTGACATCAACCTGGATGCAGTTCGTTCAGAGATTCAGATTGATGCATCTTAAAGGGGAAACAGGAATCATTATTTTACGTATTTTATCATAACCTGTATGTGAAAATGAAAATACACATTGTTTTATATCGAGTATATTTGCCTCCTGTGAGGTCACACGTGGATTACTGTGTGTTAAAATCAAGTTTCTGGACCTGATACTGGGTTTGGTTTTTTAAAAGCTGCCTCACTGGCTGATGTGTGTGTAAGCCAAACTCTGTCCGAGCTGATGTATCATCACGCTCACACTGTGCGGAGTCTCGGGATGATTAACAGGATATATATGTCAGGCCTGTTTTTTCAGATGTTCCTTTAATCTTTTGCTCTTTTCCTTCAGTTGCCGGTCACATGCCTCCAAAGAACCATCGAAGTTAAACAGGGAAAGAAATCTCCCTCTTCAGACGACCCGCTCCTAACCCGCAGAAATATGCGACTGTAGTACATTTCTTTGTTTTCAGGGATCACGAGCTAAAACGAGAAACAATGCAGCGTTCCACCTCGGGGGGTTTTTGTGTGTTCGTAGTTCTTCTTCATGCTGCTGCTTTCAAACCGCGGTCCCGCTTATTCTCTTACAAGACATCGCTGTCAAAGACTGTCCCCAATGAGGCTTCGAGTGAAACAGCGGACACTTGGCAGCGGGACGGAGTGCATGTCTGCAATGGAGGGATAATACCACCAACCACCAGTCAACGCTGGTAAATGTCTGTCTTTTTGTGTGTGTGTGTGTCTGTCTGTCTGTCTGTCTCTCTCTCATTAGGCTCCTCTGACCTCCAGGAGGAAAGAGGCTCTCTGGAGCCGAGGTTTGCCCAGGGATGAGTGCACGCTCCTGGGTGTGAGATGAGCGATGGCAGGGCCTGCTCCTGGTTCCTGTGTGTGTGTGTGTGTGCGTGTGTGTGTGTGTGTGTGTGTGTGTCTGTGTGTCTGTCTGTCTGTCTGTCTGTCTGTCTGTCTGTCTGTCTGTCTGTCCGCTGCATTCAGGCTGGTGAACTGTGTCGTTTCCTGTCCTGTCTGCAGTGGCTTGGGTTAGTTCAGGGCCTCACGTGTTAAGAGGAGGTCCAGTATCAGGTACATCAAACGATCCGTCTGGGTCTGGGTCTGGATCTGGATGGGGGTGGTGTTGGTGGTGTTGGGGGGGTTCGTCTTTCAACTCGCACCACGGAGTGGGAAATACCTCTGAGCTGCTCGTCTGAGCCTGAGACGTTTACACAGCTGCGGCCGGTTATGAAAATGAATTACGATGATTATTTTTTTGTTTTATTCTGTTTTATTCGCAGCACACGGTAAGATCATAAAAGCAGATTCCCTTTCAGAAAACTACTGAAATCTTTCAATGAACGGGGGAGAAGTAATGGATTCGATGTCTGCGCCAAAAAACTTTCGGATTTCAATCCAGACTTTTTCGTTTTTTTCCTACGAAGATTGATGTGAGTGTTTTTTTTTTGTGCGTCTGTTTGATTATTGCTGGTATGCATGCTGTTTATGGAAGTGCATGAGTGTATCTGTGTGTGTGTGTGTGTGTGTGTGTGTCTTGTTTGTATGCTTTTATCCACTTACTGCTTCTAAAGTGTCCTTTGGGGACAAAAGAGAATTACTTCACTGTCTGCTGCATTTAATAACTCCCCGCAAGTGTGTGTGTGTGTGTGTGTGTGTGTGTGTGTGTGTGTGTGTGTGTGTGTGTGTGTGTGTGTGTGTGTGTGTGTGTGTGTGTGTGTGTGTGTGTGAGGGCATTTGCATGTTTGCGTCTGTTCCATTCAGTAACCTTGGTCTTACTGGCTCTACTGTAAGACTATAAAACATTATGATACTGTAGGAATGTCTCAAACTGCAGGGGTTTGGAGCTTCAACTCCCCTCACTCGGCCTTTATTTGACCATTTAACGTACACGTCAGGACAGATTTCTTTGCTTTCTGTGTGGGAAAATAAGCTTTATGGGACTTTTATTCATAATAAAGGTCTTGTGGCTTCATCGCTATCAAACAAAATCTTTTTTATGGCCGCGTAATCTCTATCAGATTGCTCTGTGGCTGTGACACAATCACAGTGAAATGGAAAATTATCTCGTCACACACACCAGATTAAAAAAAATTAAATTATCTGAACACAAACAGCTGCGCAGTGACTTTCTCTAAATACTGTGATTATCAAACAGGAGTCCAGGGACCCTCAAGGGTCCATGGGGGTCCTTGAAAAGCCTTGAAAAGTCTTAAAAATAGTTTTAAATCTATAATAATTTATAGGTTTTGGAAATCTATAACTCTTATAATATCCTGCCAGTCAAGCATGCATTGTGGGTATTCTGTGAGTGTGAGATGGTGCAAATATTTTTTAAAAAATGTCTGATACTTTTCTTCCACACATAAGGGGGTCCTCGGTATATTCCCTGCCTTGTAAAGTGTCCTTGGCTGCAGAATAAAGAACCTCTGCTGTATAATACAGTTATAATGATGTCTGACATCCAAAAATATCTAATCAAAGAATAAAGACCGGTGAGGATTTGAGCCCAGCTTTTGATGTTCTACGGCAGCAAAGGTCCAGATTTAAAATTAATTATGAAATATCAAATTCATCCTCAGGCAAACTGTTTTCTGTCTTTAAGTTTACTCATGAGTTTTATGTATGCTGTGGGCTCCAGGCATGAAAGAAAACCTTTGTCATTTAATATAAATGAGGAAATTTTTATCAGTGAAAAGAAAGTTGAAATGTTTCAGTATCAGCAGGAGGCCACATACTGCAGGTTTAGATTAACTGATGATGTTCTAAAGTCTTGTTCTCTTAATAACATAAACAAACAAAATAAAGTTGCTGATCGTATAAAAAGTGTGAAGAAGCTTTTCAAATTAAAGTAACGAGGGACGGATTCACACCAGTCCATAAAAGTGAGAGTGAGAATTATGAAACTCGACGTCGTCCAATTACAACCATGCAGCTCAAGCGGTTAGCCTGTGATGAGTTTACCAGACTCTCAGCCGGACTCTCACAGGCACAAATTAAAGAATAGGTTGTAGGTTTTTTGTTCTTAAAGTTCACACAAAGGCAGAGAGGTATAAAGTACTGGAGTAAAGGAGTGGAGTAGAAGTACAAGTGCTATATCAAAAAACTGACTTGAGTAGAAGTTGAAGTGTTCTTTAAACACCATACTTAAGTAAAAGTACTAAAGTATTCAAAATGTTTTGTACTTAAGTATTGCAAGTAGAAGTATGTAAAAAAAATGCTACTCAAGTACTGAAAGTAAAAGTACAAGTACAAGTACTGCTGTTTATATTATTTCAAATATTTATTAAGGTACAACTTCTAATGTTACAGTGTTACAATGTTCATGGTAGAGTTCTGTGATTTCCCATGGTCTGTGAATGCGTCTGAATGAATGCAGAGCGAGGGGGCGGGGCAGCAGGTGAGAGAGCGCACCTGGGTGAGTCAGGTGTATGACGTACGGCGCACGAGCGAGGTTGATGTGAGACCGGGACTGTTCAGTTGGTTTTTTGTCGTGGTTCCGGCCGACAGTCACCGAGTCCTGGAACCAAACCGTTCAGCAATAAATGCAGTTTGTTCAATATCGCCTCGTCATTCATCACGTGTCCGGCTGGACGCTACAATAGTAACGAGTAACGACTCAGCACATGAAAAATGTATCCGAGTAAAAGTATTAAACTCATCAAAAATATGTAGTGCAGTAAAAGTGGAAGTTGGGGGAAAAAAGTACAGATACTGCATTTTAGTACTTAAGTAGTTCCACTTCGTTACTATACATCTCTGCACAAAGGGCACCCGAGCTCATTTTGGGGTATTGGAAAGGTTGGAAAGAAAAGTGTGAGTGTGAACCTGAGGCCCCTCGTGAGTAACTGATATCTGGTGTTTAATCGGAGATCTTCAAGATTGGTTGAAAACATCTTGCAGTACTTTGAGCGCTGGGTTTGATTGATTGATTCTTGACTCTGAAAAGTGGCTTAATGGCTCGGTGTCTGGACCGTAGCCTTCTCAGTGTCAGCTCGTAACGTTAGAGATCCCAGATCCCAATCACTGTCAAAATCTGAACAATTACTCCTCAACAACAGTGCTGCCTGTGCACCAGATGTCACTGGAACTCCTTTAGAGATATCACGCTGACAAAGAAACCAACAACTGAAAGATTTCTATGAAGACCATCATCATGTCGAATGTGTCATAAAGACGATATTATATGTTCATTTCCAAGTAAGACTGACTTTGATTTGTTTAGCAGATGATTTAAATTCTAGCAGTCTGTCACGGAAGAATAAATAGACTTTCGGTATTAGACTCTCTGCTCTTCACCCCGCTGGTCTCCGAGGGAGGATGAAACAAACTCTGAAATAATCTCTGATGTGATTTACAATGCGAGGACAAACAGCAGGGACTTCACTTAAATGCAAACATCAGCTCATCATTAAGATTTCATGTAGCGCCGTCAAGAAACTGCAAGAAAATATGCGGGCTCATCTCAGCGACTGTCACTCGACTGTGTGTGTGTGTGTGTGTGTGTGTGTTTGTTTTCTGGACGTACCCGCCTTCAAAGATCTTGATGCGGGTCGGTTCGCTGGCCGGCTGTTTGGCTGAGACCTCCTTCTCCACTTGCTCCTCCTTCGAACGGTCCCACGACACCACTCCCTTCATCTTCCTCCCGAAATTACCGACATCAACTGGCATCAGCTCTGGCTTCAACTACGAGAAGGTAAATAACAGCAGTCACACTTAAATGCAGCTTTTTGTTTTTTGAACGCTGTTTTAAACTTGTATTTAACATCCTTACAGGCCGTACCTGATCAAACCTCAGCTTCCAGGCCACAGATGACACCAGTTTTCCGGAGCTGGGTGGCGACATGGCGGCATGTGTGTACATGGAATCAGTGTTTACCCTCTGTTTGGACCTGAGCAGGGCCAGAGCCGCCTTCGTGCTGAGGTTCAGAGGATTGGGGTTGTATGAGCTCACACACCATGCGTTGTAGACAGAGCTACGCAAGGCAGCTTGGGTGCTGTTGGGTTTGGTGTAGTTCAGGAAACACCAGCTGACTCTGCTCATGGTTCGCAGGCTGGGGAACTGGAAAAACTGCTGGACGTCAGCCACATCCGTGAGTAGGAGGGTCTGGCCCACCGCTCCGGATAATCCTGCGCTTTGGTTGGCAGCTAGCTGAACCAGCATGCTCACAGGGATTTTACTGGATGCAGACTGCTTTGTGTTGTCACTGTCTTCTTCATCGTTGGAGGACACCATGGACTGAGGGCTGGAGTTGCGCTCTGGCACTGACTCATCCACATCAAGCTCTTCTGGGGAGTCCCGGCCGCCTGATTTCGGGGAGCGGTCAGTGACAATCTGGAGAGGAGGGGTGAAACTTTCAGCCCGGGGCACATCAGGGAGGTGAGGGGCAGATGAACGGACAGGGATGGCAATCTTAGTGGCAACAGGGAAGTCGCTTAGTGGAGGAGACGAGGCCATTCTTTCAGAATCATCCATGGAGCCTTCACTCTTAAGACGGGGTCGCTGACCTCTGCTCTGTCCTTTCTCAGGCTTGCTACTGCTCTCAGTTCCACTCAGCTCCACCGCACTCATCTCCTTCACGATCTGTCCGTACATCCTCTCCTCCTTCACTCTTTTCTGCTGCTTAGTCTCAATGAAAAGCTCCAGAGAGCTGGCGGGGGAAAGCATGCGTTTGCTGCCTCCGATGCCAGATCCTGAGGCGTCTGTGGTGGATATGGTGCCTGACGTTAGTGACAATGGGATCCCTGTGTTCAGGCGTTGCTCTGGCAGTGAATCTGGAACCTTCCAGAGCGGGTAGCGTGCTGCTGCACCATCGGTCTGACCCAGAAAGTGTGATAGGTTAAAGCCTGCCCCGCTCATGCCTCCTCCAATACCTCCAGGTGGTTTGCTGACACTTGCAACACCAACAGAGGGAGACATGTTGCTGTTGTCAGCAACGCCTGGCCTGGCTGAACCTAGCCCTTGTGCCCCACTGCCATGAGTAGCTATCAGCTGGCTAACACTTGTGTACATAACACTACCAAATGTTGGCACGTGTGTTTGGATCCGTACAGGAACCAGCATACCGGGCATAGAGGCCTGGGAGCCCAGGTTCTGTGTGGCAAAGACAGGTTGGATTTGCTGCAGAAGCATTGGGGTGGTGGTGGAGCTGGGCAGGGAGTGTTTGGATGGGACAAAGTTTTGCTGTTGTTGCTGGGACAGGGGAGAGTTGCGAGACGAGTAAGAGGCAGGGTACATCTGAGAGCTCGGATTTTCTGATTTCCCGTCATGCGGCTGTTGATCGTGGATTTGCTGCACGGAGTGGAGCGGTTGTTGCTTGTGGTGCGGGTGTCCAGGCAGGTTCCCTGGTGACCTGATGTGGAGTTTTTGGAGCTGCTGCTGGGCCTGGAGGGTCAGCTGCTGTCTGGGTGTCTGACCGGCTTCCTGATTCCAAAATAGACCGGGTTGCTGGAAAGAAATGAAGGGGGGCCCACTCTGGTACTGCTGGATTGCTTCCTTGTTCATAACCTCGTGACCTGGATGTTCTCCTTCAGATGATGAGCCTTGGGTCTGCAGGCGATGTTGCTGGGACCTAAATCATTTTAAAAAGTTCATGAATTTGCATTTCACACTTAAATAAGAATGGCTATTAGTCATAGAGAAACCCAGACTTTATTACCTGGTATAGAGAGGTTCGTCCTGCAGGCTGTCCTCACTGATACTCTGTTGGAGGATGTGCTGGTGGTGTTGGTGTTGGTGAGGTCCTACACCTGAGCATAAAACATACAAATGTTCATTTTGTACTAGATTTTGTATTAGTTCATTAAAGAAACCGTATCATGATCAGGTGCAATTTGAATAAAAGGTTTAAGTGCTGAAATCCAAGGCTCACCACCAATGCTACCGCCAATTCTTTTGGATCTGCAGGCTGGATCGCTGCCGCTATGAGGGGATCCTGTTGGGCCAGGCCATGATCCATGTTCCAAACTCTCCTGTTTGATTGACATCTCAGAGAGCCCTGGTTCCTGGGTGACCGCCTCTGGATAAACACTCAGTGAAGCCTGTTCGAAGTAGAGTTGGTCAGTCATGTCACGATCACAATGTAATGTTGATATAGTCAAAGGAAACTCCCAGTCCTATCCCACCTGTCGAACGAGATATCCACGCCGGCGTTCCTTCATTGCAGAGGCACTGGAGTATATCTCCCCCTGTCTAGAGGAGGACAAGCTTCCATAGTCGAAGGATTTGCTTCGCATCTCAGGCAACTCTGTAGGCAGCGTGCACGGCGCCTGCTCCGATGATGACCTCCTCATCTCCCTTTGCTGGTGGTGGCTGGAGTGACCACTGCCAGGCACCGTCAGGAACTCCGACTGTTTAGGTCCACCACCCGATGCCAATGAGTCATCCTGGTTCAAAACAACAAAGAAATCTGTTCAACAAAGAAAGTGTTTCATAACAACACAGTAAAAGTTGGCTCAAGTACCACCATACTTGATATTATTAATATAATATGGTACCTGTTTGGTGGGCGAGCCAGACTTGAGGCCTTCATCTCGGTCAAAGGACATGGAGAAGGAAGAGGAGTGGGACAGGTTGCTCTCCTGACTGGGGCTGCGAGAAAGGCTAGTGCAGGTCGATTCAAAGCTCGATTCCCCGGATGAGTGCTCCATATCAGCCAGACGCAACCTCTTCTTCTTGGGTGGCAGCTTTTCCGATGGCATCTGGGAGAGCGTGTCACTCCTCTGCGGCAGCTGGAACTCCTCCACGTGCTGTGGCTGCTTCTCCGGTTCCTTGGTCATTGCAGCTTCCGTGTCTTGCTCAGGCTTGTCCGGCTCCTCCGTCACCCTGATCTCAGGAACTTGGATGTTGGGTTGTCGGACTAGTTTGTGTGGCATGTGATAAGGCTGGCCAGGTGAGGCTGCTGCTGATGAAGATGAGAGGGAGGCCAGGTCACTGTCACTTTGCAGCTGCTGCTCCATGCTCTCTGTCCTCAGTAGGGCAGATTCAGGACTCAGAGCATCTTCGAAAATCTCTGTGTCCGACTGTTCAGAGTACTGGCTGGATGGAGCTTTATCTGAGGGATGATATCCTAGCTGCTCAAAGGACTCTGACTTCTCAAAGGAATTTGGCCGGCTGAGGGAGTTGGTGTGCTGGATGACTGAGATGACATTCCCGACTGCCTTCCTGCCCTCAGAGTCAGGAAACAGTGCAATGTCCTCAGAGCACATGCTGGCACAGGTATCAAAGCTGTCAGACTGGCTATGAGCGCTATGAAGAGAGCCCTTTCCTGTTGGGGTGGCTCTCGATCCATCCAGACTACTTTGTTTAAACTCATAATCCCCTATCATCTCCACTGAACCACTACAGCTACTGTCGCAGTGCCCAGGACTGTCTTCCTCATCCCCAACACTCTTCTCTTTCCTCCTTTTTCTTGTCGCTATTTCTGACATGCTAACTTTAGTACCGTAAGGGCTATAGGCAATATGCTCTGGGACTCCTGGGCTGCGTTCCCCCATCTTCATACCCATAGATGAAGCTACATTCTTGGGCATGTGTCCATAGCCCTCAGCCTCTCCTACATGGGCTTCATTGGCTGAATGTTCGAACGCAGCTTGTCTTGTGAGTCTCCGGGTTGGGTAAAACACATCATCTGATGTCATCATCTCATCGAAGGAGTGGCTGCCTCGTATCCCTGGTGGGACACTAAGGTTAGGAGGTGAGGATGTTGGCATTGAGTTACTCCTAATAAGAGGTCCAGAATCTGACGGAGGCTCCAAAAGCCCTGTACTGCTTTGACAGGGTCCTGTTGGATACTGCTTAGGATCTCCAGAGACTCCTACATCCCCTCTGAAACAGATATGATCCTCAGCTATCTTCCCCATGTCCAGAATAGCACCTGATTGCTTTAAGCTGGCCAGGCTGCTGGGATCTGCCCCTGCCATTGCCACTGTTATAGACTGTCTGGATCTGGAGTTGGGTCGGTAGTACCAAGTCCGACCAAACATAATCTCTTCGTACGTCTTGACATTAGTATTCGGAGGGCTGATCTGCTGTTCTGCACTCTCGGAGCGTGAAAAGTAGCCAGAGTCCGTGCTGCCTTTGCTGTGAGGACTAAGGAGGTTCAAGGACTGGGACATGGCAGGGTCAGAGTCCTGGCCCTTTTTCTCATTTAGCCTCAGGGCCAAACGTTGTTTGATGGTGGGGGAGTCATCCAGCGAATGCGCCCTTCCGCCAACCTGCGATGCCAACATGTGGTGTGATCCCTTTATGTCCTGAAATGGTGGGCACTCCATCCCCGTAGAAGGGACTCCCCCAGGTTTGGGGACAATAAGGATAGGCACTTTCATCGACCCCATGGGCAGCTCTTCAGCGGAGTCTGCATATGCTGGTTCGACGCCACCTACAACAAAGCATGGTGCATGATAGAGCAAAGGATTGAGTATAATTTAGAGCAAAGACACAGAAGAAAAGTACACATTTATCATTTATATTTTAGGTTTTGATGGATAGAGATCTTTGGAAAATTACCTGTATTCTTGTCAGCTTCAAAGGAGATCTGTGGGATAGGGCTGCCTTTGTCCGTCAGCATGGTGGAGCCCTCCACTCCTTCCTCATCTGTGTCGGTGCTCTGCTCTCCATCCGAATGGACCTCAGCCTCGCCCACTGGGGACGCCTGGTCCATGTCCCCACTGCGAGCCACAGCTAGCTCTGAAAACGGTACAAGTCCAGCCTTGATGGCGTGAGCGTGGGACTTGCGATGCTTGTAAAGGTTGCTCTTGGTTTTGAAAGAAAAGCCACAGGGTACACAAGGATATGGCCTCTCTCCGGTATGTGAGCGGATGTGCTTCTTCAGGACGCTGGGCTTGGCGCAAGCTCGGCCACAGTAGTGACAGATGTACTTACCAGGCTTTTTCGGCTTCTGCTCTTTTTTGCTGTAGCCCTCCTCTCCAGGCTCAGGGCCTGATTGAGAATATTGTCCGAAAGAGCTTGGTAAACTAGGAGATTTCTGGCGAGGAAACCTCCCTGCCCCAGCCCCATGGGGATGAGTGTGCCCCGGGTGTCCTACAGGGTACAGATCATCTGAGGGCAACTGGCCAGCAAAAGGCCAGGCGTGGGGCTCTAGACCTGGCTGAGGTTTGGCTCCTGAGAGGAAGCGCTCAGTTTGGGGGTGCTGAGGGTACGGCTGACCCAGCTGGTAGGAGTATCCCCTTTGGAATCCCTGCGCAAAGGGCCCTTGGGGGTCTTGAGATGGTGGGCCTCCTATGGCCCCAACTGCAGAGGGTCCAGATAGCAGCTTTCCAGAATTCCCTGTAAATGCGTACTTCTGCTGGGGCGCTGATCCCCCAGGTGGCACCACACGGCAAACTCTCGCGATGTTTTGCCTCTGGGTCAGCAAAAGTGCTTCGTTTGGAGGTTGCAGAGGGCTCGGATGCCCACTTTCGTTGCAGAGGCGTCTTCTCCTTCAATGGTTCCTTACTAGAGCATTTCTGCCCAGGCGGCAGCTAATTCACGGGCCTCCATTTTCGTGAAACTCTTCTGTGGGTTAGAAGAGGTTAGGAGACGGGGGGGAATGGTGGGAGGTTCTGGAGGGTTACAAGGTCCCAAAACTACCAGGCATGATAGCTGAACCTTTGAGGGCTGCCGACAAGTTCACAGAAGCAGGAAGTACCCGTCCATTGCTGAAATAGACTGATCGTGAAGCCGGGCTGGAAACAGGAATTAGGAAGTGGAAATAAAAGGGGAGCAGAAATGTTTCTCTACTTTTGCCATTTTGTAAACACGTGCGTTGTTTTTCTGTCCAGTTCATCAAAAGGCAGAAGAATCCTTGAGTGATCTGGAGGAGGACACGTACAAAAGAGAAGAAACATGTTTGGAGCACATTTTAAGCCAGCAGTGTGTTTGTTAGCACGAGCAAATCAAGGTCATCAACATACTGAATATTTTCAAAGGGTGAATACTAACTTTTCTTTGGGGGAAAGTGCTTGTAGATCCTCTTTCTGTAGCTTCAAAAGTCATCCAGTTCTCTCAACAAAAGACCTGCGGCAAAACAAAAGAGCTAATTAGTTTTGTCATCCAAAACGATTCATTGATACAAACCACTGTTGGCACAGATGATAGTTTCACCTACAGCCTCTCTCTTACCCTGTGTTGGTTTTGTGTTGAAGTCATTTACAGTAAGATGTAACATTTCGGCTACTAAGAGCGACACAAAACCGTTGTTGTACAGAGCAGTTGTCAAGTACATGCCTGATGTGCTAAAGTAAATGTCAATGATTGCTCAGTTAGTTTCTTCACACTGCAATCCATCTGTGCTTTTTTGCCTTCTCCACCCCTTCCTCCTCCTCCTCCTCCTCCCTCCCTCCTGTCCTCCCTCCTCCTTCCACTCAATGAGTCACCGATGCAATGCAAACCCACGCTGTTCCTAAAAAGACACAAAGGCTTATAAATAGCGCTGTGGAAGTGACGTCGGAGTGTCATAATGTGTGTAGGCGTCCAAAAAGGCCAAGTCGAAAGAGCAGCCATCAGCGCTAGCACCTTTCCTTCCTCTCTGGGCTGTCATAGTTTGATCTAACTTGGTATGTACTCGTTCACAAGGCAAACAAGGCAACACACACACACACACACACAGACACACACACAGACGTAGATACAGTACTAGGAGGCATTGCAACTGCACTGCAAACACTGCAGTAGACACTGTGTATATGTGTGTGTTTCCGTTGTTTAACGTTTCTTAACCACACCAGCACCTGACAGAAGAAGAAGCACAGAGCCGCATAGCACACACACACACACACACATGCACGCACAGACACACACACACACGCACGCACGCACACACACACACACAAACGCCTGCTGAAGTTGCAGTTTTGCTTTGTATTTTCTCATCTCAGGGTTTAAACAACCTCCCCCGCACACTGATTGCGACACATTCACATCTATACACACACACACACACAATCACACACACACACACACACACACACACATTGTGGCCTTGGTGCTGGTAAGCAGGGCTCAATGACGTGTGTGTCTGGGGGCCCAACGTGAGATCTATTAATAGCACTTGAGGAAAACATGCTGTATTCTTAGCAGCAGGAATGTTAACTTTGGGCTACCTTGTGTTTTTCACATGCAGTCCCCCCTATGCACACACACACACACACACACACACACACACACACACACACACACACACAGACCAGAAACATAAGCTCAGTCCTGGGTCATATTTTTATGTTTTCCATGGTGTTAAGAGTGGAAGAATGCTGTCTGAAACCCAAAGGACTGACTCTTCCATTAGAAACAATGGGTATCCAGTTTGGGCAGCATCAACCCAAGAAGATGCTCCACGGTTGGTCGTATGACTCAGAGATAACGTTAGTACTGATGATACTGTTTGTGTGGCAATCTTCCCCTCAGGGTGAAACATCATCAGTATCGTGGCGTCACGGCTTATGTGTCATATAACACCTGTGACACGCGTTGAATGTAAACCGAAGAGGAAGTTAAGGTACAGTAGCTGGAACATACGAAGGCAGGGAGCCGATTAGTGTTCAGAACGAGGCCACGGTAAATTAAGACGGGATTAAGGTTTAGTGTTACAACATGTTGGTTTTTATGACTTTAACTGTTTCACCTTTACCCACAGGAACAAATGTCACAACAAGGAGATAAACCTAAGAACATGTTACAACCAAACACATCAACATCCTCTGTATGTCGAGATCTGATCCAGATTGCTGTAACAAGAAGATTTTTTTTTTGGTTTCTCTTGGTTTTTCCGAGACCATGAAGCTTTGGTGAGCTCTGGTGGAGTTTGGACCCCACCCCCAGGTTGGGAACCATTGGGGAACCCAACCCAAGGGACACCCGAGGCGTCCCCCAGGTTGGGAACCATTGGGGAACCCAACCCAAGGGACACCCGAGGCGTCCCCCAGGTTGGGAACCATTGGGAAACCCAACCCAAGGGACACCCAACGTCAGGTTGGGAACCAGTGATCTAGAGTATGCCTTGAAGCTATAGCTCATTCCAAAGTAGCTTTAACCCTAAACGACTGGATCTTTAACAACGGCTACAACACAAAACATCCCATCCTGAAGTTTTCAAACTTCGGCAGCTATCTGCCCTCCTGACACACACACACACACACACACACACACACACGCACATAATAACCCAGCAGAGAGTTAGATTTTTTCAGCATTCTCCGATTCAAACCCTGGACTTCCGGAGCAAGGACCGAGCCTTCGCACATGGGGCGGCTGCTCTACCAGCTGAGCTAAGCGCCGCCCCCATGCTGATTATTCTCATTCAAACTCCAGTTTAACCTTATGTAAGGTGACTGCTTTTGTAATGAAAGTGTTGAATGGTCGCAGTCTGCAGAGTGAGTGGGAGCATGTAGTGAATGGCTTACATAAAGCTTTATTCATACATGCACCGACACAACCTGCCCCAGTTCCTGTGCGTAGGAGAGACATAGCTATTGGTGTGTGTGTATGTGTGTGTATGAGCGTGGGAAGTGTGTTTGTGTTTGTGTGTAGGCTGGCAAAGGGCATGACGAGACACCCGAGTTGTAGGTAGGTCAGAACAAGGCGCACACAGAGGCTACACTCCGAGGTAAAAATAGTGAGGTGCGCACACTCAAACACTCGCACAGAGTGATTTATCAGAATGCTTTAAATAACCAGAGTTACTTAACATAAAGGAGCAGAGATCAGCTCGGCTTTCACAGACATGGAAATAGATCTAGGTGATGTTTTATACCCACTGCATGCTTTTCTTAGAATATCACGTCTGATCTAAGTTTTCGTGTTGATGTGTGGGCAGAATTCGGCGAGATCCGAGCAATATAACGTGTCCTGAGTTATCCAATCACAAGCAGACGGTTCTAAACAATGACGCGGTCGCATAGAAACAATAAAGAGGAGCCGCGATCCGACCGCTCAAACCAAACTTTTCAGGAGTATTAGGGGCTTTAGAGCCTATGCACATACATAGCCCCATGCCATAGCTGGAGTGTGCCTCCTTAATAAAGTCTTTCTGCTCCGTAGGAGCTCAACGTCTCTGCATCACATAAGAATCTAAACCGGATTATTGTGCAGTATATAATTAAACCAACAGGACATCCCTCTTGTTCTGTGGCGATCCAGCATAGAACTATAAATCAGAAGCTGTCGGGATCTACAGAGGGATTGCCGTTAACCCTCTGCATCAAGTAAAAACCCAACTTTACTCTGAGAAATGCAAACAAACATAAATAAAAGATAAATAAAAGAAGCCAAAGACCTCGAATGTTTGGCACAATACAAGCAGCTGTACGAGAACTCGAAGTCAAGATGAAATACCATCAAAAACTGACGAAATTCACCGTTTGCTGATCGCGTCTTACATCTTGATTCCTTCTTTGATAAAACATACCTGACCAAAAACTATGTTAGTTGGGAACTGTGTGATCAAAGAGCAACAGATTACAGATTATCTAAAAAAGGACTTGACTTTTTTAATAATAATAGTTTGTTGAGCATTAAAATCTTCTTCAGACTCAGCTGGATCAACTCTGTGTGGTTTGTCCTATCGTGATCTCCACCGTGTCTCAGTAACCAACTTTTTTTTGTTTTTTTCGGATCTCCCCCCCTCCGCTCGAGTAGACAGATGTTCAGCAGCGAAACCTCGTAAACGAGTCGATACCCGACGAGAGATTCAGGAGAAGTGAGGTGCATGCAGGTATGTACACGCACATACTAAGACAAACTCCACAAACCCCCGGGAGGTACGAAGACTGTGTGGGCACTAACCGTGCAGTAAGAACAGAAGGAGTGTGTGTGTGTGTGTGTGGTTCTCTGTGAAGTGTGTGGGAAGCTGTTCAATCCTGAGGGCCTCTCTCTCTCTCTCTCTCTCTCTCTCTCTCTCTCTTCACTTCATCCGGCTTCATTGGAATGACAGTCAGGAATAACGTTGCCAAAACGAGATAATAGATCAACATTTGTGCAAATCCCCGACCCCCCCTCCTCCCTGCTTCCCTCCTTGTATCATTATCAGCGTGTGTGTGTGTGTTTGAGTGTGTGTTTCAGTTCGGGGTTTGTGATGCATTCATCCCTCTCGTGTGCGGACACACACACACACACACACACACACCACACACACACACACACACACACACACATGCACACACACACACCAATAATCCCTCTCCTACAGTGTCTTGTTCAGATATTCAGCAGATAAGCCTCTCATTTACTTTTACTGAAGGACCCAGACGAAGGCAGAGCTGGCTTCTGGTATAACTGTGTGTGTATGTGTGTGTGTGTGTGTGTTGGTGTTCGTGTTTGTTAGTGTGTGTGTGTGTGTGTTTGTGTGGGAGCTAGTTATTCTTAAATTGGCCCACCAGGGTGCCACATACCAACTGGAATGGTTGAAATTCCTGTGACAGAAAAACAGGGAGGAAATATCTTTGCCTGTGTGTGTGTGTGTGTGTGTGTGTGTGTGTGTGTGTGTGTGTGTGTGTGTGTGTGTGTGTGTGTGTGTGTGTGTGTGAGAGAGTGTGTGTGTGTGTGTGTGTGTGTGTGTGTTTGTCTGTGACCTGTCTGTCACCCTTTTGCATATGCAGCATAATATATTTCTATTCATAAAAACATAAGCAGAACACAAATAAACAGCGGGTCAGCTGCGTGGGATTAATGTTTCATATTTGATACTGTAGACGGGGAAAACGATACAGGAAACAAAGATAAAGAGAGAGAGAGCAGGAAAGATTGATACAGGAGAGAAATGAGGACATAAATAAGGAGACAGTGCGGTGAAAGGAGGGGAGGACACGAGGGAATAGAGCAGGGAACACTGCATGAAGCCGAAAAGGTAAATAATACAGCGGAAGGACATACAGGAGGAAATAAGGAACAACAACACGAGCCAGGAAACAATTAAAGCCAAGAGAGGAGAGGAAATGAAAATAAGAGAAAATACATCACAGAGAAGGGAACAAGAAGAGAGAGCGAGGGTGCAGAGGACAGAACAAAGGACGGAGGAGAGGGAACAATGAAAAGGAAAGTTGTGATATCGGTGAAGGAACGGCACCATGGGAAGAGATAACAGGAGCAAAAGAAAGAGAAACAATATAAAACTAACAAGAGCTGAACAAGACGAGGTCAAGTGAGAGAACACAGAGCACAGAGGAGGGAATAAAAAAAGGAGAAGCCAGCAGATAAATTCAGGAGAGAGAACAAAGAGGTTAAAAGCAGAGCAAGGAGAGAATAAAAAAAACAACAGAAGAACAGGAGGAAGAAGAATACAAATGAGGGGACAAGGAAACAACAGAGGGGAGACAGGAAACAAAGGGGAGAAAGAAAGAGATGGAGAGGGTAAGAAAGAAGAGTGCAAATGAGGAAACAGAGAGAGCTGGACCGTGCAGAGATCAGGAAACAAAGAACAAACAAAGGACGCAAGAGAGTAAGAATAAAGGACTCAGGCGAGGGAATGAGGAGACTAACATGGAAGAGATGACCACACGAAAACCCAAGAAGGGATACAAGGATACAAATTAGGAATCAAGTAACAAGTAAGAGACTAAAAGAGGAACGAGATGAGGAAGCAAAGACCAAAGGAAGGATACAAAGTAGGAAACAAGAGCACAACAGAGTAGCGATAAAGGACTCAGGTGAGGAAATAAGAATGCAGGGACAGGAAAGAGGATACAAGGATGCAACAAAGAGACTTGAACTGTGCAGAAACAAAGAACAAACAAAGAATACAAGGACACAAGAGAGTAAGAATAAAGGACTCAGGCGAGGGAATGAGGAGACTAACAGGGAAGAGATGACCACACGAAAACCCAAGAAGGGATACAAGGATACAAATTAGGAATCAAGTAACAAGAAGGAGACAAAAACAGGAACGAGATGAGGAAACAAAGACCAAAGGAAGGATACAAGGATGCAGCAAAACAGAAATGTGAGGAAACAAAAAACAACCAAATGGAACAAGGACAGGACAGAGTAAGGATAGAGGACTCAAGAGAGTGAATAAGGAAACTAAAAGAGGAACGAGACGAAGAAACAAAAGACCAAAGGAAGGATACAAAGTAGGAAACAAGAGCACAACAGAGTAGCCATAAAGGACTCAGGTGAGGGAACAACGATGCAGGGAAAGGAAAGAGATGAGGAAACGAAAAAGATACAAGGATGCAACAAAGAGACTTGGACTGTGCAGAGACAAGGAAACAAAGAACAAACAAAGGAGACAAGGACACAACTGAGCAGACAGAGACAACAGAATAAGGGAATAAGGACGCAGGAGAGTGAACGAGGAGACGGCAGCAGGAATAAGATGAGGAAACAAAGACCTGAAGGAGGCCTGAGGAGTCAGGTGAGGTATCAGTGTGTCTTGAAATGGGACTTAGCCGCTGAGGATGAGAGCCATGCCAGCTGATATCAGGTTACTGCTCCACACACACACACACACACACACACACACACACACACACACACACACACACACACACACACACACACACACACACACACACGCACGCTCAAATATACCAAATGCATGTATGCGTGGATTATACACACACACAAAGGCCCGGTTCGTATTTCTGAGTGGTAGGCGAAGTGTTCTGGTACTTTGGGTGGTCAGACGCTGTGTAAATTATTTAAACATGTTACTAATGGTTTCCATTCAGTGATTAACCACTTTGTACAGCCAGAGAGGAGGAGGAGGAGGAGGAGGAGGAGGAGGAGGGCGAGGCGAGGGGGCGATGGAGGGCAGCTGGCACTCTGTTTGTTTTTTGGCTCTGCTCTGTTTGGCCTCAACTGGACCGAAACCACACACACACACACACACACACACACACACACACACACACACACACACACACACACACACACACACACACACACACACACACACACACACATCCATTAAAACACTACCTTTGTTTTACCTGGAGGGAGACAGAAGTTACTGGAACAATAAGCTGGACTGAAGAGGGTGTGTGTGTGTGTGTGTGTGTGTGTGTGTTTAAGTGTGCACTGGGAGCTGATCCATCTACTGGCAGAATAACTGTCCTCCCTCCATCTCTGGATGTAAGTTAATGGTAATTCAGATCTGTTCACCTGATCTCATCCCGGTCAAGGAGTTTAGATCGTCTATTGTCCTTCATGCAGCGAAGTGGAAATTAAAGGGACAGTTATCAACAGTCAGTGTGTTACCTACAGTAGACGGCATAGCAGCAGAGCTATGCACTGGTGTGGACAGGGTCAGGGCCACCTTAAAGAAATCAGTATCCGATAAAGTGTGTTTAGGATATTTCAGGATAAGAACTTCTGTATCAGAGTCTCACAGTGCCGTGCTCTGTAATATGCAGCCGATCAGCTGTTTGGATCAGAGCGTGCAGGCGTGTTTTGAAATCTTTCGAGATGTGAAGTTTGATTTCAGTCGGATCTGTGTGTTAAGTCTGTGTAGGAATATGAAAGTTCTGCGGTCAGTGTCAAAGACAGGCTGGGTGTGTGTGTCAGCAACGTAAAGCAGTGAAAATATTCCAAATTTAGAATATTTCAACCTTTTTTTTTAGGTGGCTAAAAAAGTTTCTTCTGCTGACCCTGCAGCTGCACAGCTCTGCATCTGTGCCTGCTGACCATCGTCTACTGTCCACATGACTGACGGTAAGCACCTCATACAACCCAACTTCAGAATACCTGAACTCTCCCTTTAAATCTTTCACGGCTCCTGTCCGTCACGTACCCGCGAATAAAACTTTTATTAAACTTTTATTTGCCAAAAACTAAAATCTGTCCCTGAACTTAACATAGCTGCGATTTTTTAAACAATAAAAACAATGTGATTAAATGCAGCACAAAGTTCTGCAGAGTCATCCACACACACACACACACACACACACACACACACACACACACACACACACACACACACACACACACACACACACACACACACACACACACACATTTGGCATTTTTGATACAATTTTTTTTGCTTTTGTCCTGATAAACTCTCAAATGAAAACAGTTTGAAGCGGCAGCGACATTCCATACGTCATTGATTTACGGATATATTGATTAAATTTTATATACAGATATTTCAGACAAGTGACATATTGATAAAATAATAAAATAATGTGTAAGGAGACCTTAAAAAAGACACTTAAATCAACAAATAAAACTAGACAAGTGAACACAATCTGGATTCTATAGTTTGACAGGATTATAATCTTATTATAATCCTGAACAACAACAGTGTGTGTGTGTGTGTGTGTGTGTGCGTGCGTGCATGCGTGTGTGTGCGTGTGTGTGTGTGCTTGTGTTCGCGCGCGCAAACCGCGGGCAGGCCGACCACAGGTCGCTGCGAAGTTAAATTTAAAACATTTTAAGACCTTCCCGGTGCCAGTCCAAATAAAATTTCAGGCCAGTTTCAGCCCCCCGCCAGCAGCTTTATAAATAAAAATACACTTGCTCAGCAGTTATATCACAATACCTGCTTTCTTACATCAGGCCAGGTAAAAGTTTTATGCAACTTTGTGTTGATAATTAAAAAGTCCTGCTGGCTAACATCGCTCTCGCTTTCTAATTGTACAACACCTACCATCCCCTTTCAGCAAGGCACTCGAACTCAGGGCCGAGGGCCGGCAGCGGGAGGTTTCTGTTTAACCAGGAAGCTCCCAGCATGACATGAATGCAAGAAGGAGGGGAACACATGTGGATTCACTGATCCAGCTTCTGCGAGGACGGATGACGCGACGCCTCTCAAACCAAACGCTTTTACATTTAAACGCATAAACTGCAGTAATTTATCGGAATGTGCCGCGTTCTCCGTTCCCACTTCCCTTCATCTCGTCTCCTCTGCTTCTATTTCTGTTACTCACTTCCTACATTTCCCAGAGAGCTTTGTGATAACCTTCCGAGCTGGTTGCTGTCACCTCTGGGTTACATGTATAGGTGGACAGAGAGAGCTCTTCCAGTCAGAATAGAGAGAATGCTTTTTTTTTCTTACTGGAGCTGCATTGAATTCTGGTCTATTTTCTGCACTTGTGGGTGCAAAAAATCAGCCTCTCGTCCTCTTTTACCATGGATTTTTTCTTCCTTCCTTCCTTCCTGTGAGAGTTTTGAACTGCATTGCAAGAAGGCTCGCTCCAGAGCAGTGAAGCTCGAGCTATATTCTCTCTGCACCGACGTTCAAGTTCGGCTAATTATCTGGAAGAAGGACGTCTCCAGATTTAGGACTGAAATCCACCTTTAAATTAGTTTTAGGAGTTGTAGGACAAAAACCAAACTGAAGACAATTCTGTCAGGTGCCAGTGTTGGACCTCACACTTTAAAATAAAACCTCAAAATCCTCCCTGACAAACCGCCTCAAGGACTCTGTTGCACCATTGACAGCTCCTCTCCTTCATTTGATACTTTTGCATCAGACATATTGTTTTTATCAAGGTAATACACCAGAATTGTTAAAGATTCCCTGGTTTGGGCACCGTGACGAGAAAGCTGTGCAAATGTTTTGCCAAAATTTGCAAGATGCTTTTTAGGAGAAATCTTTGAAGATGCATCGTTGTCACCAAGCTAAAGCACAGTTATAGTAAAGGCTCCATTATGTCAGCATTTATGACGGTGAAATCAGCTAAATTCATGGAATTTGATGACTACTGTCCCGCTTTGTTGTGTCAAGCTCATTGTGTTGGCAGGGCGAGCACAGGACATCGTCATCATCATCAAGGAGGGTGGAGGGTGGAGCATGCTTGCAGGGAGTGGCAGCAGAATTGGAGCTGGGAAACAAGCAATGCGACTAGGTTCAGCAGCTTCCCAGTGGACGCAACCAGACTGAGACCAAACACTGCCAGCAAACTGACAAATACAGTACTACGGCGATTTGCAGCGGCTCCGACCTCCAGAGACGACAGAAACATGGACTGACTTCAGATGGGGAAGCTGTAGGGGCAGAAGGAAGCACATGGGCCATCTTATCGAGTCCAAGTGAGGCGGCCTTTGGCCTGGGTTGGGCCCCTTGGTCAGCTGACAACCCCTCCACTGTCAACCAGTTGTCTACTGAGGGTGGCCAGCCTCCAAAGCAGCAGGAGTGAGTGTGGGGGGGGCGTTACAGTTGCTACATCCAATTTCTGTCTCTTTGGCGAGTTGTCACTCGGCAACAAGCTTCCTGCACAGGATGATTCCACTGTGCCATGTTTTATTGAGCAGGCACTAAGAAATAAACAAATAACTGATAAGCTCACGAGATTCATCACGAGTGGCTGCTTCTAGCGTTACAGCGTCGTGTACGAGGGCTCGAGTTTCACTCGAAACATCCAAGCGCGGATCGACGATTGGCCACAGAAGCAGAACTGGAAATAGATCCATTTCTGAAATAAAAATATCATCACCTAAAACTCTGGAGTCTGCGCGCTCTGCGTAGAGAGAGCATCATTACTTTGTCATCCAAGCGGATTAAATCGCCGACTGTTCGTGTCGAAAGAAACCGTTGTTTTGTTTTAATTTAGCGCCGTCAATCATCCGTATAAGCCGAGGCGTCACTGCGAATCTAAACGTCTGAGCGAGAACAAGGAAGGAGGGAACGACAGAAAGAAGAAGAAGAAGGCCCCTCCTGAAATTAAATCCAAGAGAGATGAATCAAAATGAACTTAATCTGAACCGCCATGCTCGCACACACACACACACACACACACACACACACACACACACACACACACACACACACACACACACACACACACACACACACACTTGAGCAGACAGCTAGTAGACAGTGATTTACAGCAGGTAGGAAGTCAATTATGCTACTGGATATTTCTGTCAGAAAAAATATGTGTGTGTCTGTGTGTGTATCTGTGTGTGTGTGTGCATGCCCTGAATAGAGTATGTGTGTGGGAGGTGGCAGCACAGGCAGCTTTGCTGAGACAGGATGAGGGTGTGTGTGTGTGTGTGTGTGTGTGTGTGTGTGTGTGTGTGTGTGTGTGTGTGTGTGTGTGGGAGGAGGAAGTTCTTGGTGAGCCAAGGTTACAGTGCTGCTGCTGCTGCTGAATCTCTGTTATAAAAGCCTCAGTTACACAACTGAAATACTCCAAACTTATCGCGGCTCTGTGACGGAGAGAGGGGAAGAATCAAACTTTATGATCTATCGCTTCACATTCACCGGGACACTATTTCTGTTTCGAATTGAAATCCAATAAAAGTTTTCAGAGCAGAAACGGATCTCGAGATGACGGTTCCTAAAGTTCCTCGACGATCTCGGTGCAGAAACTCGGCAACCCAGAAATCACGGAGAAAGTTAACGAAAATTGGAAATGAGTTCTTTTTATTGTGCAGCCGACACATAAAATCATCAACAGCCCCACAGCTTCATGCACAAATGCAAACACTGTTCCTCCAGGCTTCCGTAGGTAATCTGTGTTTTAACAAGCTACGAGGTGCAGTTCCTCTAACGTCCACTTGAGGCTGGCTCCAGAAGTGAGTCAGTCTCCATAAGTCCCCATGTTTCACAGCAGAAATAAACATGTTTACAGCCTGGTACAAAAACAGTTTTGGTCTCTGTAGCTAATTTCCCCGTTCATGACAACTGTACTGAGGGTGAATTTATATACAACTCACCTGTTCACATTATATTAAGGCTTAAAGTTATGCAGGGTTAAGAGCGTGGCTGCTTTGATTGACTTTATTTGAGCAACCAGGCGTCACTCAGCTCACTGATGATCCACGTCTTTGCAGATCTTTAGGATTTTTAGACAGGATTACCAAAACAGCGATGGTCAGAGTCACGACGTTCAACGGCTCTTTGGAAACCTACAGGTGACATCACGGATACGAGGTCAGTGCTTTGTACAGTCGACGGTTTGTAGGAGTGAAATGTTGCGTGACGGGGGAAGAATCAAGAGTCTCCAAATTCCCAGATGAGCTCAAGTTTAAACAACATTTTTAACGCAGTGTTCCACATTCCCACAGATTCATATTTCCCTTCACACTAAAATGCAAATGCTGTCCCCTTCGGGCTTCCGTAGGTGATCTGTGGGTTTGACTGTGGTTTCTCGAGAGAGGAAAGACAGAGACGACCAACTCAAACATCAACTCAACCAAGGAGAGTACACAATGGAGGGCGGAGACGCAGTTTAATTAGTCAATAAAAATTTGTCTGGAAAAACAAGCAGAAATCAGATAAACAGGAAAATATGTTTTTTTGGGATAAAGATAGTATTTCTGACTCTGGGATGAACTCGGAGAAAATCCTGCAGGCTTTAGAGACACAGGATGAGACTTTGTGTCTTTCTTTCATTGTTGGTTTTTTAACTGGCCAGTAGAGTAAATACAGTTTTTAAAAAACAGCCCAGAAACCACTGAAATATCGAGTTTAACCCCGAATGTGTGTGTGCCTGTCTCCACGGCATCTCTTATGTAATGATCGCTGAATGATTTTCATACACTCACTGCATGAGTGTATCGAGTCCTGAAGTCTTGAGAGGTGAGGTCACTGCCTGTTCTGTTTCAGCCCGGTCCAATGTACACAACTGATGTGGATGTATGTGTGTGTGTGTGTGTGTGTGTGTGTGTGTGTGTGTGTGTGTGTGTGTGTGTGTGTGTGTGTGTGCTTTATGTCTCATACACAAGAAGGTTTCTACCATAATAGTCCTGGAAAAGAACCTTCACCATCCCGTCAAATCACCATGAAATGCTGTTTTCTCTCGGTAGTTTTATTTTGAAAAACGTTTGCTCTGTTCAATGACCGGATAGAAAACGTCCACAATTACAAGAAAAAACATGAATAAATAAAATGACTTTAAAATGTCAAATAGTGTCAGATTTACTCCCATTTGTTAAATCTCGGCTCCTTCTGTTGGAGCCGACACTTCCTCCATCTGTTTCAAATTAAAATGCTTCCAGCAGCTCGTCGGGGGGATATTCCCAACTCGTCCCCTGGAAAATTTTTATTGTGAAACCTCCAAAGGAAGCGTTGTTGGGGTTTTTTATTGACATCGGATCTATTTTAAAAAAATAAAATGTGGCGAGATTGTCTTCTTGCAGCCACTTAGGGCAGAGATGTTTGTGGTTTCTCGTCATTTTTCTTTAATTATTTCAAACTGCATCAGTTTTTATTTGAAAAAACTTACATTGTGTTAAAATAAAATAAAAAATTCAGCTGAAATTCAGCACAAACTTTCGAGGTTTTGAGATCTTGAGGTTCCCATAAAGGTCGAGCTGGCCTGGAGTCTTCCTCGGTCTCTCTAAATAGACTTTGTGTAACCCTTCAAATCATTTTGCACAACAACTATTTCACTGATTTTGGTGAAACCGGATCATATTTTACAGGACACGAGTTACTACTACTACAGCTACTGCAGCTGCTGTTAGCTCAGTCTGTTAGCCGGGCTGCCCTGACCACAGGCGTTCTGGGTTACCGGGAAGAAGAGGAGTTTTTTTTTTTAGCTCCAGGGGCGTGGGTGAACGCTGACGAGGAGTGGAGCCAGTGTCGTGCCAGAACCGGAGCTGGGCAAGCTGGCAACGTGAGCAACCGGGCTCAGCAGCCTCTATGGATGAACAAGGATAAGAGGTGAAAAGACGAAAGTAAGAGAGTAAATGTGGGACTGACTTTTAGCTGCTACTACGTCTTGTGTTGTTGCACTTTCTTGCTGTGTTAGTGAAGTTGCTAGTTTTTGATCATAAGCAATATGATCATAGCAAACACACGTGTACAGCTGTCCATATTTATCTTACACTCTAAAACTGAGGGCGTTCAAAAAAATACAGATTTCTACGCAGTGTTGCTTTAAGCCCGAATGAACAAGAAGCGCTTTCATCTGAACATCTACAAACCCCGTGACAACTTGGCAAACACCATCTGCTGAAGTAAATCATGTGATCGGATCAAAAGCTCCAGAGAAAAAGAAAAGAAAAAAGCTCCGAAACCTTCTGGAGAAATTAGTTTGTCAACTCTTTAATTTTCATTTAATTTCTTTATTTATTCTGTCCTGGCGCTGCTTACACAGACACAGACACACACACACACACACACACACACACACACACACACACACACACCCTGCGGTTAACATGGGAAACGTGATGTGACACGGCACCAATTCAGGCTGTTAAAGAATTCCATGTTCCATGTTCTGTCTCCTGGCACGCGCTCGCACGTACAGTATAGACACTGTACCTACAGTTTTCTTTTTCCGAAACAGCGGCTTCTTCCACAGCTGTGGCTGTTTGACCAACATGTTTCCATTTAACGGAGAAAGCAACAAAAAAAAAAAAGAAGAGATGGAGAAAGAGATGGAGAGAGAGAGAGAGAGAGAGACAGAGGGGAGGGAAGGGGGTTGAAGAGGTGAGGAAGGGAAAAACAGGCGTCCTGTTGGTGTAAATTGCCAGTGGAAAAGAGAAGGCAGTCATATTTTCCACAGGGCTGTTGGGCCAGCCTTGAAACTATTACTGAGTTAGCCCCGTGTGTGTGTGTGTGTGTGTGTGTGTGTGTGTGTGTGTGTGTGTGTGTGTGTGTGTAGCTTCATTACATTTTCCACAACAGTTTGCAAAATACACCAGGAAGCAAGATGGACAGAGGAGGAAGGGGTTAGACGGATTGGTTTTCTTTTAGTGGATGGACGCTCTGGTTTTTATAGTTTGTTAAAAAGCTTCTCTGGTTTTCCAACAACAAGCAACAAGCGCCTTAGTTCTAGTTCAAGTTCTTCAACTTATACAATGTTTGTCCTTCAAACCGCCCAGGTTCGTCTTCTCTCTGCTTAGATTTTAAAACTGGAGATCTCCCAAAGTCGATCGAGCATGTGGATATCACCTCCTTTCTTTACTGAAGTTTGAAGTTCACTGTGTGTCGGCCGCCCTCTCCCAGCACTGGAAGACCTGCACAGATCCCGTTGTCTTAAGAAAGCCCAGAACATCATGAGGGACACCTCACACCCTGGTCACCCTGTTTGCAATGCTGCCTTCAGGCAGACGATACAGAGCCATCGGTGCGAGGACGAATAGATTCAAACACAGTTTATATCCAAATGCAATAGCCACTGCTAAAAAATAACGTGCACAAAGTTTTAATGTTTTACGTAATGGGTGTTTGCTCCTTTTAGCATATTTAGTATTTATTTAGATTTTAGCATGTGTTTAATTTTATTTATTTTAGTACATTTTAATGTCTCAGGTATTTTTATTCTTATATTTATTCTAGTTATTTTAACTCACTAGCAGTAGTCGAGTTGTAAAATAAAACCGGGGGGGTGGTGAAATGTTTCATTTATGTGACATATTTTCCAGCTGGGGTCTGGAGGTCCTCCCCCAGAAAATTTTGTATTTCTTAGATGCAACTTCCTGCATTCTAGTCAATTTTAGGGTGACTTGCTAGACATGGCAAATCCTAAATCCCGTCGTCCCGATTCATAGCTTGCATTCTCAGTTGCATGGCCTGCACATCCCCCCTCAACTCGAGTACTGCTCACTAGTCACTTTAAGAATAGGATTTTATTTATGTTGCACTGACTGACTAGAAGCACTTTCAATCTCGTTGTACCTGTGACAATGACAATACAGATCTATTCTATTCTAACCTTGGCCCGCAGCCACTGAAGTAGAACTTGTGAATGTCAGGCCTTACCTGACTCAACATGTTACCCAAGGCTGTGTTCATCTCACGACTAGATTACAGTAACTGCACCTGTAGACCTCCAGCTCACTACCAACACCTGGACATGATCAATCTATCCGCCTCTAACTGTCACAGGACTTATTTCAGTCTGACGTTCTCTCTCCTTATTAAAGAGCTTTTAGCTCTGCACCAACCAACCGTCGCTTTCACTGTTTAAAACAACGAATGTCGTGAGCGCTCACATCAGCTGTTGTTAATTAACATCAATTACTAACTTTGACGTCGGGCCAAACTCAAAACTTGGCCGAGTTTTGCGCCAACCCATTCGTCTGCGCGGCGGCCAAAGATTATTCGATATTCAAGGAGCGCTTCATCAATTATACGCATGAAAAAAATAATATTATTCATCAGGAATGCTATTTCTTTGACTGTGAGAACAGTTGTTTAATTTCTTCTGTCATCAGGGTCTGAGTGGAAGAGATGGAGGCCAAAGAGATGAGGGTCCAGTTTCCCTCGCTGGAAAAGTTCTTGGAGCTTGATCTTGGCCTCCGCTGCAGCATGCGGCTTTGCAAGTCACTCGACTTCATGGAAATGAAATCCTGAACTCTCAGCGCTCTTTAAGCAACGATCAATAATCTTCTCTTTGCCTTTAGGATTATCTCACGTGTCCTCAAAGACCCGAGCGCAGGCTGGACTCTGGTCCTGCAGCAGAGACTGGGGCAGTGTGTCAGAGCCGCTAACCTGAAGAAGAAACAGACATCTGCTTTATCAGATGTTTCTTTCTCTCTGAACTGACCCACGGCCAAGCCACAACAATCTCTGCTCTTTCCTGGCTGGTATATATTTAGCCACGATGCCTCCAGCTGTGGCTGCACAAACGTCTGTGACGCAAAACTGAAAAAGAAAAAAACTCTGGCACACTGGCGGCCATTGTAGGAGCTTCTCCTTCTTCTCTTTCTCCTTCTTCTTCTTCTTCTTCTTCTCTTTCTCCTTCTTCTTCTTCTTCTCCTTTTTCTCCTTCTTCTTCTCCTTTTTCTCCTTTTTCTCCTTCTTCTCTTTCTTCTTCTTCTCCTTCTTCTTCTTCTTCTCGTATTGGGCTTGATTTAGCATGGCGCACAGTGGCGGCCGTTGTAGGAGCTTCTTCTTCTTCTTCTTCTTCTTCTTCTCCTTCTTCTTCTTCTCCTTCTTCTTCTTCTTCTTCTTCTTCATCTTCTTTCCTTCTTCTCTTTCTCCTTCTTCTCCTTCTTCTTCTCCTTCTTCTTCTTCTCTTCTTCTCCTTCTTCTTCTTCTCTTTCTCTTTCCTTCTTCTTCTTCTTTCTTCTTCTCTTTCTCCTTCTTCTTCTTCTTCTTCTTCTTCTTCTTCTTCTCGTATTGGGCTTGATTTAGCATGGCGCACAGTGGCGGCCGTTGTAGGAGCTTCTTCTTCTTCTTCTTCTTCTTCTCCTTCTTCTCCTTATTCTTCTTCTCCTTCTTCTTCTTCATCTTCTCTCCTTCTTCTCTTTCTCCTTCTTCTTCTTCTTCTTCTTCTTCTTCTTCTCCTTCTTCTCCTTCTCCTTCTTCTTCTTCTCCTTCTTCTCCTTATTCTCCTTCTCTTCTTCTCCTTCTTCTTCTTCTCCTTCTCTTCTTCTCTTCTCCTTCTTCTTCTCTTCTCTCTTCTTCTCTCTTTTCTTCTTCTTCTCCTTCTTTTCTTCTTCTTCTCCTTCTTCTCCTTCTTCTTCTTCTCCTTCTTTTCTTCTTCTCCTTCTCCTTTCTCTTCTCCTTCTTCTCCTTCTTCTCTTTCTCCTTCTTCTTCTTCTTCTTGTATTGGGCTTGTTTTAGCATGGCGCACAGTGGCAGCCGTTGGGTTTTATGCAACGAGCCTTCAGAGATTCTGAATGAATGATGCACGGACGCGATGGAGTGGGAGCTTCCAGCCCACAGCAGCTCTTTATAAAGTTTGAGTCAAATTCAGGGCAGAGGACTATTCCTGGTGTACAGGAGTGTGTGTGTGTGTGTGTGTGTGTGTTGATGCTTACACTTATGTAAGCTGTATTCTGTCATCTGCATCCCTCCTTCTCTCTCCCCTCCTTGTCTCCTCACGCCTCCCCCTCGCTGCCTTGTTTACTCATCTTTGTTCTCTTTCTCCTTTTCATTCATGTTTTTTTTTTCCCAAACCCTTATTTTCTTGCACTCTTCCCCCATTTCGTTTCCTCTCCCCGTCTCCATCGTTAAAAAAGCCTGCAGGCAGGTTTAGCTTGCACTATAACGCTGAGTTAGTTTTTAACTCTCAGGGAGCCGACTCGTCCTGGAGGCCATTTTTTCACAGCCTTGCATCAGACATCTGCAATCTGAGCCTCGGAAACAGCAGCAGCAGCAGCAGCAGCAACAGAGCTCATGCTATGTAGGGCGGGTAATTACCAAAACTTTCACTTACAGACTTCACAAACCAAACAGGATACAATTAGAGCTTTTGTTACCCGTATTTATGGAGGGAAGGCTGACGGAGAATAGCACAGTATAACCAGTTTTTTTCCCGCTGCTGGGCACTGGAAGCTGCCCATTATGGAGCGCAGTAAAGCATGTGTCAACTATAGAAGCAACACCTAAAGAATAACAATTTAAAAAAAGCTAATTATATAGAAAAACACAGCAGGAGCGTGTAGGACTCAGAAACATGTAATCCTGTAAAGGATGTTGCCGTCTGAGAAAAGAACACTCAGCCTGCAGCCTATACTTTTGCAAACGTCTGCGATGTTTCTCTGCGAAACTTTCTGTACGTGAAGTCACTTTAAACATTTAATTCACTCCTTCACTCGTACGCCTCCGCGGCGGCGAGGCTATTTCAGTTCCACCGGCTGAAAACAAATAGAAACGCAGGTTAACTCGAGCTCTGAATACACAAGATGTTCAGCGTCCTGCAGATCTGACCTTCTGTCCGGGCGATACAAAACTCCATTAGACGTCCATTCATCTCGGATGAATCAGTGCAGCGATGGTGCAGCATAAAAAAAAAGCCAGCTGCTCTTTAAGAAATGAGCTAAATCATTTTTCATTTTCAGGTTTTCTCTTTTTTGGTGCGAGGATTATCAGTCGCAGCCGCGTCGGTTCAGTCATTTTAAGAAAAAGGTGTCTCTCAGCTGAAAATGAACTTTCGGTGCAGGATAAGAACCCGTAATATAATGTAGCACTGATGTGAGAGAGAACCTAGACCACTGACACTTCTGGAACTTTCAACAAAACACAGGCCTTCGAACAGCATGTCTGTTATCATAAAGAGTGGACGTAGGGCGTGAATGCAGACCAACATCACTGGTTTGACCTTTGTCCAATGATCCTGCCTCCCTAACCTCTGATTTTCTGTCTATTGTCCTTTCCAAAAACAGAAAGTAGTTGGGTTATATAGACACCCATGAGTTAAAGGTCCAGTCTGTAGGATTTAGTGGCATCTAACTGTGCTGTTGATGACTTAAACCCCCTCACCTCACCCCTTCCTAACTACAGTGGCTCTTGGAGCCGGAGTTTGTTTGTCTGGGCTACTGCAGAAACAGTGCATGTAGCTAAAAGTCTATTGAAAGGTAACAAAAACATAAAACAATAATAATAAAAACATAGTTATCAATATTAGTTCCGGTTTTGTTGTATTCTGTAAATAAAGCTGATCATAAATCGACACACTGGACCTTTAAGTTCATCGTTTCTTTCACATCCAACAAAACAAAAGGAAAAGTGTGAATGAATCCAGCTGTGTTTGTTTCTACTGCTGTTCAGCATCATCTGAATCATAACCGGCCTTTTTAGTTATGTGTCACACCGAGCACCAGATACTGTCCCTAAGTTCGAAGGCGAGAGAACGATCCCGTCTTTGAGGACCGAATGTGACTTTTCTTTTTCCGCGAGGATGCACTGTACGTGACATTTTCTCGGCTAACGTTCAAACTCATAACTCGGCCTCGGCTCAAGGTTTTGTTCGAAGACAGCAGCCATCACTGTCGCTCACACAGCTCGGGATGCGACCGCCAGCTGCTCGGTTTTGCCAGTCAACTTGATGTTTACAGAAGAATACGAGTCCAGACGGACAGAATGATTTGACGCTCGGTCAGCTGCTGTCGGGAGCCGAAAAACCTTCCCAGACTCTGCCAGAACGTATACCGAACGTTTGGCTGCCAGCAGCTCCTGAGCCTGTTCGCAGAGTCCTGCCTCTTTATTTATAAGCACCAAAAGGTGTGTGCGTGTGCGTGTGCGTGTGTGTGTGCGTGTGTGTGTGTGTGTGTGTGTGTGTGTGTGTGTGTGCACTGCAGTTTATTCTTGACACAATGGGGGTGGGTGGTTGAATGACTACTGTCCCCAACACCCGTTACTCTCACACACACACACACACACACACACACACACACACACACACACACACACACACACACACACACACACACACACACACTCACTCACACACACACACCAGTGCTGACTGTCCACCCACACGCACAGCTAATCTCTGTCCCCTCACATCCGCAGAGCAGCAGGTAGGTAGGAGGTGTGTGGTCTGAGTGTGTGTGCGTGTGTGTGTGTGTGCGTGTGTGTGTGTGTGTGTGTGTGTGTATGTGTGTGTGTGTGTGTGTGTTCAGCAGGATGACTAACGTCGTGCAGAATTAAAAAGCTTGAACTCTCGGCAGCACAGATGGCTCGGCGAGCGAAAACTAGACGAACAAGAAACACTCAGACTTTGTGCCTGAAATTCTTTTTTTTTTTTTTGCATCCCAAAAATACACAACAAGAAACATTGTCTCCTGCGTGCACAGTGTGTATGTGTGTCACTGTGACTTGTTACTGTACACCTGCACATGAATAATGCTCCTGTTCCATTTCCTGCTGCAGTGTTTGCTGCTGATTTGCATCGCTCTCGCTTTCTCTCTCTCTCTCGCAATTTCCTTTTTCTTTTCAACTTCAATTTGCCTTTTTGCCGTGATATGTAAAATATGTTCACGTCAGCAGAGCAGACAGGGAAGAAACACGGGAGGAAAAGAGGTGACAGAAGTATGTGGACACCCAGACACTGCACAAATATGGCAAACAGTATTTATAAAGCGTCTTTCGACCACTCACGGTGTCTTTTAGACTGCAGACTAGAGGAGGCGGGGATGTTTTGATGATTCACATCCAGCCCACAAACATACATGCATGTTAAACATCTCTGTACTGACTCTAACCTGCAGCCTCCACTCTTCTGGTTTCAGGTTTTTCTCTGAGTGAGTTCAAGTAGAGCTGCAACAATGAACTGATTAGTCATCAGCCATGAACTGAATGAGCAGCTATTTTGATGATAAGATTCATCATTTGGAGTCAAAATTGTCCAAATTCTCTGATTTTAGCTTCTCTTCTGGTTTCTATGGCAGTGAGCTGAATATCTTTGTGTTCGAGGACGTCACCTCGACCAAACAACTCATCGATAGATCGAGAAAATGATCGATGATGAAGATAATCTTTACAGTTGCCGCCTTAGAAGTAGCAGAGAATCTTCTCCAGGTAAACGATACCTGCTGAAGATCATTTTTGTACCTCGACCAATGTCGTTTGTTTTAGCTGGCAGCCAATCACTGCAAGTGTTCTTTCTTAATCTGACGTGTGATTGGCCAAATACTGCAGCTACACCTGCGTGTTTGTCTGCGGAGGAGAAGTTAAGGACGACCTATTTGACGTTATTTTAGAAAAAGGTCTCCTCCCGGCTTCTCACTGCATTCTACTTCTTTGTGAACAAACCAACATGGAACCGCAACCGAACTACACAGCTGCTGAATGATTGGCTGCTTGCCTGTTACTGGTGATGTGATAGGAAGTTTCCGCACGCTGGGTCCGCCCGTCTGTTAGCTGATTGGCTGTTTGTGTGTTTCTGCCAGCAAGCATGAACTCCATGAAGACAGCTCCGCTTCAATAGAAACTCGCTTCAAAACAAACAACAAGCTAAAGTTCTGTCTCGCCCAGACACGAGACAACACACTCACCGTGGCAGAAGCACCGGGCCCGAGCAGCGCGTCTGTCGTGGCGTCTTTGTCAGTGGCAACACTGAACAAACGTCGTTGTTTCAAACTAACTTGTACAAATACATTGCAGTTTATAAAAATAATAAAAAAAGGCTGCAGTATCGCGATAATACCCAAAACCGCGATACTTTGTCTGGTATAGTATCGTGACAACTCTAACCAGTATTAGTACTAGGTTTATTTAAACCTTACCCAGCCCTCATGAGGTCTCACAGGGTCAGGGTTTTGAGGTCAGGCATCCACAGCAGGCCGGGACAGTCACTGTCATGTTGAAAATATTCTATGCTGTAGCGTTACGTCTTTAGAACTAAGGGGTCCAGAACAGGAGTGTCCACATACTTTTGGCCAGTGTGTCACACATGCTTGTGTACAGTATACATAGGAGTGTGTGTGTGTGTGTGTGTGTGTGTGTGTGTGTGTGTGTGTGTGTGTGTGTGTGTGTGTGTGTGTGTGTTTCTGACAAGCCCCTACACGCCACCGGTACCTGACACCCGAGTGCAGCTAAATACCCCCCCCCACCCCCGGCCGCCTGGTCTCCATGGAAACCAGATGGACGTTTTCCGTCGATGAGCGACATCCCGGCAGCACGCTGCTAATTTTGATGAATAAAATGAGTCGAAGAGACAGAAAACAGAGAGATGGCGTGAAAAGCCGCGTGCATGGAAAACAATAAGAGCTTACAGTGGATGAAACAAAGAGCGGCAGAGAGAGGATCATGTGCAGAGGTCAGGTGAACTTCAGCTTCCAGGAAACAGAGAAAACAAAACAATTCATTCAGATCGCATCGATACGCGTTTTACTTCACAAGAGCTCGCGCTGATTAAAGATTCATCCTTCCTGCTGCGGCAGACAGTCTCCATTAACTCGTCCACTCGGCCCCGTTAAAGTATTCAAACGCTCGTTTTGTGTTTTAAGAACGATAAGAAAGAAAACAAACCGTCGGAAACAAAAGGGCAGAAATAGCGTGATGTTATCGTATCGCCGCAGATCCTCTTTTAAACCGTGACAATGATCTTTATTTCTTCTGTTTCCAAAACAGAAGCAGGCCTTAAAATAGGAGGTGAACAGGTTCGTGCAGGAAACAGCTCATACGTTATCTTTAGAGAGAGAGGCGGCTGACAAATGATCTTTTATGGTCATTTAGGTGGAAGAACTTGAAGTGAGGCCTCATGAAATATCAAATATATATTTATATATACATATATTATGCAAAAAATACACAGAAAATGTGTTAAAGTCTCCTGATTCATGATTTACACACTCTCCTGTGTTCTTATCGCCTGTGTTTAACCAACACCTTTCCTTTATGACATGTATAAAAACGCCATCTCTTCTCATGAATGACACGACTGTCTCCTATCAGCTGCTGTAAAACCACACCTGTGTTTGTTTGTTGGTTTAAAGCCTCGACGCAGACCTGAACTGTGTTTTTTAATGATTCAGTCACTATAATAAAGACTTTTTTTTATTATTTCCTTCCTCGTTGTTTGTTTTATTTCTTATATTTTGGAGTGCCTGGGTTGTTTTTCCAGTTTAACCGAGGAAAATATAAAATATATGCAGAGAATAACCGGATAATGATGTTTCCTATGAACCAAACTAATAAATCACTATTAACTGGATAAAATAAAAGGTAATGAAGCCGTGTCATGGTATAAATGCACACTTGAGGTTTGCGTTCGTTGGTTAACGCTGTGACGGAGAGCGATCATGACAGCGAGCAGGTTTGTGATAAGGCATCTGATAAGTGTGAGAGAAAACACGGAGCTATCACTGCTCCTGCCGTCTCTCTCTGCAGCTCTGACGAGGAGTTACATTTTTGAAAAGCTTATTTCAGTAAAAGTATTATCAGCAAAACGAAGTATGAAAAGTTAAAGTGCTCATTCTGCAGAAAAAAAACCTTCCCTGTCAGTGTTTTACTTTTATATCTGATGTTTTTTTTCCGGTCTGATATTCCTGCTGCGTTCATGTGTATGTTGCATTTTAGTTCATTTGAACGACTTTATATACTGTTAGCTAGTTTAATCTGCAGAGCTGGAACCTGGAGGTCAGCACGGCTTCATGGGGGGTCGCCTTATACTGCAACAATACTGCAATAATACTGCAATATTACTGCAACAATACAGTATAGGTTGGGATGCTGTGTGACAATCAAAAAAACACTAATTTCAATAAAGTTTGTCGTCTTTGTGCTGTCAGGGTTTTTATGTATGATGGTTGAAAATGCTGTTAATTATAATACTGATGACAAAATTGTATAAAAAATCCCTAAATTGGGGCAGTCGGTAGCGTAGTGGGTTAAGCGGCCGCCCCGTGTGTGGAGGTTATAGTCCTCGCTGCACCTGGCCCCGGTTCGAATCCCGCATCGGACGCTAATTTACTGCATGTCACTCTGCTTCCTGTCTATCTTCAGCTGTACTATCAATAAAGGCAATGTCTCATTTCTGATGTCATATTCAAAGTTATCTGCTCAAAAATCATCCGAAACACTCGTTTGACACAAACCTCCTGCAGTTATTATTTGGTGCAGTTTATTTGTTATTATTATGCATTGAATAGAAGATGAAACATCCATGAAATGTGTCACTCAGTCATGCATCAGTGCATCATATCCTGTAAGATCATCTCGTGTTTGTAGCATCTCTGAATCAGGTTAATCTAAGATGCTTTCAACATATTTATCAATCTCATGGAGCTCCTCAGCTCATAAAGAAACTAAATCACACTAAGGTTTGAAACATGAAGTAACTAAAGTTGTCAGACAAACGTAAACAGTTCAGTATTTGCCTATAAAGATAAAGGTAGTTGTATAAAAACTGAAAGTACCTTTAATTTGTAAGATTTAAAACTATTTCCTGTGTGATATCAAAATAAAACACCTCATAGACGTTAAAGCTCACATTACACACACACACACACACACACACACACACACACACACACACACACACACACACACACACACACACAAACAGCTCGCTGTGACACTGTTCCCATTAACTCCTGCAGTTTTTACTACGGCCTCTGTCTGTGAGAACACACACACACACACACACACACACACACACACACACACACACACACACACACACACACACACACACACACACACACACACACACACACAGGGTGAGGAAACCATAGGAACAGATGAAGGCGCTGTCAGGAGCACCTGCTCCTCCTCCACAGCCTGCACTCCTCCCCTCATCCTCTCTGCCTTTGTCTCCCCCTCCTCCCTTACCTTACCTTTCTTCCTTTTTCTCCTCACCTCACCCCCCCCCCCCCCCTCTCTCTGGGTTCCCTTCACCTCTCTCTCATCCCCTTCTTTCTTTACTTCCCTCCTCGCCAACTCACTTCACCAATAAAAGGTGCGTTTGATTCGTCCTTCACGCCGCCTTTCCTTAAGGAGGTATCTCACATGCATCCAGGAATAAAACTATACAAATATAATAATAGTGAACTTCCCGAGTAGAAACTGTGGTTGTTTTATTTCTGGACATGTTCATGTTTTTCTCTCTCTCTTTCTTTTCCGGCTCGCAGTGCTGCATTTTTTTTCTTCTTCTTCTCAAGGTTGAATTCCCGACCTCAGATGTGAGGAGCAGTCACACGACTCGGCCTCTGCACCGCCCGAACACAAAGAGGCGACATTCAGCAAAAGTGTGTGTGAGAGAGAGAGAGGGGGGCGGATGGAGAGAGGGTTTGTTGTATTAAGTCTTTGTTTTTCTCTCCACAATCTCTCTTTGTTTTAATGTCTTTTTGACCTCTGCCACCTCTCTCTCTCTCTCTGCCTCGCTCTTTCGTGTCTCACCCAGCGCTGGTTGTTCATTGTCGGAACAGTTTCGGTCTCTCTCCCTCTCCGCCCATCCTTCACCTGTTCCTCCACCCTTCCTCCTTCCTTTTTTTGGCGGCAATCATCCCTCACCTTTTTTTCCCTCCCCATTTAAAGTTACACTTTCTGTCGTCTGTGGTTTTAATTAATCACGCGACTCGTTAACGAACTCTCTCCCCCGTCGACCGTTAATTAATCAGGTTTCTGCCTTAATGAACAGTCTAAACTCGTTAAACCTGTTTCGCTCTTAATTAGCCCCGTTAGCTCCGGGGCCTAGCGCTCTGACAAGACTATTAGGCTGCTACTACGCCTTCCGTGAGTGTGTGCGTGAGCGTGTGTGTTGAGATTACCTCACTCCCTAATGGGGCTGCTCAAATATTTATAGGGCAGGAAGCTGAATGGGAAGAATGATAGCGCTCAGGGAGACAGCAGACACTGAGGGAGTACATGAGAAGACTGATGCTGCCTTCAAGTGCTCCTCGTAAGCTCCAACTTCCGACCTGGGAAGTTGTAAAGATACGGAAAGCCCAAAGGGTCACAACACGCCTCTCTCTCCTCCCCTTCATCGTGAAGATGTCACCCACCGGCTGGACGGAAACGAGCGCCGACAAATGTCTCTAAATGAACCTTGAGTGCCATTAAGGCCAATGTCGCTTCACTGCTGGCTCCAGGACGGACTATTTTCATAACATTAGCATTTCATCGGTGCCCAACGCATAAACACAAGATCGGAGCTTTTATATAAATCTAATGCGCGACACAGCTGCTGCCATATTCATGATCGTAAAGCTGTCTGATGATCACAGTGACAAGCACAGATCATGACGAGGACGACAGGAGCTGCCCTTGAGCAAGGCACCAAACCATTCCTGCTGCGTTCATGTGTATGTTGCATTTTAGTTCATTTGAACGACTTTATATACTGTTAGCTAGTTTAATCTGCAGAGCTGGAACCTGGAGGTCAGCACGGCTTCATGGGGGGGTCGTCAGGCCTGTTACAGCAATAATACTGCAACTTATACTGCAACAATACTGCAATAATACTGTAACTTATACTGCAACAATACTGCAATAATACTGTAACTTATACTGCAACAATACTGCAATAATACTGTAACTTATACTGCAACAATACTGCAATAATACTGCAACTTATACTGCAACAATACTGCAATAATACTGTAACTTATACTGCAACAATACTGCAATAATACTGCAACTTATACTGCAACAATACTGCAATAATACTGCAATATTACTGCAATAATAAAGTATAGGTTGGGATGCTGTGTGACAATCAAAAAAACACTAATATCTATAAAGTTTGTCGTCTTTGTGCTGTCAGGGTTTTTATGTATGATGGTTGAAAATGCTGTTAATTATAATACTGATGACAAAATTGTATAAAAAATCCCCAAAATGGGGCAGTCGGTAGCGTAGTGGGTTAAGCGGCCGCCCCGTGTGTGGAGGCTATAGTCCTCGCTGCAGCTGGCCCCGGTTCGAATCCCGCATCGGACGCTAATTTACTGTGTGTCACTCCCCCTCTCTCTCTGCTTCCTGTACTATTAAAAAAGGCCAAAATAATATTAATAAAAACAAAAAAGTCCCCAAAAATATGAAGACAACTCATTTCTAAAGTCATATTCAAAGTTTTCTGCTCAAAAAACATCCGAAACAGGACTGACTAACGCATGTCCACAGGTCATGTGTGATCGCTGACAGCAGTGTAATTGGATTTCCATCTGCAGAACCTGAATGCATTCACCTGTTACAAACACAAACATCCAGGTGTGTCAGGTGTCATCTGAAACACATGATCGGCTTGTGTCGATGTAAAAAACACAGACGTGGAGTTCGACACCTGCTGTTTGGGTTTGACCGGCTACTGTTAATGCTGCTCTGGCTGGAAGAGCAGAAGAACGGTCTGGTTTAGCAACCTGCAAGCGAACACTCCGGTATATTTTCATACGCAAGGCAAAACTTGTGTTGTGTACTTGTATTTTCTTAAGTGTAATATACACAGTCCTGGACTTTCACCAAATGTTGTGCAGAAATTGGGAAGATGGCACTCGGATACTCTGAAACATGTTACAGGAAGTTATAAAAGTACAAAATCTGATTTCTCTGAATGTTTTCAAATCAGTTTTAAAAGACCTGAAGACAGAATCGTTGGGGTAAGCTGATATTTTTGGATATACATATATATTTTTTTTGTATCTGCTTTAATGTTCTTGTTCTTAGTTTGTGTCCATCTTGGCCAGGACTCCCTTATTACATTATTACTTACATCTCGGTTCTTGTTTTTCAAACTTGAGACTTGGAATTAAATCAGACTTAAGTAACACAAACGAGGAGCTGAAACTTGACCACACTGTGAGACCTGAGACAGCTCAGCTCTACGACGGCTCCGAAAGGAAAACTTGAACATTGTCGTGAAAAAACCTGCATCCCGATTCGAGGCTTGTGGATTTGTAACTTGGACTCGTCTCAAGTGACTTGGGACGTCGACGTGAACTCTAAAACAACTCTGCTGAGTGACACCGATTGGACGGAGTCCAGCGGGATAAGCAACACGAGCGGTCAGGTGATAACACGCGATGTAAACGAATCCTGAGCTTAATTAATCCAACCAGTTACTGTATCTGGAATTAAACCAAGTGACCAACATCACCACATGCTGCTTAGAAACCGGCGCGGTCACACACATAACCAAAAGGCTGCTGACAGTAAATAAAGTTGATTCACTGACGCTGAGCCAAAACTGTGAGATTAAAGGTCCAGTGTGTCAGATTTTTTGTTTGTTTGAAATGATCTGCAGCCACAGCATGTCCACCATGTTTCATGTATTTTGCAGCCACTGTAGTTTCTCCTTCATGCCAGAAAGAAGAGATCAAGGGGAGTGGGTTGTAAAATGCTGCTAAATCCTACACACTGCTTCTTTAAAGGATGTTACCTGCACAACACAACACAACCAAAACTATGAAATCAAGATCTAAGTTGTGAATTCTCTTTTATGCAACCAGATCTTTAGAGTTAGAGTTGCTGCTCACTTTCCCTCCAAAGACAAAATACTGGACACCTGCTGCAACCGCAGACTGAATAAAACATGGACGTAGTATCCCTGACGTCACCCGCAGGTGAAGTCCTGCCTCCACCGAGCTGAGGCGGGCTGTATGAAGCCTGCTTGCTCACACCTGCAACAGCACCAACCTGTCAATCAAAGCGTCCTCGCTCTTAATCCTGCATAACTTTAAGCCTTAATATAATGTGAACAGGTGAGTTGTATATAAATTCACCCTCAGTACAGTTGTCATGAACGGGGAAATTAGCTACAGAGACCAAAACTGTTTTTTGTACCAGGCTGTAAACATGTTTATTTCTGCTGTGAAACATGGGGACTTATGGAGACTGACTCACTTCTGGAGCCAGCCTCAAGTGGACGTTAGAGGAACTGCAGGTTTTGGCACTCAACCGTCTGTACGCTAACGTATCCGAGCATTTAAACACTGGAACAATCCACTTTGGACCTTTTGGGTGATTTATGTTCTCGGAGGAAGCTGGTTCACGTTCAGAACTCAAATCTCAATAATTTGGTGCAGCAATTTATTCAGATCCGCCTCTTGAATCGTTGTTTTCTTTCCCCTTCAGGCGGGTGAAAAAACCCTCTCTGCCAGCACGCTGAGGTAATTCCACTTGTTTCCAATTCTGTTCACTTGTTTCAAGAATTCTCTGGCAACAAGTGTGAGGATCTTTTAAAAAAAAAGAAATAAGGGCAGATACAGGCGGAGAGACCAAACATGCTCAGCGCACGGTTCAAAGAAAGGGATGATCTCACCCGGCCACCGCCGCTGCAGCAATTCATGGATTTACCCTTTATTGAAGGACGAATGGGATATTAAGACTTATAATTAGATTAAATTACATGTTGATGGTTATCTTTAGCGGCGCAGGATGCAGAATGACAGGCGACGTATGAGGGACGCGGAGGATGTCGACATGTATGTGGCATCCAGCTCAGGTGGGGAGGGGATAAAGTTGGGGCGGTGACGTCACGGTGTCAGACACACACACACACTCGAGACAAGCATGAGCTCAAGGTGTTGTGTTACGCTGATGAAAGTAAAGGAGGGATGGAGGAGTCCGGAGAAAGAGAGAGAGAGAGACTATGGCAATAAGTGAGATGTAGTTTGGCTGCTAAAGAAAGAAAGAAACGACACAAGAGTGAAGGAAAGAAGGGAAGAAAGAAAGACGAGGGAACGAGGTCAACATGAACTCAGAAGTGTTGAGGGACTGGGTGGAACCAGATGGGAAACACATGCTGTGTAACACACACACACACACATGCACACACACACACACACATGCACACACTCCTTCCAGTGAGCGTGGGTGGAGTCTGATGATGACCTCTTGACACCAGATGGAGGGATGACACTCTTCCTCTTTTCTCCCCTCGCTCCGTCATCTCAGACCTAATCCGTCTGACGTGATCGCAAGGCCAGTCTACTTTGTCACCGTCACCCCCGTGGCATTCTGGGTGTTTGAGTCCCCGCAGAGTTTAAAGCGAGCGCCCCTCGACAATCAGGAGTTGGAGTGTGCTGTAACGCCGCAGGAATGCTGCGTTTGAGTCACGCGGGACGAGGAGGCTGATAGGAGCGACCGGCATGAAAACACCTCACACTGAAACACATCTGCATACAGTAAATATCAAAATACAACCACAACAAGCAGCAGATTATAATACTACAAGCAAACTACTGCCAAACTCTGTAATGTTAAAACAATAAAAAGTAATGTAGAAACAGTTTTGGATTATAAATACTACAAAAAATACTAAAATACTAAAAATACTACTCCAGAAAATGCACCCAAACTGAGTTTCTGACTGGAAATACTACAAATGTAACCCTAGATTATAAATACTATGTCTATAAATACTACAAAAATATTGGGAAATTTTGTTTCAAGATTCAAACCAAAAAAGTAAATATTGATTAGGTTGTAAATACTACATTAAAACATTGCAACAACTCCATATTTACAGTAATATTCCCAACACTGAGTTTCTGTCTGGAAATAATACTGCCAAATGTATCCCTAGATTACAAATACTATGTCTGCAAGTACTACAAAACTACTGGCAAATTCATTTTCAGGATACAAATACTGAAAGAAAATACTGCCAGATTCATCCCAAGGTTATAAATACTACAGCAGAATACTCAGATAATACTCCTGTGAGTGGAAATACAACAAGTACTGCCAGATTGAACCTGATTATAAATACCAGGTCTGTAAACAATGCTGCGTTGAGTGTAAACATGACAAGAACTCAGGTTCATCTGCTCTCAGATGCTAAATTAGGTGTTCTCCCTCTAATTTCTCCAGATGTTTTTAATGGCAGCCTCATGGCAGCGGATCGGTTTTCCTGTGACCCTCGGAGCTGATGTCAGGTTTGAGATTACCAAACTCAAACCTGTGTTTGAAATAACGTGTTCATGCAGCATGCATGTGAAACTGCATCTGTGTTTGTGTGTCCACATGTGTGTGTGTCTGTGTAAGATGACACAGCATGACGCCTATACACTCCCCACGCTTTCAGGGAAGCTCAGCTGATCGTCTCCATGGCGATGAGGCCTGCTCTCGACACATGTGATCGTCATACCCCGTCGACAACACAACACATGCGGACGTGGGATCACACATACACACATTCACAGGATGAATATACATTAATCAGTGTTTATATGACTAAAATTTACTGAATAAATTCACATTTCGTTCAACATCTTGGAATAAAATCATCATAAAGCGAAAGATAATTGTTTGTTCTGACAACACGTATCGGGCTACTGCTGTTTGACTTGTTGAGTGTTTGTTTCTATGTGTTGCCTGGCAACAGACACTATAGAAATAATCAGATACCAGTTTGGCTAGTTCTGGAGTCGCCCAGTAGAAACTGGGATAAACATAATTAGCCTGAGTCAACCTGAGTTACACAGGAGTTAGTAAATGTCAGTAAAACAACAATAATAAGCAGTGTAATGATGATACGCACGATGAATAAAATTATTTTAATTTCACTCCTGCCAGTTAATAATAAGTTATATTAGCAAGCTAGTTAGCTTGTGACACTGGCTATCAGGTGTAATATAATAATATGTATTAATAATATATATTAATATATGTATAATACCAGAATGCTAGTTAACGAGCTAACAATATGTATTAATAATATATATTAATATATGTAAAATAGCAAAATGCTAGCTAACTAGCTAACAATTGATGCTAGTTAGATTGATTGCTACTTGGCTAGCCGTTTGCTAACATCAGCTATCAGATGTAACTAGCTAACGGATGATTGGCTTTTAGATGTAACTAGCTTTTATGTATTTATGTAGAATAGCAAAGTGCTAGCCAACCAGCTAGTTAGAATTTGATGTTAGTTAGATTGATTGATACTTAGCTAGTCTTTAGCTAACATTAGCTATCAGATGTAACTAGCTAACTGATGACTGATATAGATTAGCAGGCTAGTTAGCTAGTGTTTGGTAACACCGGCTATCAGGTGTAATATAATAATATGTATTAATAATAATAATATAGATTTATATATGTATAATAGCACAATGCTAGCCAACCAGCTAACAATTGATTGCTACTTAGCTAGTCTTTTGCCAACATTAGCTATCAGATTTATCTAGCTAAATGATGATTGATATAGATTAGCAGGCTAGTTAGCTAGTGTTTGGTAACAGTGGCTATCAGGTGTAATATAATAATATGTATTAATAATATAAATTGATATATGTATAATAGCAAAATGCTAGCTAACTAGCTAACAATTGATTGCTACTTAGCTAGTCTTTTGCTAACATTTGTTATCAGATTTAACTACAGTAGCTAACTGATGATTGATATAGATTAGCAGGCTAGTTAGCTAGTGTTGTGCTAACATTAGCTTTTAGATGTAACTTTTATGTATTTATGTAGAATAGTGCTAGCCAACCAGCTAGTTAAATTTTATGTTAGTTTGATTGATTGCTACTTAGCTAGCCTTTTGCTAACATTAGCTATTAGATGTAACTAGCCAGCTAACAATTTAAGATGTGAGTATCTATGTTGCTTTTACGGGGGCTACATCTCCGAAATGTGGTTTTATTTTCAATAAAGGCGAGCTAACGCCTAAGGAGAAAGTTGACCAAGGTTTGCTCAACTGTCATTGATGCTAGGAAAGGTCATTCGAAGATTAGATGATAACTACAGTTTAGGCGGCCAGGAACCAAACAGAGTTCATCCTGTTAGGTGATTCAGTCAGTGCAGAAGACGGATGTCTGGATGTGGAGGACTCAAAGACAAAATTGCCCCGATGTAGATAATCAAATTGCATTGCACACCATTGGCAGGAAGCTACACTGTGAGGTCCGACCACTGGGAGTACAGTTGGTTGTTTGGTACCATGGTTTCATGGTGTAATCTTGTATGGTATTACAATTATTGTTATTATTATGATCAGTTACGGTCAAAGGAATGAAATGCCACGGTAAACCATGATGAGGTTCAATGTGTTGCCCAAGGACGCATCGACATGTATGACAGGAGGAGCTGGGGATCAAACCGCCAACCCTGTGATTAGCGGACGACAGCTGCCACAGCCGTCCCTGAACCCTGAACCTTGGATAATATTAGAGTCACGTATATACAAGGAGATGAATAAGCAGATTTCCCTTTGTTCAAACACTCAAGACAGATGTAAACACTCTCATTGACAACTGAAAGATGCCCGCAGTAACCACGGGACCATAAAAAGAAATCGCATCGTGTTCACAGAATATGTCATTACCGTGCATCGGACGCCTGTGATGGACGGCGTCATTACATGTGGGGCGCTCCACGTGGTGAATGCATGGGAGTCATTTGCGATTTTTCCACACGTGCAACTGATGTGGTCCCAGTGTAAACACAGTGAGAGAACCCACCAGCAACCGCTAATCATAATGGCTGCGGATGCATCCAGCTGCTTCCTATGACAGGTGTCATCATGCCTGTTTGTACGTCATTGCAACTGTTTCGTTTTTCTTCCTCCAGCTTTAACCCGGAGGATCCCTTTTTTTAACCTTCCACAAACGTCCCACATGTGGTAGAAGTTTCATCAAACCATTAAGGGTTCTACTTTTTCCATTCATGAGCTTTACGCCCGCTTTCTTTTCGACGCCAAACCGTCTTTCCAGTCCCGTAGGTTGCAAATACCTCGACAGGTGTGGCCAGCTGTGACCGTACAGTACATCATGTTCATTCGAACATAATTATTAACTTTCCTTTGTCTACTTCGAGTTTTTAAGTCAAACAGCTGACTCCAACTTTTGTTTCGAAGTGAGTCAGTGGTGGATTCTGGGAAAGGGTTGGGGAAGGATGACCAGGACTGATGGGAAATACATCAACACACACACACACACACACGCACGAGTTCCAGATTGTTATGTATTTTATTGCTTTGGCAACACGGTAGTGACAATCGTGCCAATGATGGATGTTTGAATTTAACTGAGAAAAAGCAGAGGAGAGAGGGAGAGACAGAGATGAAACAAAGAGACAAAGACAAACGGAAACGGAATAATAACTAAAGACTTTTTATTTTCTAACTTCTCGACGTTTAAGGAAGATCAGATTTCTAAATAAAACCATGCAAACTGAGGAACAAGCTGTACGGTGTTTCTAAACTTGTGGCGACCCTCGTTGACACACATAACTTTAACCAGCACAACTACATACCCAACCTCGACCTTTAACCAAACCTTGACCCTAAAAACCCAAGTCCTTGCCCTTCAGACAGTCCTCTGAAGAGGAATGCGCTCTGGAGCTCGACGAGAACAAATGCCTGCTGCGTTTGCGGATTTTTGTCCATTACCTAATGGAAAAAGTGAAACGTATGTTCAAAAACTTAATTTTCTGCTGTTGTACATACCTCGAATTAAAGTGATATTAGTGGTATGAAACTATTATGATTGCATGTTGATGTAGAAACCATGCGGACGTCTAGAGTTCAGGTTCGTAACAGTCACGAATCATGCACGATGACTGTAGGTCAGCTTCGTTTATTGATTGATTTTCTTTAATATTAACTAATCATAATGATCCACAATAACTCAACTGAACTTATAACTTTAGTATCAAAGTTCCTGAACCCCAAATAGTCCTGTCCTCCTGAAGAACTCCTGGAGAACGCATTCAACTGTTGAACCCGTGCACACACAAGCTGGAGGACTCTCTCCAAGAATTCACACTCAGCATTTCTACAGAATAAGGAAGTTGGTCAGTGATGACCAACAAGACATCTGGTTTTCTGTAAGTCACATCGATTACCATGAAACGAGTTCAGTCCACAGAAACACTTTCTGTGTGTGTGTGAGCAACGTCACGTCGTCGTGTGCTTCTGACAGAGGTTAATCGAGTAACGAGGCCGCAGTTCGGTACTGACCCTCGCTCGTAATGCATTCCTTTCCACCGCACACTCAGCACAACGCAGAAGGTTGCAGCTGATTCAAAAAAGGTGTTACAGTGAGAAACAGACGAACCGAAGCGTCCCACGCTCGTCTGCTATGAAACCAGTTTGAACAGCTCAGCAACACGGACTACTATGTCGTAATGAAGCAGCAGAAAAAGTACTAACGAGAAAACTTCACAACTGTGTTTTCATTAGTGTATAATCATCTAATCAGACTGATCTGATCCTGTTACATGGAGTCCTGAGTCGCTAAGTTGATGTTTCTACGGTAGCCCAGACAAACACTGGCTTTAGATGCAGAAGGAGCGAGGCGAGGGGGTTGCAATCAGCAAGAAAGAAGCTCCTAGAAATCCCAGGAATAAGCTGCGATCGTATCGTCTTTTAAGCTGATACGGTCAACTATTTTTGGTCTCCACCAACTCCTAAGGGAAATCTCTGTCCCGTTTAGGTGCTAAATGCTCTAAACTGTGTGTGCCGGCAGGTTTTTTTAGAGCTTTATCTCCTAAAACTTGCGGCTGAAAACAAACTAACATAATGAGGTGAAGCTCCATAAAGCCGAGGGGAGCTGCAGATTTTGTCGGTTCATCGTTACAAGTGACTCCTTGGACACTGACGTTTGACATTTGGCTTTAAGCAGTAGTAATGCCACAATGTAAAAATACTACATTACAAGTAAATATACCTAATAAGGAAGCAAAATGTACTCAGAGTCCACAAATAGTCTTCCATCATGAGCATGTAAGATCTTGGTCAGTCAGTGGTTTGATGGATGGTCATGGATGTGTGACGTTTCTCTACTCGTGTGTCAATGATTAAAATAAATGTCACTTATTATAAAAAAGTCATAAATAAATAAAAGTCATAAAGAAAGCAGGACGCACGCGTCGTCTCCTCAATCGCCTCAGACGGCCGAGCAGAGAGTAGTTTTAAAAGGTTGTCGTCATTGCTAACAAGTTTGCTCAGACCTTAATTGACAGCAGACGCCCGCTTGTTCTCCGTCCACAACAATCTGTTTTTTTATGAGTTAATATTTTCAATCCTCGCAGCTAAACTCGCAGCTGTTTGCCACCTGTCCGCTTCGCGTGCGTTTCCTCGTTTCTGTCCGCATGCGAACATGTATTTCCATTTACGCCGTTGCTGCGAGTGAGGCTGCAAAACAAACTGGATTCATGCTGGTGATGATATCAGCGCGGCCGAATGTCTCTCTCAACCGCCTCTGGAGGTTGTCAGGGGCGACTGGATCCTCACTTGTCAATAAACCGAGCGTAGGCGCATTTACCCCTGAATTATTCTGCTGTTTAGCTCTATCCAAATACTGTGGTGACTTGCAATCCGAGCCAGTTCAAACTGTTTGACGTTCACGTTTATTCTGCGCCCCGGACCACAAATTTGCAACAAAACTGCACCAAACAAACTCTCGCACCGCATTTTTCTGGTGAATCATTGAACTATTCGGACCATTGTTTCATTTGATCTTGTGTTTCTGTATATTTAGCTCATTGTGAGAACGTATTGTGTTGATGAAAGCCACATTTCCCAGCGGGGAGAGTTTAAAAAATCCTCGAAGCCTCCGACCCCGAACAGCCCCTCTGCCTGTGTCAAGAGCACAAGCATTACCCAACCAGAGTAAGACAGCTGCATCAATATGAGACTGGAGACAGAGGGAGGGAGTAAGAGGGGAGAGGGGGGAGAGAATAAAGATGGCAATGGAAGTGAGAGAGAGAGAGAGAGAGAGAGAGAGAGAGAGAGAGAGAGAGAGAGAGAGAGGAGGGGGGAGGAAGAGGAGGTCAGCGAGGTTCTATTTTTATCTTTTCTGAGTCGTGTCTCGGCTTGAATGGAGGCAAAGAAGCAAAGAGGAATTGTGTTGAAAGGTGCGTGCACGCAAATTATTTCATAACTTTGGCATACGGCAGGCTGCTGAAAGGCAGCGGTTCTGTGTGTGTGTGTGTGTGTGTGTGTGTGTGTGTGTGTGTGTGTGTGTGTGTGTGTGTGTGTGTGTGTGTGTGAACCATCATCCCCCCCGAGAGCTCGAGACACATCTCATCATTGCAACATTTTGTGTTGTACTGATTTGTTTTTTCATGATATCTTGGCTGGTACCACTCGTCACTGAGTAATGTTTATATTATAGTGTGTGTGTGTGTGTGTGTGTGTGTGTGTGTGTGTGTGTGTGTGTGTGTGTGTGTGTGTGTGTCTGTTAGGGCAGGTAACATATTCTTTTACAGCTTTCCAACAAACTTTTTTTTTTTTTTTTGCTCCAGCCGACCACGATGTCTGCGTCAAACCAAAATCATCCCAGTTACTTCGACTGATGGTAATTTAGCTCCCAGGAATGTGTGTGTGTGTGTGTGTGTGTGTGTGTGTGTGTGTGTGTGTGTGTGTGTGTGCATGTGTGTGTGTGTGTGCGCGCGTGCATGTGTATGTATTTTACAGCTGACTCTTAGGTCCATTTCTGGTTGTGGTCACATTGAAATTCAGTCCTCTCCTGCTGTTGTAACTATTTAGATTTAAGGAATTCTCCTTGCAGAAAGCAGCTGGTAATATTCCATAGTCAGGAAAAAAATTCCTGATGAAAGCCGTAAAACCAGCTCAGTATATAAACTGATTTTTAATATTATCTGGAACGACGATAAACCAGTGAAATCAGTTCAGAAACCAGCTGGTAATACAAGAAACACCAAAGCCAGTATAACCAGTAAATAAACTGGGGTAGCTAGTTTTACCATCTAATCTGTAATGAGATATAACCAGTGACATCATTCACAGAAACTAGCTGGTAAAATAAGGACAAATACCCAATGAAACCAGTACAACCGGCTCAGTATATAAACTGGAATATAAACCGGGACAGCTGGTGTTATAGTATAACCTGTAACGTTGTTTTCTGAATAAGACATTAATTCTGAGGGCGATCAGATATGTCATCGACCACACGCAGACCGCCTGTAGTAGACCACCCTGACCGGACGTTGGCGAGTGCAGCGTATAAAATAAATGATGCTTTTGTCTCGGCAGGAAGGAGGTTAAAAACGATTCATCTGCGTCATGTGATGTTTGTCTTCTCTCTCCATGCCCTTATAAAGACGTACACCGTACAAGTATATTAAATTATTATTAGCATTTTTTTTAAATTGATCACAACGGACACAAGCGTCATGTTTAACTTTTTAAACTCCTCATCCAGTCTAACCACAGCTGAGACCTGTGAGGCAGGAATTAGGCCAGAACATCAACTTCTGAGGAAATCCTCAAACGCCCGTGCGTCAGCCGGCTCTCACTCGCTTCCTGTTGCTCAAAGGTTACTCGAAAGAAAGACTTGCTTAACCAGAAACCATCAGGACAGTTAGAGTGTTGCTCTCAGCTTTAATTCGAGGGTTTTCATCACAGTACAACGTGACCTCAGTCCTGAACATACGCACAACACACGCAGGGAGTTCTTACAAAGATAGTCACTTTTCCCCACAACCGTCTCATTATCTTCCCCAGTGGATGAAGTTCAAAAGTTCAAAACTCAAACCCAAAGCATGTGCACTTTTACTTTTAAACTGTATTTCATTGATAGAGTTTTATTTAGTATTTTGGATGTGGATGAAAACTCTGTAAAAAAAGGTGCTTGAACTTGAACTTTCACCCTCAAACGTGACTTTAAACTTGTCCCCTCGCCTCCTGGGTCGTAGTTTCCACACCGTTCACCTGATGTAAACACCCCCACCCGCGCTTTATGGTCATAGCTGTTTAAATTCAAAACCGACATGCCAAAACAAGTCGCGCTGTAACTCTGTACACAGATGTGTTTATGGTGACATTGTTTTGCTTTTCACCCTGAAATCATCTCGGGTTTTTCTTGGAATACCTATAATTTTTTCATCAAGGAACATTTCTCTAGAGAGGATTTATGTTGTTTTGAAATGATACATTGTGTCGGAGTGGAAAAAAAATACTCCAGGAGATCATTCGGAGGTTAAGGATACAACCCTGACTCACCCCCTATAACGTGAGCTTTAGATGATGTGTGCAGAGAGTTTGATTAGTGGCTGGAAAGTTAGCTTTTTAGGAACATTCCTGGCCCCCGAGCACGAGGCTCTGTTTCTCTCTCTGGTGTTTATGAAGCTCGCACACTTAGTCACACACACACACACACACACACACACACACACACACACACACACACACACACACACACACACACACACACACACACACACACACACACCATGCTGTCCTGTAAAAGCCTCTGAGGAGTCATTCCAAGTCATTCTGCTCACCTGTTGGTCTGCACATGCTCAGTTTGGCTTCAGCGGGAGTCCCGACAGAGAGTGTCCTCATAGGGCCATCCTGTGGGAGAACACAAGAGAACGAACGTGAGTAAATAAGATGAATTTAAATTCTTAACCTGCTGTTCAGTACGAACATATGCACCCAAGCTTCATTCAAGCACCATTCAATCTAGAGGCTAGTGGGCCAGACCCAGACCACTACGGGTCTGATCTGTCAAATAGATGACTTAGAAAAGTGTGAGGCATTCATTCATTTTTGTAAATAAGATGCAACGCATCGTTCCACTGGAGCATATTTTGAGAATTTGTAGAAGACTGTGGAAAACCTAAGACATCCGTCCAATGTGTCACAAATTTAAACCAAAGTTCTGCAAACCAAAAACTAATTCTGCAGAAGAAACTAGGAATAAATTCTTGTTTTCATCCACTGCTGTTAGAAGTTGGTCCGGACACAATAAGATGATAAAACTAAAAGAGTCGAACTTCAACCACGCAGCAAACAGGAAGCAAACATGAGGTGTGTGTTTGTTTACATCAGATCTGTGCAGAGATCATGGGACACATGAGGAGACTAAACGCTTTCCACCTTCCATCAAGTGTCTCATTTCAGTTTCCACCATCATTTTTCAAAATGCATCAAAACATGTTGATTTCTCTTCAGACATCTCGGGCTGGTTCATCTTCTCTTTTGATTTTTTGGACTTATGCATTTAAGAGATCGAATTAGGCTAAATGTGGTCCATGAATGTAAACATGTAAATAATAGATATGTGCAGCTGTAAGTTATAAAATGACGAACTAGACGTGTGGATTATTTCTCTTTGATAAAACAGTGCAGCCATAAAAAAACATGTATTGTAAAATATTTCATCATGTAGCTTCAAAGAGGAGCTGTAAAAAGTCTTAAAACCGAGAGAGAGGCGGCGTGTGAAGAGTTAAACGTGTGTCTGAGTGCGCGTGTGCGTTTCTGACGGAGCCTGGTCACTGTCGCAAAAGGAAATAAACAGGATGCGGTGGAGGAAGTGATCACCGGAGGTGTGAAGCAGAAACTCCACCCTCCCTCTTTTTTTTTTTTTTTTACTATCGCACACGCTCATTCAGAAACACAGTGAATAACTTGTTCGACGGGAAGAGAGAGAAGAGGGGAGGACGGTGAGAGAGGAAGGACATGTAGGAGGCAGAAGAAAGGGAGAGAGAGGAGAGGAAGAAAGCAAAAGGTGTAAAAGGACAGGAGGAGTGAGGATGGAGATGCAGAGAGGGGGAGAGGAATGAGAGAGATGGGAGGTAAAGGGGAGAGAGAGAAAGAGAGAGAGAAAGGGGGTGAGAAAAAATAAAGAGAGATAAAGGAAAGAGAAATCTCACAGGGAGGAAAGTTCCTTCAATTCATCTGACTCGTCGTCTCTCAGCCTCATGGTTTAAATATGGTGGAAACACACACACACACACACACACTGATGGAAAAGGCCAGAACACACACACACACACACACACACACACACACACTGATGGAAAAGGCCAGAACACACACACACACACCGACAATGAACTGTATGGAAAACATGAACACACACACACGGTGACGGAGAATTGGACGATCACATGTGCCACATGTGGCGGGAAATTCCAGCGAGAGGCGAACAAATAAATAAAGTTTCTGCAGTGTTGTGTTTGTCGGGTTTATTTGCCCGAGAATGAAAAAAACAAAAATAAATCAATTAAAAATTGTTTTAATTTCTACATCGTCGTGTAATCGGGTCAATGACGCACATCTGTTTTTTTACACTATAGAACACACACCGCAAACTGTCTCACTGATTTCGGTGAAACCGGATCATATTTTATGGGGCACGGGTTTCCTGGTGGACAGTGAAGCAAAACGCTGCCAACCGTAGCTGCTGTTAGCTCGTGTTAGCTCAGTTTGTTAGCCGGGCTGCCCAGACTGTGAGCTCAGAGCACGGAGCAGGTTTTATAATGACAGAGACCAAAAAACAAAACGACAAAAAATACCAATTTCTACGCAGTGTTGCTTCACAGAGTACAATATTAAGATAGGACCATGAGAATATCATGCAGAGTTATATGAATTTCAGCTGCAAGGTCGGAGATAATCACCCGCACAGAGCGGCCTGGAGTCCGGGGAGGTTTCTGCTTTGATTATGAGTTCAACTGAAGTTCCACTGTTTGTCATCCGGATGACGGAGTCTTCCCCGTAATGAGGAATCAAACCTTCATCTCAGCCATTGAAGCTGAAAGGAACTCCCAATATCTTCCCTAAACTTCCCATTATCGCTGTAAAAGTAACATTAAAAAAGAAAAGTCTATATGAATAACAGATATTTTTGCTACGCTCTGATTCGCTCGCGGCCCCCTTGGCTGACACTTGTAAAGAGTCACAGCTGCGAGATAAAACAAGTTGTAAACTGAAGTCAGAGTGTGGCAAAATGCAAAAACGCAATATGGTTGAAAGGTTAACAGTGTAATGGGTAAATTTGTCACCACACACACACACACACACACACACACACACACACACACACACACACACACACACACACAGTGGGATGGTTGTTTTGAGATCAGATTTTTCCGAGTCGTCCTCTCTTGCTCCGGTCTGCCAGGAGGAGGGCAGGGAAAAACTATGACAGTGTTTTTCTGTTTCATGTCTGTCAAAACACACACACACACACACACACACACACACACACACACACACACACACACACACACACACACACACCAGAAAGAAAGAGAGAGAGAGATGGCGAGGCTGACTTGTGTGTGTTTCCATCTGTCTGCGCTGAGCTTTTCCAAAGAGGAAAATGAAGCTGCTCTGGATCTTTATTGGACTCCTTCTAACAACATGATCACACTTAATCTAGAACGCAGCTCCTCTGCATGTTTTACCCATAATCCTGTTATGCTGAGTCCAATGAACGATTCCATGACTCAAAGGACCTGACATGAAACTGATCAGGTCTGGTTATTGATCATAATACCACATCTGTGGCTGCAGTCGGCGGGTTGTTGGAATTTATTCATTTTCCAGACTGACGCGAGGCTACGGGAATAAAAATAAATCTTTTTTTTTCTCCTTTTCGTCTGCTGACCTTTCACACACAAAATCAGATATTCTATAATCTTGATTTCGCTCACAATCATCATCACATAACCACAAACATGATAAGTGGAGCCACAGACAGGTTGATATCACGGTAGCCTCAATCAGGTTCAGATCATTAGCGTGAACAGTCTAATGAAGCTGATGTAAGCCGGGTGACACCACAGGCCTGAAAAAGGAAAGCCCATAAATTATTGCATTTATAGAAAACTGCTTACACGTGCATGTATAGTGTTTGGTTTGGGATTTTCACCACCTGCTGGTTTTATTTGCAACTATTACAACAACTTTCATGCACTGCATCAGAGTCAGCAAGAAAAAGGTTCAAGTATTTGAAGAAATTAGCAGTTTTAATTAATGATGCAAGACACGATGAAGGAAGCACATCGGCTGTTCTCTTGTCCACACACCACATTGGCACATTATCACACAAAAAAGTTGTTTTTTAGCTTAATAAAAATATTTTTGGAGGTTTTAGAGACTTAATGTTACAGTTGTTGTACTTCTTGAATGTGTTTATGTAGCACTAAGCTCCAAGCTCATATCAGCAATATATATTTTTATTTTTGTTTCAAAGCAATGCCGTACAAAACTGCATCTTTTGGCAAATGCTACCCTATTAAGAGGAAATACAGAATTTGTCAGGGACTATTTCCAGCTGTGGACGGTTCAAATCTGATGTTCCAGTGTGTATCCGCACAGTGGTGGCATTTAAAAACCGGAATATCTTGTCGTTTTTTTAAACATTAAGTGTTTGAATGAGCGTGAAAAAAAAAAACATGCTTCTTTAACAAATATGTCATGTTACTCAGAGAAAAAAAAGCTGAAATCAGCCAAAACGGGAGTGAAAGGACAAGTGGAAACTTCTCGCTTGCAAAAAGTAAAAATAGTTTCTAATGAATACACGGCAGTTTGGTTCTAACAGTAAATGTTGTTGGTCACTAAACTGTTGCACCAGGGCTGTTTCAGGACAGGTGCCTTGCTCAACGGCAGCTCAGTCCAACCCAGATTGGGAATTTGAACCAACAAGCATCCAGTCTTGACTCTGTCCTTTGGAATCTCTCCACCCGTATTTAATATCAAAATAGTTTCGGATACAGTACTTCTGTTTGTCGAGCGGTTGCAGCGAGTGTGGAAAGAATGAGGAAAAACCGATGAAAGGAAAAACTCAGCAGAGAGTGGGGATGACATGCAACAAGGTCACAAGTTGGATTCAAACCCACAACATCTGGAATACATGGCTCCAGGGTGGGAAATTACCACCAGCCACCAGCCCAAAACTCTGGCAACTTGTAGCTGCGACTGGTAGGCTCGTGTTCTGGGCCTGTTTTTGGTAGGTAACCAACCATCGTTTGGAATTTGGTTCCATTTCTAAGTAGCATATTCAAGTGCCAAAATGAGGAAGCAAGTGAAATGCTGGCAGATAAAAAGCTTCCCGTCTTTCCTGATAGTCTGCACAGTCTGTGCTCGCCAATAAAACAAAGTTGCCTTTAAAGCCACGTGACTCTGTGAAAGCAAGGGATTAAGTCCGACTGTTCGCTTCCTCTTCAACATCTTTTCCTACCTTCTTTCCAGACTGGAAGATGGAAAGATCAAGGTAGAGATGAGACACAGGAAGGCGAAGGAGAAACAAAGAGGTGTGGAATATTCCTGTTGAGTTTCCATTCATCGTAGACTAGGAAGTGAAAAAAGGACTGGACTCTATTCTCATCTCTTCCTTATTCTTCTTTTTCCTCTCGCAGCCATTGACCATTTTGTATTTCTGTTTGCATCCTGGCCCTGCTGCTGTTCATCGCCCTGTTCTTTCCAGCTGTGTCCCACTTTTATAATATTAAAAACAATCAAGCGAACCGGGCAACCGTGCAAACAGCCGCCAAGCAACCACCTACCACAGAACAAGCAATCCACAGCAGCTAATGCAACACTAATAGATCGACTTAGACTTTTCATGGCACTGTCAAAACAAACGCCCCAATCAACTCGTGCAGATCAGGATTTTTAGAAGATGTGATCATCCGCTGACGCAACTGTTCCACAGTTTGACTCCAATGAAGGCCAAAACATTTAAAACTTTGAATTTGGTTGGGAACTTTGTGTACAAGACATCTCTATAAACCCTTCCCCATGCTTCCTGTCAATCAATATCCAATAATGTCAGTAATGAAAGATTATATCCAAAACTACTAAAACTAAAGAAGCATAATTAGAAACATCTGCATCTTTGACAATTCAACCAACTCACTTAGCAACAATCCCAACTACCCAACGCAAGACTCGACAGTAACGGTTGCCAAGTCGCCCTTGGTAGCCACATTTCCAGTTTTAAAAGTTAGTTTGGAGGCCTGAAAGTTCAGCTCAGAGCCGACCAATGGGCACCAATCACAATTTAGTTCTGGATTGTTTGTGGCTCTTAACCAACATCAACCAATCCACGGATCAACTGTCAAAACCGAACCGAACCCCCAAACAAGCATCCAAATGTAACTATTCAGCTGTCCAACCATCGGCCAACAAACCAGACATACTAAGAAGTACTTAGAAGAACCTTTAACCAACAAATCACCAAAGCAAACAAGAATTTCATTGACATTTAACCAACCAATAATCAATCTTCCATCAAAAAAACCACCAAAAACAATGAACTAACAAGATTTCATGAACATCCACTCTCAATTTAAATAAACCAATCAACAAGTCAAGATTTCCAACCAACAGTCCTGTATCTAAACAATCTATCAGCTGGGGGATGCACATCAATACATTTTGAACATAATCGTCCATTGACCATCATCTCAGTCTACTACATACTATAGTATTGACATATTTCAGCCCCGCGTCAGGTTGATTTCTAGGACTTTACGGCTGTACTGCACTTTGGAGAGAAGGCGAGGGGAAGGAAAATGCCCAGTTTTTATTTCACTGTTAAGCTGCTCATTATGGAGCCAGACACCATACACACACACACACACACACACACACACACACACACACACACACACACACACACACACAGACCACAGAGGAATTTCCTAGTTTCATATAAAACTGATAATGGGATGTGTCCCAGCGGGAGTGGAAAATCAGAGGTGACTTACGAGCCTCCACATTCCAACCTCACACACACACACACACACACACACACACACACACACACACACACACACACGCACACACACACACACACACACACTGGTCTTTCTACTCGATCACACACACACTCAAAACACACAAACACACTTACTTTTACACCTCTGGGAAACGAACAAGAAAGACGGAGAGACAGAGAGAGTTCGGCCAGGAGAAAACACTTAACTCTCTCTCTCTCTCTCTAAGTTTCCATGTCTGCACAGCGCCGGGCCTCTTTATCGTTTTTCTTTCATTTTGAAGGAGAGGAGGCAGCCGGGTCTTTCCTGAGAAGACGTGGGAGCGTTTCTGAACATGTTGCTGCAGCGTTTTAACGCTCTCACAGATGAATTCAGATCATGACGGGAGGAGGAGAAGACGGGAGATTATCGGGGTCGACAAACGAGATTAGAACGAAAGAACAGAGGCGAGAAAAGTAGCAGAGGGGAGAAGAAGAGAGAGGAGGGGAGGGGTGAGAGGAGGACACTAAATTGGGAGAGGAGGAGGAAAAGATGAAAGGAATTAAATGATAAGAGGGAAGGAAAGGAAGGGGTGAAAAGGGAAAGAAGAGGAGGTAAGGAGGGATCAGAAAGAGGATGTAGAAAGGGAGGAAAGAGGTTCATACTCTTCTTCATCCATCACTCCTCATTCTTCTTCTCTCCTTCTAACTCTCGCTCCATCCTTTAAGCGTCTCTTCTCGCCTTTACTCTGCCTGTCTCACACATCCGTCATGCCTCCATCCTTTTTCTTGCACATTTCAATAATTCCATCAACATCCCTCCTTCCCCCTGCATCCATCCGCATCCCTCCTTCCTTCCATCGCATCTTTTTTTTCTTCATTTCCCCTGTCCGCCTCCATCTGTCCATCCCTCTATCCTATCATCCCTCCATCATGAAGCTGTGTTTGCCAGGCGACCAGAGGCTATGATATGCTGCCACTGCCTGCTGTGTGTGTGTGTGTGTGTGTGTGTGTGTGTGTGTGTGTGTGTGTGTGTGTGTGTGTGTGTGTGTGTGTGTGTGTGTGTGTGTGTGTGCGTGTGCGTGTGTGTGTGTGTGGTCCTGGCAGCGTTTGCAGCACAGAAGGTATAAGGGGCTTATACCTGCAGAGAGAGAGAGGGAGAGAGATGAATGTGGAGTGTGTCGTAAAACTGGACGTCAAGGTGATACAGCCACCTGTCCTGTTTGAGTGTGTGTGTGTGTGTGTGTGTGTGTGTGTGTGTGTGTGTGTGTGTGTGTGTGTGTGTGTGTGTGTGTGATACTATGAGGAAGCTGCTTGGTAACATGAGTTTTGTGGTTGAGTTACTACACACACACACTTACAGAAGAAGAAGAAGCAGAAATATAGGTCAGACAGATTGATAGATGAAAACAAACATAAATAAAGTTTAAGAGTAACTTAAAACCTGAACTGACTTTTATTTGTTACTAAATGATAAATCCTGTTACTTTATTATGAGCTCAGCTGATTTTGGTCTCAGTCTGTGGCGCTCATTGCAACTTTCTTTTCCCGGAGAAAATTGAGTTATTCTGTCCTCTAGTTGGCGCTCTAAGGGTGCAATGAGACAGGATCTGTGGCGAATCTTCACAGCGTTGTGTGTCGGTGTGTCTATTTGTGCTGTCAAACGACCAGGAAATGACTTTTTATTTCGTCTTTCTCGATCCACGCGCTCACTCACTCTCATTCACTGTCTACGTCACCCAACCGCCGCTGTCCTCGTCTCTCTGAAACCATCGGAAACAAACCAAGCAGCAGTAAACTGTGAGTCAGACACAGATTTAGAAATAAAGTCAGAACGCAACAGGTCGAGTTTGACGGGTCTGATCATCTGATTGGCGGCTGCCAGCACGACATCGGGCTGCGTTTTCTAGTTAATTGCGGACACCTCTGGAACTGGAACCGCTGCAGCCAGAACGCGCTACCCCCATTTCAATAAACGGAAAAAAAACACATAGGATAAGTCAGAATTTTAACAAACTGAGTCATATTTTTGTCATTTTACTGGTAATGCATTGACATTACTTAAAAGAGGAGCTGACACATGATCAGACAGACTGCGATTAAACCACCAGGTGAATTAAAGGTAACTTGAAGAGAAAGTGAAGCCAAAGGGTAAAATCTTAAAAATCCATCCCAGTTTACAGAGTGACTTCTTCTTCAAAGGGATAATTCCATTCCAGTTGCACTCCCAAAACAATTGGTTTAGATCATTTGGATGAACGCTCATGTGAAGTCACTTTATTACAGAGTTGTGGCTACGTGAACGTGCCAGTGAGCGGACCACGAGTCAGTCAAACAATCCTTTCATGCTTCACAAGGATCATCCATTCTGCACGCTGACTCGTCCCCTGTGTTGTACGTTTATTCAAAACAGTCAACATGCCACTTCCTGCGCGGCAAATTTTTTTTGTTCCTGGAGAAACAGCTGCCAGACAGACTTTACCAAGCAACGGCAGCAACAACATGCACCAAAATAAAAGCAGATAGTGTGTGATGTGTTTGGCCGCGCTGGATTAGCTGTCTCTGCAGGATGATTTTCATACTGTACGCAAATGAATAGGAGCTTGTCTGGAAGTGAAAGGGGAAAAAAAAAAAAACACAGCACAGACAGAGGCCTTTGGAGAGCATGTAGATTTTTGTTTTTTTGCAAGCTCCTCGTGATGCATGACGGGAGCGTTCTGGGAGAAAAGTTCTCATCTCCCCCGTTTAAACGAACGGCGATATCTCTGCCGCTGAAGTGAAGCCGTCAACCGTGGCCTCACATCGCCTACTCACCCGCACGCACACGCACGCACACACTCGCACAGCGAAGCGCACACGTGCACATACCAGGGCAGGAGCAGCACACTTCACTGTCTGAGAATTTGTGAATGGAAAAATGGTTTAACACACTTGGCGGACTCGGCAGGACTTCCTACGCTTCTTTCTAAGAGGACTGGAGGAACTGATTGTCCGCCGTGTCCATCTGTCTGTCTGTCTATCGGTGTGTCTATCTTATCTTATCTGTCTGTCTGCTTGTCTATCAGACATGTATTTGCACAGTCAGTCTTATCTGTCTCACTATTTGCCTGCACGTCTGGCTGTTTTCACATGTTTGTCTCCCCGTCTGTTTTTCTTCTCCTTTGTCTGTCTTTTCTATTTATTTACCTGTCTGTCTGAACGTCAGCTCGTCTGTCTGCCTCACGCTGTTTTTGTTTGACTCTTCGTCTTCCAAATCTGTCTGACAGCTCTTCTTATGTTTGTGTCTATCTGTCACTTCATACATTTTTCCATCTACAGTATTTACTGACCTGTCAGTCTCTTTCTGGAAGAAACAGACAGACAGCTGCAGCTTTTTTTTCCTCCAATGTCTGTCACCAGATCCGGACTGACTTCAACTATTACGCTATATTAAAGAGAAAAAAAACTGTTTTATCAATCACAAACACCTTCAAACACTTCAAAATAAAAGCCTGGAGGTTGTGGCAGTGGTAGGGGAGACACGGTTTGCATGAAAGGTAAGAAAGGAAGGAATGATGTGAAGGAAAAAAAGATGGAAAAGCACGAGGGGCGAGAAAAAGACGACGAGAAATCACTCTCAAGGTCAGCGTACAGTAATCGCACCTCTTTGCTCTGACAGACAAATGGCTGTGTATGTGTGTGTTTGTGTGTATGTGTGTGTGTGTGTACTAGAGTAACTTGTTATACGAGGGAGGTCCCGGCAGCGAGGTAGACGTGCAACATAAATACAAACACACACACACACACATGCAAGCACACAGCGCAACCTGTTTTCTTGTAAATCACTGTTCTCAAGGCTGGAGTCAACCAACACCCTGTGTGTGTGTGTGTGTGTGTGTGTGTGTGTGTGTGTGTGTGTGTGTGTGTGTGTGTGTGTGTGTGTGTGTGTGTGTGTGTGTGTGTGTGTGTGTGTGTGTTGCGGTGGCACCCCTCGGTTAATGGAGGGAACTGACACCACTGTGTGAGACAGTCAGCTGTCCGATGTGTGTGTCCTTTAACAACTGCGCCCCGGGAGAGAGGAGAGGGTGATGAGCGACGAGGATAGATAGATAGATAGATAGATAGATAGATAGATAGATAGATAGATAGATAGATAGATAGATAGATAGATAGATAGATAGATAGATAGATAGATAGATAGATAGATAGATAGAAAGCGGAAGAGAAAGTCACATTTCTGATGAAGCCACTCGTGTCACACACATTCACGAGATTACCACACGCTGTCATTCACGGCTGCTGCATCGCCACGACAACAGCGGACGAGGACATCCCCCCTGCTTGGTTGCAACACACACACACGCACACACACACACACACACACACACAAACATACACACGCATAAATACACACAAACACACAGACAGGAAAGCACCCCCTTAACAGACTTCTGAAGAAAGCGTCTCAAGGAAAAAGGGGAAAACTTCACCGAGGGTAAAGATAAAAGTAAAGATGGAAAGATGGAAAGATAGATAGATAGATAGATAGATAGATAGATAGATAGATAGATAGATAGATAGATAGATAGATAGATAGATAGATAGATAGATAGATAGATAGATAGATAGATAGATAGATAGATAGATAGATAGATAGATAGATTATAAACCAACCTGGCCGGATCTCCCTCTCTAACACCGAAAGCATTCCTCTGTGTTCACACTCCCTCCTTCCATCGCCACGGTAACAGACACAGCGACCGGTCGACCCTCTCTCTCACACACACACACACACACACACACACACTTTCTCTCCCTCCCTCTCTCTCTCGTTCTCCCTGTGTCACACACACACACACACTCAAGTTTAAACTCCCATTATGTCCAGTTGGTCGGCAGCAGCCATCCATTCATCCATCCACCAGCTCCTCCGTCCGCCCGTCACTCTGTGTGTTTACATCTGAGTGTGCTCACTCGTTCACTGGGCAGGCAGGCAGGCATGTGTGTGTGTGTGTCTGTCAGAAGGTGTATGAGTGTGTGAGTGTGTGTGTGCATGTGTGTGTGTGTGTGTGTGTGTGTGTAGCAGAGTGGGAGCCCTAGAGAAACACTCCTCTTGCCACAGGAGTAAAGCCCAGGCGTGACGCAGAGCCAGAAATAGATGGAGGGGCCGCGGCTGGGGGGGAGACGCCGGGCCAACACGTACGGCACTTTTGCAAGGACGCGCTCACACACACTGCACTGTATGTAAATATATGCAAGTACATGCACATGCACACATGAGAAGACACCTTACATACACACATGCTTAGGACTTAGAAAACTTCGATACAGTGCAGAGGGTGAGTTTTATGTATTGAATGTTCAGCACGCTGTAATAAAAAAGTATTTATGAGAAAAACTCAAATTTCACAGTATTTTTCTGTTTTTTTAATCGACAGTATCTGCTTTAAAGGAGCATCTGGGTGGTATTTAGATAAAACTATAGGGAAATCTGTAAAAGTACAGTATTTCTCTGTACAAATATTGGTATTATATCTTTACTGAAGGTGTGTGATCGTAATAACTTAGAGAAATCTGTAAAATCACAGTATTTCTGACACTATTTTACTTTAGTTTTACAGTTTTTAACTGTTTTTTAAAAAGTTTTCTTCATGTCTATGTTGTTTTTTACAGTGCGTGTATCTTTTAAACTGTATTTTCAACACAAATGTATAAGTAAACAAATAAAAGCATGACTAAACCTTAAACACCTGAGATCTTAACAGGTATGAACATTTAGAACTGAGCCAAAACCCGTGATTAGCAAACATAGACCCAAGACCGACCTCTCTATTATATTAAAAAAACCATAAACAGAGCCCAGACTGTGACTGTGTTGCACTTTTTATACATAAACACCAAATTAAAGCATAGATAAATAAACTACAAATATCCAAATGGTTGAATATTCTCGTGTGGTGGAGTCAGTCTCATGTTTCACGTGCTGAACTTTGGACTAAAGACCCTGAAACAAGCAGGAAGTGAGGCTGGTAGAGCATCATGAGGTCTGTGGGTCAGAGGATGCAAAAGGCTCTGACACCGAATAACCTTTCCGCTAAAACCAAACCCACTCCGTCCATCCGAGGTGGATGTAAACACCCTCAGAATGAAGCTGAACCCGTCACTGATGGAGTCATCAGTGGGACTGTTCCAGCGTGTGGAGCCTCATCAAACAAACATCTCCCTGACCTCGTGCTCTGCTCTGCACTTACACTGTTTAAAGGCCAGCAACACACACACACACACACACACACACACACACACACCATGCACGCCGCCCGACATAGCAACGCTCTGTTGTGTTGTTAATTTGCCTGACGACGGAGCACGTGCCGCTTTATCTTATCTGCTGCATCCTGTCACGTGCAATTTAGCTGTTTGGAGGCGTCAGGCCGGCCTCTCGGCTTCCTCATAGAAACATATATAGACGTGTTGTTTACATCACACCAAGCTAGACTTCTTCTTCACTGTTTCTGTCAGAGGGTTTGTTGGCGCTTTACCGCCACCTGTGGATCAGAACACTGTGAAACTAAAGGCAGAAAACAAGGAGATAGATACTCATCTATATATATATATATATATATATATATATATATATACACACACACACACACACACGACATAAAACCACACAAACATGCAAAAGAACACACACACATGCATGCTGTATGTAGAGGACACACATTTACACAAACAAACACACACACTGCACTCTTTCAGCCTCACTCCCAGTGTCTCACTCTGTTACATGTGTGTGTGTGTGTGTTGTGTGTGTGTGTCAATGACACTTGTGCACAGAGAATACTAAACATCCATGCATTTTATATTCGCCTCACATGAATCATATATTCATACATGCACAAGCGGGCCAACAGCAGGTCAGAGTTGATGTGTACTTACTCCGTGTGTTTGTGTGTGTGTGTGTGTGTGTGTGTGTGTGTGTGTGTGTGTGTGTGTGTGTGTGTGTTTGTGTGTTTGTGTGCATTCAGTATATCTGCAAACCTCAGCACTATGCAGCCTGCATGCACCTGGTTTAACACTGATGTATATACTATGTATTATGCATCGCCTCGCACATATGCACACACACAGATGTATGAATAATGCACATGTGCAGCTTTCTGTCTATAAATAGTGATTCTATTGTTTGACCTCACGTCGGATAATGAGTGTTTCTGCCTTGAAATAAAATGAATTAAAACATAAAACAAAATAATACTCCAAATTTAACTAACTAGGAAACAATGAATGGTTTTAAAACAGAGACACGAACACACACACGTCCTCTAACCAGGCCAGATAGATGTCTGCTCTCTCCTAAGCATTAACTGCACATTTATAATTCAGTATTTTATTGTTGACTATAAGCTATCAGACAGATGTAATCGTACACACACACACACACACACACACACACACACACACACACACACACACACACACACACACACACACACACACACACACACACACACACACACACACAGTTATGAAACAGCTGTTGACTTAAGGGCCCTGGATGTATCTGAGCTGCGTGAGTGCAGCTTACATAAATACTTGATCATATCTGGATTGCTCTCTGAGTCTGAAAATATATAATCCTCCCTGTTAGGATCGCTCGCCGCGAGGATGGAGCGAGCGAGAAGAGGAGAGGAAACGAAGGAACACTCACAACACAGCGTCATTTTAACACGATGGTGCGATTAGTGTTCAACAACTACAGCTCCCATGAGGCATCTGGTTGTATAGTTGTGATGTCATGATCTGAACTTGAAATGTTTTTGTATGTTATGTAATCGTAGCAGGTCCTTATCAAGTTATATATGTGATATAAATAAATGCTGAAGACGTTATATCTCATTTTAAACGAGATGAATCAACTGAATTAGCTTTAAAGGTCCAGTGTGTACTCATGCGGCTTACATAATATGTCAGAAATTATTTATAATTTATGTTTTCATACGTGTATAATCACCAGAAAATAAGAATTATTACATTTCTTTTTACCTTTGAATGAGCTTTTACATCTGAAGTGGGTCTAGATTTCAGATCCATTGTGCTTTTAAGGGAAGTGAGGGGTATTCAGCTGGTTACAATCCGCAACACTGGATGCGACTAAATTCCACACGCTGGACCTTTAATGTTGAATTTTATTAATAAACCTGTTGATTAGCTCAGTTTTTGGAGTTGGTGTTCGTAACTTCCCGAAGAAGGCTAAACGCGGAAACGTACCCAAGATGCATTTTTTTAAATCTTGTTTTACTTTTCACTGTGAGTGTCTTTGTTTCTATTGGATATTCATTATTTCATTATGTTGAACTAACAACGATGGTGTTTTATACTCTACACTATTGTTTAATATCACAATACTTGATATGAAAACGATACTTGAAACTGAAACTGACACTGGTTTGATACGTGATGATAAAAAATCTGTCGGATTAATCTACTATGATGTTTTTTTTTATGTTTCCAGTTTGTTCCGAGTCAAAAAAGGATGAAAAATCGGTCAGTAAGTCGACAACAAAAACAAATCTCATCCGTAAAAATCTCTGTGACTTCACTGGTTCATCGACGGGTTAATTCAAGGTCTTGCTGAAGCACCAACAAAACACGGATTATTACCTTTAACGCGATAAAAGAGTAAATGGACGGACGGATGCAGGTGATGCAGACGAGTTCAGGTCCAGGTGGAGTATCTAAAGCGTGACGCGATCCCGTAATCAAACGGCTGAATGGAGACCGTTTGTCTTTTGTAGCCGCCCCTACTCGCTCTTCTTCTTCTTTGTTAATGGGGAATATTAATTTCCTGTATTCCATCTTTACTGCATTAATATTTGATGATTAAATATGGCTTGAAGCGTCTCATCCTCGTCCCCGGTCGGGTCTCTGTCTCTGTCTTTGTCTCTCTGCCGTCCAAAAAGCGTTTTTTATTTCTGT